>CM030181.1:12881325-12886325 GCA_017639675.1 Aplochiton taeniatus | reverse complement strand
CAGCAAAGCAGGCATGGCCGCGTCCCAACACGGCTTAATGAATCCTTCACCGCTCCGCTCCTCCTCGCCGTCTACTTCTTCTTTCTAAACAGACTCTACCTTTTTTTTTTTCTTCCTGGAGACACTTTTAGGGGAATTGCGACAGTGCTCCAGAAGCAGCTGGAGCTATTCCTCATAGAGGGTGTAACTTAATCCTTCCCAGTGTTTTCTCCTGTTTAATTTATCAGTTCACTTTTATATCCATCTTTGGGCCCTGATCATTTTTTTCCATTCTCAAAGTCCGTTTTAAAACTTTCAAAATGATTCACTACTATGCGTAGCACTTTAAAGTGATTTACTCAGGTGCGTGTTACTATCCGGATACTGTCCAATGACCCGCGGGTGCTGTGCTCTCACCACGTCAGTGTCTGTGCATTCATATTGTGTAAAAACCAACCAGTTCTTATGTGTTTGTTTGTTTTTTTATGCAGAGGCCCAGAGAGACAGGTAGGCTACCTTGTGAAAGAGGGTGTCAGCTTATTGACAGTTGTCACACACAGTTTCTCCTTCTCGGCTCTCTGGCTTACCAGGTGCTCTAAGCGAAACTGTGGATAGACCACAACCAACTGAACAAACACAAATTACACACACACACACACACACACACACACACACACGACATCTTAGCACACGACAGTGCACCCAGGCAGGTGCTACGCCGCCAAGAAAGACGCGTTTTTACTTCGGCACTATGATAACATGCATAATGTAGCCTACGTGTGAGCACGTATAAAGCAGCCATGATCAAAACTGCAAATACACGATCATGTACTACTTTAATGAAGGTAGGTTAAGCTTCATCTTACAGTGTCCGTCTTTGAGAGGGGGCAATTAAACAGATTGGAGGTTTGCTTAGTAACCCCTGCTGAGCAGCTGGTCCATAGCAGGTCAGCAAGCAGCACATGGCACACGGGAGGGTGTGTGTGTGTGTGTGTGTGTGTGTGTGTGTGTGTTCACTCCACCTGCGGGCTGTGTACACACAATGCGACGTGATCCGCTTGACTGCTTCTAATGCGCCCAGCGGCATTCATCGCTGATAAACTATACAGTTTGGTTGAAGGTCCAACTACGTCTGCCTGTAGTCCAAAGGAACTCGTGTAGCGAAATAGCACTCCAATTTTAACCATTTTAAATAATATACTATTTGCTATCATATATTCTACATGGCGAAACACAGATAAGCAATACCAAGTTGTCTTGCAGACAGCGTAAACATCTTTCCGAATTTTTATCCTCATTAATTATAGCAGATCTTTGATGAGGCCAATCATTATCCGGTTATTTGTCTCTTCAAATAAGTAGACTGATGTGACACCCGTCTATATTCACAAACCCAGTTGACTTAAACAAAAGAAGTCAGCTACCTTACCGCATCAAAGAAAGTTTAAATCCGACACATTCCGTTTTGGTTCTGTTACAGATACATATCCGCTCTATAGAAAGCAACTGCTTTCCGCCTGATGTTTCGGCGACAAGGGCACAAACATTCGACTGGAGCGAAGGAGAAAGAGAGGGAGGGAGTTGCTGGGGACAGGCTGCACGACCAGAGAGGGGTGGGGGAGGGCAAGCACCTGCTCGGTTGACCCCGCCCCCCAGAGGACGGCCCCATCCTCCAAGCCAGACGGATCCTGATGAAGACGGAGTTTGCAACAACACTGGTGAGAGAAGATTGTCTATCACTTGCCACCAAAGACGAGACGTTCGATATTTTATAATATAACATTATAATACATAATGTTGTCCATCTGGCATGGCAATATGAGAATAACTTAACCCACTCCCAAAACTAGACAACCCAAGACCAAAGTCAGAAACTTAGTCCCGTTCTGTCAGCACCTGTTTGTTGTCTGTTATTTCCTCCTCTCCCCTGGGCTCTCCTTCTCTTCCTCCACTGCTCCTCCCTCCTTCTGCCCATCCATCTCTTTCTCTCTTTTATTGCTACCCCCCCCCCCCCCCCCTCACCTCTCTATCTCACTCTCAATCTATTTTCCTACCCCCCCCCCCCCCCCCCCCCCCCTCTCTCTCTCTCTCTATTTATCTCTCTCTATGTGTGTGTATCTGTGGCAGCTGCTCCACTTCACAGCTCTTAACAGCTGTTTTGCATAGATTTGTGCTCATGACGGCAGTTTTACTTACTCCACCTTCCTCCTCTCCAGCCTTTCTCCCTCTCCTCTCCTCTTTGGTGAGAGTGAATGGGACACACCGAAAAAGGATGCTCACTCACTTTTTTTTCTGCTGAATTAAAAGAGGATCTCCTTCACATCTTTTCCTGAAATCCATTCTGTGCAGAATCACACACACAAATGATAAACACACACACACACACACACACACATCGCTTAGAGGCCCCCCACTCATCTTTTACAGAAGACAACAAGTGCTAAGGCAGGCAATGAAAGAAGGAAGGGAAAAGCAAAAGAAGAGTAAAGCTTCTATAATCTCTAAAAACCTTCTCTCCTGCACTCAGACACAGGCGGTGAGGAGAAAGAATGGGGGCCGTTAGACTAGAGTGTGTGTGTGTGTGTGTGTGTGTCATTTTTTCTGTGTGTGTTTGTGTGTGTCTGTATGTGTGTGAGTATGTCTGAGTATATTTGTTTCTGTGTGTGTGTGTCTTTGTGTGTGTGTGTCTGTGTGCACGCCTAGAGAGACCTAGCAACTGACATGATTTATGTTTCGCCTGTGAAGAGCAAGCAGACTCACCCGCTCTGTTCTCTGTTGGGCGGGGGTCTAACCTTCCGTATCCTCGTCGACCCTTTACACACGGGCTACACAAAAGTGTGCGTGTGTGTGTGTGTGTGTGTGAGGCTCTGTGTACGTGCTGTGTCTACGCGTGCACGTGGGTCAAGGCAATGTGTGTGTCCGAAAAAATAATCGAATATTAACTTTCATTTAAGAGTGCCTTTCTATTAAACCATGAACAATTTACTAATAAAATGAAGCATTATAGTTAAAATTATTAATATGAAGTAATAAATAATTGATTAAATCACAAATAGTTAAAATCAGTTCAGTCATAGGATTGACTAAACAGGTATGTTTTAGGCGTCTTTTGAAAGTTTCTAGGAACTCTGTATTTTAGATCTCCATGGGTAGGGAGTTTCAAAGGGTGGGGGCAGCCACACTGAATGCTTGGTCCCCAGAAGTCCGCTATCTGGTGTGGGGAATGGAGAGTGGTCCCATGTCAGCGGATCTGAAATTCTGGGAGGGTTTGTAGGAGTGTAGGAGTTCAGAAAGGGATTATGGGTCCAGGGCGTGGAAGGACTTGTACATGAGGAGGAGGATTTTGTAGTTAACACAGGACTTGACAGGGAGCCAGTGTAGATGCATGGGTTGGGTGAATGTGAGAACCCTGGCAGCTGAGTTCTGAGCATACCTGGAGCCTATCCAGGGCTTTGCTGGGCACCCCAAATAGAACTCTGTTGCAGTGGTCCAGGCGGGAGGTGATAAAAGCATGGATGAGGGTCTCTGCCAGTCGGTGAGTGATGGCCGGAATGTGGAGATGGTTTTTGAGGTGGTAGAAGGCTGGTATGGTGACGAATTTGATGTGGGACTCAAAGGACAGGGTGGAATCGAGAATGACCCCCAGGCTGCGGACTTCTGAGGAGGGGCAGATGGCACAGCCATGGACAGTGAGGAGAAGACCCCCGACCTTCCGGAGCAGTGTCTTGAATGCAGCAACCATGAGCTCTGTTTTATTGCTGTTGAGTTTGAGAAGGTTTCATGACATCCAGGTATTTATATTAACGAGGTAGCTGGCAAAGGACTGGGGAGGGAGTTGAGGGGAAGGTTTGATGCTGAGTTACACTTGGGTGTTATCACCATAGTAGTGGAATCTGAGGCCGTGGTGGTTGATGATCTGACCAAGGGGAGCATATAAATGATGAAGTGGAGGGGTCCGAGCACAGAGCCTTGCGGCACACCTTGGTTGATATGGGCTGTGGTGGAATTCGAGTTCACCTGTGTCTCGTTTTTCCTCCCCTGTTGAGTATATGAGGAAGGAGGAAAGAAAGGTTGGAAAATGGCTGGTAGTTGGTGAAGTCGTCCTGGTTCAAACCTGGCTTTTTTAGGGGGGGGGGGGGGCTAAGGCTGTGGGCATCGGATCCAGCACACAGGTGGAATCCTTGGCTTGTGTGACCAACTTAGTGGCATGTCCCCAGCATCAACAGGGGAGAAGGAGGAAAACGTCCCTCTAGCGGACAGCTAGCAGAGGGAACCACACGCAGTGGGCAGTGTGATGGAGTGGGGCCAGGCAGCTGGAACTGCTGGTGGACGGCGTCAACTTTGGCCTGGGAACTTTGAGCAGAGATCAGGGTCACCAGAGAGAGGGGAGATAACAGGGGGGGGGTCGCAGTAGCTGGTTGGGGGTTTAGAACAGCGTTCTGGGGTTGAGGTTCTGATTGCCGATGAGTGGAGCAGCATTCGGTCTTGGTCTGAGACAGAGCGTTTTTATAGATCTGCATGTGTTCTTTGAAAGGCAAAGGCAAATGTATTTATGCAGCACCTTTCATACACTGGATCATTCAAAGTACTTTACAAATGTCAAAATACAAAGATAACAAGATCAAATGACAATTTAAAAGATAAATGTAATGATGTGCAATTACAGCGCAGTAGGGCAGTCTAGCTAAAGGAGATGAACATAATTTAAACTGAACTGAAAGCCCGGTCAAAAAGGACGGTGTTCAGTTTGGCCTCAATCTCCACAGTCAGGCCAGATCTTTTATAGAGCCTCTCCAGTTGACAACCGGTGGCCTTCATGGAACGGAGAGCCGCAGTGAGCCAGGGGTCAGGACGGGAGATGGAGACTGACCGGGTTTCGAAGGGGGCAATTGAGTCGAGACTAGCGGCTACAGGGGCTACATTCTAGAGAGATGCCAGGTCATCTGCAGAGGACATGGGAGGGGGCAGATGGGCCGGGATCGGGTTCCCAAGGGCCGGTGCGTTGACTCCTTTGGTGTCCG
>CM030181.1:12871325-12876325 GCA_017639675.1 Aplochiton taeniatus | reverse complement strand
GAGCGGAGCTCCATCTCCTCCGCAGGCGACTGGTGGGTGTTGCACCGGGGTTATCAAGAAGACCTTTCACGGCACACACCCGAGGCTGAGCCGTCAGTACGCGCGCGCGCGTGTGTGTGTGTGGGAGTGGGAGTGTGTGTGCCAGTGTGTGTGTGTCTGACATCTGCCATAAATCAGCAGCCACAGTGTCCTTGTAGCTCCACCACATATCATGGAAATCAATGCGGAGGTCAAGTCAAACACAGACGTCCAGCCCCCTGGTAAGCCTCAACACCTAATAAATATGGCTGACTAATCCTCACGTCAACAACTCGGCTTTTTTCCACCTCCTTGACCCGTGATGAATAGTGTGGGGTGGTGTGTGTGGGTGTGTGTATCGGTGAGTCCAGAAAGAGCATCATTAGCGAAGCTACAATGGTGAAGGCGGTCAACGGTGAGAGCGGATGAGGTTGAAAGGTCCA
The DNA here is from genome assembly GCA_017639675.1 of Aplochiton taeniatus. Lineage (NCBI taxonomy): Eukaryota > Metazoa > Chordata > Actinopteri > Galaxiiformes > Galaxiidae > Aplochiton > Aplochiton taeniatus. The sequence goes on along the minus strand of CM030181.1, from coordinate 12,875,864 downwards.
CGTGAACCAGGATGACTGTCCGACATCCTTTGGACATCCTGTCCCCACCTCAAAGTCTGTTTTCTTTGTAAATGTCAACAGCCAACTGTAAAGCCTGCACTGGCATTTTATGATAGGCAGCCATAGGTATCTCTGATAGGCGGCCATCTTCACGTGCTTCACAAGGCCAAAGGGCTCTGGGCCAGAGATAACAAAATGGTGCTTGCATTCTTGTATGGTAGCTTGTTAAGGTCATATGGTGCTTTAGGAGGGAAACATATTTCTTCTTGTGGTAACGCCCCCCCCCCCCCCCCACCCCCCTATCTCTGGATCTCCACCACTTTGACATTCACATGGAACAGAAACAGGATTTTCAGAGAGATACAAAGCGTTAATCTCCTTATCTGGAGGATCTACAAGAAAATTGTGTTTTGGGGAATCAGACATGCTTCCACCTCTCTCTCTCTTGTCCATCTCCTCTCTCTTGCCTCTACTGCTCTTCCTTCTCCCTCTCATTGTGATTATTCCCCTGACACACACACACACACACAATCAAACACACGCAAACACACACCCAGTCACACACACACACACACACGCACACACACACACAAACACACACACACACACACACACACACACACCCTTTACCCCGCCGCCCTCTCCGTTGTCAAATAATCATTGAGGAACTAGCATGAGGCTGACACTGTCTCCACAGCAACGGCAGTTAGGACCAGGAGGGGGGCTGAGAGTGCTTTCAGTGTGTGAATGAGGCGAGAACACACACAGCTCTACCCCTCACACACACACACTCACACAAACACACACACACACACACACACACACACACACTTACAAATGGGTGTGTGTGTGTGTGTGCATTCACACATCCATACACTGTCAAGGAGACACGCACGTCACACAACGAGATGTGTGTAGAGGGAGAGAGAGAGAGGCCTAGTAAACAGGATGAAAGAGGGAGGGGAGCGGAGGGGGGTCGCTTCCTGAAGGGAGAGATTTTTCTCCCCCTCCTTTGCTTCTCTCTCTTTCTCACTCTCTCTTTCGCTCTGTCTCCCTCTGTCCCTCTTTTTTTTTCTCTCAACGCTCACACATGGGACACACGCACACATTCGCTCGAGCCCGCGAAACACAAACACACACAATTACACTCCCAGTGACAAAGCATCGCATAATCACCGAGATTGAATCATTTATGAAAGCAGATATATAATTCAATAAGCAGCATGAAAGATTCAAAGGGCGACGAGCATTGTTTAAACTGCCCCTCCAGCCTCCAATCTCTTGCTCTCTTTCACTCCCCTCCTTGTCTCTTCCCTCTCTTTCTTCCTCTCCCTCCTCCCTCTCCCCGTCTCCCCCCTCCCCCTATTGCCTGTCTCTCCAGGGTCTCCAATCCAATCATTAACCGCAGGATGGCCACCAAGACTCGGCAGGCCATAGGTGAGGGGTCAGAGTTCAAGAGAACGGCGCGGGGGAACGCGGGAGCCGTCCGCCAGAGCCGCCCCCCCCACCCCCGAGTCCCTCAGACTTCCGTGTTGCGTCTTTCACGGGATGTTTGCTTCCCGGGTGTTGTCCCGTTCTCCTCCTACCCTCACCCACCCAGCCGCCAGCCTTCCCACAGCGCCTGGGACCAGGCCTCCTCACACCCCTCTCCTCTCTCCACGGCCACCGCGGCCCACGGCACGCTCCGTCTCCACCGCCGATTGGCTGGCGAGCAGCCGGGGCTTCTCCGACGGAGCCAATCCCTGGGAGCGGAGGGGGCCGAGCAGGAAGAAGCCCGCCTGGTCCCGCTCGGTAAACATAGCCCTGAGGAGCCCCCTCACCCGCCGTCACGCAGGGAACGGCACCCCTACCCACTCCAGGTGTAAACTAAGAGGGGGATGCTTTGTGGCGACCCCGGTGTCTTACCTGGATGGTAGTAGTGCGGCGTCTGCAATCCGAACATGGTCCTGGCGCCCTGCTCCGCCTCGCCGTCCGAAACAGGGGGACGCCCGGAAGTCCGGGCTTGAGAGGCGAGGGCTCGCCGGCTCTGGGCTGCCCCCGGGTCAAGTGGCTGAGAGCGGGTAAGTCCTCTGACGGCCCCCTGCCCCGGTGCGTGGCCCTGGGGCAGCCGGGGGGAGGCGGGGGGAAAAGGGGTCGCGCAGTTGCCTTCTCCGAGACAACTCCCCCACGGAGAACAGAGACGCAGGGATTAGAGGGACGGCGAGCGAGGGAATCTGGGAAGCGGAGGAGAGACGGAGGAATGCTCCAGACGAGCGGTGCTGTGTTCTAGAGAGACGGAGAGACAGAGGGGGGGGGGGGAGACAGAGAGAGAGAGAGAGACAGAGGGGGGGGGGGGGGGGAGAGAGAGACAGAGAGGTGTCTGTGAGAGATGTGGGCTGAGAGTCAGAGAGGGAGAGAGTCTTTCCTCAACAGCGGCAGCCGGCCTCTCTGTTCCCCGTCTTCTTCCTCTGAACCCCTTTCTTGTCCTCCATTCAGCAGGCTGTGCTTCCCTGGCGGGAGAGGGATCCTTTTCTTTCTTTCCTTCCTCTGTTCCCGTCTGTGCTCCTCTCTCCGTCCTCTCTCTACCTCCGTCCCACTACTGACTGCTCAGCTCAGTGAGCACAAGCAAAGAGCCAGAGGGAGGGAGGGAGAGGGGGATTATAAGACAGATGAGAGAGAGAGAGAGGGAGAGAGAGAGAGATGAATGTGTGTGTGTGTGTGCGTGTGTGTGTGTGAGTGTAGAGGGAGATCGGTATGTCAGTGTGTGTGTGTGTGTGTGTGTGTGTGTGTGTGTGTGTGTGTGTGCGCGCGCTTTCTTTTTTGCAAGCGTGTTTGTGTGTGTGTGTTTGTCGGTGTGATGGTTTTGTTCGACAGTGTGTGTGTGTGTGTGTGTGTGTGTGTGTGTGCGTGTGCGTGCATGCGTATGCCCGTATGTGCATGATTGTGAATATAAAAGATAGACCGAAAAAACGAGAGTGGTAAATAAAGACAAATTGGTGGCCTGTGCCAAAGACAGAGAAAAAGAAGAGAGGAGATGGAACGAGAGAACGAGAGAGGGATGAGAGCGGGGGAGGAGAGGAGAAAGAGAGTTGATGCAGTTCTCATTATCAGTAGATTGGACGGGGGCCTGAGTGACAGCTGATTCATCATGGGAGAGAGAGAGGGAGGGAGAGTGGAAGGAAGGAAAGAGAGAGGGGGAGGGGAGCCTGCCCATAAGCATCTGCTTCCCACAGATCTTCTCCTTTTTTTTTCTAATCCTCTCTTTTCTGCCTTTCCCCTTCCCTCCCCGCTCCCTCATCTCAAGATGCTGCTTTAAACGCTGCTTTCAACATCAGCCCCCTCCCGGGTTCCGCACACCGTCCAGCTCCACACCCTCACGCTGCCCCCGGCCCGCACACGTCCACCCAGACCACAAAGCCTATACCCTAGCGGCAGACTCACGTGTTGGAGTCCATCGATTAGACCGGCCCCACGGGTCTGACGCGTCGCGTTAGCATAGCGCTCCATCAATTACTGCCTGGCCCCCGAGAGCTGTCGTCCCTCTCACTGTCTCTGAGAGGCCGTTCTACCTCCTCCACGGGCGGAGCGGGGCGGGTGTGTTGGGCTCCGGGCCCCGCTCGAGCCCGTCAGACGTGGAAAGGGAGGCTGGGCGTTCCGGGTGTGACTCCCCGCCATCGGACTTTGGACGTTGGAGACAAGTTACTTGACGTGCGGAAGCTAACTTCTGCGATTCTGCTTTTTCATTTCTTTTTTGGTGTGTCTGGAGACCTGCTTCTGTTGCCTGTGTGTCTGCGTGTCTGTGTGTGTGTTTGTGTGTGTTTGTGTGTGTGTCTCTGTGTGTGTGTGTGTGTGTGTGTGTGTGTGTAGGTGTGTGTGTGTGTGTGTGTGTGTGTGTGTGTGTGTGTGTGTGTGTGTGTGTGTGTGTGCCTGTGTGTGTCTGTGTGTGTATGTGTGTGTGTGTGTGTCTGTCTTTGGCTGGCTGCCCGGCTGTCTGTCTGTCTGTGGTTTGTCTACAGACAGAACTCAGCAGGAAGCTAAAGGGGACCTTGGCTCTCTATCACTCTCTCACCTCAGCCAGATAGGTATCATTTCTCACTGTCAGTCCACACACACGCCTACATGTGGGTTTGCCGTTTGTGTGTGTGTGTGTGTGTGTGCTGGGGGGAGGGTGTGTGTGTGTGTGTGTGGATTTCTCAAGCAAATTCTCATTCTCTCCTCTCCCTCCATTCTCTATTGTTCTCCTTCTCTCATCCCAATTATTCTCTCTTTCAATTGATCCTCTCTCTCCTTCCCGCCTTTCATCCCTCCTACCCGTCCTCTCAATTTTCCCTGCTTCCCCTTCTCCCTGCTCCCCTCCCTCACTCTCTGGTCGCTCTCTCTCTCTCTCTCTCGCTCTCTCTCTCTCTCTCTCTCTCTCTCTCTCTCTCTCTCTCTCTCTCTCTCTCTCTCTCTCTTTCTCCTCTCTCCTTTCTCTATCTGAGCAGGAAGTGTGTTGGTGATAAGATTGAGGGTCAGAGCCTGAAAGAGCTATCTATAACCCTGCCTGTCAGGCCAGAATCA
>CM030181.1:12773825-12866325 GCA_017639675.1 Aplochiton taeniatus | reverse complement strand
GGCTGCGTTAAGTTTGGTTGTAGCCTTTAGGATTTAAATATACCTTTCTCATTTTAGAATTAAGCAATAATGTTTGTGCCCCCACCCCTGTGAAATTTGAACTCTACCTCAATGATTTGACCCTGACGCCGGGCCTGTGTGACACTGCTAGGGGACTGCAATGCTAAGGGGACTGCAGTGCTAAGGGGACTGCACCCGAGGACATGGGTGGGGATGGAGCTCCACCAGAGAAAAGGGGTAATTTTAATTGAAACATAAAGCATTCTTCTAATTTAAACATAAAGTATTTTTCTAATTTAAACATAAAGCACCACTAGAAGGACACACACTCAAGCCTTTTAAGTGGCTCTGCATGTGCCTCCACTGGCGTACAGAAGAATCCCCCATCATCATTCCACACACACATTCTTCTTCAAAAAAGATGCATTCCCTAAAAAAACGATTTGAGAGAGGCTGTCTAATCAGGCGGCTGCTTTATGATGGACGAGACTGGAGGATTTGGGCCGTTGCTGACAGCTTCCTGCTCGTCCTCACGACGACAACATCGAAGCCCCCTGATTGGAGCTGTTCTGCATAGCTTGCTCTGTAGGGACTGTGGGGACACAGCCAGCCTGTCAATCAAACTGCCACTTAACATCCGGAAGATGTGAGTGACGACAGATCCTGACGACAGCTGGACCTTTTCCTTTCGATTCAGACGCAGCCGATCCAACGGTGTGAGGTCCACAAGGCTAGCAGGACCTTTGTGGTATGGAGGTATCGACCAGATGAATACTTGCACCCGGTCCTTCTGTCAACACACACACACGAACACACACCCACATTACCTGGGGGGTCCCCACCCCCCCCCCCCCCCCCTCTCTCTCTCTCTCTCCGTGTGCCCTTACCCTACACGTTCATCTCAATTAATCACCCAACAAAACAGATGTCAGGAACAAAGGAGCAATCTCCAAGCCCCCGGGGTAAAGGGAGGGAGGGAGGGAGGGAGAGAGGGAGGGAGGGAGGGAGGGAGGGAGATAAGAGGTGAGGGAAGGGAGGGGTTGGGGAAACACGAAAAGAGAGGAGGAGGAGGAGAGGAGGGTTGGGGGAGGGGGGCTCACAAGCGAAGAAAGTGGGAGAGGTGGTTGTTGTGTGGGATGTGCTATCTGATTTTGTTACTGTGCGTCATATACGAAGCACATGCAGAAACAGGAAGTGGCCCAGTGGACGGAGAGACTGTTGTTCCTCTCACTCTGCTCACCCCGGAGTAGTAGTGAAGGAGGTAGTAAAGAGCAGCCTGTGTGCATGTCTGTGTTTGTCTGTGTGTTGGTGTGTATAGTTGGCTGTGTGAGGGACACACAAAGGATGTGTGTGTCTATTAATATGTGTGCGCACTGTGCACGCATGTGTATTTTAGAGAAAGAGAGAAAAAAAGAGAGGTGCGCTCACTCGCACACACACACACACACACACACACACACACACACACACACACACACACACACAGTGGAGCAGATAAATAATGAGTTGGCGGATACAAAGCCTTGCAGATGAAAGACGTTCTGGGAAACAATGGGCACAAAATGTTTCTTAGCTCTGCAGATCTACAGCCCGGATTGAGAACCTGCCAGTTTAAGACTAACTGCTTTTGAACTGACACTTGACGGTGATAGTGTGAGAAAATAAATGTCAATCCAGACAGCCTTCAGCATCTCAGAATGAGATAATCATCTCTTATTCACACCGACACTATACACATTTTATAGCTTTTAAAACACAGCTTTATTGAGCATTTTATAAAATCCTCAGCTGTATTATTTACACATAACCTCCATACGGAAAGAAGGCCAGTGGGGACATTTAAGAGATAAGACAAGTGCAAGTTAGGTCTTTCTAACTGTCTCCAAAATCTGTCTGTCTGTCTGTCTGTCTGTCTGTCTGTCTGTCTGTCTGTCTGTCTGTCTGTCTGTCTGTCTGTCTGTCTGTCTGTCTGTCTGTCTGTCTGTCTGTCTCTGTCTGTCTGTCTGTCTGTCTGTCTGTCTGTCTGTCTGTCTGTCTGTCTGTCTGTCTGTCTGTCTGTTAATCCGTCTTTTCTCTTCATATGTGCCTCCACCCCTCTCCGTCTTCCCTCTGTCACTGAGGTTTATATCAGCCAGTAGCCATCCATCCAGAAGTATCCTCCCTCCATCTCTCCGTCAATCCATCCATCCCTCCGTAGCAGCCACGCTGCCTGTGGATGGTGGACAGCCGAAGATGCAACACACATCAATAACCGGAAGATCACCGCGCGCTCCTCTGTCTCTAAGCACCCCCTTAAATCACAGTGACATTGGAAAAGGCAAAGGGAGGGGGGCAGAGCAGGGGAGGTAGGGTAGGGGAGTGAGGAAATACAGTGGTCACACAACCGTAACGCTTCACTGCTGCGATAAACAACACAGTGCAAACAATGTCACAGCCTGCTATAATGGACAAATCCCCCAGAATACAGCGCTGGAGGTAGGCCGCATGTTTAAAACAAGCAACAGAACATATACACACACAACTAGCACGTTGTGTTGATTTCAAGGCAATTTTAGACATTTTTGCGTGTGTCACCACAACGGCTGCAGGACACACAGAGAGATGCAAAACGCAAAGTCACAACCTTCATCTTACTACCAGCACATCTCGGGATAGGGCAGCAGAGAATGCTTTGTCATCACAATCTTTATTCGTCTCATGTTGCATCAACTAGCTCTCCCCCAGCCCTTGTGCTCCCCCTCCTTCACCTCTCCTCTCCACCTCCTCCCACGCTTCATTTCTCCTTCCTCCCCTCAATCACGCACACACACACACACACCACCTCGGCCGGACACAGAACTGGCAGAGGAGAGGAAACCTCAAACAAGTGAGGTTCAGATGAGATATCAGGACAGTAAATCTTTATATCGGTTTATTAAAGAGAACAGCAAAAGATGTTAACTTGGTAAGACGGTCCCAAAGCACTTCGGTTGTGGCCGGCGGGTCACACTGGTCCATCCGTTAAGAACAGTGTGTAATCTGGGGCAGCTTTTAATGCCTCCCACTGTGCGCGGCCCTCTCCCCAGGGGCAGGCAGTGTTACGGCTCCCTCTTTACCCTCTGCTGTTGTCAGGCCCCTTCATCCCTCATAGACAGCTGCTGTCCATACCGCCAGCCAGCCAGGCAGTGAAGTATAGGCTGGGGGTTACACAGGTTTATTAGGATTACTCCACAGAGACACATGCGCTCACTCACACACGGGTGTGCTGGGGAAGGCGCACACAAACACACACACACACACACACACACACACACACACACACACACAAGCAGAAAAACTGCAGTCTTTGGAGCAACTCGCTGACCACCAACACATTGTGGTTTTGTTCATTCCGAGTCGCTTTATGTTCTGCCACTAAGTAGCTGCCCTCCTGACCTTTGGCCTGCTTGCAGCACCTGCTGGCTCCGTTTACACAGGGGGTCGGAGGTCAATGGAGAGTAGACTGCCCCAGATGGAGCCCCCTCCGGATGATGCCCAACACCTGTTATGGATAGCGCGTATTGATTCACCGACTGGTACCCATACTGGTTTGCGACGTGACACTGACAGACACAACCACACGCACTTTCTCAGCAACATATTTGGAACATATCAACGTCCCCCTGTGTCTGCTGTACTTCTTTGCCGTATCTGTCCATTTACGGGTGTTCTGTAACTAATGAATTAAGTACATAAGTCATTCCTTATGTATGAGAACGAGACCTCAGATATACACTAATATGAACCGTAAGTGTAGAGTATGTTCCTCTCAAACTCTGACCACAATTGCAGAACGGAGGATTCACACCAGTCGTAAGTGTGACTGTTAGAGGGAGAGAGAGAGAAGGAGTGAAAGAGCAAGAGACAGAAGATTTTGTGGCCGACAAGATTTATCAGTCTATTGTACCACATCTTTTTCTAAAACGTGGAGTTAGATTTGTCAAACAAACGTCGATATAAAAACTGGCCTACATGTCGACGGCCATATTGTTCTGTAATAGTACAGTGGCATACAGTACAATACATCTGACAACCATGTCCCCCCTGCCCTGTCTCCTCCGTGTCAGTGTGTTTATGTGTATGTATGTTTTTGAGAGGGTGTGTGTGTATGTGTGTGTGTTTGCGGGGGTGTCGTGAGCTGTCAGAGAAGATCTGGTGAGAGTAGGCTAATTGGAGTTAATTCACCATCTGTCTGTATGAGCCAGCAGACAGGGTCATTAGCAGAGACAAGCCACCGGTGAGGCCAAAGGGGGTTCACCCTCCATCTTTCTCTCTCTTTCTCTCCTCACACTTTCCCTCTCTCTCTCTCTTTCGTTCCCTCTGTCTACCTGCAATGTCTGTCCTTACCCTCAATCCATCTGAGTGACATTAAAAGAAATGGTGGAGATCTATGAATCTGTCATGCTGTGAGGGGCATTTTGCTGGCAGGGTTTGGGTCCATGTGTCCCCTTAGAATGAAGGGTCTTTGAAAATCCAAACCAAATGTTTCTGAGGGATTCCCCAGTACCCTATGATGGACCGTTTCTGTCCTGATAGGAGAGGTCACCAAATGGTTGGATTAATATGTAACTCACATGCCATAACCGTCACAGTCACCAGATCTCATCCCAACTCCCAGGGAAGGCTGAAGCAGGGGGACAATTGAAGGACAGTACTTCCACCGGCACATCCTAATTTCCTTGCCCTTCCCCTCCCCTGACATCAATGAGGAGCGACCCTGTTTCAGTTTGTGTCTTGGCTAGAAAAAGTTGGCAAGAGACAAGGAGCGAGAGAGTTCGAACCTGAAAGGCCGAGGTATCAACGCTAACAGTAACGATAATTATAGTGCTCACCTGGACTTTCTTTCCTAGTGAGGAGTTGCAGCTGACGACCAGTCAGCAGGACAGCAATCCTGGAGGCCTGTCAATCATTGAAGAACTCAGCACACGGAAGGCCCATAGTTTGTTTATTCCCCTGTCCTTTTCACCAACCCTGGTTCTCCCTAGAGTCGACTTTTAAAACCTCAAACCACCTCTGCACAGCCATGCGTGCCACAAATATATAGGCATACCTGCAGAACAAAGTCAAATAAGAATGTCCCTAGGTGTTCAATTGGGATGAGATCGGGTGACTGCAAAGGTTATAACATGAGTCTCATCTAAGCGATCTGTCTTGTTGTCTTTCTGAACTTGCAAAATGTTATGGCTAATTTTGTTTAGAAGAACTATATCCCCCTCTGCTGGCTAGATGTGGTGCATTACGTTTATCACAGAGGAACCAGGAACAAGGAACACGAAAAGAGCAAACTCTTCTAGTGAAGTGAAACTGAAGCATTAGCTGACATTCTGCTACTTTTTCTGCTGTTTTGTCTGTCTTCTTCCACTGGGCAATGGAGTCTATTTCTTGCTCTATTTGTCTAGATATCCTGAAGGATCCAGTGACAACTGCGTGTGGACACAGTTACTGCATGGTATGCATAGAGGGCTGCTGGGATCAAGACGATCCAAAGGGTGTTTACCTCTGCCCCCAGTGCAGACATATATTTTCTCCAAGACCTGTTCTTAGTAAAAACACCCTCCTGGCTGAGTTGGTGCAAAAAATTGAGAAAACCGGACATCAAGCGTGGAGTTATGTAGAATGTGACGCTTGCACGGGAACCAAACCAAAAGCTGTCAAGTCGTGTCTGGTGTGTATGGCGTCCTATTGTGAGACGCACCTCCAACTTCACAATGAACTGAACCCTGGAAACAGGCACAAAGTTATTGACGCCACAGAAAAACTGCAGGAGAAGATCTGCCCTCATCATGACAAACTAATGGAAGTTTACTGTCGTACTGACCAGCAGTGCATCTGTTATCTCTGTACTATGGATGACCATAAAGCTCATGATATAGTGTCCATAGCATCAGAAAGAAAGGACAAACAGGTATGGAATGTTGAAGATTATACATGTGTATCTGAATATGTCAATGGTCAAGAGGAGCTGAACCAACTGAGACAGCATGGCATGTTAATATGCAACTAGGATTGTACTAGGCGTTACATTGTGTTAAATCAGGATTCAGATCATAAATCCAAGGGAAATTACCAATTGACTGCTACGTAAAATGAAAACTGACTATCCATAGTGAAAAGCTATTCCATATTTGATTGAGATTTTTTTTTTTATTGTTGTTTTACATATAGGCACAACTGCAAGATCACAAGACCCAGTGTCATCAGAGAATCCAGCAAAGAGAGAGGAAGATGCAGGAATTGAGAACGAATGTGGACTCTCTCAAGGTCTTGGGAATAACTTATTTTTCAATGGGTTTCAAATTAATTTCTAAATGTATGCTTGGTTGCATATAACTTAATTATTATTTAATATTTAATAATACTATTATTTAATATAAGCCTTTTTACTCCAAAATCAATATTCTGAGTTATGATATTTACGACCTTACTATTGCAATGTTCCTGCCTTGTTCAGTAAAGATCAACAAGTATGCTAAAATGAGACTAGACTTAATTCCATTTTCTTCAAGCGCTCTGCACAGGCAGCAGTGGAAGACAGTGAGTTGATCTTTACTGAGCTGATCCGTCTCCTTGAGAGAAGACGCACGGAAGTGAAGGAGCTGATCAGAGCTCGGGAGAAGGCTGAAGTCAATCGGGTTGAAGCACTCCTGAAGCGACTCGAGCAGGAAGTCTCTGAGCTGAGGAGGGCTGACTCTGAGCTTGAGCAGCTCTCGCTCACAGAACATGACTTACATTTCCTTCAGGTAGCCGCACAAGCACACATGTAGTACAATGTATTTGAGATAAAGTTATCTTTGTCTTCAACAATGCTCACTCATTCCTGCATTCGACAGATGTTCCAGCCTCAGCCTCTTCCTCCAGGATCTGGCACTTTGTCTGCAATCCATATCAATCCACTATTGTCTTTTAAAGATCTGAGGACTTTTACCTCTAAACTAAGAAAAAAGTTACAAGACACATGTACCGAGGAAATGGCAAAAATAACTTGCAAAGGTACAGTCAATATATTTATTCGTAGCCTTGTATGTATGTAATTAGGGAATCTGGTCGGGGGTGGGGGGGGGGGGTCTTTTTCCAGTAGCACGCATCTTTCATAAATGTAATCATACGGTCAAGAACTATTTGATTTCCTCCCACAGTTGAAGAAGTTGGGATTGAACTCTCTCCTGAACTTGTGACCAGAGAGGATTTTTTGAAACGTAAGCAGCAGTTCATGGCTTCTGACCCCTTCTGACATACGCCATGAATAGGCAGAGATGATGTGATGAGATGACGTGCTCTTTTTGCTCTTTATAGATTTCTGTCCACTCACATTGGATCCCAACACCAATCATAACATGCTTTATCTATCGGAGGGAGATAAAATGGTGACATGGAGGGATGAAGGCCAGCTGTATCCCGACAGTCCAGACAGATTCACTGAGTACTACCAAGTGCTCTGTAAAGAGGCTCTGTCTGGAACGTGTTACTGGGAGGTTAGGTGGATTGGGGAAAGGGCGGAGGTTGCCATGGCTTACAAAGAGATTAGCAGGCAAAGAAGCGGTAATGAAAGTGATTTTGGACGTAATGATAAGTCGTGGACTTTGAATTGCTGTCCATCAGGCAACTCCCTTTGGCACAATAACCGAAAGATACCTCTACCTCCTTCCTGCTCAGCTCGCAGAGTAGGGGTGTATCTGGACCATGGTTTAGGGATTCTGGCCTTCTACGATGTCTCCAGTAGAATGACCTTGCTCCACAGAGTGCAGACCGAGTTCTCTCAGCCTCTCTATCCTGGCTTCTATGTTCCTCCAGGGTCATGTGTAAAGATACTCACACCATTTCTGTGATAAAGTGTTATGTGAGGTGCAAATAAACTTTCCATAACAGTTGCATAAGCCTGTTATAACTTCACAGCTTCCTTACATTATAATACTGTAAATGTTCGAAAAAAAAAGTAAACTCACTGTACTCACTGTTATATTGGTGGTTTTGAAGTTGCTAAGTCTTGTGTTATTCTTTATAACGTTGCATTTAGATTTATTGCAAAATTGTATTGAAGAGCCTTGAATGAGGCCATTAAGACATGTTGGTCTTACATCAATATAAATAGTGTACTTTATAGGTTGAAATTCTTACCAGTTCTTTTGCAATTCAATAAACATCCATTCCTGTTCTTTTACAAACATGAATTGCTTACAGTTTTTTTTCCAATTGCTAATACACTTGTTCCAGAATTTGGCTCTCTGTGTCAAAACTCTAAACACAAACCACATAACAAACAACACTTGGAGCCAAACATCTCACTTCTATGTCTACTAAACTCTGTAATCAAAACCTAACAATCCCTTTTCAAAATGGTGCTTTTGTCCCAAATGGCACACACATGCACCATCTGTATAAACTATTCAAAGCAGCACCAACACACTGATGTGCTTTATACATAACACTGCTGTCATTACAGTTTTTTTCAATTGCTAAAACACAAAAATAACACATAAAGCACAGTTTTGGAAACTGACTTTCAAGAGATCAAAACCTCAGCCCAGATCTGCACAAAGATACAGTTTTTTTCAATTGCTAAAACACTAAAATACTACATAAAGCACAGCTATTGAAACTGACACTCAAGAGATCAAAACCTCAGCCCAGATCTGCACAACTATAAGCACATTCTCAGCCTCGCACTTTTTTCAAAACACTTCACACAGTGTTTTGAAAAACATTGAACACTTAAGCAATCGTAAAAAACTGTAAGTATTTGGTCAGGTGGGCCGTGCATTGGACAATTGGTCCATGGGTGTAGCATTTTGAAAGGTAGTGTTTTGAAAGGGCAAACAAGTGACTTTATGTCCGATTCCTTTGTCTTATATAGATAACTGTGTTCAATGTTTTGCAAAACACTGTGTGTAGTGTTTTAAAAAACACTGAGAATGTGCTTATAGTTGTGCAGATCTGGGCTGAGGTTTTGATCTCTTGAGTGACAGTTTCAATAACTGTGCTTTAAGTCTTATTTTAGTGTTTTAGCAATTGAAAAAAACTGTAATGTACATTTTATACATTGCATTTTCATTTCCAAATTTTAATTACAGTTTTTTTCAATTGCTAAAACACTAAAATAAGACATAGAGCACAGTTATTGAAACTGTCACTCAAGAGATCAAAACCTCAGCCCAGATCTGCACAACTATAAGCACATTCTCAGCCTTACACTTTTTTTCAAAACACTACACACAGTGTTTTGCAAAACACTGAACACAGTTTTCTACATAAGACACAGGAATCAGACATAAAGTCACTTGTTTGCCCTTTCAAAACACTACCATTCAAAATGCTACACCCATGGACCAATTGTCCAATGCATGGGCCACCTGACCAAACACCTAACTGCTCAATTGTCAACTCATCAATCAGGATGTAAGCACTGTCTAGCCAGGGAAGATATTGGCTGTGATGTTGATAAGGTGCTGTGGCCAGACCCAACTGGGCGGCGAGATGCAACCTAAGTATTTTTCTTTCCTCTGATTGTTTCCCCCCCTGTATTCTTGAAGTTCTTTTCTGTTTACTGAATTTGATAGAGAGCATAACTTTTGTTCACACAACTGTAATGTATATTGTATGCACTGTGGATGTGTTGTTTTGCTTGTCCACTGGTTTATGGAGAAAAAAAATAAAATTTTGTTTCAACAGTATATTTGTGTTTCTGCACATATTTCTGTAGAATTGGACATATTTTTGCAGAATTACTTACACACGGAACCATTATGATAAGGCCTACAAAGATAAACGTGCTTGCAATTGAGCTCAGCAGCATGTAGTTGGTTGCACCAAAATCTGGTCATATGAATGAAGTGTGTGCCATTTGAAGCAGTCAGAATAAATGTTTTTGTAGTTTTGATTGCAGCAATTCATTTTGCAGGATATCTAAGGTGTTTTGCACTTTGGGTGTGGGGTTATGTAAATTGAGTTTAGTGTTTTGACAAAATGAGTCCTGTTTTCAAAATTGAGCTTAAGCAATCGTAAAAAACTATAACATTTGAATATTGTCCACAGTAGAGCGAGGTACGACTTTGAAAATGAAATGTCTAACAGGTTTTCCATTTTAATTTCCATAGGGTCATAGAGTGCCCAGAGAAGTATGTAAAAATGCAAATGCAAATAGGATTATTGCATTTCCATTTGAATTTTTACTCAAATAACACATGCATATATGGAAAATGATAATGCAATTGTGGAATCACATTTGCATTTTCGAATTAACACTATCATTTTAATACGGTCCCCTATGGGCTTCCATACTTTTACCAACTGAGAAAACAGTTACAAGACGCATATACCGACGAAATGGCAAAAACAACTCGCAAAGGTACAGTCATATTTATTCGCCTTGTATGTATGTAATTAGATAATCTGGTCGGGTGTGGGCTTGGGGACTTGGGGGTGGGGGCTTTCTCCAGTAGCACGCATCTTTCATAAATGTAATCATACGGTCAAGAAGTATTTGATTCCCCCCCCCCCCCCCCCCCCCCCCCCCCCCCACAGTTGAAGAAGTTGGGATTGAACTCCCTTTTGAGTTTGGGGCCAGAGAGGATTTTTTGAAACGTAAGCAGCAGTTCATGGCTTCTGACCCCTTTGTGACATACGCCATGAATAGGCAGAGATGATGTGATGAAATTACGTGCTCTTTTTGCTCTTTATAGATTTCTGTCCGCTCACATTGGATCCCAACACCAATCATAACATGCTTTATCTATCGGAGGGAGATAAAATGGTGACATGGAGGGATGAAGGCCAGCTGTATCCCGACCATCCAGACAGATTCACTGAGTACTACCAAGTGCTCTGTAAAGAGGCTCTGTCTGGAACGTGTTACTGGGAGGTTAGGTGGACCGGGGAAAGGGCGGAGGTTGCCATGGCTTACAAAGAGATTAGCAGGCAAAGAAGCGGTAATGAAAGTGATTTTGGACGTAATGATAAGTCGTGGACTTTGAATTGCTGTCCATCAGGCAACTCCCTTTGGCACAATAACCGAAAGATACCTCTACCTCCTTCCTGCTCAGCTCGCAGAGTAGGGGTATATCTGGACCATGGTTTAGGGATTCTGGCCTTCTACGATGTCTCCAGTAGAATTACCCTGCTCCACAGAGTGCAGACCGAGTTCTCTCAGCCTCTCTATCCTGGCTTCTATGTTCCTCCAGGGTCATGTGTAAAGATACTTACACCATTTCTGTGATAAAGTGTTATGTGAGGTGCAAATAAACGTCCATAACAGTTGCATAAGCCCGTTATAACTTCCTTACATTGTAATACTGTAGGTTTAAAAATAAAATGCACATTTTTGTTGGAAGCTGGCTTCTGCACATATTATTTTGAGGTTAAGGTTTTTCTTACAAGCAAAAACATTTGAAAAACGTTCATAAGTTGAGAGAAGGTACCAGTATTTTGCAATTGTGATCAGAGCTACCCATAAGGCAAAGCTCTTTCTCATAGGAGTAGGAGAAAATATAGGTCTCATCTGAGAGTTAAGGTATACTCACTGTTATATTGGCAGTTTTGAAGTTGCTAAGTCTTGTGTTACTCTTTATAACGTTACATTTAAATTTATTGCAAAATTGTATCAAAGAGCCTTAGATGAGGCCATTAAGACATGTTGGTCTTACATCAATGTAAATAGTGTACTTTATTGGTTGACATTGTTACCAGTTCTTCTGCAATTCAATAAATATTCCTCTTCTTTTACAAACATTAGTTGCTTACAGTTTTTTCCAATTGCTAACACACTTGTTGCAGAATTTGGCTGGCTGTGTCAAAACTCCAAACACAAACCACATAACAAACAACACTTGGAGCCAAACATCTCACTTCTATGTCAAAACTAAACTCTGTAATCAAAACCTAACAATCCCTTTTCAAAATGGTAATTTTGTCCCAAATGACACACACATGCACCGTCTGTATAAACCATTCAAAGCAGCAAAGAATGGTACACGGTTCATACTTTACACAATCCAGGCTTTAAAACTAACAATGAAAACATACTGTAGGCCTATATGAGGGGGTTCATGGATCCTGCCTTCTGTCAGGGTCTGGCCACATCCCCTCATACACATCGCAAGCAATATCCTCTCTGGCTAGGCAACGGGGAAAATATCGCTATCCAAACCTGGACTAACCCTACTTCAATGTCTCCGCATTGCTTGCAGAAGAGGCATAAGGGCATGTGTTTGGCAGTCATTGTTATGGAATTCTATACTTAATTCCTTGTGAGAAATAATGATGCCTAATGATTTGTCGTTGTATTATTTTATTATAGAGAAATGAAGCAAAGTACAGTATAGATAAATATGAAATGCTGGCCAGCAGGTCAAAGAACCTCTTCTTCTCCGGTTCTTCAGACGTTTGACCAAGAGCTGTTAGAATCAGTCTTTTTATTCAGAAACCTTTGGATTGGATGAATAGAACAATAACCCTGTTTATTTCTCCAAGAGTAAAATTAGGAAACTTAGATAAGGCACCTGCAGACTACTCCCGTCTCAGTGCTAGGAGCAGAAGATCACTCTAACTTTACAATAACAAGTTACACCACACAAAGATACATTTTTCCCATCACAATTGATTATTTCATAAATCTAATAGTATGTACAATTTATCCAGACATCCATCACTACCTTCACAGTTTTCAGTAGTCACTTCATTACTGGTAAATGAAAAATAGTCATAAGCAATATAGTTTTGAACATGATTAAAATATAAGTAATATAGTTTCACACACGAGTAAATATGAGTAATATAGTTTCACACACGAGTAAATATGAGTAATATAGTTTCACACACATGACTTGGCCCAGATCTTACTCAAAATCTTCTGCATCATATGGAGGGACTCATCTTTAAGCACAAAATTCGTTTTATAATGATGAGTAGGGTCCAAAGCCTTAGGGATCTAGTCTTGATCACCGGATATACTTGTAAACACTCTTTTAGAGATATTTTTGGGTTGCCCGGTAGGGACTGATTCTTTATTATTATTCAAAAAAATCCCACAACAATGGTACCACAATTATTATTACAGTTAACAACAAAACACAAGTTGTGCCACAAAGTCCTGGTTGTCGGAAAGGGTGCCCTGGTCTTCGTCCGGTCTGTATAGTTAGTGATGCGTAGGGTTGGTCACCCATAGAGGCAGCGTTCAGCGTTCAGCGTACACCTCAGCTGTCTATTTGGGTAGCGTCGGAGTGACTGGGTTGGAGCCATGGCAGGCTACTGTTGGAGGAGGACACTTCATTTCCCTCCTCGTCTGTCCTCTTTTCCACTGCACTAGCCAGCCTGTGTGGCACGTGCACGTCTGGATTCAAGTTGTCCACTGGAACGACCTTGCAGTGACTGGAATCCTGGACATGAATCCACGGGGTCTTTCCACGCACCGTGACTGCTGTGGCTGTGATGAGCAGCACCGGGTATGGACCTTTGTATCTCCTGTCCTTCCAGTGACACCTCCTGTGGTCCTTGATTACCACCCAGTCCCCTGGCAGGATTCTGTGCTGGGCGGCTGATGAGGGGGTCGGCAGAGCATCCTTAACCTGCTTGTGGAGTTTGGTAAGAGAAGACAGTTGTGAGCAGTACTCTAGCATGCTGTCACCATAGTTACTAGTTGTTAAATTGACATTGGCTGGACCTACTGGGTGGTCTCCCATACAGTATCTCAAATGGGCTTAGCCCACGTCTGTTTCTGATTCGCATGCGCATGTAGAACAAAACCAAAGGCAAAGCTTTTCCCCATGACAAACCTGTTTAGGCACATTTAGTCAGCTTTGCTTTGATTGTCCCATTTTCCCTCTCTCAACTGCCCCTCCACTCTGGGGGTGATAGTATCTGATCTGATCAGTGGTATCTGATGTTGAAACCTAAATAGAGAGTTACATCTTTTAATGCTTGGTTAATGAAAACTGGACCGTCATCACTGCTTAGTTTCCTTGGTAAACCCCATCTCGGAATTATTTCCCGCAACAGTGCCTTAGCCACTGTTCCTGCATCCTGTTTAGCTGAGGGAAACACTTCAACCCATTTGCTGAACACGTCCACGATGACCAGACAGTATTTCTTACCTTCACACTGAGTGAGCTCTATGAAATCCATCATTAAATGATCAAATGGCTTATCTGGGGGAGAGTGGCCCTGCAGGGGTATTTTAATAGCCTCTGCTGCATTGTTGCTTCTGCAAATCATGCAACTTTTGGAAAATTCTTCAGCGTATTTTGAAAAACCCTTTGTGTACCATACTGCATTTACTGCGTGACACATTCCCCCTTTGCTCAGGTGATCTCGACCATGTGGTAACTTAGCGAATGAATGGAAGAGGGCTCGTGGTAAACATGGCTTGTTGTCTGGGCCCACCCAAAACCCGTTATTGAACGTGGCTCCGGACCTTGGACCAGCGCAACCTTTCGTCTGGGGTGGATACTGACTGTAGTGTGGGTATGTCAGCATATGGCTCAAGGTTATCTAGCACTAATAAGAAGACAGTAGTGTGAGGAGACAGAGATTTTCCCAGGGAAGCATGTTTGGCGTTTCCTGTAGAAATTGGATCAGAGAGATTAGTACATTTTACAACAGCAATTGCTTTGGGAAGTAGTATAGCTTCTAAAAGGGCAGAAACTTGTAAATGATTAGAAATGTGCCTACCCCCTGAAGGTGAGAAACCCTCTCGGTTTCCACAAGGCCCCAAAGTCGTGTACCACACCAAAAGCATATCTGGAATCAGTGTAAATGTTAACAGTCTGTTCAGTCCCAATCTTACAAGCCTCTGTTAAGGCAACGAGTTTAGCTTGCTGAGCTGAAAAATGGTTTGGCAATTTTCCACTGGTTAATAATTGCATGTAGGGTAACTAATCCCAACCCCACTTGGGACATTCCTGTGCCAGGGTTGCATGAAGCTGACCCATCTACGAACAGGTCAAGGTCTGGGTTAAGTAAAGGTGTCTCTTGTAAGTTTGGCCTAGGTGTACATACTTGTTGTAGCACATCAATCCAATTATGTGTGTCAGTCTCGCCATCCTTGGAGGTAGGGAGTAAGGTTGCTGGGTTAAGTACTGTGCAGCACTTGACAGTAATGTTTGGTAGATCTAACAGCACAACCACCTTTGAGCTGAGAGATGTGAGGTTTTCTGTGTGAGTAGTATATGGGCCACTGCATGAGGAACCAACAATGTCAGGTCAGAATAACCTACTATTTATCTAGAAGCAATTACAGTCATCTCCGCTGCGGCCACAGCCCGCAGACAAAGAGGCAGACCTGCAGCCGCTGAGTCAAGTTTGGTAGAGAATTAGGCCGGCCTCAACTTATCACTGTGCAGGTGGCACAATACAGAGGTCATAAAACTACCTTTTTGATCAACAAACTGTGTAAAAGGTTCGTCTAGTCTGGGCAGTCCTAAAGTCGGTGCAGTCTCTAACGACTGCTTAAGGTCATTAAAAGCCTTCTTTCCCTCATCAGTCCAGTATACTTTGTCTTGGGCGCTTAGATGTTTACCATGAATCATGGAAGAGAGGGGGGCCTCTCTCTCTGAATAGTTAGGGATCCACTGCCTACAGTACGTCGTCATTCCTAGAGAGCTCATCATTTGTTTTTTAGTAAGAGGTAATGGACCTGCTTGGATGGCTTTAATTCATTTGGGAGAGATTTTCCCCCTGCTGTGATCACATGTCCCAAATAAGTGACTTGAGTCTGAGCGAATTGTAATTTGGCCTTGCGGCCATTTTCAGCAAGGTATTTTAACAATTGGATGGTATCCCCCTTTGCTGTCTCCTCTGTTGGACTGCACAGGAGCATATCATCCACATAGGTCAATAGACTTGACCCATGTGATAAATGTAGATTCTGCAGATTTTGACTAAGAGAGCTGTGATAAACCCTGGGGGACTCCGCATATCCCTGTGGACTGCGGGTCCATGTATAACCCTTACCGTTAAAAGAAAAAGCACACCAAAACTGTCTATCTTTGTCCACTGGGACTGAATAAAATGCATTAGCATTAGCGTAGTGTCGACAACAGGAAAGTATATCAGTAGAGTAGAGTCAGACGGAATTAAAGACAGGTTGGTATGCGTATTTGAAACCTGTGGTGCGAGTGGGTGAGTTGCCGCATTCACAGCCTGCAAATCCTGCACGAACCTCCATTCCGTAGGCTGACCTGCATCTCTTTTACTGGAAATATTGGTGTTCTGACTGGGGAGTGGTCACATGGCACAGTAACCCCTGCTTTTAATAGTGATTCAAACACAGGTGTAATTCCCTTAACGGCCTCTTCCTTGAGTGGGTATTGCTTGACACAAGGCCTATGATTCCAATCCTTAATTCATCCTACATCATATGTATGAGCAGCCCACAAGCTCTCTGGCACCTCTGATAATTCTGGTATATCAGGCTGGTCGTTGTCCTGGAGGGACAGCATGAACGCTGTCTCCTCCACTAAAGCCACACTACGTTTGGTGTGTGCAACACAAGTAACAGCTGTACGGAACCTATCTCCACTTCCACTATGCATAGTAATGGTACAAAGTCCTGCAATGGATGGAGAAAGTTAAACGGACCCCATTGCTATGTCCTTCGACCAATACACATTCAATCTTTCTACTTTCTCATTCCTGTCATACCACATTTTCTCAAACCCTTCATCTGGCCCTTCACTAACATTGGCAGTACAATGTAGCGAATGTTCAGATACTGTTCAGCTGAGCTGCAACTTTCACATGCCAGTGCAGTAAGGTGATGATTTACCGACACTTTGATGACAATAGCTGCCATTCATAGGCATATAACAAGTTTGCTGGGCTGTATTTGACTAATCGTGTAAAGACCTCATCAATCAGTTTATGTAAGTATGTCATGACAACCAGTTTTTACCTACCTACATACCTACTTGAACTCCCTTTGGAGTACATATCAATACTATACCAAATTGACACATGAGATGTCCACCCATAAGATTAATTGGGCAAAGTAATGACACTAAAAATGAATGTTTTACTTTTACCTCTGGTGAGCATACTATGGGAACCGAGCAGGCCTCCATAATTGGAATACCTCCAGCTCCCACAGTCTTAACGATTATGACACTCCTCTTAGGAGGTGATGACAAAGCATCCTGTCTAATTACGGAACATGTAGCTCCCGAATCTACAAGAAATGTTACAGGTTGATTTGATACCATACATCTTATATCTGGCAACATTTTATATTCTTCCTGATTGTCTTTGTACATGGTAAAATTATACATGTCTGGCTTTTGCTTTGCTTTGGTTTCTAAATGAGTAATTGCTTGTTGGACTAACTCGTGCTTGTGTGTCTGTGATGGTGTGTGCTACTTGCGATTGCTGTGGGGGTCACTGGTCCTGGGGTCCGTCCCTTCATCCACACACCTCAATCAGCGGCTTCTCCATCAGTTCATTTGTCTTTGTTTAATTGTGAACAGTCCCGTTTCCAGTGTCCATCCTGGCCACATTTATGGCAGGCAGTGTTGTGGTTTCGCGCTCTTCCGTATCCTCTATTTCTTCCTCCTCGCGGGCCACCATGTTTCCCCTGCCCCTGCCTCTTGCTCCTGGCAGATGCTAAAACATTGTTAGTTGAGCTTCCTCTATTTTTCTTTCTCGTTTTTGTTTCTTTCGTTCCTCAGTGCGATTGATAATGTCCTCAGCATGTTCAGCAATTGAGGTCAGAGTGCATGTCTTCCATTCAACGCATGCATTTTTTGTGTTGGTTGCAATTTCTGGACGCAGTCGCGTTAGGAACAGGTTTTTCAGATGTACCTCACACAGTGGCAGTGGTATTTGACCCATATGATCAGGTTTGTCCATACCTCCATGCAGATCAAAAGCGGTTTGGAGACGATGAAGGAATTGGTTTGATGATTTTGTCGGACCCTGAGTCATTGCTGTAACACTGGTCAAGTCCATTCTCAGAGGGAAACGTTCCATCACTAAGTCCACAAGAGACCTACACACACCTACAAAAATCCTACTCCCCACGGCAAAATGGTCCCTGTTGTGACTACAAGCATGCGCTTTCTAGGGTACAATCAGGCAACCTAAAGATGGAACCACAATACATTTGAAGTGTCTGAGACTTTGCAAACAATAGATACAGATGGGGGGCTGGATTTTGGCACTATACAAATTATAATAGGCCTACACAAATGTATTACTTGTAAACTATAAAGAATTCTAATTGCTCTCGTAGTTTGTTTTCGTGGATGTTATGGCGTACATTATGGGTCGTCTAGCACGCAATTCTGATGTTCGCATTGCGATGTGTTCATCTTAAAACTTAAAACCTTAAATATAGGATCGCTTTTTTGTGATAAGTTGCTCTTCTTGTGATGTTCTGTTTGTTGAGGGGTACAAAGTGTATAAACACTCATTTTGTCGGGAGGAATAGCGCAGATGCAAAACTTAGAGGCAGATCGAACCTAATGAAAATAAACGGCACTGAGAATAAGCGAATGCGCGTTCGCGCGCGGAGAGTAGGATTCTGCGGGGAGTGAGAAAACGGCACAACACCTGTCTACGCGTCAAATCCCATTTTATCATCGCCAAGTTTGTTATGGAATTCTATACTTAATTCCTTGTGAGAAATAATGATGTCTAATGATTTGTCTTTGTATTATTTTACTATAGAGAAATGAACCAAAGTACAGTATAGATAAATATTAAATGCTAGCCAGCAGGTCAAAGATCCTCTTCTTCTCCGGTTCTTCAGACGTTTGACCAAGAGCTGTTAGAATAATAGTCTTATTATTCAGAAGCCTATGGTTTGGATGAATAGAACAATACACCGGTTCATGGATAAATGGCTTCTCCAAGGGCAAAAGGAGGAAACTTAGATAAGGCACCTGCAGACTACTCCTGTCTCAGTGCTAGGAGCAGAAGATCACTAACTTCACAATAACAAGTTACACCACACAAATATAAATTTTTCCGATCACAATTCCCCCTTTGATTATTTCACTCATAGTATGTACAATTTATCCAGACATCCATCACTACCTTCACAGTTTTCAGTAGCCACTTCATTACTGGTAAATGAAAAATAAACAATGTCGTTTTGAAGAGTTTTATTTAATAGATATTTCAGACCATGCCCAATAACCTTGGTGAATATAGAGGAGTTTACTCTCCCCTAGTTTAAACTATAGGTGGAAAAGATTATATTAGACTGTGTACTCTTACCTGCCACATTAAGTATCCCCTGTCTATAATCCACAGACAATGCCCTACCATCAAGTGTTTTATTTTGTAGATACATCAGGTCACACCTAATAACCTTGGTGAATACAGAGGAGTTTACTCTTTCCTAGCTTAAGATATATGGGGATACAAATTATATCAGACTGTTATTGTCAGGAATGTTGCAGGAGAGACAACCCAAGTGCACACGAGAACTAAACTAGCTAACTAATAACCAGTAAAAACCTAAACAAAAGGAACACGGGAGGCAGAACACAGAGGCAGAACACAGAGGCAAAACCTGTTCAAAAAGGAACTTTACATGGACACTTATAATCTTTTTAACGTTAGAATATTTATACAAAGTAAAACAAAATATAATAATACAAAAGAAAAACTTGAAATGTTAAGGCTTTGGCTAACCTCTTCCGTCTGTAAGTAGGCTTGCTAACATTAGCTAGCAGCCGGTCGAGTTTACCGCCAAGTGTTGTGTATTCCACTCCATTGACAGTATATTAGTTCCACACGCGCTACAAGACAAAATGACCAGTAAATGTACGCGCCATGTGAGGCTGTGTTGAAATAATAATATATGTCCAAATTGTGATTTGCATAATTATTGTTTATTGATTACTATATTAGTTATTACAGTGACATTATCATCCTAATCAATATTCTAAGAATCATTGAAACGGGGGACTGGTGGTGGTGGGACGTGTCCAGTAACGTTACCTAAACAAAAAAACTAATACAAAAATAATGTAAAAACTATTATTTTCCCTGTTCAACCAGAATTATAGAATATGATCACAAGCTGTAGCCTAAAAACAAATCAGAAATGGGGAAATATTTCTGCTTATTGAACTAGGTTCAACAGTTTTGAAAACTGAACAGTTTATAGTGTTTCGCTTCAACAATTTAAAATTGTATTGGAGTTGAAGAGTGTTCTTGTTTTGGTTGAAACATTGTATAGGGCCTATAGGCCTATCCATATTTCTGCAGAAAATATTACTGTATTGTTTATTATTCGTCGCTGCCAAAACTATAGCTATGGCCCAAACCCCAAATCATAATTAACATCTGGCCTGAAAAATACAAGTTCGTTTGCAGTTTGCAAAAGCGTAGGCTATAATTTTATAGCTTATGTGTGCAAAAGACACTTGGTCTCTATCATTCAACCCTGTACGAATATACACTGCTCAAAAAAATTGAAGGAACACTTTGAAACCACATCAGATCTCAATGGGGGAAAAAAGTCATGCTGGATATCTATACTGATATGGACTGGGTAATGAGTGAGGAACGAAAGGATGCCACATCGTTTGATGGAAATGAAAATGATCAACCTACAGAGGGCTGAATTCAAAGACACCCCGAAAATCAAAGTGAAAAAATGATGCGGCAGGCTAGTCCATTTTGCTGAAATTCCATTGCAGCAACTCAAAATGGTACTCAGTACTGTGTATTGCCCCCACGTGCTTGTATGCATGCCTGACAATGTCGGGGCATGTTCCTAATGAGACGACGGATGGTGTCCTGGGGTATCTCCTCCCAGATCTGGAACAGGGCCTCACTGAGCTCCTAGACAGTCTGAGGTGCAACCTGGCGGCGTCGGATGGACCGAAACATGTCCCAGAGGTGTTCTATTGGATTTAGGTCAGGCGAGCGTGGGGGCCAGTCAATGGTATCAATTCCTTCATCCTCCAGGAACTGCCTGCATACTTTCGCCACATGAGGCCAGGCATTGTCGTGCACCAGGAGGAACCCAGGGCCCACTGCACCAGCGTAGGGGCTGACAATGGGTCCAAGGATTTCATCCCGATACCTAATGGCAGTCAGGGTGCCGTTGTCTAGCCTGTAGAGGTCTGTGCGTCCCTCCATGGATATGCCTCCCCAGACCATCACGGACCCACCACCAAACCGGTCATGCTGAACGATGTTACAGGCAGCGTAACGTTCTCCACAGCTTCTCCAGACTCTTTCACGTCTGTCACATGCTCAGAGTGAACCTGCCCTCATCTGTGAAAAGCACAGGGTGCCAGTGGCGGACCTACCAAATCTAGTGTTCTATGGCAAATGCCAATCGAGCTCCACGGTGCCGGGCAGTGATCACAGGGCCCACTAGAGGACGTCGGGCCCTCAGGCCACCCTCATGAAGTCTGTTTCTGATTGTTTGGTCAGAGACATTCACACCAGTGGCCTGCAGGCGGTCATTTTGTAGGGCTCATCCTGTTCCTCCATGCACAAAGGAGCAGATACCGGTCCTGCTGATGGTTTAAGGACCTTCTACGGCCCTGTCCAGCTCTCCTAGAGTAACTGCCGGTCTCCTGGAATCTCCTCCATACTCTTGAGACTGTGCTGGGAGACACAGCAAACCTTCTGGCAATGGCACGTATTGATGTGCCATCCTGGAGGAGTTGGACTGGCCAGGCTGCACTGCCTGTGCAGCCTCTGTGGGGTCCAGGTATCGCCTCATGCTACCAGTAGTGACACTGACCCTAGCCAAATGCAAAACTAGTGAAAAACAGTCAGAAAAGATGAGGAGGGAAACAATTTCAGTGGCCTCTACCTGGAAAACCATTCCTGTTTTATCTCATTGTTGCCCCTCTAGTGCACCTGTTGTCAATTTCATTAACACCAAAGCAGCTGAAACTGATTAACAACCCCCTCTGCTACTTAACTGACCAGATCAATAGCCCAGAAGATTAATTGACTTCATGCAATACTCTGATTAAAAAGTGTTCCTTTAATTTTTTGGAGCAGTGTATATATAGGGCTATTTTCATGACTTTGGGATTTCCATGCTGCCCAGGGCAATGGGTGATTATTATTGCGTCACAGAAGAACCGAACATTTGTTCAAACGAACAAACCTGTTGCAAGGCAAACGCCTCTTCGTGCTGTGCAGCTCACGATTAGAAAAAAAATAACTGAAGTAATTTGGGGGTAAAACTCACATTAAGCTAAACATAAAACGTAAAACAAAGTACAAATCAATATTTATACAGAATGTTGTTATTGTCATGGCTTTTTAAATTAGCTATTTCATTTGTAGACGTGCTATGTAGTAGAGATAATTGTCATCCTTGTAAAATATGCTTAGTGTCTATTTATGAAATTCTTTATACAAACTTTGTTTTTCTGGTTTAAATTACAAGTATATTCTTTCATTATATGCCTTTAAACTGGGCATTTCTGGAAACGGAAACATAGTGGCTTGGCTGTCTGTTTCCCCTGTATAAATCGTAAAAAGAATGTTATCTTGTTTGTGTTTAGATTATCTTTCAGGGAGGAATTGCAAACATGGGAAGGCCACGCAAGGTAAAACCGCCTGAATCAGAAATGACACCGGCACATATCTATAGATATTTTTTATATTTACAATCACACAATAGGTCAAATTCACTTTGGGCTTTTCAGATGGCCATGCGCAATGTTATCGATGCTGTAACCGCTAATATAGCAAGTAAAAGATAAGCCAAACTCCAGCCTACTTTGTATAGTATTGAATAGTATATTTTGTTGTTCGTTTAGGTCTGGAGAAGAAACAGGAACAAAATTGAGGTAGCCAACAGTCCAGATGAAGGTCAGTCAAGTTTGAGAAAGTTCACTGAAAGAAAAAAACTGACACTCATAGTGTGGATCTAAGGTCATAACTTCCCATTCGAGTCTTGAGTGGCATTGAATAGCGTTTTAGGAAGAATGAAAACATTCCTTTTGGTGTCGTCTGATGTGTTATTGCAGTAGCGTGTTGCATTAATTTGATTATTTCGGTTTTATTTGTGTTGGCTATGTTTGTCCCTTTAAATGAGCATGTTGAATCAAACAGAATCGAATCAAAAATGGTTGTTGATGTGGCAGGACAGACAGTGTTCAAGGTAGTGCTGCCAGCTCTAATGGCCATTCTTGATGATAGTGAAAGAGCAGCCCTGGAGTCAAACTCAAGCCACCCATCAAGCAGCAGCCTTAAAGACGGGTAAGAAAAAGGATTATTTGGAGGATACATAGTCAATGCTAATGTGTTTAAACCGTAGTCAACACTTTTGCGACATTTTGTTTTGTGTAAAGCCCCAAAAGGTCATATTCTGAGTTGTATAGAGGATGTAAAAGAAGTAATTTCAGCTCAAATGAATATGAAAAAGTAATTTGTATAAATGTGTTATGAAGTTGTTAGAACATAGTATGAGAATGGCTGAATGGCTGGAGAGCTAAGTTGTGAATGTGTTTGCCCTGAAGCACCCAGCCTGCCCACCCTCTGAGGGAGTATTTGGGGGAAACTGGGGCCACTGTGGAGCAGAGCCTGGACTCCAACCCCTCTTCCTCCATTGGGATTGGATCAGAGTTTGACAAAGAAGCCCTTCTGAATGGCCTGGACCCCCAGACCGAAGCAGTGATGGAGGCCATAACACACAGCATGACCTCCATGGAGGAGAAGAACATTGAGAAAGGTCGTATGACAGGTAATCTGCTCTGGGAGCTGACCAGGGTGATTTGCTGCTGCCGGCCTAAGAGCCGCTCCCAAACCGCTGGGCCGCCCTCCATTTCCGGGGCGACGCCTCCACTGTCCCCTCAGGGTTCTAGAACCACTCTGGGTTCTGTGCTGGGTGAGAACGTGGAGATCCTGAGAGATCCCATGTTCCATCTCGCTGCAGTCAGCAAGATGCTGAGGAGAAGCAGCCCCTTCCCCTCTGTCTCTCCAGCTCCCATCACCGCTGTCAGCTGCCCAGAGATCAACGCCTGGAGCCCCGTGTCGGACCAGCGGTCAGTGTCCCGGGCCGAGTCAGTCGTCTCCGCTCTGGTAGACGGCTTTCTTGGGGACGTGACGGAGGTGTCTGAGAGGTTCCAGGCAGAAGGTGCGGCTGTTGAAAGAGAGCCATTCCATTCCAGGGTCACGCGTGACTCTCTGAGACTGTACCTTAGCCTTCAGACTAGGGTCAGAGTGTTGTTCACTCCCGTAGTCTGCTGTGCTAAGATGCCAGTCTCCCCTGATTTGCCACTGGTTGAGTCCAAGGAGGAAGTCTCGGTTGCCCAAGAACTGCTGGCAGACATCACCCCGGTTAAAATGGCTGAGGAAGAGCTCTCTGTCGTGGAGATTGAATATTACACCAACGAAGTCCTGGAGGGTTTGATGGAGGCCTACAGGGTGGCTGGTGCTATGCCTGATTCAGACCACCACCCTGGAGTAAGTGTGGGTTTATTGTCAACGAACAACCCCAAACTGACCCACTACACAGGTAAGTTGGTGTCTGCCCTTCAGGAACATTGTAGAAGCACCTCTCCCACCTTTGACCTGAAATCTAGTGAGCCTGAGCAGGATCAACAGCAAAGGTAATGGACTATTTATTGTTGTTTTGTTATCATTCTTAATTGAATCTTACCATCAGGTCCTATTCACATAAACGTAGCATGTCCAAAAGTCCAAAGTTTTTTTTATACACTAAACAATAATTTTTACTATCTGAAAGTTAACAGCAGAACTTTTGTCAAGCGCTGTAGCCACATTAGCTGTGTTAATTCATATGAAGTATGAGCGTGCTATAAAGAAGGACAGGAAGCTGCAACTGACTGCAGACGCAGCTACTATCCCAAAGGATGACGAAGTGTCCATGGGTAAGACTTCAAAAACATAGCAGAAAACACTCTTTATAATAAGGAGTTACAGTGGCATGCATATGGCAGCACACATCAAACTATGTTGTACAACACTGCACAGACAATCATTAACTAGATCCAGATTGTTATGTGATATGTTAATAGCACATGAAGGATGTAATATTGCTAATCAGCCCCCCATCCCCCTCATCTTCATACCTGACTACAAAGGCTCCTGCTGAGATTGTGGCACCAAGTGCCTCCTGCTCTTGTGTCCCTTCCTCCATAAAGGAGAAGCGGGACAAGCCACTCAAGGGTCTCCTGCAGGCCTTCCATGACACTCGGTTCTGTCGCGCCTTAGTTAAATGCATGACTAAGAAGGCCAACTAGTGCCCTTGTCCTGGTTGATTTATTTCTTTAATAAAATCCCAATGCATCTAGTTTCACAGTGCTTTTTGTTGTAGACTTAAGTTGTTAGGTCGTTGTGCTATGATCATATTTGTATTTTCTGTGAGAAGTTGCCAGAGAGCACTCGGAAATATTGACCAACTAACTTCAACGTTTGAAAATTGGAGTGGTTTGTTTTACTGAGATGTCAAAGTCCCAGACCAAGACATTGGAGACCTCTAGACCACAGATCAGAATTGATCACGGTGATTGCACCATTTATTTTTTTTCATAAGGATTGAGGCACTGTGTGTGTCTGTGTATGTAGACATAGATGGAATCACATACTTTTATACATTTAAATCAACTGTTTTATCTCAGGTTAATTAACAAACAAGTGATTTTCCTAGACTACAACAACTGTCTAACTAATGTAATAATTCTGAAACTTTAAGGAGTCAGATCAACACCTCTTATTTATAATATAGGAGTCATGTTATGAAGGGATAATAGCTGACATTAGACCAGTTGTATTACCTTTACATACTGTTGTATTGAATGTCCCTCTCATGTGATAACATAGAATACATTCAGTTTGAATCATAAACGATGCGATGTTCATATCACAAGGGACAGTCTCTTCCATGTATGATGTTGACAAGTGGGACATTGTAAGCCAACCCCATCTCAAAAAACAACAACATTTGTGCAGAACCATATTCCTAAAATCTACTGACTAATGGCAAAGAATATTTAGGAAAAATTATATTTGGTAAAAAAAAATACCACACACCTTCTTATATAAGATCTATTAGATAATTATGTATTATTATGTATTATTATTACCACATGACTGCCACTTCCTAAAAGCTGAGAAAACAATATGAAACACTAACCATAAATTAGCCAGTCTATTAGAATCAGTAAACCCTAATAAACAGAATAGTTTCTCCTACTAACAACAGTTTTACCTGTCCCTGATGTCCTTTGGCTGAAGTAGATGGGATAACTCCTAAATGCTCTAGGTCGTGCTGAAAGCTTCTTCAAGGGAAACACTTTCTATCGGGGATAACTACATTAGCACGACACCGGCCTGTGCAACTGTAGTGTGTAGTGCATCCAGGAATGTGACTGTGTGCAGTATTGTAGGGACCTAGGGTGGCATGATGATGGAGAACTCCTTCCAGACTAATGGCGGCACACATATTTTATATTGATATTTCCCCCAAGCTGACCAGGGACATGCACAATGGCTCACACAACGGTAACTATACCTATTACCCTATTTTGTTTCACTAAGGAGCATGGACCTACTACATATTGAGTATTCTACTGTGATGTATAGCAGGTATGGATCAATGCTAAGTATACCGCGGGACTTGGAATGAAACATCAAAAATATAATTAAGCTAATTGAGACTAGACTAGGCCTTTACGTGGCAGTTGTAAGCTTATCTCTGTCATTGACCAATAGCTGGAATGGTCACCTTGTTATGGTGCTGTCAAATGAGTGCTGCAATAAAGAAGTACAATGTGTACATTTCTATACAAAAACTATAACAGTTCAAGTAAACATTACTGTTCAAAAAATTAAGAAAAAGTCACTGCCCTGACAGACACTGCTTTTCATTTAACTCCAACGGACACAGACTCTGTCCTTGCTCATTACTCCATTCATTACACCAACTGAGACAACGGCATTGTTCTTGTTAGTATACATAAAGAATATAATACAAGAAAATTATTCAAGTCACGGCATCACTACTCGCTAAATTACACACTCTGACATCCACTAAAACAGTCATTTACTTTATTTTAACAAAGTCCATTAGTAACTTATCGTGACCTAGTAGCATCCTGTTTCTATTCAGATATTTATCTGGATTACATTTATCCTGGCATGGAGTCTGAAGAGGAGCTTCACTCGCTGTAAGAGGGCAGCTCAAACTTCAGGATCGGCGAGGGGACAGTGCTAAACCGGGTCAGATTACACTATGCTTCTTTTTCACGATGGGTTCTAGCAGACAGAGATATACAGTATCACACCCCCTTTATGAAGCTAAAAAACACATACTGTATAATGGGAGACATTTTTGCAATAAAAATAAATGCATAACACTAAATCATAACAATAACAATCACTCACCCTTGTAGCAGGCAAAATAAGTAGCCAGACTTGTTTCTCACACTCACCTGCTTGGTGTGAGGGTCTCTGCATTATGGCTGTGCTGCTCTCCAGGTAGTTTCATAGTTAACTATAACAAATCTATCTGACCCAGACCTACCTGTGAAAGAGTTTTAGTTAAGGAACCTTTTGGAAACCATGTTAGTGATGAATATATTGTTATATTAGGTTCCTAAATCATTCATCTGTGCACAAATCCCTACATAATTTACACTCTTTGGTTCATCTTCAGACCAGTTCCTAGACCAAGTCTCCCTCCCCGTAGAGGGCTCAGTGTGTGCCAGGGCCAAGTTCCACTCTTAAGGAGCCCTTTTGCTCTAGTCCGATCCCCACTGGTGCCCCCTTTGGTATAACCTTCTGTTTGTTTGTTTCCTCCACACTGGTTATAGTGACCAGCTCAGTATATTTGTCTCTGCAGTAACTCTATGCTTCAGAACAGGATATTGGTACTTTATACTAAAGTAGTGCTTGACAGGGAAGCAAATAGACAGACAGCAACGTCCTGTGAACAGAATCTGATCTTAAGGCCATCAAACATGGGCAACTTTTTGGATAAATTTCTTACTTGATTTGGGATTTCGTACGTTCTTCTTGAGTCTGCACAAATGATTTGTGGCTGACAAATCTCTTCCGACGGGGGGATAACAAACATTTTTACCTTATAACCCCCTTACGCATTTGGTTGGTAATTGTCCATGAAGGGCTGCGAAGCTTGCATTGGTAATATGGGGCCCCACTTGACAAATCTCTCCACAGTAAAGAGTGAAACAATTGAACGAAAAATTGTTTTCCCAAAAATATGCAACACCACTTAACATGATCTACACTCTAAGTATTAAAAATAATGCCATAAATACTATTTGCAAATCCAAATGATTTTACACAATTTGAATCCTATTAAAGGAAAACATTACATGCAATAAGTATAAATAATTTTAGATACCAACGACATTAACAGGAGTCACTAAACAGATAGGATGGAAGAATATAGTGGTGTTAGGACAATAAGTTGATAAATTGTTTCAGTGGATTGAGTTTGTGTAAAGGAAAGAACAAAAGTAAGTATTTCGAGAGAGAAAATGTAAATACTCTAAATAGCCAAAATAAAAAGGTGGCTGCAAGAAGTGGATACCATAGCCTATAGGCTACTGCTGACTACCCAAGTGAAAATATTTTTATATTTTATTGATAAAACTTATGGCTGCACAACGTTAACCAGGCCTGTGATCAGGAGTGGGTCTTCTTCAATGGTGTATATGATTTGACATTGCCTGTTCCAGAAAGGAAGAGTAAACAATCTCATACATCTGAATCTAAAAGGGGTGTTACTTTTAGCCTACTTGGGCATATCCAGGTTCTGTGAGAATATCCAGTCACTACATCGCATCGAGTAGTATGTCAAACTTTTATATTTATTTGGAAAGGTATAAAACACATGCTTTTCGTGAGAGGTGATGTTTATTAGTAAAAGGGCAATGTAGCCTACATGTAAAAGCAATGGTCTCCTAGATCTTCTTTCAGAAAGGACATCGAATAATAATAACCTCCATGCCGAGAATGACATCCTCCTGTCTCCAAACTCGGCCTACCCAAATATAGCCGACTTGTTTTTAATTCCTAAGGAGCTCAGAAGTTGATTTATAAAATCTGATATTTACACAATTATTAAATACTGCTAGTTCTCAGTGCTTTATTTGTATGTGAACAGTACAATTTCCCTTTGCATATCATTCAGTTATTTTCGACAAACGGTACAGTTCGTAGTGTGGGTACTGGGTAGTAAGTAGGCCTATCACTTGCCCTAACTTTAATTCAGAAGACATTTATTAGCTGCACCTCTGAAATGTACTGTTGTCTAACAATGCAGCCGTCCCGCCAGTCGCCGTCAGGGGTCAGAAGTGTATTCAAAGCAACAGCGAATAGATTTGGGAACAGGCACAAGGAAATGCCGTTTGTTCAACTTAAATTGCAACGCGATACATTGAGAAGACTCTAATCTTTACATCTTAACGAAAATTAACACGACCTGACACATGAATTGACAAGATAAATCACACTGGATAAAAAAAAAAGCCTATCTGACAATGCGCGACTGTCTGGACCCCCTTCCATAGTACGTTAGTCAACAACAGTGGGAAGTGAAGTCTACTGCGCACTCACACAGCTTCTGCAAGTCGACTAGCCCGTCTCGTCTCTGTCCAGTCAGGATTTTCCGCCTTTTTCCCCGTTAGCGACTGGCTTTGTTTTGAAGTATTCTTTAGTTAAAATTGGTCAAATATTATAGGTTTAGGTTATCACGTTTTAGAACGCGACTTTCATATAGGACAAGTTACTTTGGCAGTTATCAAGAATTCAACTGAGATGTGCAAAGCTGAAGCTAAATGAAGCTAGCTAGCTAATGCTAAGTTAGCCTGCTAGCTTGTGGGTAACGAAGCTAATTCCGAACGAAATGGATGGACTTTGTCTTTTCGCTAACGTTAGTTAGCTAACTGGATAGCAACGATTTGTATCCAACAGGGGCTTTTGGATACACTCATCAAGTAACCTAAAGAAAGGCGGCCAAGTAGTTAAAATGTTTGAAACGGAGACACACATATCCTGCCTTTTCCCTGAAATATTAGCCATAATTTTCAGCTATTTGGATGCAAAGGACAAAGGAAGAGTTGCTCAAGTGTGCGCGGCCTGGAGAGACGCGTCATACCACAAGTCTGTTTGGAGAGGGGTGGAAGCTAAGCTTCATCTGAGGAGAGCCAACCCTTCCCTCTTCCCTAGCCTACAGACCAGAGGAATAAAAAAAGTACAGATCCTCAGTTTACGACGGAGTCTGAGCTATGTGATACAGGGCATGCCCCACATTGAAAGCCTTAATCTGTGTGGATGTTTTAACCTTACCGACAACGGACTTGGACATGCTTTTGTGCAGGATATTCCATCATTGCAGGTATTGAACCTCAGCCTTTGTAAACAGATCACTGACTCTAGTTTGGGTAGAATTGCCCAGTATCTAAAAAACCTGGAGGTGCTTGAACTAGGAGGATGCAGCAATATCACCAACACAGGCCTGTTGCTCATTGCCTGGGGCTTGCACAAACTCAAGAGTCTTAATCTACGCAGCTGCAGGCATGTGTCAGATGTAGGCATTGGTCACCTGTCAGGGATGACCCGAAGCGCAGCGGAAGGCTGCCTTTCCTTAGAGCAGTTGACCCTGCAGGACTGTCAAAAGCTGACAGACTTGTCCCTCAAACATGTCTCAAAAGGCCTGAACAAACTTCAATTGCTCAACCTCAGCTTTTGCGGCGGGATTTCGGACGCAGGCATGATCCACTTATCCCACATGGCTCACCTGTGCAGTCTAAACCTACGGTCATGTGACAACATCAGTGATACGGGGATCATGCATCTCGCCATGGGTTCCCTTCAGCTCTCAGGACTAGATGTGTCCTTCTGCGACAAGATTGGCGATCAGAGCCTGGCTTACATTGCCCAGGGGCTCTACCAGCTTAAGTCTCTCTCCCTTTGCAGCTGCCACATCAGTGATGATGGCATTAACAGGATGGTGCGCCAGATGCATGAGCTGAAGACTCTGAACATAGGGCAGTGTGTGAGGATCACAGACAAGGGTCTGGAGTTGATCGCGGACCACCTAACCCAGTTAACTGGCATTGACCTGTATGGGTGTACTAAGATCACAAAAAGGGGTTTGGAGAGGATAACACAACTCCCATGCCTCAAGGTCTTAAATCTAGGTTTATGGCAGATGACAGAGGGTGAGAGGCCTCGATGAATGCAACCATGTCCCTTGGTGGGTGGGTAGCCTATTTGCAGTCACCTTTATGCCCACTAATAAAGAGGCAATCCCACCCTTACTGCAATAATCCATCTGTTTTTTTTGTTTTGATACTGGTCTCAGTCTGGCTCTTTACTTTGTAACACTATGTTTCGTATTAGCTGTCTTGCTACCTCACCCATGAAAGAAACTGGAGTGCCTGCTGTGGAATGTACCACATGGGCTAATTTGCCAACTTTTTTAACTTGCCCCATTCATTTTTTCCATCGGTGTGATTGATTCGTTACATACATCAGAAGAGAAATCATCCAAGATAATGCACATAAAACTTTTAATACTGCACAAAAAGTCGTGTTTTGGGACAAAAGCTTTTATTGTAAAGGATATCTTAAGATGTTTTTTATTGCGAGATGGCATATATTTTTGTAATGATTAGTTGTTTTCCTGAGCATTGTACTTCAAATTGAAGTGAATTGTTTCTCATTGTTTTCTCTTAGTACTTTTTAATTAGGCTAGCTGCTTTTTCCTGAGGAAATGCATTGTATCAAGAATGACAATATGCTGCACCCCATCAACATAAACAATCATAAAGGCTATTGACATAGGATAATCTGGTACTGTTTATGCAATAATCTATACCAACAACCTTAACATCTTTCTCAAGCAATTTCCAACAAACTATTGGGAGTGATCTGAAATAAAAGTGGGAATGTGTAATTGTTTTATTTTCCAACAAAAGTGGTATTTATAAATAAAATGCACATGTTTCAGAAATGTTGTCATAATTATTTCATCTATTGGTCGTGCATGCACATATTTCTGGGAGCCACTGCACTTTACAAGATGTAGTCTGAAAGAGGACTCCAAATGTAGGCTGATGTGTTGAGTCGGATGTTTTCCATCCCATCCTAAATTGATTTCTTACCGCAGGATAAAAAAGCTTGACATAAAGCTTCCATCCGTACTAGTCACAAAATTGAAGAAACTAATTCGTCATCGGCAGGTTGAAATAAAACAAGCTGGAGAACTGTAAAGCACTGGTTGGCATTGATCGTTAATTAATAATTACTATTAGTCGTGGCTAGTGACAAAAAATAATCCAAATTCATGTCATTATGGTGTACTATATACAGATAATGGGAAATACAAGTTAGTCTGGGTATTACAGACACGTAAACACTGATGTTCTTAGGAAGTGATGCCATTAAAGAGACGAGACGTACTCCACTTCTTGTACTTCAATACTGTCTTTTGTATTGCCCCAGCTGTCTCATTACAAGTCACAAAAATTGCGCAAACAATGTAAGACTGATAGGATATATTTATTTACATACATACAAAATGCAAATACTCACAAACATGTCTGTTTTTCTTTCTTTTTACAGTTAACTTAACACAAATAGAGAGAAGGCAGTACATTTTCTTTACAATGCAAAACAAAGTAAACAAATAATCGGCTTGAACTGGATAGAACCTTCTAATTAGCTCTGTGTTCCTGAATCAAGAGTTTTAAGTGACCAGACATTAAGGCAAGGGCAGGGATACACAGGCCAACAAGATGGGAGCGGTTAAACACTTGGAAAACACTTTCCTACTCTCGATTTCTGTATTGAAATATCAATTACAAGGTCAGAATAAAAGGATGAATCCATATTCTATCAAGGTTGATAAACAAAAGACAAGACAAGACTGCAAGACAGTATTAAACTTTGGCCAGTCTAATCCCACTTAAATGGGATCGTTTTTCAAATTACTAGAAAAGTTGACCATGATGTTCAGTCAATAGCTTGCTTTTCAGTTGAACCCCAGTTAAGCAGGGGTTGTGGAGTTTCAAATGCCGTAATTAGGCACAGGTAAAATTGTTGCACGTTAAATTTGGGAAAACAAGGCAGGACATGGCTGTCACCTCGAACCATAAGACCTCTTGCAATGTTTTGACTGAAACGGCAACGAAAAGGTTGGGGAAAGATCTGGTGCAATAGTAATCTGTGTACTGAGATTAATGTGCTCTGAGCCAAATATGGGTGAATATCATCTAGTAATGTTTTCTGTCAATTACTTTGAGGAAATACAGCTATTGTCACCATGCAATAAGGTTGATTTAATAACATTTAATCTTTTAAGAACATTTAATTACAAAATGCTTTAACAGCACTACCTTTTTTGGGTTTCTCCACAATGGTTTTCTAGGATAATGGCTTTTCACAATGTTTCATGTCAATTAACATTTATTCTTAATGAAGAATTTAACAGACTGCTGATTATATGCTTGCATCTTCATTGGTAAGTTGGTTTTGTTGGTAAGTATGCAACCTTACCTCAACCTAACTACAAGAGAACCATGGTTGGTAACACCTTTCTTTTCTATTAGAGTCTCTGGTAAGAAAACACAAAACAAAATAAACGTAAAAAAAAACAATGTCCACAAACCCCATGAAAAATCCCATAAAACAAAAAAAACCTTTGAATCTTCGTTATACCTTTACATCCATCAACATGTGATGAAAATATATATAAAAAATGGATATTAGAAATAAAGAAATGTACTCTCCCATTACACAGTCACGGTTTGAGAACATTTGTAGTTCACATATTATTTTGACACTTACAGAAGTTTGTTTTTGACACAATTCTTTTCTTCTTCAGCTGAATACACCAACCTGTCAGACATTTTGTTCAGAGGGAATTGATCCTCAATATTCTGTGCAAACATTCAATGCATATCCATATGGTAAACATCATACCTTTATATATATGTATTTATATATATATCTATAGAACATGACTTTCCGCAAGCTATGGCAGTACTGTCACACACATTTTGTCATCAGACAAAAATACACACACACAGAACAACTGCACTGCTTTCAACTTTTTTTTTTTACATCACTCACAACAGCTTCCACTAGATTACCTTGAAGTCACTGCACGTCTTTAATGAGTTATTTACAAACTGATTTTAAAAAGGACATAATCTCACTGATAAGTGACTTGTGTTTTTTAAGTGGTGATTGGCTGTCATTTTATGTAGAATTAAAAACCACAGCCCTGAAAACCTGCCAGAAGGACAGAACATGGGTGTTTTTTAATGAATCCATCAATAACAAAAATGTGTGTTCAATTAGTAAAAAGCTTAGATCACGGTGTCAGATTCCCATTTTTGACACCATGCCCTAGCACCAATAGTAGAGGGGATACCCATCCCCTTATTTAGGTCCAGTACTGCTTTCTGTGCATGCTCAAAGGCCACTCACTTTCACAAAAAATTTAAATAAGAACTTGCATACCGCAAAACAAGTCAATATTGTGTGCAAAACCATACAAAATCAATCTATACAATCCTCTCTCTCTCTTATCTATGTCTAATTTTCATTTTAAGAAAGTTGAGTGTAACAAACACTTCCCACAAACTGAAATGGGAGGTAAGTGAGAAAGTGAGATCCCAAGGTGGGACTTCCCCACCAAAAGCCCAGCCACAGAACATAAAATAACCCTTCCATTGAACTACCCCATGACTAAGACCCACTTTTTTGTGTTTTTTAATTGAAAGTGTCAACTTTGAACTAATATTTGGAATTCATGCATGATTTTTGGTTTTAATAAGTGACGCTAGCTAACCAATGCAAATTGACTTCAACCTGTTATGGGTCCTAATCTACCATTTTAGAAATGCTCAGAACCAAAAAGCCTCTATAGCCCGCTATGCTATACCTCCCCTCATCTTCCTAGTTTCAAACACAGGATGCATCTTCCTGGTAACACCTAGGGATGAGCTATGAAAACATTAATAAGCAGAACCAGCCAACAATGTACATTACATCTGTGTTTGGACATGTATGGCCAGCATCATGCTCTCTGAAGGGTGCGTTGAGAGGGGCCAAACAATAGGACGGAATAATTCCATATTCAGGGGACTCCTCCTAAGGCAGTAGAGAGGGAGACGGTTCCGTGATCAATGATCTCCCCCCTCTTCCTTCCAAAGACGGTGCTGATGATAGGTGGAAGATAATTTGGACCCAGCAGAGGCTCGTCTCCAGTTCAGGGGTCAGCATGACTCCTCAAGGGCGTTGACTACCTGCTCCAAGATGTCCGGGCAGTAGTCAGCAATCTCCTGCAGCACTGAGTTGGCATACTCCTGCAGCTCCCCGCTCTCCCTCTCGCACACCTCCAACTCATGCTCCAACTGGGTTAGAAAGATGCAGACAGAGTAAGTTCACAACTGTATTTTGATTGGTGTGCGCGCATGGTATAGCCATCCTTTATACTTAGGGAAGTAGTGATGCAAGTAGGTCACCACACAGAAATTAGCCAATGTTAAAGAAGAATTAATACTACTCTGCCCCTAAATGGATTTGCATAAGTAGACAAGCGCAGTAACGCAGCTCAGAATGCAACGATACCCAGTCTCTGTAATGTATGACTTAAAAGGTTGTTGGTGTTACCTGCTCAATGGACATCTTTTGCAACTCCTCCTCCCAGGTTGGGGGGTCGCTCAGGTGGTAGTGAGAGGGCGGGGTTAGCTGGCTGAGGATGCTGGGGTCACGGTCGTGGCATAGGTCGGTCAGGTGGGCGATGTAGAGCTTGAGCTTACTTCGGTTCTGGGACAGGGCTAGGAGAGGTGGGATCATCTGCTTGGTAGAAGCCAGGAGGAGTCGGCGGGAGAGAGGCGGATGAGGGTGGAGGAGGACAGGAAGAGGGGAATGGAAGGGAACAGGAAGGGGAATTTGTATGAGAAGTAGGGAAAACGAGAGAGTAAGGGGTATGGAGAGAGAATAAAAAAGCTTTTAGTTAGGAACATAACAAATAAGGGTCTTCCTTGAGATTTGAGGAGCCAGTGGTTAGCTCCTATCCCCAGATTTTGAACATGGACAACCAGAGATGGGAGGTGGGAGGAAGAAACATGCAAAATGAACCAAAGGGGCCAAGGGCACGAAGACACAGGACACACCCCACATAACTTCAAATGATCTCCACAACCAAATCTGAGAACATGCTCGAAGGGAGAGAATCTGAATGCATTGTTACAGCAAATGGTAAAACAACAATGGCACTGTAAATCCCATGCTCCAAACCTGTAGGTTTAGCTGGGTGAATTAATTGCATTTACCCAAGTAATAATGTATAAAGAAGGAGTCAGCAAACCTCCTTTATACAGCATATACTTTGGCATAATTCTTCTGCAAGAAAAGTACCACAATTTTCTTTCTTTCAGAGCATTGAAGTAAGTTGAGACCAGAGAGAACTATCAGGTGTGCCAAATAAATGCATTGCAAGTAGTGGTATTGCAATATATCCTGGATTTGGTGTTCAGCCACAAGTGTATATATACACCCGTGATGGAGCACAATACCGTCAAAGCAAAAAAAAAACTTGGCCCGAGTCAAAACACTTCCTCCTCTCAGCCTCACGTGTGCAAACATGCCTCTGAACGCTATTCCATAAACCACTTAATAAAGCCTATCAGGCCCCATAAGAGATTCGTGGCAGTCAAAGACGTAGGTGAAAATCTTCCTGCCTAGCATATTTATTTTTACTCCCTCTCAGTTTGTATGACTCAGACATGGTCTTGTAGTAAAGCACTTCATGACATAACAACAGCACGGCGGGAAAATGAAAAGATATGGGAGAACAAGCAGACATGCTTTGTGAAAGGAAGTGAAGTACGGACAGATGAGGTTGGCCTTCTTTCGTGCTCACCCTTCTGAACAAAATGGCTGACAGAGAGAGAGGGGGAGGGCACAGGGTTGGCTATGCCCAAATACCCTCCTCATCATCCTATTAGACGAGGGTTAAGCCAATTGCAGCGTTAGAAGAGAAAAACATGT
Source organism: Aplochiton taeniatus (assembly GCA_017639675.1). Classification (NCBI taxonomy): domain Eukaryota; kingdom Metazoa; phylum Chordata; class Actinopteri; order Galaxiiformes; family Galaxiidae; genus Aplochiton; species Aplochiton taeniatus. The sequence goes on along the minus strand of CM030181.1, from coordinate 12,829,335 downwards.
GGTTAATGAGCATTTAAGTGACAGTGGGAGAGAACCCTAACATTGTTTAGATTTCTGTTGCAAACATGACCCCATCAGCTTGATAGTGTTAGATCAGGTCCAAAATGGAGTAGTTATGAATGACGATTTTCTTTGGTCTAACTATCAAGTACTTTAACCTGGAGCAGGACCGCATGAGTGATACTACATTGAAGAGTCACCATAGACAATCCCTTGGAGAGAGACTCTACCTGATCTGGAGACGGCTTGTGGTTGGTGTGGTCAGGGGCAGTCTTCAGATGATCGTCTTCGTAGTTGTCCGCCATCAGCTTCATACGGTTCTGAGTCTACGTGAAATAAGGGAAGGGGATTGGAACTTTAGAGAACGGCCGAGGAGATACCCCCTCCATGGCCATGGCGTTGCCTCTGGCGTGTGACCCACAATGGCAGAGGGCTCATACCTGCTGTTTGAGCTGCTGCACCAGCCTGTCCTTCTCCCTCTTCAGCAGGGCCACCTCGTCCTGGGTCTTCTTCTTCTTGGAGGAGGACAGCTCCAGCAGGGCAATGTTAGCGTCCTTCTCGCTGATGGCAGCTAGCAGCGCCTCCTGCCTGCGAGTTGGAGACACAACAGGGTGACATTTCACAAAAAGGTAAACAGCTCAATTGCCATTTATTATGGATAATGCCAGCTATCCTGTCAACAAGAGAGGGCCATAACTGGCAGGCATCAATACTTTACAAGCTGTTCTGTTCTGTGTGTGTGGGTCTTACTTCATCTCCAGCACCTCCTCAAGGTGTTTCCGGCGCTCAGCTCGGAGGGTGGTCAGGTGGGCTTCCTTCTCACACAGCGACTGCTGGGTGGACGCCAGCTTGGCCCTCATAGACTCCAACTCCTGCTTCACTTTCTCCATGGCGCCCAGCAGTTCCTCCATCTGGACACAAACACACGTTACCAACATGGGGTTAAAAAAAAATGTGGTTACATTGATTCTGCATAAGATCAAGGTTTCATACTGTAGACCTTTGTCAAAGCGGTGCTGATAAAAGCAACTCTTCAGAAGGAGAGGCAGAATCATTTACATGGAATGCCAACAGGGGGCTGCTATGACAGCTCAGGTCAGAACAACCTCTACTCCCTTAACAGTAATACCTCAAGGTTTACCTGGAATTTACTCTCAAACCTCCCTGCCAACCAAGATACTATTCAAGCCACCAGCGTGGTTTTCATTCATCCATCATATTCACATTATGTAACAACATTTAATTAAATTGTTAAAGATGTGTAAGCCAAAAGGAAAGTTGCCACAAACATGGTTTGTCTGAAGTAAATCCCAGGTAAATAGTCCCTTTGGTAAAAGAAGTGTTACTATAGACAGTTAAGGCTGAGGCGATCCATTGATGCATCGATATATTGTATCGTTTGATCACTATCAATAGTCCGATAGTAAGGTAAGTATATCAGGTTTAATTATTATTGTATATATTTTATTTTTTCTGCGCAGTCCGACACTTAATGAAATGCAGAATGAGCAAGTCACATTTTAAGCAAACCAAACCTACTATGCCCCACCAGTCTTTGAATTTCTTTGCATTTCGTTGCTTTTTTAACTGCTCAGTAAATCTGCACGGTTTTATACTGAGTGTACTGAATGCACTGCTGCACAATTAAACAACTCCTTTCAACCTTTGCCAACGAAACAACCGAATGAGAACGTATTGTCACTGCTAACAGATTATTTAATTGATTCCTATTTCCGTTGTTTAGACTTTCAAACCGAAGAGGCAAAATCCAACGCAAGAAGCTGTGCGGTGTCAAATTGTGATTAAGATTAATAATAACTATTGTGATTAAGATCAATAATAACTACGATACATCGATAGTTTGGGAAACAATATATTGATGGTGAAGAAGTAGGCATCGCCCCAGCCTTATACAGAGTCACATGAAACTGAAGGAGGGGGGTGACAACACCATACCTTAGACCACGCAAAGTGGGCGTGGTTGGACTCATGCATTGCTTTGTGTGAGTGCTTCGGAGAGGCGTTAAGTAGCAGAAAGAAAACAGGAGAAAATGAGATAAGAAACTGAGAAGAGAGAGCCAGCAGGAACAGAGGAAAATGATGGGGCGGAAGGATGGGGAGAGAGACAGTGAGAGGAAAAGAGTGCACATGTCCTGCAGTAACTTGGCTGGCCTTTTTTGCTGTGTGCACACCTGTCTCTCCTGGTGTGTGCGTGTAGCTTCTTCCTGTGCCAGCACCATCTCCCTCTCAGCGGTGATCTGCACACTTTCTCTCAGTGCCTCCTCCAGCTCCTCGATGCGCTCGGTCTTCAGACGCAGAGAGTCCTGCAGTAAAGACGAGGGAGACAGATGGTCGGGGAGCTGTTCAATGAAAAGAGGGCTGCAGATAGAGCACTGTCACCTGGGGTTTGTCCCAACGCAGTTTTTCAGTTCAAACACAGCTGTGCGGGCACGCACGCACACACGCACGCACGCACCTTAACCTGTACGGAGCTTTCAGAGATGTTGTCCTCCCTTTTCTTGGCCTCATCCACCAGCCGAGCGTTCCTGCTCTTCTCCACTTGCTCCTTGTGCTTGAGGGAAGCCACCTTCTTTGACTGGTCTTTCATCTGCCTGCAGGGACGGCGTGGAATATAGGAGGTCTGAGTTAGACAGGCACGGCTGGGGCAGGGCCCGAAGGTTTAGAGAGGGGCGATACACACACACACACACACGCACACGCACGCACGCACGCACGCACGCACGCACGCACGCACGCACGCACGCACGTCATCCGGGAGGCTCCGCCTCATTCTGGCTGAGGTGGGAGAAAGAGATGGAACAATCCCAGCAGGTGGTAGTGAAAGGGTGGGATAAGATCATGAGGTATAGACGGAAACTTACAGGTCAGGATATAGTGATGAAATATGTACACCGCTCACCAAAACTATTGGCACCATGTGTGCAGGCATGGAGAAAACTTCTAATTGCTATTATCCATCTCATCACAATTGTTTTAAATGTCTTGAATAATTTCATTTAATTAATGGTTTTAATGAATGGTTGGATTACTCAAACAAAAAAAATATGCAGGCTTATTTTCATATATTTTTTGCATATGTTTACCAAGGTTGCCAATAATTCTGGAGGGCACTTTGTGCGAACACATCTTCATATTTAGATTTACAGACAATTCGAGAGAGACAGAGAAAAGAGAAAAGGCAACTGCCATATCCAATCACTAACCTGCAGGCAATACTGTTGAAGTGATAGAGTTCCAGTGAAAGATAAAAAAGGCAGGAGAGAGAAACACAGTTTCAGAGAGCAGGAAGACTATAGAGCAGGAGGACGGAAGTGGGGGAAGAAATGCTGGATCGACAGATCTAAAAACTATAATTCATCTGCACACATTAATATCCGGCACAGACAAACTGGAATACACGGAACACATACTTCTCCAGCTCGTTGATCTTCTTGTCCTTGTCGTTCTTCTCGTTCTCCATCTCCCGGAGGATCTCCAGCAGGCGGTCAACCTCGGCCTGAGCCTTCCCAGAGTCCTCCTTGTGCCGGGTGACTTCCTGCTCCAGAGAGCGGATCCGCTCGGCCAGCTCGGTGTTGGCCTGGGCCTCCAGTGCTGCGTTCTGGGCCTAGCAAGGAGCAGGACACAGGGAGGTCTATTCTGTTAGCAAGCTCAGAGGCTGAGGGGATTATCACTGAAACAACAAGGCGTATCCAAAACTTGTTCATAAAAGAGCGGGGGGGGGGTCGAGGTGACCCTGGCCTTTGACCTCTCTGCCAGAGGTGCTTAACTTGCTGTGCTTGTCTCACCCTCTTGAGCTGGTTCTCCAGTTTGAGGCTCTCCTCTTTCCTCTGCTCCAGATTGATCTCCAGACTCTTCAGTTTAGAGTCTTTCTTTAGCCCTGATGAGGCCAGCGAAGAGGCATGCTCCTTCAAGTCCAGCAGGGAGGTCTGGATGCACACAAACACAGCTTGTTGACCTGGTTGCCGTCTGTGATGTCTAAGGCCTATGATCTTACTTGCATAGCCTGCTGACTAATACAGAGTGATAACATAGAAAACTTAGTTTACGTCAGTGTAGCACTTCAATAATGGATCAGGTCTATGTGCATAAACAATAAATACTGGATTACATAACTTAAATAATACATCACTTGTGTCTGAGGGGAAAATGGTCGACACTTAAACCTGACTCCACTGAATCTAACACCATATGAAAAAAATGGTGCGAGAGTGTGTGTGTGTGTGTGTGTGTGTGTGTGTGTGTGTGTGTGTGTGTGTGTGTCTTGCGTGTGTGTCTTGCCTCTCGGTCAGACAGGTCTCCTTGCAGCAGAGTGACTCTCTCCCTCAGTTCTTTCAGCTCCCTCTTGTTGGTGTCGATCTCCTCAGTCTTCTCCCGGTCATCTCGGTCTCTCTGCTCCTTCAGACGCTCAATGATGCGCTCCTGCAGAACACAACCCCTTAGCAGAGGCTCCCATACAGCTGTGTGTTCCACTCTATTCCTTCCCCATCATTTCTGTTCATTTATTCTAGCTGGTGACTAAAGTTCAGTCTAATTGTAGTTGATCATTATGAAAGGACTTTTAATTCTTGTCTTTAAAATAACATGTTAATGTAGTTGTAGTCTTAAAAAATATTGCAAATAGTTTGGATAATTGAATTTACACCGCCACGGGCACAAAGACACCGCCCCTACCTTTTCTGCGAGGGACTCCTCCAGAGTGGTCAGAGCAGTGTCTGTGTTGGAGGTGTCTGCCTGTAGAGACTTGACTCTCTCCTTCAAGCTGCTCATCTGTTTCTCCTTATCCCGCAGCTGCTCCTGCAGGTTCTCAATCTGGACACACACACACACACACACACACACACACACACACACACACACACACACACACACACACACACACACACACACACACACACACACACACACACACACACAAATTCCAGGTTAGGACCTGAGAGTATGCTTGTTGAACTCGGATCCCAAAGCATCCTGGCCTTACCTTCTTCTGCAGCACGTTGACCTTCCGCTCCTTGACATCCAGCATGTCCTTGAGGTCGTGGATCTCCCCGTTCAGCGTCCCCTTCTCCTCAGACATCTCCTGGATCTGCTTGGTCTTCTTGTTCAGAGTGGCCTCCTTCTCCTCCAGCCGCAGGCGCAGGGCATCCACCTGGCCAGGAGAGGGCAGACGGCTGAGCACAAGCATGTTCTTTTCCAAACTCACAGAAGTAGTTTACATTTTGCTGAAGTCAAGTCAAAGTTTATTATAGCCCAATACCACAGAATGTCTCAAAGGGCTGTAGATAAAAAAAAAAAAAAAAGAACTCTATATATAGTGAGATAAGCCACATCATAAACAAAATATTGGTAATATTGAAAATAAAATAAATAGAAAATATATAAAACAACAATAAACAGTAAGCATCTCCTGTACGTTTATACGATCATATCTGGATATATTAAAAGCACATATTCAAAAGTACATAAACATAACCATGCACACATAAGACAAGATATATGAACAAATAGTACTTAATGTACACTAAGTGAGGTTGAGGGCTTATGCGAATAAGTGTGTTTTAAGTTTACTTTAAATGAGTAAAGTACTGCACTCTCTCTACTTCAGTCCTACCTCTCAAACAGACATCACTTCATCTCACTTAATGGCTTCACTTCTGACACTTCCCCAGTCACACAGGGTGTTCCTCAAGGTTCTGTCCTGGGTCCCCTCCTTTTCATAATCTACATCCTTCCCCTTGGTCAAATCATTAGACAATTCAACCTCAACTTTCATTGCTATGCTGATGACACCCAGATATATATCAGCACAACTTCTTTCACTAGCCCTCCACTTTCCTGTATTGAAAACTGCATATCTTCCATCAACTCCTGGATGCACAATAACCACCTCAAACTTAACACCAGCAAAAGTGAACTCATCTTAATTGGATCAAAACACACCCTTTCCAAAGTCAACAATATCTCACTCCTCATCGATGGCTCTACAGTCTTCCCCTCCCCTCTGGTACGAAATCTTGGCGTCTTATTGGACTCCACTCTGTCTCTCACCCCACATATCAATAACATGGTCAAAATATCCTTCTTCCATCTCAGAAACATAGCCAAGATCCGATCATCACTCTCCCAAAGCGCAGCCACCAAACTCATTCACTCTTTCATTTTCTCCCGTCTTGACTATTGCAATTCACTCCTAGTCGGCATCAGTGCAACCGCTCTCCATAAACTCCAACTTGTTCAGAACTCTGCAGCCCGTCTCCTGACCTCGACCAAATCCTCTGAGCACATAACCCCCATTCTCTCGTCCCTTCACTGGCTCCCAGTTAATCATCGTATTACTTATAAAATCCTTCTCCTCACCTTCAAAGCTTTACATAACCTGGCCCCCCCCTACCTTTCGGATCTTCTACAGCTCTATCTTCCCACCCGGACACTCCGTTCCTCCTCTGAAATGAAATTGGTCACCCCACAAGCAAAACTAAAAAACTTTGGGGAGCGTGCCTTTTCTAGGGCAGCACCTAAACTCTGGAACTCTCTTCCTCCTTTCATTCGGGATTCAAACTCACTTCCTATCTTCAAAAGCCATCTTAAAACCTACCTTTTCACCCTAGCCTACTCAAATTAACCCAAACGCCCCTTACCTCTACAACATTTCTGTCAAATTTTACTGTTGTTTGTATTGCTGTCTTGTCTCGACCTGTTCTCCTGTTATCCGTTTGTCTTGTATTTCTGTTTTATTTGCCTGTTCTCTTGCTGTGAAGCGTCTTTGGGTGTAAGAAAAGCGCTATATAAATAAAATGAATTATTATTATTATTATTATTAAACTAAGCTAGTTTCTCGAATTTGGATAAGAAGACGATTCCAAAGAATCGAGAGAGAAAGCCCTGCCACCTACTGTTGATGAGGCACACTGCACTAAAATGTCTGCTATAAAATGTCTAAGCCTGGTTTATGCTTCTGCGTTGGCGTGTCTGCGGACATTCACGTGTGTCGTTTGCTGACAGTTGCACAGAGGCCTACATGCTTTCACAGGTTCACTAGGGGGCAGTGCCACATTTACTAATTCAGAAGGTAAAGGAAACACAGTAGAAGAAACACTGATATGGCCTGTTACGGATGGCAACCTCCCTATTTTTGTAGTTTACATTTTTTTGCATAGGGCGGTTGTACAAATATATGTATTTGCAAACCTCGTCTGCAATTCTCTCTTCAAACTGCTCCATTGTTACTTGTTAATGGCGATCTGTGTGTTTTCCAACCACAATATTACCGGAAATCTTCTGGGTTCCTCTTTCTTTCCCTCCTCAACCAATCAGCTTCAGTTTGCCGCACGGGAGATAAAGCTAGGCGCGATGCGCAGTTAGGATTCGGAGGACTGCACATTCACTGCGTCTGCCGCCCTCTGAGAGCCATGCTTTCCCAGAAATTCCTTCTCTGCGTAGCTACTCCGAGACGTTTACGTGCATCTTCGCAGCATAAACCATGCTTTACTTTACAAAAGTTACATAGGGCCTCTCTGCTTTTGGTTCATGGCAACGTACCTCTGTCTGCAGGATGGCAGCGCGCTGTTCCTTGGCGGTAAGGGACTCCTTGAGCACCTCGATGTGCTGCTTGCTGTCTGAGAACTGGTTGGTGAGAGTCTCCAGCTTGGTCTGCAGCCCCAGCATCTCGCTGTCCTTCCTGGACAGGTCCTGCTTTACCTGCTCCATCTGGCGTGGGGGTGGGGGGGGTCGCAGCATTGAAAATTGAACAGCAGAAAGAGTGGAGAGAAAACGAGAGAGTCAAGATCCTGCTCCCTATGAACCTTGACCCAGCGACTGGACTTCACCCTATTCTCAATGCACACCGCTATAAGAGGTCACACGGCCTGGGTAGTTTGTGAAACAGAGATCCGTGTTGACGGGGGTTTTAAAACCAGGCCAGGGACAAACAGTACGTGGGATGGATGCTCAGGGGCCCCAGTCCCTGACGCGGTCAGACGGCACGGGCTACAGGGGCGTGGTGGCAGCGCCGCCTGCTCACCTTGTTCTTCATGAACTTGGTGTGGCTGCGGTAGACCTCCATCTGCTTCATCTCCTCCTGGCGCTCCTCGCAGCTCAGCAGCCCGTTGGACTTGAGCATCAGCAGCTCCTCCTCCATGTCTCGCATGCCCCGCTCCATCGAGCCGATCTTGGCGTCCTGCCAGGAGGACGGGCAGCAGAGGTAGGTTACTCTCTCTCTCTCTCTCTCTCTCTCTCTCTCTCTCTCTCTCTCTCTCTCTCTCTCTCTCTCTCTCTCTCTCTCTCTCTCTCTCTCTCTCTCTCTCTCTCTCTCTCTCTCTCTCTCTCTCTCTCTCTCTCTCTCTCTCTCTCTCTCTCTCTCTCTCTCTCTCTCTCTCTCTCTCTCTCTCGAAGTTCTGACCTTCATATCGATGACAGTCTGAAGAGCCTTGGTTTTTGTTGACTCGGGGGTCCCTTCGTAGCGACGGTGCAGCTCCTGTCAGACAAACATGGACATCGAGTCGGTGAGCGAACAATAAAGAAATGGCCAGTGCCAGCCTACAAACACATGGATCATCCATGGTAAATCCTGAGAAAGTCTCCTCCTTGCCCAGACCTCTCTCAGGGCAGCAGTCTCCCTGTCTCTCTGGTCCAGTAGACTCTCCAGGTGGTGCCTGTGCATCTCTGCATCAGCCAGTCTCCTAGTCCGCTCTTGGTCCTCCTCAGAAGCCTTGGCAGACGGCCCTGGAACACAACAACAACCATCACTTTTCCCAGTAAGTGTGTGTGTGTGTGTGTGTGTGTGTGTGGGGGGGGGGGGGGTTAAGGACAAACCCTCACCTTTGCTCTGCAGCATCTCCAGCAGCTTCTTGATGGACTCGTCCCTGGCGCCCAGCGTCTGCTTCTGCGTGTCGATCCTCAGCTCCATCTCCTCCAGAGTCTTCCTCAGGAGGAAGAGCTCCTTGGCCTGCCGCTCGTGCTCGCCGTGCAGCCACCGGAAGTTCTCCTCGGTGGGTTCAGAGGTCAGGGCCAGGTCGCGGCCCTGGAGGGCAGGGTCCTGCTGGAGCAACTGGTTTAGGTCCCGCTGGATCCTCAGCTCATCCTGAAGGGCCTGAACTGTCATCTGGAGGTGCTGGAGGGGCAAAGGGGACAGATGGAGGGAATCACCCACTTTGAGCGATTTCACAATTCCCTTTGTGTTCTCTAACACCTTCATAATAAGCCTGAGGGACAAGATCTTCTGATAGAACACATACTTGGGCCAGTTTGTTTATTGACAGTAGCTCTAAGCAAAAAACTCACTGCCGCCTTTCTAAAGGGTCCTAGACTACACAGGATATAGTGTGTGACCACTTATGGCCTCTGACAGGCCTGGAAAAGTGTAAGCCTCAGCCACTGCAACCGTTTCTCAAGTCTTACATTTCGTGCCTGGGGAAATACATTGGGAAACACAATCAACCGAGTGTAGGGTTGCATTGTTTGTGGCACTTGATGCCGCTGGCACTTGGCAGAGCTGCTGTGTGACAGAAACAATGCTGGGTTACATTCTCTGGTTTGAACCAGCTGGCAGACAACGGAACAAAGAGAGAAGTCAGTGTCTGTCTCCACTTCTCCGCTCTCCTACGCGAGCCCGCTCCCTCGCTCTCCTTCCCGGGCCCCTCTCTTCTCGCGCCTTCTGACGCTTTTCTTACTCTTTCTGCCTCCGATCCCCAATAATCTCACCTTCCTTCTCCCTTGTTAACCCCTCCCTCCCTCTCTCTCTACCCACACCTAGCTTGACTCACTACTGGGACTGCACACACACACCTCCCAACCCTGTTCACGCCCTATCTGCCTGAGGAGAGACAACAGAGAGGTGTTTTAAGAGACAAGGTAGCATAATGAAGGCAAGCCAATGTGATGCAGCAACTACTTTATCCAAACAGACTCAATCACTCACATAGGCGTGTCAACAGTGAATCATGTGGAAGCCCTCTGGGTGAAGCATCTTGTGAATACACCCTTAGATCACCCTAACACACCGACCGTCTGCCTTTAACTCTACTATTATCTTTCACTCACATCCACTTCCTCATGTGGTACTTCCAATGGCAACGTTTAGTGTGTAACAAGCGATGCTAATTAGGACCAGTCTGTCCTGCCGTACTGAGAAACGGAAGATGACAGCCATTTTGCAGAAAGGCGCGCTTGGAGACTAATAGCAGTCACTTATCAAAGAGGATAAGGAGGATCAATGTTTTATAGCGGGGATTTGGAGGAAGCTGGGGAATGAGAACATCAGTATCGGAGTACATGGACAGACATCTTTCATGGTGGCGCACATGCACACGCGCACACACACACACACACACACACACACACACACACACACACACACACACACACACACACACACACACACACACACACACACACACACACACACACACACACACACACACACACACACACACACACACACACCGTCAACGCATGTTGCTAGGCCTGCAAGTAAAGACGCCTAAAATCTCACTGTAAGCCAGGCAGCAGAGGGGATGGTTAGACGGACAGTCTAATTACACAGATGCATCTGCGTGTGTGCTTGTGTGTGTGTGTGTGTGTGTGTGTATATAAATAAAAGAGAGAAGAGGGATGCTAATAATATGAAAACAGACCTCTTTAAATTAGCACACCCATTGATTAGCCTGATGCTAGTGGGGCATTACATGGAATTAGCCCCCAGCCTGATTCTGTGACTAAGTAGACTATAATCAGAAGGAGCACCCACATAATTATACTGATCTACCAATCCACTCCATTACAACCAGTAAAGATTGGTTTAGAACAACCAAATGCATGCAAGAAGAAACATTATTTGCTTACAATATTATAAATATTGGGTCGGATACGGACTAAGCCAACAGAGGATTTCAGCCCAATTTATATTTAGGCTCTTATGTCAATGAAAAGGCATACAAAGTACAATATCAACACTCATGTAACCAGCTAACATGAAACGCATTGTGAACGCTAGGTGCTAAGCCAAGTATTACTCTAAAAACAGAGCCAGCTTCTCTTCACTCTCACTCTGAAGAACAGCCCGACAGAAATTATCAGGGAGAAGGGGAAAAGGAGAAGAAATGGTGAGTATGAGAGAGGGAGAGCAGCAGGAACAGGGATTTTGCGCCCGAGAGAAAGACACAAACTTTTTTTTTTTCTTTCAAATATTAAGCCATTTGCATGAGTGTGTACATGTAATGTCTTATATAGGTTTATTTTCATTTGCAGCTGATAGCCTTTAAACCAATAACAAAAATCAAAAACTGCACCTAGCTTATTCACACTATGTGCATCATTCCGTTGACTCATTCATTTAGAATACTACCCATTTCTTAAACCCATGGATATTGCAATGCAGCCATTGAAATAACACCCTCTTTGATCTGTTAAATGTGAGCATATAGCTGTACATAAGAGGATTAACTAAATGCTCCTAAAGCTGCCCCTAACCTCTAGGGGTAGGGGTGGCAGAACCCCTTAGGTTTGGGCAAGCTTTGCCATGAAAGTTGAAATGAAAGACTAAAAAGCATCGTGTTACAAGCTTTAGAATTGTACATACCTTACTACTACCAAGAGCACAGGCTGCAAATGATCCCGGTCAGCTTTTCCTGTGCTGTTAAGTCCCTCTCTACCAGGCCACTAGCAATACATTTTAAAGGTGGTCTCAGAGGTAGGTCATTACTGTAGCCTTATAACTGCTATCTGATTTTATTTGATAGAATTTGTGTCTTGGGGATGACTCAATGTGCTAAAGTGCAGCAGATCATTGATCATGTACTTAATTGAATTATGAATGGAGGGTATGGACAATCAATTTGGGAACAGATGAAAAGCAAATGGTTAGCGACAGCTTCCTAACCATATCGAATGTATTGCATCTTGCAAAAATGAAATCTAAAACCTCTGTAACTGGTTGCAAACAGCCAATAAATACACTGTATGTGCATAGCATTCTGTATTCATATTGCACTGTATTATATACCTACCCTATACTGTCATATACCTTCTTATATATAATGTCCACATCACTATTTAGTGGCACACGTGTATATACAATCTGACCTTCACAGCTATTTTGCACTTATGGTTAAATGCCAAACTGCATCCGTTGCCTCTGTACTCTACTCTGTGCAATGGCAATAAGCATCTAATCTAATCAATTTGGAGTATTCACGTTTACAATGGTTCCACAGCAGCAAGGCCCGAGATCAACAATACCGCGTAGCATTTTATTGTCAATATTTTCAATGTATATGAATAATCAAAATTGTGAAAGCTCCTCAATTGGCATACAAATTGGTAAAATGTTAAGGAACCTGAAACACAACCAATCCGTGAAAGAAGATACCTGGGTCTCGTCTTGAACAACACGGTATTGTTCCTTCCATACACTGATTTTGGAGACCTCGTCTTTGCGCAGAGCTCGCTCCTTCTTCAGCTCAGGGCTCCAGAAGGTTTTGATAGAATTCATTGAGGAGCTGAGTTTGCTTTCCTTGACTTCCGCTTCTCGACGAAGCAACTCATTCTCACGCAAAACCTGAAAGAAAATATACAAAAACAAAATGTACTACCTCCTCTTTGTGGCAAAAGCCAACAGGTAGATTGAAAGCAAACATATCATAAATTGTGAGTTACCTCTTTAAGTTGGGCTTGGAGGTCCAATATGGTGTTGTCCCTGGCCTGTCTCAGAGAGTGGGGCACCGTGGAGGCCATGTGGTGGTCCCCGAAAGCCAGGGCATCGCCTGCCATCATTCCCCCAGTCAGCATAGCGTTGGCTGGGATTGAGGTAGCAATATTGGGGGTGCTGGCAGCCACGCCACCACTACTCCTAGATCCATATGTAATTCTTTGTCTCCCCATTGTTGTCATAATCCCACCGCTCTTTGGGATGTGGTCAGTTGCAAGTGCAACTTCGTTGTCGCTCAAGTACATTGGTCCTGAGGTGGCATAGGCTGCGTTAAGTGATTGGATGTTCTCCATGGAAAGAGTTTTGCCTCCTGCTCCTCCAGGGCCCCCACCATTCCCACCGGTGCTGTTAGTGCGACGGTGACCCATCCGTGGAGAGCGGGGAAGGCGAGGGGAGCGTCCAGATCCCTGGTTACTACTGCTACTACCATCTCTACTGCCACTGTGATTCGCATCCCCTCTGCCGACTGAGCGGGCGCTGCCGTACATCTTCAATTAAAGAGAGTAGAGGCTAGGGAAAAAAATACCCTTTAAGATGTTCAGACGGGGTCTTGACAGCACCTTGTCTTGTGGTGAGTGTTTTTTTGATCTGGGAATCTCAGTTAGCAACTCTGCTTCAAAAAGAATCAAAAAGCCCAGATTTACTGTCAAACTGGAGAGATCTCATTTTTGACAGACAGCTGCCAACCTTGGGTCACACTCCAACAACATAAGACTGCAAGAAAACGACATCTTAAGTCATACGAAGTCATACAAGGGTCCCCAAAACAAAGAAAGGAAATGAGCAATGTGATACAACTTGCTTTTTTAACATGTGAAACTAGTCATTCAAATAACTAGGTTGGGTATGATGTGTTACTTATTTTACTTTTTTATTTATAGTAAAGGGACAAGGCACGCTTTACAATGATGGACTCATTGACACTGTGGGCGATTGTAAGAACCGTAATTTTAATGCCAACAATAATTCCTTGTCTTAGAAATGTAACATATGCTTTTACTCTGGCTAGCTTTATTTTTTCAACAAAATTCCACAAATCATTTGGCAGTGTCTGCGTGGCCGACTACTGAACAGTGTTCGCTAAAACTGTGCTGGATAGTGCCAGCAACTACGCAAGTTAACGTTAGGTAACAAGACCCGTGTCTTCACACAGCCGTAAGTTGCCCACATCATTCAATTCATAACATTAAAGATGTATATATTTATATCTAAATGGGAAATTGAACAGCCAATTAGTGTGCCGTTGTGGCAATAGATTGTAAAGTGTACATGAAAAAGGGCTCGTCAGTAGTTGTCACTTGGCAATAAAAGGGAGCCTGCCGAATGAAATTGCAATAATTACTCAAATTAACGAACAAACCATGTGGTACACTGCAAAAAGCGAATTACTTTGACACGATGGATATATTGTTGAAACGCCAGCTGGCTACAGCGTAGCATAGCTTTGGAGACACCCAAACCTGGCTCAAAGGTTTCATACACATTTTTTCTTCTCCTCCATTAGCAAACGATGCACTGATGATCATTTACGCTTATTCGCACCCTACAAAATACGTTATTTCCATGAGAAGACCTAAATATAATAAACGTATCAAATGCACCGAATTCAAGAAAATTGCATCATTAGCTTAGTGTAAAGTTTCACCAAGCTATCGGTATTTTCCTTGTTGGATTTTTGTGAGCTATGTCTATTTTTCGCTAACGTTGGCTAATGCCAAAACGTAGCTAACGCTACAATATACTTAAAAAACATTAAATAATAGAACAAACTAGCTTACCGTATGCCTTAAAGAGGTCAAATTCGTTGATTTATTCTAGCATGAAGAAAAAGAAGCAGACATCATTAATTATATTATCCCTAATTTCCCTGATATAGGTATATCTGATTTCCCATCTTTTTTTGCCAGCAAAACCAGCAGCAGTAGCGGCTCTGGAAAGCCAGCCAGGGCGCTTCAGTGACGTCAAGTCTGCTTTGCTCGTTCACGACATCCACGCTTTAATTTCAAGCGCGCGGCCGCGAATCAACTGCTGCCACATTTAGATTCATTGTAATAATAACAGGAATTTTCAACGAGAATGGTTGACACTAATGGACAATAGTGTTATCTAAGACAAACCTCAGGGCAACAATGTATTTGTTACAGTGCCCCTACACCAACAGTTGTTGTATCAATACATGTAATTCATGTGCAATAAATATACGATTTTGAATAGTAGCCAAATTACTTTACAATATAGTTTTTCATGACCTGTGGTAACCCAGTGAAAAGTTCAACATTAGCTAAAAGTTGACTCATTGCACAGACTGGACCGAGGTTGTAAGTGGTATAGTTGCAAAAAAAGAAATGATGTTATGTCACTGAGAAAGTATCCCATATAGTGATGCATGGCAGGTCGCTGAGGAGCCCACTCCCAATTTTAGAATACAAAATTGCTTACTCAATATACTAAAATACTAAATACTAGCCCAACAAGTGCTCCCAATCCAGCAGATGGAATTAGCAAATGCTCCTCTTGCATAGGAGCAGGCCAGTCAGAACACAGAAACTGTTCCATGACAGCAAGACGTCACCACATGCACAGGGCTTCCTTGTAAAGGAGATATTTATCTCAAAGGGGCTCACCTGGTTAAATAAAGGATATAAAAAAAAAAACACATGAGCAGTCGGGCCACGATAGAATCTATGTACATACTGTCAATGGATAGAACATGCAAAAACAGTCTTTTCTGACTCCACAAAGAAATCTCAAATAAGATAAATGCCCCTGGTTATTTTTTACCTCACATCATTGTGTGTCCATTCATTTATCTGCACAAAAGCATATTGGGTAGTGACCCCCAAAAAGTATATGGATTGCAATTGTGAGCTAAGTGTAGTGTGATCAGTTATCATTTCAACCTTTTGACAAGGGCTTTACAGTCAAGGGACAAGAGACAAGCGGACACGGATATTTTAGAAGACCATCCATGTCCCGGATGTGTGTAGATTTAGAAAACTAAGTTGCCAGCAGATGGCAGTGTTTATCCTGTCACCCAACAAATAGCGCTCGATCAGCACAACTTTAGTGATGCTTGAATTCAGTTTAATTGTATTAACTATAACTTTTCCAATAACGTACAAATATTATGACTGAATAATTTATATGATAATAGGCTTCCGTTGATTAGAATACATGATTGATATCATGATATGTGAATTAATTCATTAAATAGGGAGGTCCCTTAAAAATTGTCTTATTGGCTTGTCTGAATTTTCATTACACTAACAGAATTACTTTCAGAAATTGGTTTAGCCATGGTACATTTATGTAGAAATCTTACCAGAGGAGCAGTAAACCCATGGAGCCACTTCAAGACTACCACAAATTATAATATTGAAGCTTTGTCTTTAGGATTTGAGTGCTCAAATATCTGAATGGAAGAACATTCAGTACAGTTTTGCCAATAAAAGAAATCCATGACATGATAAGTTAAAATAAAAAATGCAAATGATTTCATTTGGGACTCTTTTCAAAACAAATGTATCAAACTATGAATTAAAGCTTATTCAAGACTTTCAGGGATGAAAAACCACCATGTTCATTTTATTTTTTCTTCTCTCCATTATAATCCCCTTCAGAGATCCTTTTTGAAGTAATAATAATATTAAGAACAACAATACATTTTATTTGTAATGTGCTTTACATAAGAACAATCTCAAAGCGCTACAACCAACTTGAAGATAAAATGAAAGATACACTATAAAATATTGATAAAAGCTAAGACAAACCAAAAACAGAGAGAAATTTAAAAAAAAAAAATTACAGCATAAAAAAATAGCTAGTGGAAGGCTTTCTTGAAGAGAAAAGTTTCAAAATATGTCTCTGGCAGCCTCATAGTCTGGGAGGGCATTCCATAGACGGGGGGCTACAGCACTGAACGCCCAGTCGCCCACTGAGGGTAGCTTGGTTTTGGGGGTAAGGAGAAGCAGACTGTCCCCAAACCTGAGATAGCAGGAGAGTCTGTGAGGTGGGATAAGATCCTTGAGGTAGGACTCGGGGGCATTGCCATCAGAGCATTTGAATGTCAGCAGAGGGTTTTTGAATTGGGTTGTGGAAGAAAGAGTCTTGAGGTTCTTTTAGTATGTAACATCAGGTTGTAAGAATTTATTCAGAGTTAAATCATAACACAATCATGGACAAAGGAAATATGACGCGGTTGTCCACGGAGTCTCGTATGAACGCAACTATCCGATGATAGTGGTTCACTGCCTAGATCGAGAGCCCCGCACCAGAGTCTGTACAGAAAACTTTTACCCTGGCAACAGCAACACGATCCTGGCTTAGTATAAACAGGTGATAACAGAATTGGGTGAAACAGTCACCGTTTTAACCCTTATCAACTGACCAGACATGGGGGTACCAGTAGTCCTAGAGCATGCGTAATATGATTATGTCACTGTAACAAAAGATATGGCAATCAATAAACAATAATTATGCAAATCATATGGAAATATATGAATCTTTCAACAGGGTTCTGCAGAGGACAGGGAGCCAGTGAAAATAGGACAGGATGAGAGTGATGTGATGGTACTTCTGCACTCCCATGAGGATCCTGGAAGGCCTGTTTTGGATTGGTTCCTGCCAGAGGTCCCAGTGAAGAATGCATTGCAGTAGACCAGCCTTGAGGAAACAAAGGCATTTCTTAGCAACTAGAAGGGTGAGGGTAGGGCGGGGCTTGGAGATGGCCTTGAGGTTGAAAAATTATGCTTTGCAGGGCATTTTGGTATGGTCATCGAAGTTCAGGCTGGAATCAAACTTGTTGACCAGGTTTGAGATGGGG
This sequence comes from Aplochiton taeniatus, assembly GCA_017639675.1. Classification (NCBI taxonomy): domain Eukaryota; kingdom Metazoa; phylum Chordata; class Actinopteri; order Galaxiiformes; family Galaxiidae; genus Aplochiton; species Aplochiton taeniatus. The sequence continues at coordinate 12,811,792 of CM030181.1, read as the reverse complement.
GAGATGTTCTGGCCAGCAATAGTGACGTGGTTTAAGGGGGAGTGCTGGACTTAGTGTGGGGTACCAATTATTAAACCCTGCCATCCATGCCATCATTTCCTCCAGGTAGGTGTTCAGGCCTGAAAAACACATTTATTTTGACACTAACCAACCAGTTAATGCTGATTGCAAGTATAACAATAACATGATATACCGTTGAGACTTGTGTATATTAATGACAATCTCAAATAGATATTAATAATGGGGGACAATATATTTTTACAATGTAATGGTAATAACATGCCACTGTGTGCTATGATTACCTGGTAATGTAATGCATTATTGTTTCTTTGTTTTGTACAAAATTCCCAAGCATCTTTTGTGGATTACAAAGACAAACAATATTTGTTGGTTAATTTTATTTCACTGAAAAAGAGACATCGTGTAGGTCAAATGTAGGACGAACTCCAGGAAAGCTTTTGGAGCTTCAGATTAGAATGTAACCTGCTCAGTTTAAAAAATGCATATTGCTCCAGGATTATTTCCACCCTCCTTACTTTCTGGTCTTGATCAGTTCTTTGAGGTCAACATACATCTTTACATTATGCCACATTGATTTAACATTTAGTTTGATTAGAGAACAGGTTTAACATGAGCGTTTGCATGTTGTACCGTTATGATGACTCGAAAACGTCCTTCTCTTTTATTTCCTTAAAACCTGTGTAGTATATGCAAACGGTTCAGTTTCTATTCTCATTTGCCATTCTATATTGTGTCAGCATATCAATGAGTAGGAGCCATCATGCAATGTGACAAAGATGTTAGCTAAGCCTTTTTAATGTTAATGACGCAGTCAAGTGGAATATCATGAAATGTAAGGCTGTCTTTGTCACGCTATACGCATATGTGCAGGTAAATGCAGTAAAAGCTTCTCAACCCCAACAATCCCATCTAAGCTAGTGAAAACTGCTTTAAGATAAATAGAGAAACCACTTACACGCCCAATAAATTCAGACTCAAGACTGACTGACTAATGTCAGATGGACGCTAACAGTAAGATAGACTAAACAGTATTATGCCAAACGATAAAAACTCTGCCTTATGTATGGCACACTTATGAGTTGTAAGTTTTGACACAAAAATTGGATTTCAAGTTACTTAATGACAAACAAACATTTAACAATTGATCTATAATAAGTTATGAGTAATTAAACAATAAAACGTAAAAGTGCACTTAAACATTGTAACATCAAGTCACTCAGACATTTAAGTGTACAATGTCAAACTATTTATGCTTCCTGGACACAGAAATGTCTTTAAAAACAAGGCCTTTAGATCAACAGCCAGCTGGCTAACCCAGCCATGCCTAAAACACAGACTAGACACATCAGTTTGGAAATTGAGATAAAACAAACAGTTAAGATTGGTCTACTGTTGCATTCATAAAGCCCTGATTCTGCTTCAACGCTAACCCATCTACTTTCCGGAATCAGATGAAGGCCTCTCTTCACCTGGAACGTTCCAATGGGGGTCTGGTCTGTCGTTGCTGGCACCATTAGCAGGTCATGTCTATTTGCCAGCAATGTGAACCCGGAAATGTTGAGTACCCCAAAGTTTTATGTAAGAAATGTACAGTATGGGTCCCCAGCACTGAGAATCATCAACCTCATCCTCATCATCTGCTCTGTCTTCATCTTCTTCTCCAGACTCTACATTCTTGTCGTCTTGCTCTTCTTGCTGTGAGTGTGTGAGCGGGTTGCAGTATGTACTATCATAGCCTTTGCAGAAGCAATAGCTGTTACAGGCCAGGCCTGCAGCTGTGCAGCTGCACTTTGCTGTTGTACATGGCTTTGACCCAGCTTTGCAGCTACAGCTGATAATATCCAACAGGGCAGCAGGAGCAACAGGGCTTGCATCCAGGAAGGGTATGATGACTTCCTCTCCTTCCTTCTCGCCTTCCTTCTTGTCCCATCCAAACTTGGTGATGTCCACAGCTGGTGGATCAGGGCGGTCTGCTGCTTTCCAAAGCAGCACCTGTAAATGGGCATGCTGTCCGTGGAGGTGTGCGTTGCACTCTGTAGGAGGCAGTGTCTTCAGCGCTAGGGGGGGTATTGCGCTTTCGGTAGATGTCATTTCTGGCGACGTTCAGAGATGCCGACTTCCTCTGGTTGTAAAGAGCCAGGAAGCTCACTGCCTCTGTGATCTGCAAATCAGTAGCTCCCTCCTCTCTGATGAAGTGAAGCAGGTCACCAGGTACTACTCTCATGGTCTTGAGCGCGGACACTTTCCCTTTCCCGGTGGGATAGGAGGTGGTGTCACGCCCGGAGAGAGCGTGCATAGCCAGGATGGAGCGACACTGCTAACCCAGATTCTCTACTGTCGAATTGATGTTGAGAACAGTGCAAGTACAATGTTTATTTACATAGTGACCAAAAAAGTGATCAGGTGGCAAATAGTGCAGACAAATGTTTTGGTTCTCAGACCATCATCAGCTATTCTTCCATGTTTGTTATGTAGGCTTTAAATAAAAGATACCAGTATGTTTGTAAACAAAGGCCATAGCAACCCTGCCGTGTGGCAGTAGCGAGTAGTGAGAGAAGATATATAACTCCAACAGATGTACATGTAAGGCATTGTCTAATGTTGTAGGTCTTAGAAGTAGTATGACAGTGCATGTTCTCTTAGAGTTCTCACATGTTGTACAGTTGCGACGAGGAAAGAATCCAGCCATCCCATCCAAACGCCTCTGGACAGGAAAAGGTTGGGTGAAGGTGTCCGTACGGACAAGATAGTCTCTTACATTCCTAGGTCTGTAGTGGGGAAATAGAGGAAAATCAGAGGACAATCAGCCACAGAGAGAATTTTCCAGTGTTTTCCAACAACACCCTTTATATCTTCACTGAGTGGAGAATAGGTAGTAGCACAGAGACATGAATGATTGTTAACATATCTCTGAGATCAACATCCATATCACAAACTTTATCCAGAGCTGTGTCAAGCCAGCTGGCAGGATAGGCCCGCTAGTTCAAAATCCTCCAATGTGGTACGAATCCTTTTAAGTCTCTTAAATTGAGAAAAATGAAGACCTTTTTTTAAAAAAGAGGCAGGATGAGAACTTGTGGCATGGAGAATGCTGTTCTTGTCTGTATGTTCCAGAAAAAGGGTTATTGTTAAAAACAAACTTAAATTCCAAATATCCCATAAATAAATTGGCCAAATCAGGACCAATACTAGAGCCCATATATTGATGCCATGAGACTATAGGTATTACTGCTCGCCAAAGAAAAAAAAGGTTTTTAACCTGTGACCCTAATAATACGTACAATTACAATCGCTGATCGGCTGCCTTGGCCGGAGAAACTGAACACTTAATGCTTAAATTAGAACAGCTATTATTATTAATATTGTTACTATTACTATTGTAATTAAGTGGTACCATTATTACATGCATATTAATACTGATATATTTAAACATAATACGCCAGATTGGAGAGGGAATTATACACTCAATAAAAAAATACAATCTCAATATTAACCAATTTCAGTATATCTATGCTTCTGACAAATTAACAATGATGAGGTCATTCCTTTCACGCGCAAGCGCTGGAACTGTTACTTAAAAAAAAGGGAAAGAAACTGCGTCCGCGTTTCGAAATTGGTAGGTAAGGATCTAAACCCAGTTCAGTTGCATAGCTCGTCAGGTCGAGTATTCTTTAAATTACGTAGGCTAGTACAGATAGAGCAAGCTGTCAACCCTCGACGGCTAACAAAATAGCTAGCTAACTTAGTTACCCTACGTTGGATCGGCCAACTAATATGACCACATTATTAGCTAACAATATATATTTTTAAACAATACTGCTAAATTGGCGTTTTTAAATCACCCCGTAGGAATTAATGATCTTGGACAAAATCCACTGGAAACGGTGTCAGTCTCTGATTTCTGGAGAAAAGGGTAAGGTTAACGACAAACCATCTGGGCAAACCGGCGCAGCTCTAATAAACTGTTATGTTTCTCGTCTGACCACAAATACTGTTATTATGGGATAGTTAGTGTTAACCGACGTTGATGTATATTAGCTAAGTGGAACTCGATGTTTTTGGCAATGGCTTAGACTCGGCAGCAGAACAGAAGCAAGGAGGCGTTTCCGCTAGGCCGCGTTGGGGGGTTTGCAATCAGTCCCGCTGGCCTGGTTGGTTAGGTTAACGTTAACGTTAGCTGACAAATGCTGGATAGCTAGCTAGCTTACTTATAATAATCGATAGGAACGTTCAGCCGGCGTTTTTGACCAGGCGAATGTGTCCGAATGGCATACCAAGTTGTTAGTTATCCATGACGACGATATGGTAACGTTAAATATAATTAACTAGTGATAACGTCAGCAGCAGAATGGTTAGCTAGGTAATGTTGATAAGCATTTTTGTAAAAATGGATCGTTGAGGGCACCGTTTTAGCTAACAAAAGAACCTTGCTTCAGCTAACGTTAGCTAAAAATGGGCAAACTAACATAAGAAATGGTTTGCTCGTTTGTTTGAATGAATTGTCTTTACTGTGACCTAACGTTAGCCAACTAAAATGTAACATAAATAGATTGATGGGCTAGGCAATGTGTTTCTAAGAACTGCCAGTGTCATTTTGGCCAGATTAGTACTAACAGTGCGGTTATGCTAACTATTCAGCAGCCTAGCTAAGTCGTAGCTAACAACGTTTCCAGGTTAACTAACGTAACGTTGCTTAACGTTAGGACCGTACCCATATCGTAGGCTACAGACACAAGATTGTGTACAACAATTGGAACGACCGACACTGACTGCACCAGCAATATAAACGCGATTAACCTAACCTAGAAGTATGTGTTTTCTAGTTGGCCTTTACATTTCGAATTGTTTGTTATTAGTCAAAAAGCAACTAAGAAGCAATCGACCGACACGCATTATTATAAAATGTAGAAGCTTGGAAAGTCAGGGGACTGAAAACTGAATTGAACTTAGCGTTGTAATTATATTTTATCCGTTTTTCTCTCCTAGTGACCCTGGACTGGATCTTGGATTGACCAACCTGCTGTTACGTGCAGAGTGAAGCCTTGTGCAGGGAGCAGGCTCTAGCCATCTCTTTTTTCCTTTTTTAGTTATTCCTTATGTTTAAGAACAGCTGTGCTCGGTTCCCTGCAGGATGGATGGTGTGGATTTAAAAGGAATTGTGTGTCACCATCAGCGCTCTGTGTTCTGTAACGGTGTTCTATTCTTTTCCATTTACAAGAGAGCACCTCCTGTTATACAACCAGACACTGTCCCCTGTATATCTAATAACCGTCTTTGAGCAACAGCAAAACAGAAAGGAACTAAGTGGGGTGCGTGAAAGAGATTTTTAATAATCTTTTCCATTTTTGAGTCTGTATGGAGGAAGAGGTATTTGTTTTCTGTTAATTTCTGGGTTAAATCGTTCCATTTCACCCTTGCTGGGGGTGGTGGGATGTCGGAAAAGACCAACAACAAGATGGTGAAGTTCCTGGCTCCCCCTTCAAAAAGTGGAAATGGTACTGGGTCTGGTTCAGACTCAATGGTGGGTGAACGATTGGTTACAGAAGTGAGACGAAGGCACCACACTATGGAGCGTGACAAGTGCAACCCAGAACACCGCTTCTTACGCCGCAGTGTCATAAGTGACTCCAATGCCACTGCACTTGACCAACCATTACCCAGCAAGATCCCTGTCTTAGCGACTCCACGGGTACAGGTGCTTGAAGTTGTTCCCCAAAGGCCACTGGCTGGTGCTGCACGTATTGAGCCAGGCGTCGCTTTGGTTGCGAGGTCAGCAACGAGTAAAGAAGGAGGGGGTAAGGTGAATGTCCCTGCTGAATCAAAGGATGTCCTCGTAGAACATATCTGTGATGGAGAAGTGGCTGTCCAGTCGTCGCCAAGCCTAGTCGCAGAGCCACCAGGTCAAGCAATAGAACCTCAGACCGACACTGATGTGAAGGTGAGGGTCGAAGAAGGAGATGAAGGAGAAGTAGATAAGGAGTCTGCCAAGGCTCGGGCTGAAGCGGAACAGAGGGAAGCCGAAAAAAAGGTGCAAGAGGATATTGAGGAGGCAGAGACCAAAGCAGTGGGAACATCTACGGATGGACGTTTTTTGAAGTTTGACATCGAAATCGGGCGAGGTTCCTTTAAGACTGTTTACAAAGGTCTGGACACTGAAACCACAGTGGAGGTGGCCTGGTGTGAGCTTCAGGTAAGAGTATGATCGCCCTGAATGCAAGACAGTAAATAGAAGTGTGCGATAATCTGCTAAATTCGTTGATCCACTAAACAGCATAGATTGGCTTAATCTTTACCCTGCTTTAGGCCAGAAATTTGTTTAAAAAGCGTACAATTCCTATTTGCCTACGTTTAGTATATATTATTAGAATACTATATTACAAGGAGGGATGGTGACTACACTGCTTAGATCATTCTAGACATGAAAGTCCAGTTTGTTGGTTCGACAGCATGGCTACCACTTCTGGACCACTGCTGAAGTGTCATCCTCTCTGATTGTCCTCTGGGTTACATTGACTGCTGTTTCCTCCTTACATACAAGCATTTCCCTTTTGATTACTTTGTTTAATTTTGGCCAGAAGATGAGCAGCAAATGTTTTAGTTCCGCCAATTTGTCATTTTTTATGAATGTGAGAGCTTCCTCTAGCTGTGGTTATGACTAGTTTGTGTTGATTACTGAAGTGTGTCGTTTGTTTTAATTATGTAGGCTTTACTGCTTGAGTTCTCAGAAAAGAACAGTTTGATCTTAGCTAACATACCTATTTAATTACACTTTGTGGGCAATCAATAATAAGTAAAGATGGATTCACTGTTTGGTTTACTGTTTTAGTGAAAGGGCCACCACATTGTTGTGGATCTAAAGCAGAGATTGTGCTTTTTGTTTATCCCTCTTCAACTGCTGTCTGTCCAGGGAAAACCTCGATAGAGCCATGTGTTGGTTTGACTTGGAGGACAGCAATGAGTGAAGGGGGAGCAGTACCAAGGTATTTGGTAGTCCCGGGGAAAATCTCAGAAAAAGACTTTCAAACTGCATCTACTGGATTTAAATTCGACCTGCTTTTTATAACCAACACTACCCACAAAACAGCAGTAGTTCCATCTCAGGGGAGCGCACAGAGTCTGCAGGAGCTATAAAGACTACAGCCCCTTGCCCCTCCCCCTGCTGTACAGCATGCAGAAAGAGAATCTTGCACATGCTCAGTGTGTCTGCTCTGGATGCTTCTGTGAATATAAAGTGGGTCAGATTCCTTACTGAGGAATTTCTAATCTCCTGTGTGAAGGGATGGCAAGGCCTGTTCTTGCCCCCACGCCGTCTATCCATTCAAATCACCTAGAGTGTGTATCCTAACTATTTATTTTGTGCTCCTTTAATGTAGACTACAAATGTTAGATGCGGTTCAAACTCCCAACACACTAACAAATAATGTTTGTGAAATGTAAACACTCTTAGATTCCCCTTGGCTCATAGCCTGCAGCATCATATGTTAGGTCGAAGGCATGTGCCTTTATTCATCTTTAATCTGTGAACTAGGAGGCGTTCATCACCAGCCTTAAGTATTGAACGCTCACTACGCTGTAAGGAGCAAACATCTCCCTGCATGTGCTTGTCGAAGCTGTCCCATGATCACACAAGCTTTAGCACTAGTATTTTCTTTCGAAATAGTGTATATTTTTGGGAAACCTCGTTATATCCTCCACAATTTGTCATAGCAACTGTCTGCAAGAGTTACAGCCTACCCTTTTCCCTAAATAACAAATGGGGTTATTATACCGCCCTTTTATAGTTTAATTTGAGCTTGTAAGGCCCAATTCAAACACATATTTAGCAAAATGGAAGACATTATTATTATTATTATTATTATTATTATTATGGGACTGCACTGCTGTTGTGGCAGAAATGAAATAAATTGCCAAATCGGGGGTCATTTCATGAAATCAAGATCCATTGATGATGGACCCTTTCCAATAGTTTTTACCTTTTGGTAATGGTTCGCTGTGTGAAACAAGTGGAATTCCTGACAAGGTGGATCTAAATAAGATTACATTGGGTTGTGAATTGGTTGACTGTCATATGGCAGGAAGACTTCTCTTGCCAACCTTGTAATTAAGACCGGCTTAAAGTAATTTTCTACAAATAATAATCATGTAGGAGCAGTAACATATAAGTTAGATACATTTTCCTGAATAAACCCCCATAATCTTGCATAAATATGCAGATAATGTGCCAAATTGTCCAGCAATATCGTTGATTAATTCAATCTGGAAGCCATTTGTCCCCACTTTTTGTCATCATACCAAACTACAACCCACTCAAATTGGGTTTGGACCCTGCATTGTAGGATGTTTGAACAATAAGTAGGTCACGGTGCAGAGGCAAAGGAAAATAATACATTTAGGATACCCCACCCACCCCTGTCTTATACTGTCTCAACTAAGAGTTTCACCGCTTCTCCCTCTCTTCCCCCCTCCTTTCCTGACTGAATTGGCTATGGCCCACAATTAGACCATGAGGACCAGAACTCCCAGACATCCTTTATAATCTCTGGAGGCTTCCTGCCAACAGTTGGTTGGCATGCAGGGAGTGGTAGCCATGCAATTGGCTTAGCAGGCTAGCCTCTTCTTGACTTGGTACTCTCATAACGCTATCAGATATACATTTTCTGCAGAGGTATACATTTTTTTCTCTGCATGATATCAAACAAGTTTGTTTTCATTTAACAATGGATAAAGATATTCTTTATTGCAGTTTACTTGGATCATATGGGACCTGTACAATTAGGTGTTACTGGACATTGATATTTGAATAAATAATTGTCTTGCGATCACTGATGTCTGGAGCCAATTCTGATAATTGAGTTAATTGTTTTTGACATGGTAATGCAAGTGTTCCAATTTCATATGTGACCATTAAACATATCTAACGGGCAAAAAGGTTGACGGTGCATGCAAGCAGGTACAGCATAGCTTTTCGAAGCTAACTTTGTAAAGAAGGCTGGGGCCTTCAGGGATAAGGTTACATTAGAGCAGGCAAAGTAGGGGGTGTTAACAAACTTACTAGGAAATGTTTTCCCGTTCTGGAGCAGTCTCATTCATATTTAGTCAATTATTGGCTTGGTAGCATCTAGCAAACTTTGCTCCTGAAGCCTTCAAAGTAAAGTACAGTACAGTCAGTCATTTACCATTATCACGATCCAAACATAAGGGAGTGGGTGCCTCATCACCCTTGCAACATTACCTCTCTCGTACAACCACCTTATCTGGAGATTAACATCTGTGTGATTTTCTCTTTGACCAGTCTAGTCAGCTGGGTGGCAGACAGTAAGTCAGGTAGTGGACAAGAATATAACTCAAATTATTAGTTGATAGGTTCTCCTTCAAGATGTGGCGCTCCAGGGATTTGTCAACTACAAGAATATGTTGTTCAGAAAACTAGGCTTGGTTCTGCAGAACCAAGTAGGAAAACATCCCATTTTTATTGGTTGCTCATTTTAGATTTTTACACATGGGTAGGAAGGCTTGCGTGAAATTGAAAGTAAAATCTTCACCAGAAAGATTAAGTACGTATTTTTTTCTTCAATCGGCATAACCATTATTTAAAATATAATAAACAGGAATGTAGACATGGTGACTAGAAAACTATGTTCCATATCTGATAGACCTACACTTAACAAAGTTCCTGTGGCAACGACCCGGATGCCAGCCTATGATGATACCCAAGGGATTCTTCTAGCCCTTAGTGTCACCCCCAGAGCCTGACAGAGCCAGGCCTCGGCTTGATCACGGGCCTTCCTTGCGTAGTCTATTTTTAGGCTAACTGAGTTATTTATGACAATATTTGCCTGGTAGCAGTAGTCTGTGTTCTCTTGCATGGTGGACTGGTCTGCAGTTTACTGGCACTGCAGGGGATCCAGCACTAGAGGGGAATCTGTGGATCATTTGGCTGGTTAGCTCGGTCTATGAGCCCCAATATCGGTCCTTGTTCAACAGGCATGGATGTTTCTTTCAGACGGAAGAGAACCGGTCCGTATCGGTTCTGTTGCGTATCGGAACTGTTACTTTTTGTTTCCATTGGCAAAAGTTGTGAATGGTACAGAAAATAACGTTTCCGTTCCGTCCTGGTTTTTGGTACCCGTTAGTTGAGGTTCCTAGCACACTTAACCGGTATGAAAAGGTGGAGCTAACACAGGGCGGATTGGTGATTGGTCAACAGAATCAAGATTTCTTGGGCGACAAAGGACTTGCAAACAACCCCGTCATTTTTTTAAATATCCAATTGATTACAACAGAGAATAATAAAGCGCCTCACAACCAAGGCACGTTCTTTTTTTTTATAGTACTTGCGAAATATATCAGTGCGCATACTGATAAGAAAGAACACAAAACAGTTGATACCATCCATCGTGATGCTGCTTTCATGTGTTTATTCTGTGTGTCTGACACATTGAATAATGGATATGATGTCACTACATAGTTACGTAGCTATGAACCCCGCCTACATTTTAGGGCAGCTATTTGTGGAGGAAATGCAAACCAGATCTCGGGTTAGGTACTGGGTTGGAACCGGTTAGGTAACGCTTTCAAGGGTTCTATCCAGTGGAAATGAGCCATTGACAAAATTATTTTGGGTTAAACCTTGTTAGATGCTATTTTCTTGTCAAAAAGAAGCAGTTTCTCTTTAAGAGCCTGACCTGTAGACATGTGGTTCTATGTGCGAAGTTTGCTTGCCGCATGGTTTAGCCTTTAAACATGTTCCCGCAGCTAAAACTATTCAGGTTAACACCCACCTATATCAAAGGAATAATGTTGGGTTCATAATATTACACACCAGTAAGCTAATATTAAAACTCCGCCTACAGGAGCCATTGTACCGATACAATATGTGCAGATTCGAGTTTAGACAACATTACTGGCATCCATCCTTTAAGATTTTCATCCATAACTGAACATGCTGGGTCTTTCACATGGCATGATACAGCAGCAGCCTGCTGGGCCTAGGATAGATTGCTGAAGGAGTGGTGGCAACAGAGATATTTATTGAGCTGACTGACTCATTCCTGGTGTTTCAGACATACCACGCTGCAGCTGTGACTCATGTGGGACCAGTCACGATGACCTCTGAAAGCATGCCAGCCGGGATTTATATCAGTTTATAGGGTTTAATTGCCCCACCTTCGAAATGATGTTTGGATGATCCTGGCACAAGTCTCAAATAGTTTCCATTCACTGTCCATCCCCCCAGCTTTTAAATGTGTTTGTTTTAGTCTTTGGCCATACAGCAGTTTTTTTTTATCAGAGCGTTAAATCAGGCTTTTAGTTAGTGCTCTTGTTGTGATGACGGGTATTAGTTCTATGTGCACGGATCTGCGTGGCTCCAGTGGTATGTGAGTGACAGAGAATAAGCCTAGGCCTAGATCTCTACTGGGTTTATGAATGGGCCAGTGTCAGCCAAGTTGTGTTCCCAGGGATTGAAGGCCAAATGTGAGACACTTTTCTCATAATCTAGTCTTCACAGAGACTAAATGAGAAATGGTTCACTCTCTAACTCATAAAACATAACAGTACGCTTAATCACATGTTGGCGTTTATGTGTACCGCTTTTCTTGCTGCAAGTGAGCCAGAAGGCAAGATTTCAGACATATGCCTTCGCCTGTCTGCTCTAGCCATAGATCTTTTGCTGACAGTAGTTAGTTGAGTTTAGTGAGAACGAAAGTATTATTACTTTCATGTATCTATAGTTAGACTAAGATCAGAATCGACTGTCAGAAGGGAGTACAAACTTTTGTCAGGTTGCTGAACAGAGTGCAAGTTGGTTCAAAGAAAGCTGTTTGGAAATAGAATGCTAAAAACCTGTCAGTTTTGTTTAAAGTAGGTCAACCCCTCCCCCTTATAATCCATCCCCCTCGCCTATGTTCGTTCTTACCCCTCACCCCTGATCTGATCTTACTCAAGAACCTCTTCTTTCTTTTTCAACCCCTCCTCAAAAATTCCTCAAACTTTTCCCTCCCCCACTCATATTATTCTGTCTGCCTTCGCTGACTTCCTAAGGACTCAATGAGAAACAGCCCACCCCCCACAAACTCCCAACATCCAATTTATCACCATTGCCCAAAATGCTGTGTCTAGGAAGTGCGTATCTGCGTCTTCTTTGTTTTATTGTCAAGGAGCAGTGGAAACTTTTTTTTTTTTTTTTTTTCTCCTCGTCTCTCACAATGGATTGAGTTTCCTGGCCAACGTGACCAAGGTTTTTTTTCTACTCAATCTCGCTCGTAGTTGGTTGGCTGGCTTCTAAATAATAGACCTGGTGCATGTATAAGCCAAGGCTCTGGCAGTCTGACTCCCAAGTGAGTGAGAGAGAGAGAGACTGAAGCCTGTTTATATGCTTCTGACGAGACTCAAGACTATGCACCGTCAAACCCTTTGTTTCATTTTACCCGGTGAAATAAGACCTTTGTGGTTTTATATATGAGTTCATAGTGGCTGCATACCAGTTTATATTAGACCCAGCCAAAGTTCACGAAGGTTGGTTCATTAAGAAGGAACATTTTGTGATGCTTATTCTTTTAGCTGTAATTAGTTCTGTATGTTGCATGCTGGCAGTGGGAGCGGCTGGTCTCAAGGCCCTGACTAGTTCTCACTTGTTCTCTCACTTTTCTAGTTTTCATTTTGTTGGAAAAGTTGCTAAATTTCTCTCAACTTAAAGCTATGAATCAGAGAAAAAAAGAAATCACAGGCTAATTATTAAACCAGAGTAGAAACCTTAACTGTAAATGGCATTGTAGTCATGGGATTACTAACATTTAAAAAAATATATCTTTCATTTGTGTCTACCTACAGGATCGTAAGCTTTCCAAGTCAGAGCGTCAACGTTTCAAGGAAGAAGCTGGGATGTTGAAGGGACTTCAGCACCCCAACATTGTTCGATTTTATGACTCTTGGGAGGCCCCGTCCAAAGGCAGGAAGGTTATTGTGCTGGTCACAGAGCTCATGACCTCTGGTACACTCAAAACGTAAGTCGACCACATGAGGACGTGAAAGGCGGCTTACGCGGTTTTGCCAAATTCACATGGGTCACACTGCTTTATAGCATCTAGAGGCGTGTTTCGACCCAAAGTACCCGGAACTTTTAGTCCCAAGAATTACTTTTCAAAGAACTGAAAGGTTCCTTCAGCCCCTTGTTGTCTGCGTTTCCACCGCAGTCTAAAGACCCGTGAGGATTATGTAAAGTAGGTTTTTAAAAATGGTGTCTGAAAAAAAAATGATCCGAGTCGTCGACCAATCAGAGATATTCGGCGCTGCAAGCCCACCAAGTTCCTGTTCTTTCGAAAAGTACTACCTCCCGAGCAGGGACTTTCTGGGGGTGAAATAAGGTCCACGGAACTAAATTTAGACCCTGGTCCCTGCGGTCGAAACGCACTGAGTTCCTCTATAGGTTCCTGGGGAAAGTTCCTGCGGTCGAAATGTGGCTTAGTTAATAGTGTAAAATATACTTTCTTCGATTATCGCTGAAGGTACATGTCTTGCTTGTGGTTGGTTGGGATGTCCATTTCTGTGAGGACTCATCTTGGCCTGTGCTCCTTTAGGTACCTGAAGCGCTTTAAAGTGATGAAGATTAAAGTGCTGAGGAGCTGGTGTAGACAGATTCTGAAGGGGCTCCACTTCCTACACACCAGGGCCCCTCCCATCATCCACAGAGACCTCAAGTGTGACAACATCTTCATCACAGGCCCCACAGGGTCGGTCAAGATCGGAGACCTGGGATTGGCCACGCTTAAGAGGGCATCCTTTGCCAAGAGTGTCATAGGTACGACCCTAAAGTCAACGGTAGCGTTTGCAAACTCCATTGGGGGTTGGGGGGTGGATACCTCATCCAATGTTGTAATGCTATATGCGCCGGGATGTGAGACAGGATTATTTTTTTTATTTTTTTTTGCCTTTGTTTACTTTCTAAAAGTGTGGTTCGAAAACAGACCACAATGTTTCAGCTCTCTCTCAAACCACAGCTCAAACGGAGGCCAGATTTTGTGGCAACCATAGGCAGAGAACCACCCCTCTCCTCACGCTCACACAGCAAGTCTGCAAGGTTTGGTTACTTAGTGACAGAATCCTTTTATTTTTTCTGTTTCTCTGCAAAGGGAAAGTTGACTATTTCAGGCACCTACTGAATGTAAGTAGTTATGTGTTGCTGTGAAATGAGTTGTATGACTGTCATGCCTTACCTGCAGACTAACCTAGCCAGGGCTGAAGGTATGGCCTCTTGCTTCCGTCTTAAACTGGTCTTTGTCCTGTGGTTTGGAAATATGTGGTCTGTTTGCCAATGATGCCAATAATATTTATCGTCTCTTTTTTTAAGGATTTGCCTCTACAGGTTTTTTTTTATTGTTTCTCTCTCTCTCTTTGTACAATATTTCAGGGCAACAGAGAAGTTCAATTTGCTCTTTTCACTGTCTGGGCAGCTCTCTCCCCTTTCCCCCTCTCATGAGTTTTTTTTTTTTCCCCCCTGTATCCTTTCCCCCCCTTTACCGTTCTTGGGTATGTTTTTTAAAATGTAGGCTCTAGCCTCAGCTGTGCCCCATTCTGCTGTATGGAATGAATAGGGTACTGCTGTTCAGTGAGTAAGTATGCACTATATTGGGCCCTGGTAAGTGCGCAAGTGTGCTGTGACACACACCTCATTTCAAAACCCATACATTTCAAATAACCAGTAGTTTTTCTGTGTAAGACCTGAGCTTTAGAGCAGAGAATCCGTTCTTTTATCAAAGCTGTTGTACAGACACATCCTGTTAGGCATAGTCTCTAGCTATGGGGGCTGCATCTTAGTCCTAACTTAACATTTCGTTTCAGCAGAGCGTGGACAGAAGGTAAGTGAGCCTCTGAAAAGGTAAGTTGAACTGCAGTGGGAATGTTTTAAGGACTTGGATGTACGATCTTGATGGAAGGTTATTTCCATAGCTAGCATTTTATCTTTACTACTGATTATTGGCATTCAATTAAAAAAATATATTTTTCTGGGTTGCACATGGTAACCTATTTATTTTTCTACTGCCTACCAGTAAAGATTGGCCTAGATATGTATTTACCTTAGTTTGACCAATCAGAATGTGTTTTGTACATCAGCTTCTTCATATACCCTCTTGCAACCCAAACAAAAAGGTCTTACACAGACAAACGCGTACCTCTTTCATTACAGTTTAACTGAGCCTGCCTTCCCCCTCCTCTTTTTTTCTTTCCCTTCTTGCTCTCTCCTTTCCTTTCCCCTCTCTCTCTTTCGTCCTACTCTCCTCTCACAGGTTCTACTCTTCTGGATGCACCGATGGACTACTCCTCATCCTCTTCCTCGGCCCCTCCTGGGTTTGAGGAGCAGAGGGGCGTTGGGTTGTGAAAGCCCCACTCACTCAGTCAGGGAGAGCGAGAGTTCTGAATGGTTGTTTTGATTTAAGGTACCCCTGAGTTCATGGCGCCTGAGATGTATGAGGAGAAGTACGACGAGTCAGTCGATGTGTATGCCTTTGGAATGTGCATGTTGGAGATGGCCACCTCTGAGTACCCATACTCCGAGTGCCAGAACGCTGCCCAGATCTACCGCAGAGTGACCAGCGTAAGTCCCTCCCTCCACCGTACTGTGTACTGTTTCTCCCAAGCCCACAAACCACTCTGTCGTCTTAAAACTCTCTTTACAATACACGACTACCTCCACACTTTTTTCTTTTTTTTTTAACAGTTTTTTGGAAATGACCCAAACCTAGAAAAAATATTAACTGAGAAAAACAAGTGACAGTCAGTTTAATTTAGAGTACGAAGCAATGATGACTTATGGTTTGCCTGTTGATTGTGCTGATGCCTAACCTATTTATTTTTTAGAAGGATAGCCTTGGCCTAGTTAGCCTATACAATATAATATGGGTCTATAGCCGAGTTCCTCGATAGTTTATTTGGCGTTAGTGTTGATTTGGACTGAAGTCCTTAACTCTCCAAATCGGTCTTTTGTTGCAAAAACACAATCATTTAATGCTAGTTATATACCTGAAGCTTTTGATCCCTTTTTTTACTGCAAGCATGTGTGGAAGGTAGGGAAAGCCTGCATACCATTTTCATGTTCCCCTATTGGTCAGGGAGTTCAGTGAAGGAAGTACGCAGAGGCTACAGCAGCTGCAAGTCTGGGCCGATAAAATCTGTAGCATGCGTTTCTTTAGTGTTCACCACATGACCAAAAATATTTGAAAGGTCTGATTATTGGTTGTTAGCGTCTGCACTCTTAGTGAATTATGGTGCGTTGTTATCATAACTGTAGATATAAGGAGTGTCTGATAGACGGAGGGTTGGGTTCGTCGGCACAGTCCTGTCATGTTCACTCTCAGGGTAACAGCTGAGAGTACTGGCATGGGTCCAATGAATGAGCAACAACTGTCACAGGAACACAGCGATATTTCATTCATTCATTTCACCCAGTTAATCATATTGACTCACTCACTTATTCATGTTTGAACCACATATAAGCTAGTTAGTCATACAGACTCACTGATTCACGTTTCAGCAACAAGTTATGACTTAGGTCTTTTTTCTTTTTCTTTTTTTTTGTCAACCCAGTTCTTTTAAATACATTTAGGGTATGTGTCTGTTTCTTCCAGGCCTGGTCTGGGAGAATAGCTTGAGAAATCTACCACCATTGCTGATTTTTATTAATCTCACGACATACAGTCGATCTGCTACTTCTCTTATCTAGAAGAAAGAGAATATGGTCTACAGCATGATTACACCCCCTAAATGTGTTTCCTAAACGGAGTGGAAAACCGAGTTAGACTCACTGTGACAGGACATGAGGACGTCAGGTGACGACAGTGTCCTTGCATTGGGTTACCTAAGCTTGTGCAATAAGCAGCAGAGGCCCCATAATGATGTGCTGTTGCTCTCAGTAGATTGTCATCAGAGCTCTCAGACTGTCCCCCATACCTCTGTAGCGCCAGGTAGACTCCTGCTGTCATCAACCCCATCCATCACTCTGCACCAGAGGCCCCCACCACTGTCTCAACATAGCCAGTAGTGTGCACGGCTCCTTTTGATTTATAGTTCAGTTGAACATACTGAAATACTGAACATATTTTTTTCCGTGAAACTAGGTGACGGTCATGGTGTCAAAGTATTCATGTAGTCGCCTTGTCAAGATAGAACTTATCAAAATACACAAAGGAGGATCTAGTTCAAACGGCTACAAATGAGGGGAAACGAACCTTTGGTCTTAGATAAGGGAAAACTTTTTCCACTCGTAGGACAGCAAGCAAGATGGGTGATGTTATGGCCATAGTTCATGTAGAGTTGAAGGCAATGGAGAGTTCGGTAGGGATCGGGTTTGAGTTGAGCCCCTCTCATTTAGCTGTCTGTGTTTCCTCTAGGGGGTGAAGCCAGCCAGCTTCGACAAGGTGGCCATCCCCGAGGTGAAGGAGATCATCGAGGGATGCATTCGCCAGAACAAGGACGAGAGGTCGGCACGGCACAACCATTCGAATCAAATGTGTCGATGCGTCTTCAGATGTTTTGAACGGCCCATCATTTGATGTTCGATAGTCACTGTGAAGCCTGTCACCGTTGACTCCTTTTAACCACAGATTCTCTTGGGTCTCTCTCTCTCTCTCTCTCTCTCTCTCTGAAGATACTCGATCAAGGACCTGCTGACCCATGCGTTCTTCCAGGAGGAGACGGGGGTGCGTGTGGAGTTGGCGGAGGAGGACGATGGCGAGATGGAGGCCATCAAGCTGTGGCTGAGGATTGAGGATGTGAAGAAGCTCAAGGGGAAGTACAAAGACAACGAGGCCATAGAGTTCTCCTTTGACCTCAGCAAAGATGTGCCAGAGGACGTGGCTCAGGAAATGGTGGGTTGCTAGTCACGAGGCTTGGATTTGAAACGCACCGAAATTGGAGCTTTTTCTGGGATTCAAACTTGCTGTAATAGAGAACAATAGCTCATCATTTTATGGTCTGCTATCTCGAAATGGATGATTTAAAATGTTTCAGAAGGGTTGGTTAAAGTGTTTGTCCTTCATTTGTTCTTAATTTCATCTCTTATGTGCCTCAGGTGGAGTCTGGCTACGTGTGTGATGGCGACCATAAGACCATGGCCAAAGCCATAAAGGACAGAGTGGCCCTGATCTGTCGGAAGCGGGAGCAGAGGCAGCAGGTCTGCACTTCCTCGATGCACCCTCACCTTGTGTCAGGGTTCTAAATAAATGGCAATGGCTGTTCCATACCCACACACAGGAAGGGTTATTACATAATTACTGCTTGGGTGCCCTTATGTGTTTCTCTGCACTATATTCTGAATCTGCGCGGTTAGACTGTTTGGCAGCCTTCCACTGGCATAAACCTGTCTTTTGTGTTCTGGTTTTTCCCCACAGAAAAATAATAGATTTATGTGAATCAAATTGCAGGTCAGAGAAGAGCAGGAGAAGAAGAGGTTGGAAGAGGAACAGATGGGCCAGTTGCCACCGCAGCAGCAGCAGCAGCCGCAGCAAGCAGTGCAGCAGCAGCCACAGCAGGGCCAGCAGCAACAGCCACAGCAGGGCCAGCAGCAACAGCCACAGCAGGGCCAGCAGCAACAGCCACAGCAGGGCCAGCAGCAACAGCCACAGCAGGGCCAGCAGCAACAGCCACAGCAGGGCCAGCAGCAACAGCCACAGCAGGGCCAGCAGCAACAGCCACAGCAGGGCCAGCAGCAGCAGCAGCAGCAGCAGCCACAGCAGGGCCAGCAGCAACAGCCACAGCAGGGCCAGCAGCAGCAGCAGCAGCCACAGCAGGGCCAGCAGCAGCAGCAGCCACAGCAGCTGTCACAGCAGCTGTCACAGCAGCAGCAGCAGCAGCAGCAAGCAGTGCAGCTACCACAGCCACAGCAGGGCCAGCAGCAAGTAATACAGCAGCCACAGCAGAGCCATCACCGAGCAGTGCAGCAGCCCAGCACAGAGGTGCCCCAGCCTGCCCCGGTGGCTGTCCAGCAGACAGCCCAAGCACCCTACATTTCCCCACCACCTAGCCAACAACCCATCCAGCAGGTGGCTCCACAGCCCAACCCTCCCAGCCAGGCCACCCCCTACATCACTCCCCAGCCAGCACAGGTGGTCCCCTACATCCCTCAGGCCGCAGGGCAGGTCCCAGCCTCAGGCCTAGCTCACGGCCAGCCTGGGCTCCCAGTTCAGACAGACTTGGAGGAGCCTGAAGTTAACCAACACCAGCAGCATCACCCTGGGCCAGGTGAGCATCCGCGGGCTGTTAGCTTCTCCGGAGGACATCTATGAACCTTTAATTGGCTCTCATTTATTATAAAATGTTTTTATTAATATTTTGTCACTGAAACGGATCCAAACGTCTCTTGCTCTCATCCCTCGCTGCCCTGTCTCTCAGGTTTGTCCGTCCTCTCAGAGTCTCAGCCAGTGATGTCTTACAGCACTGTGCCAATTGAACAGCTTCAAGCCCAGACATCTCACCCTCCATCTCAGACCGTCCAAATGCAGCAGCAGCAGCAGCAGGTCCCTGTAAGTGATTTAATAACTTGCCATCATTGTATAAGTTGCCTCAATTCTCCCTAGTCTTCCCATTTACTCCCTC
The DNA here is from genome assembly GCA_017639675.1 of Aplochiton taeniatus. Lineage (NCBI taxonomy): Eukaryota > Metazoa > Chordata > Actinopteri > Galaxiiformes > Galaxiidae > Aplochiton > Aplochiton taeniatus. The sequence goes on along the minus strand of CM030181.1, from coordinate 12,792,184 downwards.
CTCATTTGTCTGACCCATTTGCATTTATCATGTCCAACTCTGCCCTTTCCCCAATGAATCAGGTCCAGCCCAGCACCGTAGTCCCTGTGGCTCCCAGCTCCCAGCCTGGGCCTGTAGCGTCTCAACAGCAGGTACAGTCACAACATCTCAGATGTAACACTTAGCTTGGGGCTTCCTCTGTCTTTTTCCTTCCCTTTTTTACTCGTTCCCTTTCTCTTTCATTTCCCCTCTTTTTCACCTTATAAACAAGTCTTATCCTTGCCTCTCGCTGTCCTCCATTCCTCCTTCCTATCTTTCTCAGTCTCGGTTCTTCCCTCTCTTATATTGTGTTGTATTTTGTTTCTTATAGTACGGAAGTTACTACCAAGCAACGCTCCCCCCACAGGTAGATAAAACAGTCCCTGCTTTACCTCCTACACCTACACCCACATCCTTCTCTGGTGACTCGAGTACAGTTAAAGGCAACTTGCTCTCCGTTTGATGTCTTTGTATCATGTCTCAGACATACAAGCACATTGGTCATTATTCTGAGTCCAGACAGAAAGGTGGGTGTAGTGTAAGTGATAGTCCGATGTCAGCAGTGTCAAGCTAGACTGTATCATGTTCCAATGCAATCCAGTAAGTAAGTACCTGGGCACTGTAAACATAGACAATGCTTCGTGGAATGTACTGCAGACATGATTAGCACATAAGAATGTAGTGGAATCATCAATAAACACTGTCAACCTCTTTTTTGGCCTGTCGTCTTTTTAGGCATCGTCTCTATTGCTTCTTCAATTTCAATTTTGATGCTTTTCTTTTAGGTGCCCACCCAGCAACTGACGGTGCCCCCCACTTCTCAACCTGTTCCTCCCCAACAACAACAACAACAACAACAGCAGCAGCAGCAGCATCTAGAGGGCAGTACTGCTCCTCAGAGCTCCGCTCAACCCCAGCTACAGCCTGGTGCTCCACAGTCACAGGTCAGAAATCCAGAATACAGTCACTAATCTCACACGGATGATACAGGCCGTCATGCACAACCACACACCCTTGAGGATACTGGAACCCAACTTTCCTCTCCCTTATTATTCATTAGTTAAATATCATTAGTTTCTTTTCGAACATGTCCTTTCTTGCTTTGATGTAATTGTGCGTTGCTGTTCCATGCTCTTGACTTTTGCATGCTGCTTCTTCCTGCATGACTTGTCAGTCTTGGGCCAGCGAGCCAAGCCCCCCTATCCAGTCTCCTCCAATCAACGCAGAGCACCTATACTTTCTCTATCAGGTCACACACCTGTCTATTTTGCAGGTACTCGCCAGGGTGCAGCCTGGTGCTGTCTGTGTGTTGTTCCTCAGTGGTTGTGTTCCAGATTCCCCCATTAATATATAACGTCAGACCCCAACCCCGTGTCTTGAACCCTTCCTTTTTCTGCATTCAGCTTGTGTTTGCAACATAGTCATACAAGTGAAGCCCCCCCCTAAGACATTTCCCCCCTGTAAACATCAGCCGGGTTATCCGCAGTGCCACTTTCCTTATTGTATGGTATGTTTTCCAGGCTCCGGCGAGTGTTACGCAGGCCGTACCATTAGAGCAGACCTCTGGTCAGGCTGCCCTCGCGCCCCCACCATCGGCAGAAAGGTAGGGTCATACGGAACACCCCGTGAATCACACCCCTCTGACCCTGCCTCGGAAGCATGCCTTTCATGCTCGCCGTCCCTGTCTTTCAGTTGTCTGTCGGATGCGGCCTCCGGTCTGAGCGACGGGAACGAGGGAACCTCCGCGTCCGGCGGGCGCCACGAGGGCCGTTCACTCAAGCGACACCAGCGGCGGTCCGTGCGCAGCCGCTCTCGTCACGAGAAGACCGGCAAGGCCAAGCTTAACGTCCTCAACGTAAGACGCTGGGCCAGGGGCCAGGCTGCTGTAGTGCTGAGCTCCAGCATTTATTTTCACGGGTGTCAACGTTTTCCCTCTCTCTTGCGATGTGATATGACAAAGCCGGAATCCAACACAAATGTTTGTCTTGCAGATTTCTAACATGGGGGACCGAGTGGCTGAGTGCCAGTTAGAAACTCACAACAGGAAGATGGTGACCTTCAAGTTTGATCTGGATGGAGATAACCCAGAGGAAATTGCACAGATCATGGTAACACTGGCGTTTTCTGTGTCTATGCAATCTTGGGCTGTTGTGTACAAATAATTTCTGTGTAGTTATAGCTGGCGGCCAACCATTATTCTCACGCCTCCAGGTCCAGAGCGAATTCATCCTGGAGAACGAGCGAGAGTCCTTCATGGAGCAGATCCGTGAGGTCATAGAAATGGCAGACGAGAAAGGAGAGGGCATCAAGGACGGCTTCATTCAGGTATAGTGCCCACACATGAGCGCCTGGACTGTAACGGTCGTCAACCGGCCTCTACTGCGAGGTTTAGGTAACCCTGCGGTCTAACTTGGTTATGGTCTTCTACAGATGAGTGACCTGCAGCAGCAGCCTGTGATGTCTACTCCCCACCTGCCAGGTAGCCACACACCTCTCTTCTCGGCCACAAACACTGAATCTAGACTGTCTGAAGGCCCAGTCCTTACCTCCAAACCCATGACCTTTCCTCCAGGTGTTCCTCCCAGCGTTGCTGCCCAGGTGGTGCACTCAGCCGGGAGGCGGTTCATCGTGAGCCCCGTGCCCGAGTCCCGTCTCCGAGAACAGTTCTTCGGCCCCCCGTCTGCTAACGTGTCCTTCAGTGATGATCCTTCCCAAGGTGAGATCTCCGTGCTTGCTCTGAAGTTGAGCTCACCGAATGATGAATATGTGCGTAATAAACGTCCTCCTCTCCCTGCCCTAGCTACCGCGCAGAACTTGGGCCTCTCCCTTTCGGCCCCGGCGACTGTTCTCCAGCAGGCCTTCGGTGAGATGAAGCTGGGCCGTGGAGAGAGGCGCGCCACCCTCGGCCACCCCTCCGCTGAGCCAGAAAAAGGCTCAGTCTCTTCCTCCCAGGCTAGCCTCTGTCCAACCTCCCTCCCCTCCAACCAGACCCAGGCTGATCCAGAGCCAGCAGCTTATTCTACAGCCGCTACCCTACCAATGGTGTCCGTCACCCCGTCCGACTCCTCCTCCCCGTCCACTGGAAGGATGTCCCCCTCCCCTGCGCCAGCTCAAACCCATGTCCCCATTCCTGCACCTGTTGCCGTTGAACAAATTCCCCCTCCCCAGCCTGACTACCCAACCACACAACCCGTCCTGGCAACCAGTGGGACTGTACCTCCTTCCTCCACCGTTTCTCCTCCGGCTGTGTCTCAGCCCTCTCTCCCCCCAGCACCAGGGCCTCAGGTGGGCACAAATGCTGTCACCGTCTCCTCCGGGTTTACAACTGCACCCAGTCACACGGTGACCGTGCCGGTTTCAGAGCAGGTGCCTGCGGTTGGCTCTATTCCTGTTCCGTCCTCTCAGCCTGGCTTATCGTCCCTGCATGTAGCACAGTCCACCTCCTCCGCCTCCTCCCAGGCTCAACCTACCCCTGTTCCCCTCCCTGTAATACAGCCAACCTCCACCCAGGCTCAGCCGTCCCCTGCCTTAGTCCCAGCAGTACAGCCAACTCCCTCCTTGCCTCAGCCCACTCCTGCCTCTATCCCTGTAGCACAACCCCCTCCTTCCCACTCTCAGCCTAGCATCACCTCCGTCCCTGTAGCACAGCCCACTCTGTCCCAGGATCAACCCATCCCTGTTGTCCAGCCAACCCCCTCACAAGATCAACAGATGCCCTCTTCCGTACCAGTTGTACAACCCGATCCCGTCCAGACTCAGACTATCCCCTCATCTGTTCCTGCAGCACAGCTAGCCCCCTCACAGGCTCAACCTGCCCCCTCCTCGGTCCCAGTGGCACAGCCCACCTCCAACCAGATTCAGCCAATCCCCTCCTCTGTCCCAGTGGCACAGCCCGCCTCCAACCAGATTCAGCCTATCCCCTCCTCTGTCCCAGTTGTACAGCCCACCTCCTCCCAGATTCAGTCTATCCCCTCCTCCGTCTCAGTGACACAGCCCGCCTCCTCCCAGATTCAGCCTATCACCTCCTCCGTCCCAGTGGTTCAGAGCCAGCTCCCAGCTGCCACATTGCCCTCTCAGCCCCAGCCCCAGCCCCAGCCAGGGGAACCAGAAGGGGCTGAGCCCCAGACTAAGGCCCCTGGAATAGATGACATCCATGCCCTGGATAAGAAGCTTCGCTCCCTTTTCAAAGACCAGAGCTCTACCACCCCTTCTGCAGACGCCTCTCAGACCACTGGCACCACCTCTCCCCCCACCGGGACCATTTCCCCTCCAACTGGAGCAGTCCTGGTGCCCCCGTCCAACCTGGCTCTTACCCCCGGGGGGCAGGGCACCTCGGGATCCACTTCCACCCCAGGGACTCACACCCAGACCCCCCCAACAAAGCCCAGGGCACAGGTGAGTGGAGAGGACAGTCCAGGAAGGTCACCGGAAGATGCTGGTATTTGTCATAATAGACCTAATGTTGGCTTTTTGTTCCCTCAGACACTACCTACATTTGTGGACCACGCTATCACCCCTCCCACGGAGCAATTGCCTCCATTCCCTGGACCAGCTCAGGTAACTCACCTAACCGTGTTAAGTCACATATCAAATCAATGGCCGATCTCATGTTGTGTGGCATGTTGCATTATTGTGTGTGTGTGTGTGTGTGTGTGTGTGTGTGTGTGTGTGTGTGTGTGTGTGTGTGTGTGTGTGTGTGTGTGTGTGTGTGTGGGTGTGGGTGTGGGTGTGGGTGTGGGTGTGGGTGTGGGTGTGGGTGTGGGTGTGTGGATTTGTTCAGACCGAGCTGCCTAAGGGTAGTCTAGGTGCCCAGCTGAGGCGGGCCCTCAGTCCAGAGATTGGTCGGGGAGGCCAGGGAGCAGCCCCTCTAGCAGCAGGCTTCACTCGGGGACGCTTTCAGGTGCGCCAATGAAAGAAAACACGTTGCCCTCAAATTACCGCCATGGAAGGACGCAAGGTTGAGACTTTTGTTTGTTTCTTGGCGCTCCTCCAGGTCTCTGCTGCTCCTGACAACAGTGTCGCCAACGTACCCTCCTCTTCGGAATCCCGCTCCTCTTCTTCTTCTTCCTCCTCCTCCTCCTCTTCGTCCCTCTCCAGTCCAGAGAGCACACTCCATCGCTCCTCAGCTCTCACCCAGGGGATCCAGAGAGGGGACACTGTAGATGAAGCCTCGTCTGAACCTGCCCCTCCCTCCAGTAAGGCCACTACTATCGGACGCTTCCAGGTGTCCAGTGGTGCAGAGCCCGTCCCTGAACCCACCACTGGCCCCAGCTGCCAAGTGGGACGTTTCTCTGTGACAGGTGAGCGATTGCGTTAAAAGTGAACGCCTCTAAACATAGGCAAAGGAAAAGAAACGATCCCTGTTAATGGATGACGTGCTGCTCTAGTTGATGCTTAGCCGTTGTTAATATACCATACGTGTTGTTGCCGTCAGTGACCCCAGCTAAAGGAGCCGAGGGGTCGAGTCCTGACTCTAGCGTGCAGAACGGCCCCGCCTCGTCCGCCGCCTCTGACCCCCGCGGCGCCGCTCACTACGACGTCGACAGTGACAGTGACGACGACTCTGGGCCCGAAGACGACGCCTTGCAGAGGGAGGTCAGCCGTCTCCGAGAGAAGTATGTCCACTGTCCGCCTCCAGGACATTTTGCCGTCTCAATTCAATCACCTGTCAATCTCAGTGTTTCTGGAAGGACGTGCCCTTAATGCTCTGCTCACCCCCTCCTGTCACACAGACATATGACGGAGATTCAGTCCCTGCAGATGCGTCAGAAGCAGGAGATTGACTCTCTGTTCATGCGGCTGGGAAAGCCTCCCCCTGCGTCCATCCTCTCCCCGGCCGTGGCCATGGCGGGGGGGCGCCGCAGACGCAAGAGCAAGTGCAAGTCGGCGCGCAGCACCGGCAAGCCCAGTCCCTTGCACCCGGGTGAGGACGCCGGCTTGACTGGTAACCTTACTTGAAAGGGTTTTTTCTTCGTTAATGGTTGAACTAAGTCTGTTTGGTTTTTGTGTGTGTGAAGGAGCTTCAGCCAAGAATCCCCAGGACTCAGCATCTCCCGAAAAGCAGACCTCTCCTCCCTCCATAGCGGCCTCCGGCTCAGGTAGTCAGACATCCCTGCGGACCCTCAAACCCTCCCCATCCTCGCCCAGCCTGAGCACTACCTTTATTGGTATGCACAGCAATCTTTTGTCCACTTCCAACCTATGCTAAGATTGTACAGTTAAAGTGAAGTTTATTGATTTAACATCTTTTTCCTATTCCTGTTTTCTTATCAGGAGCCAGTGGGACCAGCTCAGACAGCGGTCCCAGCCACAGTCGGAACCACAATCATTCAGAGACCCATTCAACAGGGCCTAACCCAGCCCCTCAGCCCCAGAGCCGGAAGGGCACCTTCACTGACGACCTGCACCAGCTAGTGGATAACTGGGCCAGAGATGCCATCAGCCAGGGCAAGAGAGGCCCCAAGGCTGGGGGACAGGGGCATGAGGTAAGGGCATGGTGATATCACAATATCCTCCACATAAGGTTTTAAAGGCTTAGACATGTCAATCAGACGAATACGGTATTTGTGTGAACATATGCAGTGTTTACTTCAATAATGGTTTTGATTTTCCCTGTCCAGACCACTCCACCAGCTAACACAGGGAGGAAGTTCTCTGCGCCAGGCCACCTTTGCCCCACGTCAACTGCAAGCAACCTTGGAAGCACACACCACCCCAACCCCACCAGCGCCTCTGCCCCTTTGGGCACTCGGAAAGGCTCTTTGGGCCCCCCTCCTCAGGGGTTTGGCTATGCTTCACCTCCGGCCCCCTACGGCACCACACAATGGACAGCCTCTACTGGACCTTGTACAGTCAGTTTACTGAACGCCTCGCAGCCCCTAGCCCAATACCAACCTCAGCCCACCACCTCAGCTTCAGCTGCCTTACCCCAGGCATACCACATGGGAACCACGGCAGCCCCCCAGAAACCCGTCAACCCTGGAGGGTCCAACCACAGGCCCACATAGCCCAGGCTCTCTATGGAGCTTGCTAGCTTGGTTGGGTGGGTGGGTGGGTGGGTGTTGGATTTTAATTGTAATACTTTCCTGAGACAGGAAAGCTACCTGTGTGGTTAAGTCCTGTCAGACCAGGGGATGGCTGTTTGTCAGTTTAAGGGACAGTGCAATACATAACCACAGCACACCCATCGCACTCTCACCCTGGCCAGGTCTGTGGAACGAGCTTTGATTGACTGGAGGGTTTTGAGGGAGACATGGACCCAAGGGCACAACTAACAACGGCCAAAGACGTCTGTTGAAAGCACCACTTGTGATGTCATCATTCCAATGAAGAAGATGGGAAGCGGTTCATACTCTTATTGACTATTCCTGGCCTTAAGTATAACTGGGACAGAGCCAATCCAGGGTTAAATGTTGGGATACTCCTTGAATCGTGTATGATGCACACATACACACACACCGAAGAATACCTTAGATTAGGTTTGAGATGTGGAACAGATTATTTAATGTCCGAGAGAGTAAGGGAAATTTGGCTAAAACCGAAAATAGTTAACAGATGTTGTGGAAGTTTTGGGGTTCGCGAGAGAGAGCGAGAGAGAGAAAAAGAAAGAAAGAATGCAAAGTGAGGGAAAAGGAAGTTGGTCAGACAACGGAGAAGTAAATTAGATTGGGATTGGAGTCTGTTCTCAGTAGTGTGGCGACTCCATTGCAGCAGTCAGGCGAATGCAATAATGGCAGTGAGAGAGTAAAAGTAACGGTGGCCTTAACCCCTAGCACATGTACACATTTTCCTTGTACAGAAACGTTTCTTTCTTGAGTTATGATTCTGTGTGTTTTCTATATTTTGAGTCTGCGTTGTAGGATCTAGTGGTGTGACTTGTCACTCAGCCCATGCAGGTTTGCGCAAACACCCCACTGGCTTACCTTTAACTTTTTTTAAAGCCAGGGTCTGCTGATCTGCATTTCAGTTAAACACAACTGAAATGGTTTTGACCATGGATTTGGTTTGGGCCTTACTGCTGTAATTGTCATTTCAGTAAGTAGTGTAGCAATTAGTCATGGTTTTAGGTCTCAGCTGTTTGCGGTAAATGGTTTTAGTCTGGTGAGTACCAAAATGGCGCTTTCACATACCACCACCTAGTTCAGATTAAATAGTTATATTTCAGCAGTTTAGAAGGTGCATGATATTTAAACTCTGGTTGCTAAGCTGGCTAGCCACAGTTCAGTCATCTTAATTCTATTACTGTCCCGTCTCAAATCATGACAAGTGTCTAAGGTTTTCTCTCTGTGGTCTGTTTTCTACTTGTTTATTTAAAAACAAGACGTTCTTTATGGACCTGTATTCAGCCATCAGATTTTGATGTTTCACTGTAATTATTAAAAGGTTGTTAAACAACATGTAGTTAAAGGAATATAAAAGTGCAATTGCAGGGTTATTGATATTCTATTGTTAACATGGGACTAATCCTGTGTTTCATGATGTTCTTATCTTACCACCCTGTCTCCTTTTTCTATTTTAGTGTGTGTGTGTGTGAGAGAGTGTATATATATGTATATGTATATGTGTGAGTATAGGGTAAAATGTTCAGTCACCATAGGGTACTATGTGTCTTGCTACAACCCTACCCATACACTGCCCTGTTAACTTGCAGAACACTTTAGTGCCTTGCGTCCTCATCACATGCCCACCTAGCCCGGAAATAGTAATGGATTCGTGGTATGCCTGTGTACAGTGGTAGTGATTGTAGAACCAGAAGGCCACTGATTTAGAACTTCAATATGGAAGTGGTTGGGTTTCTGTTGGAAATCTGTTTTATCTGCTTATGGGGTTCAATCAGCTCTGCAGAAGGGTAGTATAATTACAGACACATTCTACTTCAACACCACACACACACAACTGACTAATGAACCTCATTTGTGAAGTTTTTCTTTACAACTATACACTATGTGTTTGTATCTACTGTGTTTTGTTTCCCTGTTTAATATATGGTTTTGGGTGAGACAATTTAACATTATCATTACAGTATTTTGTGCTTTACTGACTTGATCAGAAAGGATTGAATTGTAATTTTCCCAGCTGTCCAAATTGATGTACCACTTACAGTGCCATCCCTTACTGACTCACCCACCAATGACTTAAAAATTACTTATTCTCTAGAGAAAAAAAATAAGTTACTGCAATGCAGAATATGCAATGTCTCAACTTTTCTAGGTGGAATAGATACCATTTGCATGCTGAGGAAGGTTGTTACTGAAAGTAAAATGTTTTTGATATTTGTATAGATATTGCTTTCTTTTCATTCTCTGCCTTTCTGTAAGTGAATCCTCACTAAGTGCTGATCTGTTGAATTGCCATCCATTACTGTCACACTTGTTTCAGTGACCGTATAACAAACGATTGCATGCTAGCTTTACTGACCATTTAAATGACAACCAACTCTCAATCCACTGTACAGCACAGCCCATGTTAAAATATTCACCTTATCAAAAGGCTTAACTGTTTATTTATCAAAAGATCTACTTTACAACATTGTCTCATACAGCTTCTGAGACCCAGTTATTTCCTGTTATACCATCCGGTCCTTCTTTACCAACTTCTTGTCACTGTGTTTTGTGTATGCTTTATTTCACATTGTACAAAATGTAAAAAAGAGAGAAATAAAAGAAATAAATGATTGTTTTAGCATTTCCTATTGCTTTTAACTTGTTCCAGAAATGTTTTCTCTAAATGAATTTTACCCAATGTAAATGTTTATAAAGATCAGGTTGGTAGGGCACATGTTGTGCAAAGGATTAATGACTTAACCTTGAAGTGTAATCTTTATATAACGAGATGTTATTCTTCCTGATGACCATGCCTAATCCTCCAGAGACCTCTCAGAACAAACCCTGATAGCTTAACAGTGAGTTGCCTGGCTACAACTCTGACTTAATTTTATTGACAACATTAAACCACATTTATCAATCACTAATTCACAAAGCAGCATCATTAAAACGGAACATTAAAATAAGACTGAAATAAATACAAATGTAACATTAACTAAATAAACCAACGCTAGTAAAATAACAATTAAGTTAAGTTTGTTTTAACAATTTCAACAACTCATACGATGTTCACGTGTCCAGCTTGCGTTTTTTCATGTGTTGTCCAATTCTGTATGGACTACACATGTCTCCTGTATGAGAGGAAATCAAACAAAGAATGTGAAAAAGATGTGCTAACTGCTTGGGGATCAATAGTTTTCTTTAGTTAAGTATCACCTGGCGGGGCTTGGTTCTGCTGCTGCTGGCCTTTGGTATAGGCCATGGCCTCATGGAGTTTGGCAGGGGACCTCAAAGGCTGAGGAGACCCTCTTTGTGGGGTCTTGCTTCGTGTCTGCATCTGATGACTCCCTGGTGTAGACGGTTGGGGACATCTTGAGGGTGGCCCATCTGAAGGGGCAATTAATTCCTCAATCCCGTCAAGGGTGAAATCCCACAGCCCAGGATCCTCTGAGCATGAAAAGGAGAAAAGCAATGAGCAACTGACTGACAAAGGTAAGCACTATTCATCCTCACTTTGGCAGTGTTTCTTACACCCTCTGTTGGTAGTTTATGGTACCCGGCAAATACTCGTTCTTGCTGCATGACTGAGTGTGTACTGTGAGTGCTGTAGGCAGAAGCGCGTGCCACTCCAACATTAGGAACTCCTGAGAGGGAAGGGTGTCCAAAAAAAGTATAGTGCTAGGGCATGCACTGCCTTTTGATGAAATGGCAAAGCCACACAAAAAGGGCCAAATACTCAAGGCTTGTTGTAAACTTAAGGAAACCTTTCAAAACCACATTATTCTCACCATGACTTCCACCAGCTGCTGGCTGCCCAGCTGATTCTGTGTCTTCGGTCTTTAGCTGGCGTAGAGGTTGTCCTGGCCTCTGTTGGAGTCTCTTAGCCTCCATTTCTTCTCGGAACTTCTGCTGAAGCTGTTGCTGCTTGAGCTTCCTTAGTTGCTTGGGGTCACTTTGGGCTTCGGACTGGCACAGGTCTCCAGAGTCTGCACCATGTCTGGGTAGACCACAATCATTTTTCAATCAGGACAGCTTTTTATTTCACAGGAGCAGTGAGAGTGGGTTTGCCCATATCCAGAATTGCCTTCGCTACCTTTCAAAAAATAAGTAATTGTGTGGGGACTGATGCAACGGATGGTTATGTTTACCCTGTGTTTGGTTTCTTCTCACTGTCTGAATGAGCTGCTGGGTTTGCAGATTCAGGTACAGAGGCGGGAGAAGTAAGAGTGTGAGGGAGAGAGGCCCTGGCTTCCAGCCTATGACCACTATGCTGGCCTCTTGAGGGACAGTGGTTGAGGGTTCTAGGCTCCAGAGGGGCCATGATAGCCCGATGACTCTCCTCCTTGGCCAGACTAGAGTACCGGGCTTTCTCCACCAACGGCTCACTATCTGTCCGCTTTGTCTGAGCTGGGTCAAGTGGAGGAGCAGGCTGTGAATGAAGACAGAATAATAGGATTATTCACAAAGGATCGATGACAGAATTTCTACAAAATACCGGTAGAATGAACCCAATCTGACCTGTTTAGGGATCTTGTTGATGGCCATAAGATATTCCTTATTCAGGATGCAGTTTCCCAAAGCATTTCCAAAGCATCTGGATAGAGGAAGTGCAAATAAAGCCACTATGTTTATCCCTATCAACCATTATAAGTACACTATCGATCTTTACTAATTCTGCACATCTAGAAATTACAAATAGCCTAATATACAATGTTATAGGAAAGTGTGATAGCTTTGATAGTATCCTGATATTTAAAGTATGAACTGGTTTTATGTCGATCTCTTCATATACCTAAAATCTAGGTCTGTGTGTGGCAAGTCAGTGTAAAAACTATAGAATTGTTTCCTCAATAATAATTTCCCCTGCTCTCTGTTTAGTTATTCTAAACATGTATGAAACGTTTCATATTGCCCCACTGTTACATGCATAAAAGAAAACAACTTAAAAAAGGAGGGAGTAATTGCTTAATTACTAGGCTATTCTAAGTAATCCAAAACTTTACTGTGAATTGCACAAGTATTGTTGCCTCCAAAAATCATTGAATTAATCAATTTTGCCATCCACTGTGTTGATAGCAAGTTAAGCTGGCCCTACAATAACTGTCCTGGAAATGAGAGCAGTATTTCAGTACTTAGTTAAGCTGGCCCTGCAATAACTGTTTTGGAAATGAGGGTAGTATTTCAGTACTTCAGTGCTCTCTTAAGTCCATCAGTGACGGCTTCCTTTCTGGCCTTTTCCAGTGATAAGGCCTTGGACTTCAGTCCTTCGCTCACTCCATAGCCCACATCTTCATGGAATGAACCATCCTGGGATCAAACGATTCAATCTTACTACACCAATTCAGTAGACATGTTGCTTGGTGCATCAGTAACTGTATTCAGTTAATTACCATATTGTTATGACCATTTAAGACAAACAAAAGTAATAATATGAATGACAGTTGATAAGCTACTTAATTCATGAATTGTTTTTAGACCTTAAGTTGTACTTTGATGAACGCACTGACTCCAACATAGAACTTTCCGTTAATAAGGTCCACAAAGTCTGTCAAGAGATAAAATGGCATTTCGCGCAGTTGCTTTGAGTGACAATGTCAAATTAAGTGACTTCAGTAATCTTCAGTTTATGACGTATTTCATTCACTAATGAGATGCCACTGCAGCCACCCTACCAACGTTCTGCTGGGAGATGGAGTGAGACCAGCCGTTGTATCCAAACATCTCGTTGGCCAAGCTGATAACACGATGCCCTTCGATATAGCATACCTGTGATAAAAGTCTAGTAATTATTGCATGTGCGTGTTAATTTTTCCTTTTTGGCCTGTGAGTAAGACTACTTGCCTTCTGACCACCTCCAGCCATTCTGCTACTAATGTACTCTGGTCCAAGTTTCTTTCGTAAGGCATTCTGCACCGCCTGATACTCCTCTGCTGTGTAGATATACTTTTGAACACACAAGTGATATCAACTATCATACACAAGATTATACGAATATCAGAAAGAGTTGCAGAGTTTAAATTCTACTGTCAAGAACGCTTTTGAATTACTCCCCTTGTCCCCAATAACACCTCCTGTACACTCCCTTTGTCAACCACAATTGACCAGTGCGCCAACGTAGCATTAAACCCTTAAGGTTATAGGCTGGCAATATTTTTTATTTACTCAAAAATTGACAATACTCAGACTTAGGTCACCAGCCACGGTGACTCAAAATAAGGGTGGCCGGTGGCCTACCTAAATAATTTGTTTAGGTAAAATGATTACGGTAATAGCCCTTACACACCTGTCCAAAGCACTTGCTGGATGCCCTGGTAGTCTTTTCCTCCTTAATGTCATGGTGCATATTTGGGTAGTATTTTGTGTCTATGGGTGGAAGAAGCTCACATAAAATCTGAGATTCTCTTGCAGATGCAGGTTTTCTTTACCCTATTTTATATGATGTTGAAGTGGATGTGGAGTTGGTTATTGAAAGCTGAGGTTGTCAGTACAACAGAAATAAACATTTTTGCTGTTTATATGCACCAATGGCTATTATTATTTATATAGATTGTAAAACAGCCTTTTGACATTTCACCGGACCAAATGAATCAACCTGAAAGGCATGCTCATGTTCAACTGAGACGACTTAATAAACCACATGCAGAGAGTGTCTTCTATCAGTCAACGTGGCTAATACATTAAGGAGGGAGGAATCAGAGATGAAGGTTCTAAAGTACCAAAATGAATTAATTAAACTGATTTGATGAAAATGCTAGAGATTTAAAAGGAAAAAAAACTGTCATAAAACTTGAAAAAGCATATCATCATCATAACCGGGGGTTGGTTGGGGAATCGGAGTAATGTTGACGGTCCTTTGATTAGTACGCTGCCACACTGTAGAACGTACATTGTAGCTAAAGTCGTTAATGGAGTAACGTTCGCTAAATTGTTGCAGTTCTTGGATTTTTGCTAACTTTACGTTAGCCACGTTTGCTAATCGTTTGCCTATCCGTAAACCTGATTTAAAACAGTCGTACTTAAAACGTTTGCGTTGATAACTTCATTAGAAGTATACTCATAGCTCGTTACTTGGCGTTAATCAACTAGATAAGATAATTTAGCAAACAGATAATGTACCTTTTGATGCTGCTAACGTTAGGCTGGATACAATGGTATAATTGTAATTCCCGCTTTAGCTATATTTAACAAGCAAAATATAGTTCTAAAACTCACGTTAGTATTGGTGGGCGGAGTTCTCGTGCGTGACAAATATCGTTCCAAAAATATAAGCTGACCCCGCTCAATTTCGCCACACCGGTTTATAAACTGCGCGCTTACTTTTCTTAGTAACCACCCCCTCTCTTTCTCTCTTCTCTCAAACGATCAAACATGATGTAGGCTACTTGCGCTGATTATGCGCATCCAAATACAAAACGCAAGACCTGAGGTTCCCTATCGTTGTACTTTCCTTATAATATAACTGTTCACGAATAAAATAAATAGGTTCAGCAGTATGGCGTCAGAAAGTGGACAAATATGGCCCCATACAATAGTGAACTGTATAAGCTAAAATTTGAGTTATGACGTTGTACTATATTTAATATAGGCTGTGCTTTTTATAACAACCCCCGCCCGCCCCAATCTAAACATTGCCCCTTGCTATTCCTAACCGAATTTTCAGTCGTTGCTAGCAGATGGCAGAGCAGAGACCCCACAAGTTTAAAAAATGATAGATTGAGGTCAAGGCTGAAACGTATCTTATTACATCAAATGCCTACTTTGGGCCACAGTAGCCTATATCATGAGGGTAGCACATGCACCCAGAAAAGAATACCCCAAAAAGCTGTTGTATACGTGCTTGAATGTGAAAAGCGCTCTTAGTAAACCAGAAGGCCAACTGTTTGTTAGGGTGTGTTTGGATGAGTATAAGTGTGTTGGCATCCAGATGTGCGTACGCGTGGGCTACATTTTGCTGCCTGGCTCGCACGGCCACGATGCAATAGCGATCTACATAGCCCAGATCATTTACTGAGTTATCGATAGTGCCCCCTACTCTAGCGCGTGCACACCCAAGACAGACGCAATACGCGCAAGATGTCTACATGATGTTCGCATCTCGTCAAAACAAAACGGGAGCGAGCTTGCATGCCTCCAGAATTACACCCAGGTTTTATCCAAAGGTTGCTGGCGTAGGCGCATCTCTCAACTGCACCTCTAAGACGTGTTATATACCGTGAACATTTAGGGGGAAGGAACTCAATTATTGCTTATGTGAACATATATTTGACATCATCAAAACGTTTAGGCCTTAACATGTTGGCCTAAGTCCATTAAAGAGGACACGACAGAACGACCAAAAGGTAAGATGCAATTCCCTATGTAGCAATCAGAAGTTTGAAAGCTCCTTGAGGTAAAATATATATAAGGTTAATATCTGTCGTTTAGTTTTTTGTGTGCAGGGGAGTCAACAGATTCCCATGTTTACCAGTGGCTATGGCAGACATATTCCGTAGCGCACATGGAAGGAAAATAACTCCACGTATATGCACCATACCCATCTGTTCGTCAATGTGCAAACGTGAACATGTTATCCTCCATCCAACGAAGACTAGGCATATAGCTATATGTAGGACTACCCTGCCATTGACCTATGTCGGATTTTGTTAAATCAAACCATAAGTCTACTGGGTTGTTATATCCATGTTGGTAATAGAAAATAAATAACAAAAGCAGACTAAAGGACTGCGAAACTGTGGACATACTTTCTGATCTGTGCTTGTGTGTGGGCTTGTGTGTACGACATTAACGAGAATATAGAGGTGATGCTCACCTGTTTCAGTTCACGCACACAATTTAATGACTTAGACCTACCCCAAGGGGCACCAAATGTCAATGGACAGTCTACAGAGAGATAACCTGCGGTGACCAGTGTGTGTGTGTGTGTGTGTGTGTGTGTGTGTGTGTGTGTGTGTGTGTGTGTGGGCATATTATATGCATTTGTGTGGGATGTGAGGGAGCTTCTTTGTTTAATTTGCCCTGATCCCTTTGTCTGAGGCTGGATTAGACTAGACAGCGAATCTACCCCTGACCAGATGGTGGCGCCATAGTATGCCTGTTGTTTTTATGTCTAGACAGCCAAGCGTGTTATTCTGCCTGCATTCACTGAATACCCATGTCTGGATACCCATGTTTGTGTCCAAAAAGTGCGTTCATAATTATATTAGTATTGAACTAATTTGTTCATGTTGAAACACTTGATTTAGTGCATTATCTCTCTTTTTTATCCGTCTCGCTTGCGCTCAATTTCTCTGCACATTATTGTGGAAGTGGCACACCCAGATGATTTCTAAATAGCCTACAATTGAGAAAAAACGAAATAACCATTGTGTTGAAATGAGAACTAGCGTTACACGAGAATACGAGGTACTGATATAACGAACAAGAGTGCAACGTGAGTAGCCCACAACAGTCTGTGCAATATTTGAACGGTAGATGTAAAAGTATTTAATTAGAAGACTACAACAGTTACAATAGTTAGTC
Source organism: Aplochiton taeniatus (assembly GCA_017639675.1). NCBI lineage: Eukaryota > Metazoa > Chordata > Actinopteri > Galaxiiformes > Galaxiidae > Aplochiton > Aplochiton taeniatus. The sequence continues at coordinate 12,775,604 of CM030181.1, read as the reverse complement.
ATCTTAATTGTCTGATAATCTTCCACTCCTTCCTCTTTATCTGCTTGGTCTTGGTTTTTGTTCGTTTTCATTTATAATACGAATTTGTACATTGTCACACTAACATAATGATCTAGACATGATAATAGTAACATAGTTCCTTTTACTGTAGTCTTTTTATTACTACTGGTTATATTTTAGTTGGATGTTAATACTATTCCCCTCGTCGATGAAAGCATCACATGTCTGCATGCATTTTCCTTCACCTCTTTCTTTTTCCATAGATGCTGGATGGACTCCGGAGGAGACATGCTTCTCGCCCCTCCCCTCGCCCCCTGTCACTCAACTTCACCACATTCTCAGGCCCTCCCCCAAGCCCTGACATGGAGAGCAGCGATCATCCAATCAGGAGGTGGGCATAGCATATAACATTTGAAATGCAGGCAGCTACAATTCAATATAAAGCAAACATATTTATCACTTATTGGATCTCTATGAAACCAGTGTGATTACACAGTTTGGTAGTCAAAATCCTTTTTGGTTAAAAGTCTTTGTTATTTAATAGATTGTTTACAATCATGTAAAGTATCTGTTATAAAGGTTTCCTTTGATCATGTGTTTTCGCATCTATAAGGTAATGGCATAATGACTTAAAGTGTGATAAAAGAACAGACTACACAATGTCTTAACCAACATTGTAAAAAATATTATCTTCCCAAATAATGTGTGACATAATGCTGATAGACTTCGTTTGTGATTGCAGCAATGGTTTACAAAATTATGAACACACTGTATGTGACTATGGCTTTCATACATTTGCACACATGTGGGTGCTGATTGCTGAAGAGATCCATTGTTCCGTGCCTTGTGGTCAGCAGACAGTTTCTGAACTGTGTGGGTTTGGCCAGAGACTTGCCATCAAAAACTTTATCTCTTATGAAAATGTTGTATAAGCATGGGTGGGTAACTCACAAATGTTCTTCTAAACTAAAATTGCTTTCGATATCCATGTTAAGTAAGCTTAAGTAAAGACCTTAAGCCAATAAATGACAAGCCCTTTCAAAGCAATTTTCGCTTCTGTTGCTATTTTGCTCTCATTTCCCTCAATGGAAACAAGTAAACATGCTAATTTATGTTATACTACTTGATAGGCTGCAGTTTGTTTATTTTGTTGCAATGCACATTGACAACTGTGTTGAAAATAGGGGAGCAGGAAAGTTCCATTTATTGTTCCTTTTTTGTATTGCGGTATCCTGTCCCTGTTGTTGTTGTTTAAGAGCTTCCTGCTCAGCCCCTAACTGTGTACTGACAAGAACAAAAGTCTAAAAAACGTTGGTTAGCCCACCATGCAGTAACTTCTCCTGCATCTGTGGTGGGAATGATGATTTGTCAGATTCAATGACTGTATTGTATTTGTGTGTTTTAATTCAAGATTGGGTGAATGAAGAGTAAAAGCAAATGTAGCCCTGGCTTCTGTACATGCAATTCTCTTCTGTTCTTCATAGATTTTGGTTATGCCTTTATGGCCCACCCATAAGATGTTGTTGCTCCTCCCCGTCCACCCTATCTCTATGTGGCACCGTGTTTCAATCAGTCCTGCTTTTGTCCCTTCCCTTTATGGTTGTCTCCAGTCTGTGCTTCTTACTCTGTGTTCTCTCACTTGGCTTTCACTCTCTGTTTTCCTCTTTCTCCCACCTTCTCCTCTTTCCTTCTTGTCGGTGTCTGGCTGACCTGACCCCGTTTCTTCTGTCCGGTACTAAGTGCACAATCTATTTTTTTCCCATACTGTCTCTCTCTCTT
>CM030181.1:12660741-12773725 GCA_017639675.1 Aplochiton taeniatus | reverse complement strand
AGAATATCTTTCAGTAAACAATTTTTTTAGCAAAATGTAATATATCCGTACTGTCGCATTTCATAAAAATAGTTGTTAACGTCTTTGAAACTACAGTATCAATTATACAGTAAACCATATTTGTAGGAATACAGCTGTACAGGGTGGATAATACACATTTAACACTACACAATTATACTTCATCGCAATGGGATTTATGAGCGTGCCATCCTTCACAGATTCATTTTTTTTTCTTAATACAAAATCGCTCACAGCAGGCAGGGAACAGTTTCGAACTTGAAAAAACGGGCTTAATGACAGCAGATTAACCTTTCTTTTTAAAATGTGAACTTTTGTACATACACATGATTTCTCAACTGCATTCACTCTTGATTTATCAATCCGAGCCATTTTCAACAAAAACAAAACGTGCCACTAATTTAGCTAGCAGCAGCATACTTAACTTTTTGAATGCCACTATTAGCCACTTGTTTGATTTTGGTACCAGTCTGGAGAAGATTGCAAATTACACAAAGCTCATTTAAATTTTTTTTTGGTTACAATTAATGATCATTGGCAAGTTAATGTGGTGTTTATGAAAAGGAAACTTAAATTTGACAGAAAATAAGTGTTATATCTCGTGAAATGACAAGGAACTTTCACAAGCTCATGTTAATGCTACAGGGTACATGTCATTCCCCTTTAAACGTAGAGGAAAAAAGGAAAACTTTGGACAAAACAATTCTGTGATTCAAAATACTTTGCACTGTATATTGGGTTTTATTCAAAGTGAAGCAGGCTACACACCCCCTGCTGATATGTGTATAGTCTCACATCTTTTGCATTCTATTTGTAACACAGACATGACTTCAATTCAGCTATCTCCATGCTAACAGCTCTGCAACAGTTTCTGTAAGGCACTCCGCCCCACCATCTTATCCCATGGTCCACTTCTCCACTGCACTCTGGCTATGCCTCCCTCCCACAGTGATGTGGTGCGTGTAGCACAGTTAAAGGCATAGAAATGGGAAATATAGTTTGGACAAAGTTCTATGTTGTGCAGTTGATAAATACAGCACAGCCCACCTCAATATGATAGCATGATTGATTTGTGACAGTTCAGTATACCACCAACACTGATATGAGTTCTCAAAGTCTTTTGACTAAAATGGTTTTGCTTCACGGTACCAAACAGTTACCTCCACAGAGGCTGTCCACTCTACATTCTACCTCTAAAAGGAGTATGAGTCCCTTTATGATGACACATTGGCTCTGTCCATGCACTAGAGCAATGCAGCTCTTTGTGGACTGGGTTAAGGACTCCACAGAGTCTTTGATATGTAGTTATAGATGAGGCCATGGAAATATACTTAAAATACTGTCCCAATATATTTTTTTTACAATATCTATCTGACACCGCCTCCAAGAGGGAAAACTAAAACAGAAAACATTGACAAGTATGTGTTTGAGATGACCAAATGTACATATTTTTCACATTTTTACATTTACAGTATATGATATATTGATAGGCATGTAATATCTAACATTTTGTCTTTTTAACAGATCTGTCTTTTTTGTTAGTGCCATATCCACCAGTCCTGCATTAAGTGTTTCAGCAGGATATTTAGTGACCACACCGTTCTGCCGTAACTTTTCTCTTCATGGCACAGAAAGTAAATGAGAAGGGCGTCTCTGCGATGTGTAACGCTCTCCAAGGTGCCTTGTCCCATGTTAGGATAGCACTGACCATTCAATCAGAGTCTGATACGGTTGAGTGGTTAAAGGTACATGTTGACGACCAAACTCAGCCTAAAATAACACACTGTCACCTCATTGGTTCGTGGGACTAAAAGGTCTGGTCATTGAGTAGACACAATAGCTTTGAAAGTCCCCTCTGCTTTTTTTTAAGGTGGCGGGTGTAATCATCTTGTAAGAAATAAAAAATATGATTTTAGAGGAGGATGGAGAGCGAAAAGAGTGAGAGGCAGAGAGGAAAGGGGGATGCGGTATCTTTCTCTGATCATCTGATGGGGACTTGAATGGGGAGCCAATGTAGAAGGAGCCAGCCGACCTGGTCCAAGCCGGTCTGATCTAGTCTCTTTGCTAACAGTGGAGGTCCAGGAGCTTAGGGTACCAGGCAGTTTGTCTGACCCAGAGACATCCCAAGGCCCTGGGGAGGCGGCAGAACTCCTACCAGTGGGTCCTTCCCTTCTGTGTCCTTAGAAGGGCAGCATAACCCACGGTGGCCATGGGGCCTCTCCCCATCTCTGGGCGACAGACCTCTGGGCTCAGGCCCCTCCTGGAGGTTTACGCGTCCATCTCCACGATCCTCACGGCCAAAGGAGCCTCCATTCAGATTCACACTCAGATAAGGGTCCCATGGCCAAACATCCCTTGTTGCCTGTGTGTGGGGGTCTTCTCTTTCACAACAAGGGTTGCTAGTCTTGCTCTCTCTCTCCCCCTTTTCCGTAGATCTTACCAGGGCAGCTTTGGAAGGTCTGGTGTGAGGCTGGGTCTCTACCCCTCCCACTTCCTCAGGCCCCAGAGGGCTTCCCTGCCCCCTGACCGTGTACCTTGTCTGGGTGGACCTGCCACCTGTACCTCCTCTCATTGCGATGGTGTCTGTCATCAGTTGAACTTGGCCTGCCATTTGCCGCATGGCCTCTAGAGGGAGCTGGTGAGGAGAGTCTGGGGCTGAGACTGGATGGGATGAGAGTGATGGGGAGGGCTGGGAATCAAGGGTCACTTCCTGCAGGGTAGGGTGGGCTGGAGGAAGGGTATCCCAGGGGCTGGCACTGTCTGCTGGGAAATAAGGACTCACAGTTAGAGAGAGACTCTGGGAGATGGTCAGTCACAATACATGGGCAAGCATGCAACCCTGCACGCACGCACGCACGCACGCACGCGCACAAACACACACACACACACACACACACACACACACACACACACACACACACACACACACACACATAAACACAGTATGCACCCACTTTACATAACATTTATAGCAGCAACCCAATCAAATCTACTGACTTGCAAAGAAGCTTGATGCAGTGAGCACACCGTACATTATCCCACGCTGGCCTATTAATTGGTGTTCCCCGTCCCGCAATCTTGCCCCCGATTACAATTTGAGTAAAAATGTTCAAAAGTTCAGTTCAAAGTTTCAATGTCCTTCTCATGACACAGATCGTTGTGCGTAAGGAAAACAACACCCCTGCCCCCAATTCCCCAGCGGATTGGTTGGTGTCTGGGGACACGGTTGAGAGTGTGTGAGTTGTGACCCTGGACAGCCCTGAAAGCAGATTCACTTTGCCCGGGCCCCACTTCACAAAACACTCTACAGTGATTGAGGTTCACTTCAAACCTGATTGCATTTTCTACTGAGACCAGTCACCGTTATGCCCAGGCATAGGTACATATGAAGATAAGCAAGTGTAGACACATGCACGCTGAAAAGTGCATGAGTGCATGCACACAACATAGTTTCTTGGCACACACATATCAGACACGTGCAGGCACGGGCACAAAGAAAGAGTGGCTTTTCACACAGATACACATGCACACGGGTAGTTAAGAATCAGAATGGAGAAAAAGACATGCAGCTTTTCACGAACCGTGTCTTTAGAGTGGCCCATTAGGAAGAAATAGGGGGAGCTTAGTGTGTCACCTTTAATGCACATGGAGAGGTTGGAAGGTACCATTCCTAAGGGAAGGCAAGTAGAAGCCTATACCAATCATTAGACTTAAAGCCGACGGCTTACATTAGAAAGTTTTCTATAAAGTTTTTCCAATATCATTAGTTAGAAAAAAAAGACAGAGCTTTTCGGCGGCAAGCGAGAGATACGAGACATGTTGCATTTCAGAAGCAAAGCACACAGAACAAACTATGAGCAGAACTCTATTAACCAGGTTAGATTAAACAGAGGCAGACCAGAACGAAACAGCTTTTATCAGTGCTTCAAATGGGATAGAATATACTTTAGGTAAAACTGCTGTGGCATTAAACATTGGTGGATAAGAGAGCAGCTGTTGTTAGGACACAGATATACAGCTGTTATCATATTCACGGAATAACAAAAAAAACACAGGATACAGTGTTATAATAGCCATTATGCCATAAACCTAATTGAGTACTTTTGAAAGCAACATTTAGCATGGATTTTGGGTAAGAGCAGTCATGTCACTAGGGCTTTACTGAAGTGTAGAACACAGACGCCAGAGAGGGGGGACGTCTATAAGAAACTGTGATGTGGAAGGAGAGAGACAGCGGCGTATTTCAGCGGAACCTACCATATTCTGGCACCTGTCCTGAGCCCCTCTTCAGCAGCAGCCTCACCCGCCTCCCCCCTGCCTTAATCAGCTCGATAGCACGGGCGTGAGTCATGTCCCGGGTGCTGTCCCCGTTTATCTCTATGATTTGGTCCCCCACCTGGCAGGGAGAGAGATCAGAGGGCAGAATGGGGGGGGATGCAAGAGAATGGACAAGAGAAACAGAGATTGATATGAAGAGCAACAGAGAAACAGAAGTGACAGGACGATGAAGCATGCTCCATTCACAGCGTCTTAGTACCCTCATCCTGCCGTTGCGGATGGCCGGGCCGTCCTCCGCCAGGCGCAGCACGAACAGGTCCATCTTGTACTCCCTCCCTCCACGGATGCTGAAGCCGAACCCTTTGACGCTCTTCTCCAGCTCCACAGTGAAGTAATCGTAGTCCTGCACACAGACCGCACACGGCGTCAACAGCACGTCCAGGACGGTGAGCGCACGCCAACAACACAACTCAATAACAACGGATTTCAGATTTTAAAGAAACTACTTGGCCAGCCTATGAACAGGAGGCCGTGGCTTCACCAATGGGTGCAGCTACCAGATCGCTCCCCAGCTTATGGACCAACACCCGTGTCTTACCAGATGGGCTCTGAAGTCAGGCGGGAACTGTCCCAGGGGGAACTGAGTGCTGGCAGGGAGCTGTCTGTAGTCCAGCAGCTGGGGCGGCTGTCTGTAGTCCAGGGTGGGCGGCTGTCTGTAGTCCAGGGTGGGCGGGTGCCGGTAGTCTGCTACGGGCGGCTGTCTGTAGTCGGTGAACGGGGGCTGACGAATATCCGGCTTCACATCCTGTCGAGCTTTCACCTCCGACCTATAAGCAACGCACAAAATTATTATAAATACATTATTTGGTGTCCTGAAAGGCCCCCACAAATGAAATTGACTAGATTCAATTTGATTTGCACTTTCTCCAAGAGATTGGAGATTGCAGTGTTGCAGGATCACCACAGGAAGTAAAGGAAACATCATCCTCTCCTTTGAAACTTTCATTAAGCTCCCACTCCTTCTGGGGACATAAACTCACAGTGCTGGGAGCGGGACTCAGAACCTCTTTATCACCCGCAGAGACACACGCACACACGAACACACATGCGAACACACACAGACACACACACACGCGAACACACACACACACACACACACACACACACACACACACACACACACACACACACACACACACACACACACACACACACACACACACACACACAGATCCTTCTCTGGTCTTGACTGGGAACAGATCCCTGAGGCTGGGCCCCATGTATTATAGAGGGGGTATCTAAGGGTAAATTATTCACTGATACTGCCAGACTTAAGTGGGGTTATGCAACAAGGCAGAGTGAGACCTGAGAAGGAGAGTCTGACTGGGACACAAGACACCAGCTGTCAAAGGTTGTCTTCAGAAGTTAGTTAAACACGCAAGGAGATGATAGCACTCTCACACACTTAACCATTATCACACTGACACTTTAGAGTCCCATCCACTGAATATTCTCCTCTACTACACAGAGCATTCCCTTAGGCAGCTCCGGCTGTGCCATACCTGCCATCATGGAGGTACAGTTGGGGGGGCATTCCTGGTGGCTGGTTAACTGGGCTTTGCTGGGTCCCGGCTGGGTTCGGCTGGTTGGCAGCTGGGGCGGGCTGGGTTGCTGCTGCTTGGCCAGGCTGGGCTGGTGTTTGGTTGGGCTGGGCTGGCACTTGGCCTGGCTGGGTAGTTGGCTGGGCTGGCTGGGCTGCTGTTTGGCCCGCCTGGGGGCATCCTTGGTTGGGCTGGGCTACAGGGCTGGGCTGGGTCTGTGGGCTGTGTTTATGGGTCATGGGGCTCTGCTTCTCTGAACTTGGCCCAGAGTGGGGATCTGCAATGGAAAGAGTAGTCATGGCAACATAGGTTTCACCTAGCAACAGACTTGTTTCATAGCAACCAGTTGCAACAACGCTATGCGAGGAGAACAGTGGGAGCCATGGAGCATTAACAAACTGAGAATGGAAAAGGCTGCAACAGGGAAAGACATATTCACGACACGTTATACAATGTATACACCTAATTTCTCCCTTCTTTTCCACAAACACACACTGTTTCTTACCCTCCTCTGGTATGATGTGCAGTGTGACGGTGAGCCCGGCGTCCTTGATGAGTTTGACGATGTCTGCGTGGGGCATGCTGATGATGGACTGTCCATTGACGGCCAAGATCCGGTCGCCCACCTTCAGCTTCCCACAGCGGTCCGCTGGGCTGCCCTCAATGATGCGCCCGATCTTATGGGGCACAGCTGGAAGGAGAACGAGACAAAGGCATCACGACCTTGAATACAATGCCGGGTATAAAACTGTTGACCGGATAACCTGTTGGCATCTAGAGTCTGGTTTCGAAAACTCTTTTTTGGGGGGTATTGCGGTATTGACTCACTGATGACGGCGGCGTTCTCGGGTCTGTTGAGGGAGCTGATGATGACGAAGCCGAAGCCCTCGTTCTCCTTGCGATGGATGACCACGTCGCTGGTCTGCAGGGCCGCACCCTCGGGGGCGGCGGGGGTGGCAGCGGGGGCTGCGCTACCAGCCGCCAAGGGGCCGGAGGCCGAGTGGGCCTCACTCCGGGGGGAGCTGTGCTGGGTGGACACGGAGCCCGGGCTGCGGCCGTTCACGGGACACGGCTCCCCTACAGGGAGAGACAGGTTCAGGGCAAACAAGGACTGAGTCAGACCAAAAACACCGCTAGTGTATTTACGTGACCACAAAGCTCACAATCACGTTTGTTTTGAATGTGACCGATGCTAAAACCAGGCACTAGCTAACCTCCATGGGTCTTACATAACAATAATAACAGCATTCCTGCAAATATGTTGTATCATACCGTATGTGTATCACACCGTATTTTTATGTGAATTTCATAATGCATACATTTTGCAGATAAGCATGCCAAATCATATAGCAATCCATCAAAAGCATGTGACATTCCATCTTAGGGTGTGTCTGAAGTGCACAAACACTCTCCTCACCGGGCACGAAGACTCTCCTCCTGACAGTCAGGCTGACCTGTCCGTTGCGCGCGGCGGCGTGCATCAGGTCGATCACGTATCTGTGTGGTTTCCCTGCAACCACCATCTTGTCCACGGAGATGAGTTCATCGCCGGGTCGAAGTCTCCCGTCGCGCTCCGCAGGGGTGTTCTCTATGATGGCTCCGATCACAATCTGTTCAACGATATGCTAGATTAGCAGCATGGAGAAAGGTGAGCTCCGTGGAACAGCAATACAGTTGGATGACAATTGTTATCACTCCGATCTCAGACTATCCAATTTGGTCGTTTTAAGGTTTGCTAAAAATCATTTTCATTGTTCTTTCCCTTCGTTGTACGTTTATACTTTATCTTCTTTTAGGATTCTATCGCTCTTTAGAACATATAATATAAAATAATAATACATACAGATATTTAGGAAAGCATTACATCAGTATGGGAGGAACCGTCAGGACAATGGGAATGGGAATGATGGTGTGAGTGGTTATTTATGTGAGGTTAGGACCGCTATGTGCTAAATTTAAATGAGTGTTAGATGAAACAAGAAATGTGTGCAGTGAGGTTCAAATGTGGGTGGTTTGGGTATGTGCGTGTGGTCCAGCCCGTCCCATACGAGCCTTGTCACGGGCGTCCGGACTCACAGCCTGCACGGCCTCGTCTCCCCCCAGGATGCGGAAGCCAAACCCAGTCTTCTCCCTCAGCAGGTGCACCTCCACCTCCATGTACTCTGGGCCTGATCACACAGACAGCCAGAAGGTAGGGGTTACATAACAGTAACTTATTAGTATAGAGGAGTAGTCATTCTGTAAATGGAGAATTTTTGGGATAAACAGAAATGACCTGAATTCCGGATTACTGCTAGGCATCAAAGAGTAATGGAAACGCTAAAGAAACGTACGATGTTTTAGTGTGTCCGTTCCCTTTTCAGGGGGAAAGACATGGAGAAAAGGGTATTGCTTACGTCTGCTCTCATAGATGGCCCTGGACTTTTCATAGAGGTCATAGGGGTCAGGCTTGTTGAGGTCGAAGCCTTCGGTGGAGTCAGGGACAGATGTGCGGTGTTGGGGCTGAGTGGGAAAGGGCGTGCCGGGGGGAAGAACATGGGCAGTCAGGCTGGTCTGGGGGCTTCCATGAGGGTCCCACTGCTCTGGCAACTACATTAGCAGAGAGGAGAGAACACTGAGGATCACACTGGCATTTCTACTTTCGCCTTTAGTAGAAAGGCCTATTGCGCTGGATACCCTTTTATTTTCTAATATTTTTACCAAGTGAAATCACCCCCAAATGAAGCCGCTGAATTCAGACCACTGTGGTGTAGCACAGCTGTGGAAAAATGTCTAACATCACTATTATGCAGGTGAGTGCAGGCTACCTAATTCAGCAGTAAAGCGGAAGAAAACAGCTTCAAGCCTGTCTCTGCTTGGTGACAAATACTGATTAAAACCGCTGCAGTACCATCACTCTACCTGAGCTAACCATAAACACACACACAGGATTACACATGCAGAAACAATTACACATGTGGCTGAATGGTGGTGCATTACCTGTTTGGAAGCCTTCCAAGGAGAGATATGGCCTGTAGAAAAAGAACACAGAGTCGGTTCACAGTGGAGTAGAAAGGAGCAGCTGTCTAAGGAGTACGGAAACGAAAAACTCTAGAAACAAGACTGCCTTTCAGGGAAGAGTCTCATAAATACATTTGAATCTGAGACGACGATGCCCATTTTGCAACGCGGATAAGCAGTCATTACTGAACAAAAATGGTGTTTTCCTGCTCTGTGCGTCAAGTGTGTCTGAGTGTGAAATTTCCTAAATGCAGAGACATCATGCACAGCTCACTGGCTGTACATTCCTTTATTTTGGCGATGTTTGTGTAACTTTCCTAAATGAGTGCACTCGTTGCATTTGTTTTCAGCATAATTACATCATTAGCTGCGGGCGGGAGCAGTGTGATCCCCCCCACCCCCCCACCCCCCAACCCCACCCCACCCCATCCCGATAACTCATATCTATGTTCCTATCACATCATAGAGGACGCTGGGATTAGCCTTGTTGCTAAACCAAAACAATCTTCGTAACAAAGACCCCCCGTGACTCTGGAATCAGAGACAGACATTGACGTGGAGAGAGACCCAAACACATACATTGCACGGAACACATAATTGCAGCTTTGCAGGCGCACGCCACCCTTAATTAAACACCAAGAAATGAGAACACTAACAGACGCAGGAAGCTTGTAAAAACAATGTATTGATAATGAACATTGATTCTGGTTGGGTGCTTTTCTGGAAACCATCAGAGAGGTCTAAATAAGATCTGTTCACGGAGGTAAAAGGGTTCAGATGATTCTACAGCGGCACTGTTTGGCAGGAAGCTGCTGAGAGAACTGGAGAGGGCCAGCAGGGCAGCCAATGAGAACAGGACACACAGATCCCTATCAGAGTGCTCGACCATTCAATTACAACACTGTTTACCTCCTCTTGTTGCGAGACCTACTGAGGAAACATTGTCATTTTGTATTGACTGCCACACACGACACGACACAACAAATCTACCTTATTGTTTGCAAGAACAAGACCTTTCATATCGCTTCTTTCTATCAATATCTAAATGACGCTGATTTTCAAATACCTATTTGAATTGGGTTTTGGGTATTTGTTGGTATGTGTGAGTGATTGCATGTTTGAGGAAAAGGGTTGTTCTACCCTTCTTTATCTTGAGTTTACAATGTATTGAATAGACCATCAGCAAATGAACAACTGTACAACATTAGCAAAGCTAAACTGTGGTGCTAAAGAAAATCCTATGTCCAGTACATGAATGGTGGTTAATAGGGAGCTTTCCATGGTACTGAAGTTATTTACAACATGTAGCACTTCCGTGGTCGGCTCTTTGCTCAGAGGGACGCCACGACTAATAACCTCCTGAAGAGAATTGTGTCCCTGGAGGTAAGCCTAAAAGAACATTAGTGACACATTTTCAGGAACCCGTAAAAAAACAAAAACGCTGAACATAAACAGGAGCATGGAAGCAAATGGCCACCAATTGTCAAACATTGTCCTTATGGATATATTTAACCATGATTGAAATGCTAATACAATTCTGTAGCATGTTTGCCGGATGTGTGGAGGACTACTTTGCATGCTGATGAATAACAAATAAATGACTACTAATGAGTTGTCGTTGTCATGCTGCCTCTCGCAGTGGTCAAGAGACCTGGCAGCCAACCTTACAGACTAGCCTGCTGAGTCCTGGATGGCCTTCAGATCACAGATCAGAGATTTGCTGCTGTGCGCCGGAAACCCTCCCTAACTAGAATGATCAGCTTTTCTCATTGGTGCAGCCAGCTGTCTGTTGCATTTGGTTAGTTCAGCCTTAAATTATGTGTCGGGGGAAGGAGCGGTGATCAGAACCGGAGCTCTGCAGAACTCTGGCAGAGTGCCCGTGCTATTGCAGCCTAACAAAGAAACACATAGACACCAATCAGCAGTCTCAAATCCGACCTCCGTTAAAAGAACTAGAAATAAAACATAAGCATAAAACACATCCATTGTTGGATTGTTGAATTGTTGTACACATATTTTCACTCACCAAATATAAATGGATATGTCTCACACTCTTTACGAGTCTTTCTGTAAGACCAGGGGGTTGGGGCAGACGGGGGAGGGACTCAACACGTCAGGTTTGGGGTTCAGTAGATTCCCCTCTTAAAATACGAGAGAGAGAGTGTAGGTAATCCGACTTGTGAGCAGAAATGGTTACACAAGCAGCAGCGTAGGAAAAAGCCGGGGGAATGGAGAATGTGTTTCAGCAGGAATGTATGAATCCTCCACCAGGTGGCGTGTGTTGGCTCTGCAAGACCGCGAGGTGCTAGACGGCTCAATCTGCCAAGTGCTGTAACACTTGGGTGCATGCATGCACAAACACACACACAGAGGCCCTAGCGGACACACACGCACACACACACACACACACACACACACACACACACACACACACACACACACACACACACACACACACACACACACGTACAGAACCATACTTGGAGGTTGTTTTGATGCCAAATTGGCCTCTCCTTTTTAACCCCATTGCCACTGTCTTTGAGCCATGTGCAAACATCACACAGTCGGTTGAGTCAATCTAACCCTTTCAGAAAACAAACACTACATATGTATCCAAATCTTGCCCCTGTATCAACACCATAGACTGTATATTTAAGTGTATAAACATATATATACAGGCTATGATCTACACTAGATCAGGGAAGGATCAACACAGAATAATGACCTATACAAGAAATGGATAAATGGATCAGTTATTTCCCCTACGACACTTGTAAAGATTCCTTTGATTGCTTTTTCATCTTTTTCATTTATATCACATTTATGGAACAGAACAGGAAAATAATAGATAAAGAAAAGGAACAAGGAAAGGGGGAAGACAATGCCTACTGTGGGGTTATTTAAGTTCCCTCTCAGTAAAAAAAGGCTTTTGTTTTGTTTTCTTCAGATTGCAAAAGTGTGCTCTATCTACAAATCTCTAAGAGGCCCACACACAGACACCAATTCAAAAGCAAACACAGGAACTTCTGAGGCCCAGTTCTGACCTTTCTCTCTGTCAAACACATCTGTTGACAATATAACACCACATTGTACCCCAGCAAGCTTTATCTGTGTCAGTAGCAAACACCCATAGGCTGTAAGAGAGCTGCAGTAATCTAGGTGTGTGCGTGTGTGTGTGTGTGTGTGTTGGCAGACGTAAATGTGTGTGTCGATGTGTATATCTATGTGTGCATTTCCATAAGATAGCTACAGGATTGGTTGATACAGGCTGCCCCGGGTAATAATGAATGCTAATTTTAACCTGGCAACCACAACACCTTTTAGAGAATCAGTTCAAGAGCACATGTGAACCAAATAGGGCGTTCAATGTGCAATTAAAATTCCTTGCAGGTGGCCAATCTTGCAGGAAATTAGGAAGAGAGGGAAAATGGCCGCTCTCCATGTTACCCTCATGACATTTCAAGGGCTCTCTTCCTACGCTCTGAACTTCCCCACTGTTAAATCACTCTACTTAGTTAGGTTTTTACTTTTATATCTTTAAGCTTTTAAGCGACTTTCCGCTCCAAACGGCAAACATATTATACCGAGACAGTCTTCGAAACCAACACTGAAGTTATTTTCTATGTTTTTAGACAAAGAGGCTAATAGAACAGCCTGATGTGAATGACAAAGCCACACAGACAGTTTGACGGATGAAGAGCCGTGTGTTCCTCATACTGGCAGACTGCTGACAGATTCGGAGACCCTAGGCCAACTGAGGTGAGGTGAGAAGCCTCAGAGCAAACACAGACACCATCAGACACAGAAACTACCAGAGAAATTACAAAGAAGCAGCTTCACTCTCTTTATACTGCCAATATGAGATTCAGACAATCAGACAGTCTCGTCCCACTGCCCTCCTCTCCTTAAAAAATATGGATTGAATAAACATATTAAAACAGATATCAAAGGAAACAGAGACAGAGAGACAGACAAACAGACAGATGGAAAGTCAGACAGACAAACAGACAGACACAGTTGGACAGGCAGACACAGACAGACAGACAGACAGACAGACAGACAGACAGACAGACAGACAGACAGACAGACAGACAGACAGACAGACAGACAGACAGACAGACAGACAGACAGACAGACAGAAGGACAGAAAGACAGAAAGACAGAAAGACAGACATGCTCCTCACCAGTTCCTGCTCTCTGGATGAGGAGTGTGGCCTCTGCCCCCACAGGACAGTCTTTGAGCAGCTCCACCACGCGGCCGTGCCCCGCTCCGGCCACCGTCTGCTGGTTGACCTCCAGGATCAGGTCGCCCTCGTTGAGCACCGCCGCTCCCTGGGAGCCAGGCTCCAGCACCTAGACATCACAGTCACCGTCACACACGCCGGCTCAGCCTGAGGAGCTCACATCGCCTCACTGATCTTCTGCGTCTCCCAGGGCCCTCCAGTCTCCAGATACCGGCATATTAATATTAATGTATGTAGATAAATTTGGCTTGCCTGCGCTAACCTTTACTTTGTGAATCTTAATGTGAAAACAGAGCGTAGTGGGGTTTTATTCAATTATCTGAGTATTAAGACATGCAAATGGAGTAAATGTGGAGAGAATGGGGGAGACAATATCACCACGATTCACCTGTTTCACTTTTTGCCCAGTAGGACTGTCTGCAATGGTGAACCCAAATCCCTCCGCCCCCTTCACCATGGTAACCGTCAGCAGCTCCGCCCCCTGCCCCGCTGCCCCGGCAACCCCGGTGGCACCCGAGGAGGCCATGGAGACGTTGTCCTCGTGAGGCGTGAGAGCTGGCCCGGACCCCGGCGTGGTGGGAGGCAGGGAGGAGCCGTCCAGGTGGGTGTCCCCAGGGTGGGGTGCTCCGGGCTGGGCCAGCGCCTGGGGGGGCAGCTGGGAGCTCAGGGACAGGTACTCTAGGTAAGGGTCGTAGCTGCTGCGGCCGTTTATCACCAGGGGGCGGTGCTCCAGCCCGATAGGGGTCAGCGAGGCGCTGGCCACCCCGCTGGGGTCCTCCGGGTCAAAGGGCAGGGGGTAGCCTCGGCACAGCACCAGGGTCACACTCTGGCCGATGGGCACGGACTGGAACAGCTTGACCACGTCAGCGTGGGTGGTGCCCAGCACACAGATGTCGTTTATGTACACGATAACATCACCTGGGGAGGAGAGGTCACACAGGGACAGGACGGGAATGAGCCAAACGGAACAAGGGCAGCATCACCTCTAAGAGGCTTACAGGGGCCAGGCAAATTTGATTACATAATTGGCACGAAAGAGCGATACAGGGGTATTGTACAGCAAACACACACACACACACACACACACACACACACACACTGTATATTTGTCCAGTGGTCCATGTGGAAACACATTGTGCTACACAAACACACTCGTGTCATCTTTTGTCATATCTGTCAAACCGCAGGGGCAACAGACCATAATGTCACAATGCAGAAGGAACATCCCGTCTCTTAGAAATGTAGTCACGGCTCATAATGTTTGTTCAGTGGGGAGGCGGCACATTGGTGAGTTTGTGTGTGTGTGTGTGTGTGTGTGTTTTATTATCACCCATCAGTGTGTGTGTGTGTGTGTGTGTGTGTGTGTGTGTGGCAGGGTCAGAGAGAGGACAGCTCCTCCTTGAGCCTGTGTGGAGATGCCAGCCATCTGGAGCTCCCCGGCACCGAGAGAAATCCATCAAATCCGATACCAACTCGGAAATGTTAAAGAGTTCCCCACTGTTGGCCAGTGCCAGGTTTGTCCACCTGATGTTCAGCAAAGAAAAGGCAAGAGGGTGAACGTGTGCCAATTTGAGGGCAGGGCAGCACAATATGTATCAGTGAACTTGCATGTGTGTTTTTGGTGACCGCACGCAGTAATTGTGTGATGTGCTTTGCGGTAGGGAGGAGTTGCCCTCCCCACATGCTGTAGTTAAAGTCACAGCCCCATGACAAATGCAGCGGCCTCAAATCCTCTATTTCACACTTCTGGAGGCACTTTGTCACGCGCGCGCGCGCGCGCGCACACACACACACACACACACACACACACACACACACACACACACACACACACACACACGCGCGCGCGCACACACACGCACACGCACGCACACGCACGCACGCACGCACACGCACGCACACGCACCCACCCACGCAACCTAAAAGCTATGCCGCAAGGCTCAAATAGGCCAGCTAATCTCAGTCAGGGAGTGCCTGCATGTGTGACTATGTGTGCATGAGTGTGTGTTGGTGGGAGGGGGTTTGGCAATGTCACAGGGAGGGGACGAGCACAAGCAGGAGAGAGAGAAAATCAGGACAGAGAGAGAAACAGTGATGTAAAAAGAGACACCAATGAGAGAGGACTGGAAAGAGTGGGGCGCAGAATTAAAAAAGAAGAGGTCAGGAATGAGATCGGGAGAGGTCGAGATGGGCAGTCTGATACAGAATAGAAGAATAGAAGAGAGAAGAGTGAGGAGAGAGAGCCAGCGAGGGAGACAGGAAATGGAGCGGGGGACTGAGAGAGAGTGAAACAGACAGACAATCCCGGCTCCACTAAAATGAGCAGTTTAGGCACCAACAGTGTCCAGGCATGAGGCCAGCTCTTTGAGTCAGTGGAGCGGACCGATAAGGCAGCCTACAGCAGACCCCGCTCTCGGCAATGCACTTGCTGCATGTACAGCCAATGCACCACGCACACTAGCTATACGTACTGGGCGCACAGCGTTTTATACCTGTCGTCTGTATGTTGAATCCTACCTTTTGGGGCACTAAAGACAATGACACTGTCGCTTTATCATCTTACAATGTGACGGTGTGACGCTGCGGAATACGGGAATACTAGCAGCAGTCACATGATTGGGAGCGCGGACTTGAAGGCTGCTCGTCGATGGGAGGCGTGTGTGTGGGGCTGTTACCTGTGTCCATCTTGCCGTCCTGTGCTGCAGGCCCCTCTGGTATGACGCTCTTGACCTGCAGGAACTCGTCGGGCTCGTCTCCCCCGATGATGGTGAAGCCAAAGCCCATGTTGCTCTTCTGCAGCGCCGTGGACAGGAAGCTGCCCTTCAGCTGGGTGGGGTCCCGCGTGAACAGAGGCTTCTCTGCAGGGCCGCAGGGGACGGACAGGCCGTTCACACAGTGGGTTAAAGAAGCCGCGGGATATGTTGGTACTAAAGGGGCCCAGAGCCCCACAGACAGAATTCATTCACATTTTCCTGTATACCGCCCTCGGCATCTCTATGTGCAACCCTTCAGCAGAAATGCCATTCAGAGTTTGAGAATGCAGGCGAATGCAGACAACATTTGGCATTGTGAATTCGCTCGACATCGAGTGACCCGTCCTATGTACCTCTGTATATGGTGGGTAGGGGTAGAGCCGAGAGGCCCTGGCTCTGCATCTGCTGCTGCTGCTCCAGCCGCCTCTTGGCCTCCAGGACCGGGTTCTCAAACTGAGTCCTCCTGTTGATGTGGCTGAATAGGACAGGGAGAGCCACAGATGTGTTAGGGCTGGCCTGGGATGTGCTATACACTCTTAGGAAAGTGGTTCAGTATCACATCTTTGCCAAGGAGCAATAGAAATGTATTAATCGGGATTCATTCCTTAAATTGATTCCGTGAAACAGACAGCTGCTGTCTGCAGCTGAACAAGGAGTGTCAATCATAGGAGTATCCGTTCCCCTTTTTCAAGAGCCGACAGGGAGACTTACTCTACATAGTAGCTGCCATAGATGGGGTCGTCTATCTTCTCCCAGCCATACGGCAGTTCTGAAAGAGACCAAAGAGGGCACAATAAAAGCCTTGAGATTGGGAGCAAAAAAGCAGATGCAGTTCCTGAACTGAGCGGTCGATAGGAGACAACATGTATCGGCAGAGCGTCGCGCCTGTTGCTCCCAAAGTGCTCTTTTATTAGACACAGTACATTTCATTTCAGAGCGGAAGTGGCTTCCTCTGCATGAGTTCAATCAAAACAGAGACATCAATGGCCCTACAAGAGTTTACATTTACACAATGTTTAATCCGCACTTCATTGCATCTCTTTTTCGTCTGTGCTTTCTCGTTCCCTGTCCGTTGGACAGCCACCACATTTAGGGTTCAACCCTCTTATTTCAGCGGATTATTTATTTTTCTCACCGTGATTCTGTCCCAGATTATTTGGTGTATTAACACTCTGGTAGGTACTGTATTAAACACACGGTCTGGGTTCCCTCCTCTGTCCATCCCTGCGTTTTTCTTTGGATGGCTGCCTTGCTTTCTCTGTTTGACTGCCCCCCTCCACTCTCTGCTCCTGTCCTCTTCTCTGCTCCTCCCTGCCATCAAACATCCTCTGACTAACTTTCTTCTTTATTTTTCTTTTGGACAAAGATATAGGTCGAGACACAGCTAAAATTATGTTACTCTATAACCTCGTTCTTTGTTGTACTTCTAACGACTCAGACTCAGACTCAGACTCACTCACTCACACACACACACACACACACACACACAAACACACACACACACACACACACACACACACACACACACACACACACACACACACACACACACAAACACACACACACACACAAAACAAGCACTTTGTGAATAATGAGCCCCAACCTCCCGCATATACAACATTGGGGATGCATTGCATTTATAATTCATTCCTGAAACATCCAAATGGGGAAACCAAAGTCCCTACCTACAAGGTAAACCTTTACTAAGAAGGGTCACACACACTACACATTCATACACATTCAAACCTACACTCTCTCTCAGACACACACACACACACACACACACACACACACACACACACGTACAGTCTGTCTGTGAAAGCTGTCCCCTCCTACTCACACATAAACGAATATACAGCGACTTTGATCAAGAGCCCAATGTTCCAGACTTTCTTGCCACCCACACACTTTTTCACACTTGTGTCCTGCATTAAAGGAACTATTTCATGATGAAATCACTGGGCAAAGGTTTCATGCAGAGCCATACATCAAACCTGAGGCTTATAATATGGCTGTCAAGAGGTGTAAAGGATGACACTCAACCAATGACAGTGCGCTAACCGCAAGATCAGGGGTCAAACCGACTTCATTGAGCTTATCCTTGACGTGACAAACACACACACACACACACACACACACACACACACACACACACACACACACACACACACACACACACACACACACACACACACACACACACACACACACACACACACGCACACAATGAGGACCAGCGAAGGGGGGTTGGGCGATCTGTGGGTAAGGGCGTTGGAGGTAGGAGGGGTGTTGGGCCGGTCTAGGTTGGAGATGGGAGACATCAGTAGTTGTGACGCTCCACTGTGCTGTGTAGCACACTAGCTAGCGCAGCACCAATCAATACCCGTTCACCCCTGGGCTTCACCCAAAGCCACTAACAACCCCACCAAGGCCCCCAACCTGAACAATATCACACCCCCTAGACCGTGAAATCTCCCGTCCATCCACAGCATACACATATGTGCATGCAAACACACACCCACACAGAAACACATACACACATAGTTTCAGAATCCAAAGCTCCACAGACGTGTGATTTTGATTCTGTAAGCTCTGCATAGCACAACACCAGCCTGGTAAGCCAGACTGACCCACTAGTGCTACTGTTTCGTGGAACAACATTGACTCGCGAGACACGGTTGGTCTCACAGGTCCAGAACCCGTACCCCTTCTAGACTACATATGAGTGTGTGACCACGTGAAGGCCTGCATCAATGAGACAGAGCATCTGTGTTTGCTCCACGTTGAAAGAATTTCCCATCGCATCCTGACTTGAGGCCTTGTGTGTTTGTTCCTTTGGATATCCCTCTTTCCCAGAACAAAGTCAAATAAAATGCACACAAAATGAAATGAAATCAAACTTCAAACCCTGTCAAATCTTTCTTACATTCCTGGCCTGTCAAGCTGTCTGTAAACCCACTTTAAAAGCTCTGCCTAACTCACCCGCTAGTCTGCCACCTTAAATGGCTGGCCCTCCCCCTACTGTGAAAGGGAGACAGTTTCCATGGTAACCACCGGAGGAAGTCTCTCTTTTCTCTCTCCTGAGCTGAGGGTTCTGTCGTGTCTCTATTTCCTGCCTCTGAAAGAGAGGGGGATGCGAGCGGGAGAGAGCCTGTATTACTATGCCACTGTGTGTCACGCTCATGTGTTGTTGCATGTTCATTCCCCTTCGATGTTGTGTGGCTCGTTCCCCCGCAGAGGGTGCGTTTCGTTACTCATACTCCGCTCTGATGAGCGTCTGAGTGAGCAAAATGGTCAGCTTCTGTGAAACCCAATCCATTACCATCCCCACAAACGCGCTCACGCGCCTCAGACACAAGGCGAGTGGCAGATAGCACCGACCGTGTTCATTAGGGAATGGGCCTGTGTTCTATATGCTACATGTGAATTTGTGATATGACGTTCAGCATGCGAGTAGGAAGATATGTCTTTGTGTGATTCACTTCCGTTACGTGCCCTTAAAAACAATATTCCTCAATTTGTGTCTTTGTGCTGGCACCCCTGGATATGAAATCTAATTTTGATTCCTCTGCACTCTATGACTCATGTTCTCTCACACAAACCCTGCCCAAGAGAAGAGCTGGAACCGTCTAAATTAACTCATCTGACTCATGGAAAATCTGACAGAGGCATAGAAGTATGACTGAAAAAGTCTTACATTTGGACACTGAGTAACAAATCGTGGCAGCATGCTGCTGGTGGAGTTTAAATCGCGGCCACATTGTGGTACACTGTGTTTCTTTGTCATAAGTCAAAGTGCATTTCACTACACAAAGTCTGAAGTGTTCTACCAGTGAGGATTTGTTTTTGTCCTCAGTCCTAAAAAGATGGTGTTCATCTATAGCCATCGTTACATAAATACTGTAACATGAATATGGTGGATTGCTTTATCCCCAGGAGCCCCAGAAAGAAGTTTTAGAGAGAGATAGGGAGAGACCGTGGAAGGTGGAGGGCTGCGGAGTGGTCACGGTCCAAACTCAGCTCCCCTCAGAAGACCGAGTGATGTAACCATGGTATAACTCCTAGAAGTAACACTGAACGCGCCTTGATCACCTTCAGACCTCAGACGTGTCCACCTGCCCTGTCCTACACAATGACGTCTCTCTCTCGTCCCCCCCCCCCCCCCCCCTCGCACGCTCCGTCCTGCGGGAGCAACAGCAGAGAGCAAACAGAAAGATATCCCGCCTCTCCCCTCCATTACTCCTCCCGTCTCCAGACAAAAATCCCCCTCAGTTCTGTTCGGAATTTACTTAGTTCTCTCAGTATGTCAGCCGTCTCTCCGTCTCTCCCTCTCCCCCTCCCCCTCCCCTCCCCTCTCCCCTCTCCTCTCTCCTCTCTCTCTCCTCTCTCCTCTCTCTCTCTCTCTCTCTCTCTCTCTCTCTCTCTCTCTCTCTCTCTCTCTCTCTCTCTCTCTCTCTCTCTCTCTCTCTCTCTCTCTCTCTCTCTCTCTCTCTCTCTCTCTCTCTCGGCTACAAACAGCCATTTTCACTTTGGAACACATTCCTTGGTGAGGATCCGTCCCTGTAAACCCGACCGGAGCGCCGAAGCTCAGACAGCGGCTCTTTGAGATGACTTTAAAACTGTAGGGGGCGAGGGGGAATCAAAGACAGAATTGAAACCAACACCCGTCGTGATCTGAAGCTTGTACCGTTCTGTTCGGGGGTCTCATCTGAGCGAGAGGCGAAATGGGCTTGTGTTGCGTAACAAAGGGTTCGTCTGACAAAAAAGACTGGGAGCCGCGGAGATCTGTGGTGACAAGCCTTTGAACTCTGCTAGTCAGCCTGAGCATATAGATACTGAATAATACATACATAGAAAGACACAGAACGCAAGGAAAACACAAACAAGTGTCTCCGCAAATGCACTTGAAATGCCAAGTCAAGAGAAAGAAGGCAAAATGACAGGCAGACATGTTTCTCTCTGTCTCTATCACAAAGAGGCGATGAGGAGAACGTCATCTATATTTTGATATTCTGGTCAGATTACAACAGATTTGATGGTGTTTGGTTTCCCGCTCTATCCGGCTGTTCCGCTGTCGTACTTTTCAGTGACCGTTTCCTATTCCCTGATACTGTGTCTGATCCTGAAGAAAAGAAACAGAGAACAAGAGAGACAGAGAAAGGGACGTAAAGAGGGGAAAAGAAAGATACACCAAAAGAGAAATGTGACACACGCATCTTAGAGAAGTTACCAAAGGACACCAAAGGTGTATAGAAAGAGAGAACCAGAGACAGACGCGGACAGATAGAATAATGGAGAGACGGGGACAGACAGAGATAGATCCATTGACAAAGAGCAAGTGAGAGTCGGGCAGAGCAGGACTGTGCAAGCAGACCAGCGTTATTAAAATTCCCCTCACAGTCAGGCCCTTTACTGGGCACAGGAGAAGAGGGGGAGAGAGCGATATTGATTCTGCTTGCGCTCTGTGGAATCACATCACAAGCCAACTCGCTGATTGATGGCTGTGAATTTGGCAGCGGAGCTGAGATCAGTCTGTCAGATAAAGGTTCAAACGCAGACACACACGAAGGCGGCCTTGAAAATGCACACGCAAGACTCACACCGCGACATCCGCACTGACGCGGCCGTCTGCACTGTCGCCGCCGAAAACTAGACTCACCGTCCTCCTTGCACTCCTCAGGTGGCTTGGCCTTCTTGGCGAGCCGAGGATCCAGCCATGACGTTGTCTTGGTGTTGTGACTGGAGGGAGCGGACAGAGAGACAGATTCATAGAAAGGCGGGAAGACAAGGGGAGGTGAAGAAAACAGGTTAGCGGGGGGTGACCTCCATTGTGCATGTGTACGTCTGTGATGTGAAGGGAGCAGGGGATGATGGGAGGGAATTTCTAAGGTGAACTAAACAGCCATATATCGCCTAATAAGCCTTCTGCTACTAATTAGGCAAGGGGGAGGCAGCGGTTTATGTGTGTGTGTGTGTGTGTGTGAGTGTGTGAAAGTTTAATTGTGTATGTGTGTGTATGTATGAGTAGGCAGGGTTCAACCATACCAACACATTCAGAAACAGTTCTGTTCTATGACCAGCAGTGTGCAGTGGACACAAAAAAGTATACATTTATTGAAACAATACATTCTACAAACATTTAAGGAACTAACATTCTACAAATAAGTCAGCCACACGTTCTACACACGTCAGCCGTTTGTCTCCGTCTCTCTCTCTCTCTCTCTCTCTCTCTCTCTCTCTCACTCTCTCACTCCATCTCAATAGCTCTCCCTCCATCTCTATAGCTCTCCCTCTTACTCAATGAAGTAGACCTCTCCTTTCTCGGTGTAAGCCATCTCCCAGTTGTCAGGCAGGGGGCCGAGCTCCTCCTCATTGATATCAGGGACTTTGGCTGGAGACCCAGGGGGAGGTGTGGGGGGCTCCTCTCCCTCGGTGGGGGACTCTGTAGGGGGGTCAGGCTGGCTAGGGGGCTCCACTGGGACCTCCCCAGACACCTCCGTGCTCTTGTCCTCATGCTCACTGGACTCTGTGGAAGAGACACACAAGCACGCACCACAAATATGAATTAACAATACTTTGTTCTCGTCTGGAGCAAACCGGTTTGATTGTATGACAAGACACTCACTCACTCACTCACTCACTCACTCACTCACTCACTCACTCACTCACTCACTCACTCACTCACTCACTCACTCACTCACTCACTCACTCACTCACTCACTCACTCACTCACTCACTCACAGAACCGCTCCTTTGCCTTCATATCCTAGAGTTGTTCTAATCCCAAATTCCATAGCACAATAAAACCAGTTTGACAATATGGCCAGGTGGACAAACAGTATGTTCTAATTTAAGGTTAAAAAATGATATTAGTCGATACGAAACGAATGGGTCGGACGGTTAGAAAAAAGACTTGATCACGAAATTCCTGCTGGATACTGGAACATACACAAGCCGTCAAAACCAAACACATGCAGGGCTGAGTCAGAGCCAAGGCAGGGTAGAGTTCTGGCCCCCTAGGATAGAGGGGGTTAGAGAGGACAGCACACAAGAGGGGTGGGGGGATGGGGAGGACAGAGAGAGAAAGATGGGGGGAAAACAGAAGAAAACTGTAGGGGTCGTTGGCTGTGTCAGAGAAACAGAGGGAGAGATTGGGTTGCTGTGTGGCAGTGTGTACGTGCCTTTCAAGAAAAAAAGGGAAGAGAGAGCACGCGTGAGAGAGAGAGAGAGAGAGAGAGAGAGAGAGAGAGAGAGAGAGAGAGAGAGAGAGAGAGAGAGAGAGAGAGAAGCTGGGAGAGAAGGAAATATATTCAAACATTTACTCTATGTGAAGGTTAAGAGAATGTGATAGGGACATGGAGAGAGAGAGGAAGAGAGTGAGCTAGAGAGAGAGAAAGAGAGACAAAGAGAGAGAGAGAGAGAGGGGGGGGGTAAAGAGAGGGATAAAGGGGATGGAGAGAGATAGAGGGGGAGAAGAAAAAGGATAAGGAAAGAAATGAATTGTAAGACTGATCTCAGTAGTATTAATAGAAACCAGGACAAAGGGCAATAGAGGAACAACAGAGCCGAGGAGATCAAGAAAAAAAAAAGAAAGTGTCCTTGATGTAGTTCAAACATAAAACACAACCTACGCCAAACACAAACACCGTTCCACAAAACGAAAGCAGTCGAACTATTCAGCTAAGCCTCTTGTCTCCATGCAAACACAACATATATCCAAGGAGGGTAGGGCAAAATATAAGGATTGAATAAGTGTGGGGACAGTACACTGCATGACCGGGAGCTGTTCTGCAGTGCCATACACACAGACACACGCACACTCATGCACAAACACACACAAACACACACACCGTTGCAGAGAAACAGTGTCTGCCAACTGAATACAGAACGCCATAGGAAGTTTGCCTTTAAATCATACGTATTCCCCACACCAAGCATTGTATTTCTGGCAAATGTTGTCTAATAGAATATGTTGCTATCCAGAGGGTTTGTGCCAAACTCTGGGTGAGGGCATTAACCGAAACACCAGGATTAATGGGAAAAACATGTCCTTCTGTTCCACTGGACAGCATCTAGCGCAGGCAGCTACAGTAAGCAGGGTTCAGTGCCAGAAGGAGACAGGGAGACAATATTTATTTAGTGTCAGTTTGTTGTGTTTGAAGTGCAGCCTTTCCTTTTATCCTGTCTTAACAGGAAGCATACACAATTATTTTTTTATGAGCTTTGTGTTTTGCGAGTCATGCGTTTGTGTAAATACATGTGGTATGTTTCTCGTTTTGTACCTTTACTTATTCATGCTGGTGGTGTTTTATTTGTATCTGCGCATACTTTAGCTCACAAGTCGGCTCTGAACGAAAGGACTCCTGCTCAGGCGATCCCAGTATGAAGATGAATGAAATGATAAAACAATTAATCTGGATCTGTAAAGAAACACCATCATGGCTCACAGTCCTCACATTGTCTTTTACACACGCACGCACGCACCCACCCACCCACCCACGCACGCACGCACGCACGCACGCACGCACGCACGCACGCACGCACGCACGCACGCACGCACGCACGCACGCACACACACACACACACACACACACACACACACACACACACCTGGCGTGATGGCGACCCCGTTGCCATTGACCACGGGGCTCTCCTCTTCCTCCTCCTCGGGCGGCTCCAAGCTGGCGCGCTGCTCCATGTTGCTGACCGACTGGTTCCTCTTCCTCTTGCCCTGGGCGCTGGGCCGGGCTCCGGGCAGCAGGGCCTCACTCACATTCAGGGGAGGGGCCGCCGGGGAGGGCTCCGCTGGGGGCTTGGGAGTGCCGTAGAAGTTATCTGTCACACAGGGAACACACACACACACACAGGCACGGTGATTCTAACAAATTGAATGGGCATTCACACCGCCGCTTCAAAGAGGATTAGACTGAGACGAACTGCAATGCGATGGATCAGTTAATCCTCTACCATAGCGTCTTGGTCCTGAGAAGGTGAAAGTGTAGGGGAGTGATCTGTGTAAGAGATGCCGTGTGAAAAGGCCAACCAGGAGGTAAGGAAGCAAGCTGTTTCCAGGTAACAAGAACTCCAGCAGGGAGATATACTAGGTGGGGATAGCTAAGGAGGTTTTTAGGGTCTTTGGATCGTATGAACTACAGTGGGGAGATATATTGGGCAGGGATAGCTAAAGATGGCTTTAGGGTTTTTAGAATACTAGCGTAATATACAGTACATTACCCAGGGTAGAACATTATCCATAAGATATTTGCTTTAAAATCACAACAAGACGTTTCTAGGGAGACGGGTATTTTATGTGAAATTTAAATTAGATCTTTACTGTCAAGGGAAATATACTCTATGATTAAATATTGAATCTGAGTGAGAGGCAAAGGCGTTTTTTTTCCTAATCCTTCAAATGATGGATAGAGAGACATGCATCAAAAGAAGCACAGAGTTGGGGGGGGGGGGGGGTGAAGACAAGAAGAAGAGGAGGATCAACAGGAGATATTGGTTTACTTTTATCCCAGCAGGAGGCTCAGAAAATATAGGAGCGGGTTTATCATGCCCAGTCCACATATGTAAACACACACACGACAAGAAAACAGTTTCTGCATATGGACTGAATGATGAAATTTATAAATGCTCAAACCCAAACCACATACTCTCCCATTGACACACAGTGCACAGTTGACAGGGTAAGCGTATGGAGCCAAATATGTTGATTGACATAAAAAGGCACATGATATGACTTTACCAGGCCCTTCTCCATCAACCACATGCCCCGCCCCCCCCCCCCCCCCCCTCTCCCCATGGAACAGCCAGCGACGGGTGCTCTACGAATGTTTCAGCCGCTACTCTTAAGTATGACTCATCGCACACGCTCACAAACACACGTACACACACATCAAACCCCCGCACGAAAACACACACAATAAACCTAATGAGCGAGAGGTTCAAGTTCAACGGCACTCTTCTGTCCCTCATCTGCCCCAATCTGTCTCTCCTCTGGTTCCTTTTCCTGCATCCCTCTCTATCGTTTATCCTCTTCCTCTACCACTTGCTCTCATTGCAATGTGCATTATAAATGGAGTCATAAGTGCTTGCAGCGCAGCCACCCAGAAAGAGGCGATTTCCCCTAGTGGCGCTGAGCTCGGTGTAAAGGCAACACTCTGTAAACATCTAAGCACGCACACGCAACATGCACACATATGCATGCCCGCCAGCACGTGCGCGCGCACACACGCGAACACGCACACGCGCACGCACACACGCACACACACGCACACACGCACACACACACACACACACACACACACACACACACACACACACACACACACAAACACAGCTCCTGGGCATGTGAACCAGTAACTCCTCCATCTGTAGCTGGATCCCTGACAGTGTGAAGAGGCAGATGCACTTAACATGGCCTTAACATGACATGGAGAGGGCATGAGCCCAGCAGCCCGCCGTTCTGCCTCACTCCAGCGAATGCAACGACCTCCACCCAGCAAAGAAACATCAAGGGCAGCTATGGGGCCGTGCACTCTACACTTTGAACCGGCGGATCAATACGGAAACAGAATGCAAAACAGTTGTGTCAGTGAGGGAGGAGCTTTGAGATGTTTTAATGGTTTCCCCTTCAGCTGAGAGAGAGAGAGAGAGAGAGAGAGAGAGAGAGAGAGAGAGAGAGAGAGAGAGAGAGAGAGAGAGAGCGAGAGAGAGAGAGAGAGAGAGAGAGAAAGGGAGGGAGAGGTTGTGCAGCTCTCTGGAGAGGCTGCCGGGACTCCACAGCTTACCTTCATAGGTTCCACTCTCTAGCAGGGCTCCACTTTGCTCCAGTTCCATAAAGCGCTCCACACTCACAAAGTTGTAGTCCACCCCAGGCACCTCCCCCTCCTTGGGCTGCCTGGTGGTACCTGCAGGGAGACAGAGCAGACGGAGGGCTGGGCAGTTAGCAGTGGAGACCAGCAGTGGAGCATGAGCAGAAGTGAGAGAAGAGAGGGATCGAGGAGCAGAGAGGAATAATTAATGGGGGGGGGGGGGGGGGGGGGGGTTGAGTGTGCCTAGAGAGGACGAGGGCGGTGAAAAGGGAAATGGAAGAGAAAAGAAGAGGAAGAGAGTCATCACTTTTGACGACCATCCAAAGCGCTATCGTGCACGGTGAATGGGGACGAAAAAGGGATCCGGCAGCTGAAGTGTGTGCGTCGGTCCTCGCCTCTCCCCAGTAACATCCGTCCGGCTCCATAATCTCACCAATCTAACGGTGTTTTCCACGTTATTAATGAGCCAATCGATGGCCCACTCTCACCCACCATGACTCAAAGCTCCTCACGCAGCACAACGAGACCGAGGGAGCAGTGGCCCCGCCGTCAGCTTATTGTTGAAACAGCAAACAAAGCACCGCCGACATATTACCATGCCGCAATGAGGACTGCCTAAGTAAGCTCCAGAGAGCTGTGTCAATGCTGCCCGGATGAGGCTCTGCTTTGTGATGCCACAGTACAGTAGGGGGATTTTCTCCGCTAATGAGGCCCCGTGTTTGTATCCGTGCCAAGTGGACTCTTCCTCCACCCCCCCTCCACCCCCCACTCCCCGCTGAGGGGGGCCGCCTGCTGTTGTTTCCTCGGCCACACTCCAATTTATTGTGTCTGAGCCTGCTGATTGGCTGGAGGCGGAGAGAGGAGTCCACTTAAGGTGTGCTTTTGAGGACAGTGACAGGCTCTGTAAACGAGCCGGAAAGAAGTTCCCCAACGTCCGTCATATTCATATGAGACAAGACGTCTATGGCTCAATGCTGTAGCCTACTTCTTGGTCCTCTCTCTGATGTCCTGAAATAACTCTCATGTGTGAAAGCCGTTTAATTGATTGAAGCCATGGGTGCAGTGCTAGCAGGGAGAGGTTTGAGTGACCACTCTGAGAATAATAAGAAACAGCAAGTGACTGCTCTTTGTGTCATAATTAGAGGGTGAGCTGCAGGAGGTCCACTTTCTGACAGCCGGCAGCAGTGGGTACACACACACACACACACACACACACACACACACACACACACACACACACACACACACACACACACACACACACACACACAATGAGGGTAGGCCAACAAACTAAATACACACGTTCACTGCACAAACACCACTGAGGAGAAACCCTGTACTTCCTCTGGGCTCTTCCGGTGTGATATCTGGACCATTAGATTTCCATTGATCTATTATCTCTTTTCCTGAGGAGGATCTACGTCCCACAACTACGGACACAACACAGTCAATGTTGTAGAGCTATCCTTGAATCTGTATACAGCTATTGATAACGCGCGGTATCTCTCAATGTGTTTGGCCCTCAAGGCCGTGTGTGAGTGTGTGTACTCATGGTGTGCGTGTCCTAGGGCCTCTGGAGAGGGGCGGGCCAACACTAATCTTATCTGTGAGCCAATCAGGCAGCGGTTGGAGGTCTTGTGCCACAGCATTGCAGCGGCAGCCACATGTGTGGGGAGAGCCACAGGTGTGGGGAGAGCCCCAAGTGTGGGGGTCACAGTCTCGTTTGCACTTCCACAATCTATTGGTCAAAATAGAGAATATATTGATCTTAAAACAAAATCCATTGCATCCTTTTTCAATGAGTCCCTGTGCATGTAATAATATATATAAAATAATATATATATATTTATATATATTTATATATATATTTATGTGTGTGTGTAAAAATATTAAAGACCAAGCTTTGAAATGTACAATTGTAAATGATGTTATCCAAAATATGACTTTGGAACATAAGGACATAAGGATATACGTGTTTTTTTTTTGCCATCGTCTGTGAGTAATGCTGTAGGGCTGAGGGCACACTAAGACAACCAGGCAGTGCAGTCCCCCACCCTTGCCTTCATCAGGACCAGCCCACTCTTGATAACCATATTGAGCTCTCAGATCAGGGATACATTATTCTTCAACCCACGGCAGAGTGGGCACCCCCTGTTGGCACGATGATGACCCCTGATAGCCTCCTCCCACAGTTCCATCCGCTGGAGATCGGCTGGCTGGGTCTGGAGGACGAGATATCGATCGACTATCTTGGCCTTGACAGAGGCCAGTTCTGTCTATTCCTCTCACTCGTTTGAAATCCTCTACCACTCCCTTTTTAACATTGACTTTATTGCATAGGGATTTTGCTTGTTAACTCTTTTTCTATTTTATCGTGCACTCTCTCTCCCTCTGTGCACACCCACAAACACTCTCTCTCTCTTCTTTTTCCTACATGACTTCACTCATCAATCTCCTCAATGGCACTGGGCCATGCTCGCTTTCTCTTTCTTGCTTTCGCTGTCTAATTCGTCTCCTTCAAGAAGCTTACTCTCCTCATATAATGGCTATTTTTGCATTATGGCTGCAATGTCATGGTCATAATGGCTTAAATGCGGCAGAAAGCTTTTTAGCAAAAAATCTAAAAATGAAAACGTTTCAGAGACTGCCACAAATGCCAAATGACTGCTACTTTAAAATATTTCCTCCACCCTACTCAAGCTCTGAAAGTGCCATGCTGTGAGGGAGACAGTGTGTGAGAGAGGAATGTGTGTATTTGTGAGGAATGTGTGTATTTGAGTGTGTGGTGGTGTGTGTGTATTTGTGTTTCTGAGCAAGGAAAGTCCATTTGGAGCCAAAGGCTAAAATAACTGAAATAATGGTGTGAGTCAAACAATGAGATCAGAGACCCCGCTGAATAATGGAACAAGGGAAAGGTGGAGGACTGAAGAGGGAGAAGAAGAGGAGGAGAAGGACTGTGTGTGTTTACGAGAGGCTGCAGCAGTAGAGGAAAAATAACAACGGTAGAAGTTTGGAGCTAAAAATAGAATATGGATGGACTGATTAGCGGAATACTAGGAAGGTGAGGGTGGAAAAGGTAGGTTCAGGGGGAAATACTATTGTGTATGTGTGTGTGTGGGTGGGGGGTGGGGGGGGGGCTGCATTGACTGACAGCCAGGAAAATTACAAAGAAAAAGTATATTAGGGTCTATTGATTCATGTCAAAAGATTCTTGCACCAGATAATATAGTGTGTGCATGCGTACAAAAGGAGGTATTTGTAACTCAGTTCTGCACATTTCTGTGTGTGTGTGTGTGTGTGTGTGTGTGTGTGTGTGTGTGTGTGTGTGTGTGTGTATGTGTGTGTGTATGTGTGTGCGTGTGTGCGTTGTGTGTTCTTGCCCTCGTTCTTGCGTACTTTCAGGTCTTTGCTGTCGCCAATAGCTTGAAGTACAGAGAGAGGTAATAGAGACAGATGGTAACTATAAATACACCCCTAAAGGTAAATGGACATACGGCTCCGTCAGAATTATCCCCCAGGCTAAGTCCCAGAGGAGGGATGGGTTTCATTAATGCCAGTTGAAAATATGACAGCCCTCTTCCCCTGCAGGCTCAATAGGTAGATAACCTGAGCATAGCCAGACAGATATGTTACACTTAAAAATGATATGACCGCAGCAGTCATCTCATTCCAACGCTGTGCATTAGCGGTAGCGTGCAACCCTAATCGCCACGCTGTCGACACCCAGGCATACATACACCCGTAGACACCAATACACACCACCATCAAAACCCAGACCTCACTTACCCAGCATCCTTTTCAGTATTGAGCAAGCAGAGCGCCATGGCGATAAGAGGGCAGAGAGGAGCCCGGAGAATCTCAATGAGAGGACTGTCTCTTTTTATCTCTGTTTGTCTCTCTGTATTCCTCAATCTCCCTCTTTCTCGCTCACCCTCTTTTTTTTTTTTTTTTAAGTCAGCCCATCTCTTCCTATCCACAGCCTTGTCTGTTTCTATCAGATGTCTTTCCATCCATCTCTACCTTCCATCCTCCATATTCTCTCTTTTTTATCTTCTCTCCTTTAGAATTTGCTCACTGCCTGTGCCTTCCATTTCCCCCTATTACACATTCCCTGCCAGTCCCTCTTAACCCCTGCCCCCTCCTTCTCCTCATTATCCCTCTCTCCCTCTTTGCCTCTCTCCCACTCAGTCTTGCACCTTGGCCACTACCCTCAACCCTCCTTCCCATATCTTTTTTCACCTTCAGTCTCTCTATTACTCCCGTTGTTTATTGCATAAATGCAGCAGATGCGCTCCTTGACAGCAGTGCTATAGGAGAGCTATGTTGGAGCAGAGAGCGAAACCCAGCACCCCTCATTTACACTACAAAGACTAGACTACATATGCAAAGCACAGCTCTACGGCAGGGCTGTCTGCTGACATGCAAACACCTTGTGACAACGTCTCGCTATGGCAAGAACGGTAGAAAGAAACACTGCATGGATTGAGAGGGCAACATAACAACTGTTACACCAAAGTCAAGCCCAGGCCCCGACGAGTCCCCGTCGCCCAGGGCCCTGTAATCTCGGTCCTGTTGGTTTCCCGGCTGGCTGAGCGCTGCCTCTAGCCAAACGACCCTTTGTCAATCAAATAAGTCAGCGCTCACACCTCCTTACCCTCGAGTCCTAAGCCTCCGATTAAAGAGCCAAGACGAAACACCGCAGAGAGTTGGGCCCTGCTCCAGTATAAATCATTCTAGGACGGGGACAAACTCTGCGCCCACAGATTCCGTCTAGCCGCCCTTAGCGCTGAACGTGTGGAGGCTGTGAGAGTGGGCTGCTAGCCCGGACACAGGCAGGGACTGTTTGATCTCGAATGGGAAAACACAGACATGTATGTTGCCTTTATTAAGCAACTAGCGTAGGCTAGATTTACACGAAACAAAGGAGGAAAACGAATCGTTAAGCAAATAGTTTAGCCATGGGAAAATACTGGTGGTGGTGCTGTGTGGCTTTCTAATGGGGAAAGACTCCGTAAAGCATTCAGCCTGAGGTGTTCCTTTTAAAGTGATTTGCCTCTCAGCCACCTAATGCCTGCGTGCACCAGTGTGAGTCGGCCCCACCAATCCGTCTAAAGGAGACTGTGTGCTCTGCCATTTAAGAGCCTGATCTACCTTCCACTGAGTGACATTGAGGAATTGGCCTGCTGCTGCCGAGGTGTTCGCTACGTTGACGGCAATCCGCACTGATAGGCCGAGATGTGCCTTTATTAGTCTGCAGCACACTCTGACGCAGGATGACAACGGGGGTTCATGATAGCACATACACACGGTCAATCCAACCTTGAGACAGTCCAGATGTGTGTGTGTGTGTGTGTGTGTGTGCGTGTGTGTGTGTGTGTGTGTGCGCGCGTGTGGAATGGTAATGACGGCGCGGAGCGGTGTAAACAGAAGAGGCTCTCTAAGGTGTCAGCACACACGGACTGCCTCACGAAGGGCCTCTCACCAAGCACTAGGCCTATCACTGCATATCACACATCAGAGATGGAGAGCATTGGAACCGAGAGACACACAGAGACACGCAGACACTAGTAAGGAATACAAATAAGAGCTTTCTGAAGAATCTCATTTACGGCTCAGTAGGCAAGCGTGTGGGAGGCTCAGGTCGAGGAGAAGAGGCGTGCGATGATATGACATCTGTCCAAAGCTTAACATGAACTGTGCTATGCAAACGTAACAATTTCATTAAGCACATTTAATAGTTCCACTG
Source organism: Aplochiton taeniatus (assembly GCA_017639675.1). NCBI lineage: Eukaryota > Metazoa > Chordata > Actinopteri > Galaxiiformes > Galaxiidae > Aplochiton > Aplochiton taeniatus. The sequence continues at coordinate 12,741,265 of CM030181.1, read as the reverse complement.
TGACAATATTCATGGGATCTCTCTGCCGTTTCTCTCCTTCACATAGACAGTAATTCTCTGTGCCAATCAAACGGCAGGGAACATACAACCACATCAAAGCATTTCAAGCAGACCTTTTAAAAAGAGTAAGCCAGCAGGCAAATCACCCCTTTAAGGGACAAAATCCCAAAGGGATTGTGTAATTTTCTCGAATGCATGCGTGCCTGCACACACACAGGCACACGCACACACACACACACACACACACACATGCAAGGGAACCCATAAAGACAAAAACATATGCAAGCACACAGAGACTGCTGTGTGAAGTCCTCATCATTCATTCATTCACCCGCACTGCACATAGAAAAGAAGCATGCATGGAATAATCTATATGGCAGGCGATATACGGGGCTACGTTCACAAACCAAACTACATACAGAAGGGGATCCCAAAGTAAGAATCAAAGCCCTTATCACCAGCCCTGTCACCGCCTATCTGATCCTCCATTTCACTCCCGAGTGTTATCCTCAATATAAGCATCGCCACTGTCGACATCATCACAGCCGTCACTTCTCCTTTCTGTACATTGTCAGCCTCCTCCACAACGATCCGAACAGTCTGACACACCATCACTCTAACAGTCTGACACACCATCACTCTTACAGTGTACCACACCATCACTCTAACAGTGTACCACACCATCACTCTAACAGTGTACCACACCATCACTCTAACAGTGTACCTCATCATCATCATAACAGTCTGACACACCATCATAATGACAGTCTGACACACCATCATAATGACGGTCTGACACACCATCATAATGACAGTCTGACACACCACCATAATGACAGTCTGACACACCATCATAATGACAGTCTGACACACCATCACTCTAACAGTCTGACACACCATCACTCTAACAGTGTACCACACAATCACTCTAACAGTGTACCTCATCATCATCATAACAGTGTGACACACCATCACTCTAACAGTGTACCTCATCATCATAATAACAGGGTACCACACCATCCTAATGACAGTCTGACACACCATCACTCTAACAGTCTGATGTACCATCATAATGACAGTGTACCTCATCATCATAATAACAGTCTGACACACCATGACCCTAGCAGTGTACCACACCATCACAAAAACCGTCTGAGACACCATCATACACCTCCTCTAACAATCCATCACACGATTATCCTAACAGTCTAACACGCCATTATCCTCACAGTCTAAGACTTAACTGTGATTTTACTTGTTTGTTTGTGTTTGATGTTTGTAATGAAGCACTAATTATATTTATTTTTTTCCTGGACTTTCCCCTTGCTAATATGTGATTGATAAGTTATCAAGTTGACATATTTACAGAAATGTTCCCTTGATTCATACAAGACAACAATTTTACTATATTATACTAAGATTCTAATAAACTATGATACTAACAGTCTTGCACAGCATCATACTAACAGTGCACCACACCTTCATAATAATGGTCTGACACACCATCATAATGACAGTCTGACACACCATCATAATGACAGTCTGACACACCATCATAATGACAGTCTGACACACCATCATGGACATCCTGAGACAATCCATCACACGATTATCTTAACATTCTCATACAACACTATTCTAAAAGTCTAACACACCACCATACTAACAGTCTAATACACTATGATACTAACAGTGTACCACACATTCATAATAACGATGGCTTTACACAACCATACTCACAGTCTAATACACCACGATACTAACAGTCTAATACACCACAATACTAAGATTCTAATACACTATGATACTAACAGTCTTCCACACTATCAGTGTACCACACTTTCATAATAACGATGGCTTCACACCACCATACTAAGATTCTAATACACTATGATACTAACAGTCTTACATACCATCGTTCCAACAGTCTTCCACACCATCATCTTCCGAGCTCTGTGACGGCAGCAGCAGCAGAGGATCCCCTCCACGGAGGCTGCAGGCCAGCGTGACACCAGACCCGGCAATGCAGAGTGACAGGGGCTGCATGTATTTATAGGCTATCTGACTAAAGAAACATGTTGCTCACTATTCAGGCTATTTATAGAGCCTCCAGTGACGCTTGCGCTCTGAGCACAGGATAGGAGCACGGTCTCGTTGAGGGAAGGACTTACCGGGGCTCCATTATCTTCTAACCCCGTTGCGGACCCTCTGTCTTGTCCTTGGTTCATTAAATTATTCTGTCCAGCATATTTCCAAAGCACTCACTGTCCTCTTCTCCTCACCCTCGTCTACTTTCTGTGCCCTCAGCCACACTCATTAAGTTCCACTTTAAAGTTTCACTACAAAGAGAAGGCTGAAAAACGTCAGGAAAAACATGAGAATAACTCTTCACTAAAATCCTCTTTAACTTGTGCTAAAGCCGAGGTCAGACACTGAAAAACTCTACGAAGTGGTTATCTCTGTCAAGTGGAAACACTAACCAAAGTAGACATCAGACAGACACTGGTCAAACTACAGAATGAGATACTGGCCTATGAAGCTGTACGTCATACCAGCAAGCCCACCAAATGTAACAACTACCATCAATCCCTCTATCGCTCCTACGCAATCTTGTGCTCATTCTTTTGATCTTCGCTGAAACATTTTCCATTCCAACTTTTCTTGTTCATTTTACACCCTCTCACTCTCATTCTAGAGGTATTGATTTGATCGCTCACCCAGCTCCCTCCTCGCTCTGGCTGTACCAGACTGTTTGGAGTCCGAGTTAATAAAGAAGGGTTTTTAGGGGTTGTGTGTGTGTATGAATTAGTGTGTGTAAGGCCCTCATTCTCCACAAACTAACAAGTACAGAACACATAACAAATATTGTATGCATCAAATACTTAATGTAGTCTGCTAAGGTTTCACAAATAGAGTCTATCATTGTCCAACAACACAGCAATTACCTCAGGCTGGCCAACAAAGTGACGCAAGAGTGGAGGGCAGGGGGGTTGGCAACATACAATACACAAGGCTACATAAATGTAAAGCCAACACACCAACAGACACACACACACACACACACACACACACACACACACACACACACACGGCATCTCCTCCCAACGCCCTTCAGAGTGACAGCACGTTGTGATGCAGAGTGGCGTCTGCCCGTCAAGCTGACAGACACGCAGTGACAGACTGGCCTGAGCACTGCAGACATGGGGGGAAACACAAGAGCTCCCAATCCTCCGCACCAGGACTGATAGCACAGGGCGGCAGCCATACTGCAGCTTAGCACCATCCCTGTGCTATAGGACTCTGGTGCTGTCATTCAAATGCTGGGAGAATTTTCTCAGTAGGCCAAACTCGGTCTCTATGCCAGAACACTCTACACAATAAAAATTATGTGCTGACTTAAAAGCAGCTACGGTCAGACGGTCTGATTCAAACCAGAGATATACTGTAGGGAGAAGGCCACATCTAAACTAAGGTTATGGCAGTCCAGTACAGCACGTTTCTGGTAACGCGTGGGAGACCCACTACGTTGTTTATGCTCCGGATGATAGACAGTCCATTACTGGATTGTCAGAGAGACCTCACATTGCAAAATGACCCGTCTTGCTACTGCCAATGGGTTTGAAGGACAAATGATTGAATGGAATAATTGTCCCGTTAGTTTTCCTGACTTTCAACTGTCTTCATTAGGGTAATTGTTGCCACCTGTTTTGTTTTGTCTTGATTGGTTCTCCTGTTTGTGTTTGTGCCTTGTCTTTTGAATTGTCCCTTGTCTAGTCATTGTTTGACTTTGCATGATTTTGAGCCTTCATGCGTTCGCCGTTTCACGATTAAAACTTCTGTTTTGAGATGTCTGCGTTTGGGTCCTACTCTTCCTTGGTGTGTCGTGATAATAGTAGGAATGCATTCTGTCTTTTCCCAGTGCAGAGGACCTGCAGCGTTGAACTGCAGCCAGTGTTCATCACCCCGACTGTCAAAAGTCCCTCTGCACGCGGAACGGCTTAGCAGGGATAGAGAGAATGAAAGAAGGCTGAGAGCATTAGTGGCTGTGCTCACAGAAGGGAGGGATGATGGGGAAGGCAGGGGAGATAGGGGACCGGCGGGAGAGAGATGGGAGGAAGAGGAGTAGAGATGGGAGGAAGAGGGGTAGAGAGCGAGCCTGAAGAACTGTGCAGCTGTGGGCGCCTGTTCAACAATCACTTCTGTGTCATCGGCTCCACACACGGATGGTGAGCAACAGACGTAGTGGCAGCGTAGCTCAAACGCCAAAACAAGCCATCGCCAACTTGAGAGAATCCTTGCATGGTGCAGGGAGGTGGAAACCACCCAGAGCCTCCCCATTCACAAACCCTTCCCGTTTGCTTTCGGAACTTTATGATGTGATTTAACTTGGCTTATAGAGGACAAAATAAGCAGGTTGCATGATTGCGTAACATGATGGCTACATAACATTAGGCTTGTAGCATATTGACTGAAAAGGACACAATCAATGAATAATCAGGTGCGTAATGTCATATATAAGCTAGCCAGAGTACACCAAAATGATTCACTAAGCTCCGTACCAGCCCTTCCACAGATGCTGGATGTGTGGAAGGACAGGCCAGAGAGAGATGATCAACAGTGGGAGGCCTGTGTGTGTCTTCCAAGAGGCTGCTCTCCAGGATGGCTGCTGTGTTGACAGCAGGGCAGGAAAGCTGGGAACAGCATCGCTCCAATCATCCCTCCATCCCTCCACCAAAGACATGCTCTCTCCACAGCACCCAGTCAACCATAACACCTACACAAACACCTAGGGCCCGGTAAATGACGAAGCTATTCCTTCTGTGCTATTCATGCTTATGTGAACACACGCATGAACACACGTACCCAGACATACACATTTGTCAGTTTGTCTTGACATAATTCTGTCAAAAAGATAATAATAGCTACCTAGCTCGAGAAGCCCTCCTTGATTAAGAGTGTGTTTGTGAGAGACAGAGGAAGCCATGCTCTGAGGAGTCAGATGTTTGCATATCAATCCCATGAGTTTGCAAATGTGGCAGCATGCATCACTCTAATGGCTCTCATTCTATGTGCGTGAGTGTGTGTTTGGAATGTGCGTGTGTTGTGTGCAAGAGGGGGCAGGGCGTCACGGCAACACAGGCATGGAGATGAGAGGCTGGTTGCCGTGGAAACCTCAGGCCTGAAAGCTTGGCGACTTGTCGAGGGAGAGAGTAAAGTAGAGACAGCGGAGTAAGAGAATGAAAGAGAGACAGTGAGCACCAGGGCAATACCCCAAGGGCAAAGAGAGGGAGAGAAAACGAGAGAGAGGAATAGGGGACAGAAAAATGGGGAGAAGGGAAAGAGGAAGTAAAGCCAGACAGAGAAGGAAGGCAGGAAACAATGCTGACGTGTGTGTGTGTGTGTGTGTGTGTGTGTGTGTGCGTGTGTTTGGGGGGTGGGTAGGTCACTCACAGGGCACTGTGCGGAGGTAGAGGTTGTCTCTGATGATCTGCTGGTGGTCGTGGTCTACTGAGCCTTTAGAGAAGCGCAGGTTGAGGTAGTGCCGAAGGTCCTTATCAACCACTCCCCCTACACACACACACACACACACACACACACACAGAAGAGGGCATGTTAGAGCATACATATTATTCTCCACTTATACCTTTTACCATGGAAACAGGCACATCAGAACATGTGTGCATGTGCATATAACCAGGGAGGAAATCAGCGCATGATACAAAAACATGTCACAATACCATTATCTGAGGTAGGTTACAGTGAACAGATTAGACACGACAAACCTAACACACACTCACACACACACACTCACACACACACACACACACACATCACAATAATTGTGCGCTCTGGTAGTCCCCTTTGGCCTGGAGGCTAAATATGCCAAGTCAGCAGGTTGAGTGTGGACTGTGTGTAGGGGGCAAAGAGGACAGAAGCCAAAACCGCATCATTAAAGCACAGCCATCATTACTCTATGTAACACGAAAGCCAAAGATTTACACCACGACTACAGCCACAAACAATAGACTCTAAAAAACAAATACTGAAACCCATTGGCTTCTATTGAACCATTTCTATATCATCGATCCCTATGGAACTTCCTCCTCCTTCTGCTGAAAAAGCAAACAATTGACTTTATAAAACACAAAACCCCACCAGCTCATATTCAAACCTTTCCAAATCAATGTCCCCTATGGAAACCCTTCCCCCTCCCCCTCCTTCTGCTAGCAAGCTGGAGGACCCTATAACTTCCTCCTCAGGTATTCAAGGAACACTCCTGCTGTAGCTACACATTATCTATACATGTCACCTAAACCACACATACAATACATTCTATGTCTGGCCCCTTAACACTAAAACATGACAGCATGCTCTTCGTATGCATGTTCTCAATGGAAAAGCAGGCATTTCCTCCAGCAGGTTTGTAATTTGATGAAAACCTAAAAAATAACCTCTATCGCCCCCCACGTACACACGCACGCACACAAGACCAACAGACACAGGCGCAGACGCTAACGACCGCTCTTTTGCGAGCCCCATAATGCTTGTCCTCGGGAGCAGCATCTTATGTAAAGCCGTCTGACACCATTTTAGCTGGGCTAAGTGTGGAGCGCTCCTGTGGATTCCAGCACACGGGCAGACAGCCGACAGCAGAGAGCCGCGCAGCGCTGGCTGGAGGAGAGCAGGACCAGACGACAAGGGGAAATGGTGGGGAGAGCCTGATTAACATGATGAGGAGGCTGTCGCACCGTTCTAATCAGTGTGTGCAGACAGGGGGGACACACACACACACACACACACACACACTCATGCACCGCAGCTGACAAACAACCCGAAGCACACTGTCATTGATTGCATGGAGAAAAAAAATTGAGACCGACAACACACACCAGACACACACCCACACACCCACACACACACACACGCTAGACATATACTCATGCGATTTTTGACGTACACACGTAAGGACACAGACACACAAAAACAGAATCCAAAAGACAGTCCATGCACCTCATCTGGCCCCGATGCTGAGACTGTTACATGAAGCTCTTTTCCACAGGTATGCATCCACAGAGCCTGTCCTCCCAGGCGTCCTCTAGCCCTGTGCCCAGCCACTATGCATCCATCCCTGGCTTGGTCAGCCAATACATCCACCTGCGTCTGGTCGTCTACCAATGCCCCAGTTTGAACACGGGTTCCAACTGGAGCTGATTTAATCCCACGAATGTTGCTGGAGACGGGGTAAGGGATAGATAAACGCGGAGGGATGGAGAGACGACGACCGTCGGGAGAAAACGAAAGAAAACGGGATCTGCCACTGGGAAGCCGGGATCCAGCCAATCTGGTTGCTGATTGGTCAGGCAGTTTACACAGTCCTGCAGCAACCTCTGTCTGCCGTCGAGTGTATTGCATTGTCTGTGCGAGTGACCGTGTGAATGCGTGTGTGTGACTGTGTGTGTGTGTGTGTGTAGTGGTGTGTGAGGATGCTTGCGCAGTCCAGAGGCTCCCTGACACTCCTAAAAGACAGTTGCTCGCTCACACCAGATGCTTCGGCTGATTGGCCTTGTGTAAACGTCACTAGCGAAACATAAATACAGAACCCACAGAGCAGCCACCCATCTACACCCACACACACACACACACACACACACACACACACACACACACACACACACACATGTGCAGGGATGAACTAAACGCAGCAGCTGCTCCAGCTGCACGGCAGCGAGGAGGCCTTGAGCGCCGCCCTGGGAAAGATGTGGTCTGAAAAGCACACAAACCCAAACAGTGGGGAAATACGTTTTATTGACCATTCTGCTCACTCGTTAGAGGCTAGGCAGGGGAAGCACAGGTGAGCTACCATCCAATTAACACACAAGTACACGAGGACACACACAAAAAAGTTAACAAGTGGCTCAATAAATATTCAGTGGGGAAATGGCAGTAAAATGCCCAAAGTCAGTGTACATTTGTATCACGCTTTCACCAATTAGGCATATACATGATTAAGCTTCTTCATATTCTTAGACAAGGTACATAACACCTGATTTGGAAAAGCTTATTGATGTACATCTGCTTTATTGATGACATCAAAATGGTCTTTTCCCCTGCAGAATATTTATCGAGATAATTGTTATTGTTACAATCACGCTGGCTTGACCACAGAGGAGGGGAAGATAAATGTAGCATTCAACAGGAGTCATTGGGTTTGACTGGGAATGAAGGGCATAATTAGGTCTGGCGTCCTCAGGAGGCGAGAGAAGCACAGCCGTGCCACATTGATTCTCTCCAAGTTCCTCCGCTCACAAAGTTCATGAGCTGTTCTCTGAGCACACACAGCTCCGCAGCCAATGCCCCCAGAGGATGGCACACTCACTCACAGATAGATTCAACCAGAGAAAGACACACACACACACAGTTACATAAACCTGCACAGAAACACTGAACCCAATATAAACCCAGTCCACTGTAACAAGACACAAACACAGTCAAAGAAGACAACACACTAGCATCCCATCAGAGTACCAACAGACCCAGAATCGTTTCAGACTGATGCAGTGATACTTTAGAGTCAACCAAGTAAGGCACACAAAACGCAATCTCTCGCCACAAATGAATGCAACCCGACAAATCTACCTAACCGCAACCCCTACCGCCCGCCCGCCCCCCCCCCCCCTCTCTCTCTCTCTCTCTCTCTCTCTCTCTCTCTCTCTCTCTCTCTCTCTCTCTCTCTCTCTCTCTCTCTCTCTCTCTCTCTCTCTCTCTCTCTCTCTCTCTCTCTCTCTCTCTCTCTCTCTCTCTCTCTCTCTCTCTCTCTCTCTCTCTCTCTCTCTCTATCTCTCTCTCTCTCTCTCTCTCACACACACACACACACAAACACTGAACAACTGCCTTCCCTATAGAGGCTCTTTCCTCAAGACCCCGAGGTGCAGAGTGCAGAAGTACTTCACTATCTGACCGAGGGATTGAAATCTAGCACTGAGGCTGCAGTGGGGAGCTCTGGGGAACTCAGAGTTGAAATGGTGCCTGGCTGGTTGTCATGGAGAAGAAAACCCAGAGAGGAAGAGAGGGATGTTCTGATCAATAGGTTTTGCACACAGCTGGTCCTCACTCCCACAAGGTCATACATACAACAGATGCGAACAGAAAATTGCGGGGCAAGAGTTAATACATACACAAGATATTACATTTTAATGTTGTATATCTCTAGTGTCGATCTGTATTATGCTATGTATTGCCTCTGTATTGTTTCTTTTCTCCTGTCCTCCATCCACTCGTTTGTTCATACGGCTACATTGGTTGCAGGACTCTCCTGTCAGCTCCCTCTGGTACACTTCACCTCCTTGCGTCCCCCTCTACAAGTATATTTTCTTTGCCTCCTCTCTCCATCCCACACCCTCCTCCCTCCAGTGAGCAGAGCTCTCCAGTGGTTTCATTTGCAGCCGGCCTGAGCTGACCTGTTCTGCCTTTTTCTACCTTTACAGACCCAATTAGACTAAGACAGACCCGGTTTCAGAAGGGATGTTTTTCTAAGGGAGTAAGTTATGTGCGTGTGTGTGTGTGTGTGTGTGTGTGTGTGTGTGTGTGTGTGTGTGTACATGTAGATTTATGAAAGTTGTATTTAGATGCGTAGGCAGGGAAAGTTGTTCATTAATAACATCCCTTTCCGAGTTACACATTAGTGTTATGACAGAGGGATGCATCTCCGTCATTAATGGTAAATGAAACTGGCTCCCTGCTAAAGGTCTCCATATTGATTAGGCCCAGCGTCAGACTGGCCTTAGCCATGAAGTTCCTTATACTCAATTTCTCATAGTCCTCCCATTGTAATCATGACCACAAGGCCACACACACACACACACACACATTGAATTTGAGTCCAAAAGCAGACCAGAAAAGTGTACAACACATAGGACGTATGAAGGTGAGCAAAAGGTATTTGAGGCAAAGGATTCCAGCCATAGTGTACCTACTGCCTTTCCAATGTCTTATGAGCACAGCAGATAAATGACTTCCCTACCGCACACCATCCTCACAGCTCAAGGCTGATGAGATAAATATTGATGGGAAGATTCTGTGTGTGGTCGTGTAAACGCCAGAAGGATGCTTGTGAGTGTGTGCGAGTGCGCTCGTGTGTGTGTGAATACGGACATCGGCCTCTGTTCTTAATTGAGGGTTCAGAGGCGCTTTCACTCCTGATTACGCGCCCCGGTTCTTGCACTTTCAGCCATTTCAAAGAGGAAGTATAGGGAGGCATCTTAATGATGCACAACACAGAGCTGGGGGAAGAGGTAAGTGATAGAAAAGACAGACAGGTAGACCGAGGGAAAGCAAGGATGGAAAAACTTGTGAAAAAAATGTATAGAATACCAAGTAACGATAAACGATAACGATAAAACAGGAGATATGGGAACATCAACAAAAATTTAAATAGAGACAGGGACATGGTGTGAAAATAATTCAGACTAAGGTTAAAAGTCACAGTGGTTTGCAAGAGGTCGATATTCTAAAGGGTTAACCCAAGCAGGGATCAACCTCAGGTCAATACCACCAGAGGCTAAAGGACATAGTGAAAGTCGAAGAAGGGAGAAGCAGGGAGAATGAGGAGGAGTGGTAGACGGAGGAGGAGGAAGAGGAAGAGGAGGAGGAGGGAGAAGATCATATCCAAGGGGAGAACTTCTCTCTTGTCCCATACCATGATTTTGATGACGATCTACCAAAATAGAATAAACTGATCTGACACCAAAAACTCATCCACCAAACACTATTGTGTGAAATGCCTTGAACAGAGAGTTGGTGATCGACTAATTACTCAGCCTCCAACCGAATGGAGAAGCACTCTCAGCAGTATGGACAGTGACCACTATCCGTCGTTAACAGTAACTGTAGCATGAGGTAAATGAGCCCCTATTCCCGTGGAATAACTAGCATCACATCTAGAGGTAGATAGATAGATATGAACTGTTCTCTCAAATTACTTTTTAAAACATGATCCAGGTCTCGTGACTTTGATAACTACCGCCCTCTTTGGTAGAAAACACATACTGCAGAAGGTAAAATGGTCCCCTCAAAGACGACGCGCTAACGTCCGATCAAACCTATGTGGAGGTAAATAGGTGCAGTCTCGGTTTGCAGATGGAAGAGTTCTAAGTCTAAGGAGGCTTCCTGCACTCCGGCGCAAACTGTGGCACCATCCCAAGGTATTAATATCAGGCATAGATTCAGCCTCTGGCTCTAGGAGAGGATGAGAATGTTACTGGTACCCATTCACCAGCTTCTCCTTAGTCCTACTGTAGCAGCTTCCAGCACCCCAGCTTTTATAATCCCTCTCATTCAGATCTCAAACCCACAGAGAGGCTATCAGATTAGCGCTGGCGGCTAATCTAAACTTCTGTGAATAGAAGCCATCCCCCTGCCTCCTGTGCTAGTGGGCCCGTTTGAATAAACCCCAATGATCCTGTAGAGATCGGAACCACAGAGATGAAACAGAACATACCACTACGCCACCATGACGCTGTTGTCTCAACACAGAACCGGGTCGCACACTGCAACGCAAATAAAAGATAACTTGTCGAACTGCATGTTTTTACTGGTGGGTGTGTTTGTGTTTCCTTTGTTTGTGGTTGTATGCGTGCATTTGTGTGTATGGGTGTGCGGGAAGGAGGGACACAAAGAGGGAGGGAGGGAGGGAGAGGGTCACAGAGAGGTGAGCTACAGAGACAGCTGATACAAAGACACCTGGTCTGTCAGTGGAAGGACATCTTTGCTCAGAGGGTCCGATAAACTTAAAAAATATGGAAAGAAGCATTAGGACCCCCCCCCCCGTAACACACACACTCACACAAGTATGTGCTGACATTCACACCAACTGCTTTAAATAGCAGCTGTGACTAGGCAGATGCCCTCACTGTCTCTCTGAGGTGAGAGAGGGGGATGACTAGCCGGCGGCCCCACTGACCTCGTCCCCCAGCAGGCGGTCTGAGGGTGGGGTCACGAAGAGCAGGGACAGGGCAGTGCTGGAGTCCTGCACAGCTTTTACCACAAAGCTCCCCCACAGTATGACGCAGTGTGTACACGTATTCACACCTCCCCTCTTTCTACACATTCACGCGATTAATGTATGCATGCATAATCCTTGTCTTGCTCTTTCTTTCTCTTTCATTTTCAGTCTCTCTCTCTCTCTCTCTCTCTCTCTCTCTCTCTCTCTCTCTCTCTCTCAACAGAAAGACACACACACATACACAATATGAATAATCATAAGAATATGGTGTTTCATCTCAGCCAGATGAAGGTTTTAAATAGAATCAAAATTGTCCTGTGAAATATGCTCTCTCTCTCGGAGCACGGACCAAAACACAGTATTATACAGTCAGATTGCCATGGTGATCCGTCACTTAAAGGCTGGGGCGTGTTGTTCTTGGGGGAAACAACAGCTTAGGGATCCTGAGTCATTTTCTTGACTGATGAAGATGATGATGACTGTTGTTGTGAACCAGAGATTTATTGTAGTAGATCACCCTAAATGATTCCCTGCTCATATGCCCCCTTATATTACTTATCCAGGCATTATTGGGTCGAGCAAAAATTCCCGCCCTTGTATTACCCTGACGATGTCTTTCATTTTGTATTATTCGTTTATGTTGTTTAAATCAATCGTTGCAGTCCACCCTCTGACGGCATGGCCCTGATTTGAGACAAAAACTCACTCACACACACCCATACACACTATAGGATTAACATGAAGACCCACCATGCATGCAGGGTATCTGCTCATGACAGGAACCAAGGAGAGTGACCTAATTTAATTAAATGGGACAGGCATTCGGCCATCGGCTGAGGTTGAGGGCGATCCTCAGAGCCTAGCTCCGGCAACTTCTAAAACTGCCTCGACCGAAAGGACTCCACACTCGTTGTCCAGTTAGTAACACAAACAATAGAGCCAGGGTGTTATGCAGTGTCGCTCCAGCTTCTGACTAGCCCTATGACAGACACGAGGTCATTTGTCTCCCTTGGTCTGTATATATTCCATCTGTGCCTATTCCATAGGATGGCCATCGGGCTCCCATCCCCCCTTATGACGAGGTAAAGATAGAGTTTGACTCATATTTACACACCACAGTGATAGTTGAGAAGAGTACCGCATGACTGTAATGATGACCTTCATGTTTAAAGCACATGCAGAATAAGAGTCTCCTTAGCTCTCTGCCCTGCTCTGTCCTATATAGACCTCAGTGGAGCACTGCTGCTGCACTGTACAGCTCTCCCCCCATAGGTCGCATGTCTGGGCAATCATTAAACAGTGCTGTCTCCTTTTTACATGTACTTGAGGAGCAAATGTCAAATGTCCGAACAGATGATGTCCTTATGTTTAACGATATAAGACTAGTTATCTGAAGCGAGGGGTAAGGGGTTGTCTGTACCCTCATGGTCTGTTCAGGAGTTTGATTTTAATCCATAGTTCTATTTAGACAGGATATAGAGTCACCATCAGTATTTTAGAGTGTGCGTCTATTTCATTTCAAAGATAGGATTAACATATATATTGAACAACTTAAATAGCCCCATGGCCTTTAAAACACTAATAATAATAATAATAATAATAATGACTTGGACTTCTATAGCGCCTTTCATGATACCCAAGGTCGCTTCACAAGAGTTTCACTAGAAAAAGAAATTAAAAAGATACCCCTTTTTCACATGGCACCAATGCCGTGGCCTACTAGCTGCCTAAGTCATAAGTATTGGTTGTATTTTTGATCTCTCACCTTTAGCCTGAATCCGATCTCTCACCTTTACCCCCAATCTCCCCCACACTCACACTCACACACGTAACACACTCACATACAGACAAACACGCAGGCACACACACGCACGCAGGCACACACACATTTCAACAGTCCTCGTCTGGGTCGAACACATCTTGGTGCTATGATCCAGCACACAGCTTTGTAATTCTGCCCCATCTAGACAAATTGCTGTTCGTAATTCCCCTTCCTGCTGGAGCTAACCTGGCTAATGTGGAGAGAGGCTATAGATTGGAATATATGAATCCTTTAAGAGATCATTAAAATGAAACTTGAAACATTCGTCCTCTCTTAAACGCTTTCTTTAGCCCTACATTGAACATGCACCTAGAAGTAGGTTAAACCACCATATGTGGCGGTGCATTGTTATACTCTCATCTATCATGCTACGTTTAGTGCAGGGCCATGTCTGGGATTCAGAAAGGAGAGGGGATTTTTTATTTTTATTTTATAGGCTGTATTTCTAATTTAGCCTACACAAATTATTCTTCTCTTAAGTTGTTTTTCCAATTGGCCTACTGGTCTGGCCTATTGGTCAGTGAAATATTTCTCATCAGATTCAATAGGGACATCACATCACTCTGTTACCACAACACTACACTGTAATGCTACATCATTGCACACTGTGGCCTCACAGTAACAACCAACAATGTAACACATTATGGCGGCACAATAGACAGTGTAACAAATTGTGACACACAACATTTCAAATAAAATATATAAATGATGTAAAAAAAATCGAACACAAAAGTCAATAATACAGGTCACTTTCTAATAGCCATTATGTAATTGTTGAAACATAATATGCAGTTAATTTGTCAGAACTGTGATGTCACTTAGCATGTCACAACCATGTTGTTCTGTTAGGTGGGCCATCATAAATGTGCATGTGAGACATCGAACATTGTGATGTCACACAAAAAATTGCCCTCATCAGTCCCACTGACATCTCTGTCTAGCCACCTGGTCAGATCTATTATCTTAGCCTTTGATGCTATCGTAAAAGGTTAATTCTGAGGCTGAAGGCAGATATGGTGAGGGAGTTAGTCGCCGAACACCCCCCCCCCACCCCCCCCCCCCCACCCCCACACACACACACACACACCCCTCTGTACAGGTACAGGGCCTAAAACGGCTCCTACATTAAAACAGACCTGCGAGGCGGCATGCTGTACTCACGTCTCTCTCTCAACATTATAGGTGCACTCCCTGAGGGACAGGGGCTCCTACCTAACGGAACATAGTCCATTAGAGACTTCCTCTACTCTATTTCTACTCTCTATGTGTGTCTATGTGTGTGTGCACAAGTGCTTGTGTGTATATAGGTGGGTGGGTGTGTGGGTGTGTGTTTTGAGTCTGTTTTCTGGTCTACATGAGGGTTCCTCCAGTTCATACTGACTGAGAGAGCCCTTGGTGACAGTGGGTTTAAGCGTGTCTATGTATGCATGCATGCTGGGGTTTTTTTCCAAGATGGAGGACACAGTTCCCATATTGTCAGTTTGTTGGATGCTAGCTGAGCCACTGGACCCCTTCTAGATGATTCCTCACTGAACTGCTGTCTGAAACAAACAAGCAGCCCTCAATACACGTCCCTCTCTGCACTGTGGAAGAGAAACGACAAAGAGAAGGGAAGAACAACAGGCAGGGGAAGATAAAGATGAGCACTTGCATTTAACCCTTAACACACCAAAAGACCTGGTTATTATTCATGATGGGCCCAGTCTTTCAGCAGGCTCCTGCACCAATAATCAATCAGAGATACACAATTCATAGGTACAGCCATACAATTAGTGTGCTGGCTATCAGTGAAGCCTCTTGTGGCTTAGTGTCCCCACTGGATAGATAGACAGTTACACATGACTGTTTTAAAGCCCAGCCCAAACCGCTGAGGTTGAGGGTAGGACCATCAGCAACTCCAGTAGCTCCCTCAACCCTGTGACCCTGCCAACCCTTTATACTGGATGACAGAAACAGGTCACTCCAGTCTGGTGCTTACCATCCTTTAAGCCAGTGATTCCAATGCAAACACGCCACCATCCTGCCAAAACAGCTACCCACCCCCTTAGACAAGAGCCTATCAGGGAATAACACCAGTAGGTGTATAAGAGGGAAACTAGGATAAGGCTTATAGACCTAGCAAAATGAGGACCACATACATGTTGGAGGACTATGGCCAAATAGGAGATGATGTCTTATTTGTCATTGCAGTGTAACTGTACTGCATAAATAGGCCTATATGTTTTCCCCAGTAGACACTGCAGGCTGTAACCTAGACATAAGCAAATCAACATAACAACAAAACATTCACAAGATTAAATATTTAGCTAATGACATAACCCTTTACCAAATAGAAAAACCGCAGGCATAGCACGTTGCCTAAACGGACACACCCCCTCCGGCATTGACCCAGACGTTTTTGATTAAATAAAACGACGAATCACTCAAACTGACTGCTAACCCGCATGTATTCCTTGCTTAAATCCTGTACATAATCATTTTTCCCACAATGAAGGTAGACATTTCAACGGACTACGATTTGTAACCAAGACTACGCACCAAACAGCCATAATTGCCTTTGGTAGGGATTAATAGACTCGTCGGCGAGCCACTGTCTTCTGACGTACCAGACTTCACACATAAGACAGCACAGACACAAACAAGACAGCGCAAACAACCAGGCTGTCCCCAGTAATATAAAACCATGCGGCGGCGCACTAATGTTTACGGTCTCTGACTTGGCACCGCCTCACCTTGTTTGACACACTTGAAGCGGACCGGATCTTTGCAGTGTTTAATCACGGCCAGCACATCTCGGGCTGTGAGCCCAGCCACAGGCATGTCGTTGACTTCCAGAAGCAGCTCATCTTGAGCCAGTTTTCCGTTCTGGATAGCTGCCTTACCCTGTTTCACCTCCCCGAAGTAGGGGAACTGCCCGTTCTCCGCGCCCCCCTTAAGCTCGAACCCCAACTCCCCTTCTTTGCTTCTTGTGATCACCGCTTCGTGGACTTTGTTAGTCCAGTGATTTTTCTTTTTCAAGCTCTTGGACATCGTAGGGCAATAAATCACCAAAGGGTGCCCATCCAAAATAACCTATCGTCTCATCCTGCCAGTCCTGACGACCAGCAGCTCAGAGCGACGATTGCTCCATCACCGTCACAAGCCAGGCATAGTATCCGTCTAGAAAGAAGCGTAGTTGGGTAGGGGGCTGCAGCAGAGCACGGTAGAGAAAAAATATACTGTCACACAGACGCAAAAGAAAGATACTAGCGAATGACCCGGATGTGAAGTCTGGAGGAGGGGAGAGATGAATGGTTCGGGTTCGGTCGGGAGAGAAAGGGATGGATGGGAAGAGAAAATGCAGGAGGCGCAAATGAGCGCTTCACGCCCACTGCTAAATTGCCAGATGAGTATTGTGAAAATATTCAGAAGGCAACGTAGCCTTAGAGACACCGGCCTACGTAATTTAAACAAAACGGCCAAAGATTTTTTTTCTAGCTTTTATACTTATACAATTTCCAATGTTTTGTTTTACAATCATAGACTGCATCCCTGCTGTCGTGTAGACAATGCCTTTTAGATAAGTTAAGCATGTGAACAATAGCATAATATATCTCATTGCATTGCAGACTCAATCAAGAGAGCCAATGAAACATGATACCTGATAGTGAAACTGTCACAGAGGTCACACAATTTTTTTTTTATTGTAAACTTTTCTCATTTTGAAAAACTAACCTTCATAGACAACCTGACTCACATTCTAACACGTTAAATAGCTGGAGCTACTGGAGACTGACTGTCAGTGTCCATTTGAATATATCGTTTTTAGAACAAGAATAACCCAGCTGTTTATTTCCCCACAATTATATACGGATATATTTATTTTAGTGATGTTAATTATAGATGTATGAATGGTTTAATTGCCTCAATTGGTCAACATTTAACTTGGTATTGTCTAAAGCCCATGGGGTGAATAATAACACACCTTATCCTGTTTAATAACAGATGCCTTAATATCCTGTTACTCCAAATTCATCTATGATTCCCCCTTGTAGCATTACATAAATTCTATGACATGAATCTTAAGGAAGTCCAGTAGAGAATGACAAATCCTTTTGTTGTCATTATTTTTTTATGGCTGCACAGCTTTGCCAAGTGGCTAAAGTGAAGCTTCATTCAATATTTAAAATGTGATGAAGTCCGGAGTTCCATCTCCACATCTACTAAGAGTTAACATCTGCATGGCGTAAAGTCCACCTGGGCTTCTACCACTCTGAGTGAGTGTGCATTTGTGTGTGTGTTTGTTGGGAAGGAGGGGGATGGGGTTGAATGGGGTAGAGACAGATAGAGAGTGTGTTGTGTATATGTGTGTTTTTGTGTGTTTGTGGGCCAAATATAGCCTTATGCAATTGAAAATGCAAGTGTATTTAAGTGGAGTGACCCATCAGTCCCAATGTATTTTTTATTTCTTAACAATCCACGAGAGAACATCTGTTTGTTCACTTAAAGTATTCTCCTTCCTGTCAACAGTTTGGTCAGAACATATTTAGATACTGAACCTAATCAAAAATGTCAGACTATAAGGCTTAACTAGGAGCTACCGCTCTTAACAAAACCTGAATTGAACCCATATGACCTGTGAGAACTGCTCTGTTCTGTTCATGCCTCAACAAAACTGCAGACACACAATGGCCGTAAACCTTCCAAAAATAGTTTGCTCTATGTGGCTGTCTATGTGATGTATTTGCTAAAATTCCATACCTCTAATTACTGTATTTTAAACATTCCTCTGTCATTTCTCATTCTTTTCAGGCTCACAAAAATAATGCTGAAGTTGTTTGAGTTCATAGGATTAACAAGTAGAAAGATTCACAATATACCATTGCCTTAATGCAATAAATTAAACTCTGAAATTCAAGTTGTGCTATGGTTTTGCTAATGCAGAAAAAAAGTCACAATTTACATATTTATTTATTTATTTGAACAATGAACATTCAAGTGACAGTAACCACACAGTATCTCTAGACATAATAATTACAATAAGTAAAAAAGAATAGAAAATAAAACTGCCAGGGGATAATATACAAAAACAATGTCAGAGGACCACAGTCACTCACTCAAACAAATACTCCAAAGGAGGTGCACGAAACCACTATCTTTATGGCCTTCTTATTTTTGGAGTAGAGGATGGTTTTAAATTATTGTTTTGTTTCATTCTCACATATAATAAATAAGGGTTTTGAGTTATTAAAGTTGGATTTAAGGATATGGAATTTTGCTAAAAGAATAATTAGGGTAATAATATAAAACTCTTTGATTTTCTTGTCATTACTTTTATTGAAACCAAACAAGACATTCTCTAGGCATAATGTGAAATCAACATAAAATTATCAATGATAAATCTACAGAGTACAGTGCCAAAACAAATGAAGAAGTTTTTCTGGGAGTACATCACAGAAAGAACAATTTACAATAATGTCTTTTTTAAATTGGCAAGATAATGATTTGCTGGATAGTATCTGTGTATCATTTTAAAGGAACCATGTTTTACAAATGGGGGATTTCATAAATGCTTCAGTGATGTCATATGTTGGAAATACTTGTGACATACATGTATACGTATGTATTAGCATTCATTTGCTTGTTTTCAAATGTACACGTCCTTAATCCAAGCAATGAAATGGACTAAAATATTTTATTACTTTTAACTTTTAGTTTAACTTGAATTACTATAAGTTTATTTTAGAATATATGCTAATGCTGAAATCAAACAAAATAGTGTAATCCAAGATTGTACTAATAATCAGTGTGTGTGTGTGTGAAGAGAGAAAAGAGACAAACAATTTATTTTGGGTGAAGAACAAAAGAAAACATGATATTTTTGTAATGGCCAAATTTGAGCATCCTAACAGATGTTGACGCCTGCGCTGTTGTTCAGATGTGAGGGAAGGGTCAGAGTGAAGGCCAGAGCACCAAAGAGATAACATGTGCCTCTCTGAGACACTGAAGGCGTAGTGTTGTCTGTTCGTAGCCATCATAATGCATTTTTCATTACCATCAATGAGAGAGCCAGTGTAATGGTCTTTTTAATAAAGCCTGCAAAGGACCGTAGGAAAAAAATACAATAGCCTGAAACAAGGGGCCATTGTGTATGGAGGGACTTCAACCCATGAACCCATATGGATACAGCTCAGTGCATCTACCATTGACTCTGGTGTTTGTATACCTTCTCTAAGAAAGAAATGCAAACAGAGTGGTTTTCTCTATCAGGGAGGAAAGTCACCTTCACTTTGTTGTTGTCAGCACTCTTTGGGTATATCTTCAGAGTTACTGCCTCTACTTCAGAAAAAATTCCCTGACTGGTGTAGATTAAATGGATCACATTCAATTCGTATTTGAGTTTTCATACACACACAACGGTCCACTTTTCCACTCGCCCAGCAGGTCTGACCTTTAAGCGGACAATCAGGCTCCAGATCAAAACCAGGCTAGACAGTTGTTACACAGAGGCTTCAAATAACTTCTTTCATCTAGACATGTTGGTCTGATTGGGATCTCGGAACTTTGGCTTGGTGATCCACTCGTCACAGGATTGCAACTTTCTTCCTGTCTCCCCTCTTCCTTCCACCACTAGCTTTTTTTCAGGACAGCTCCTGTGTTGGACTTGCCATGGGGGTTAACACAGTCATTCCAGAGATAGTCTTTAAATGAGAAAAATATCAGCCCGAGTGATTATTGAAATGCTGCATTTTTTAACAGGTGTAATTTCATGCCTTTTTTTTATTATAATGGACACTGGACATATAGTTGTTTGGTAAGGAATTTTGAGGATCTAACCTAAACTTTTCCCAAAGATTAAGTAAACATTGCAGTGCCATCAGATCACATATAGTCTAATTACCTTCAGTAGAAAAAAGGTGGCATCCAGATCCTGTTTGTGCAATGATTTTGTGTGTCCATTGGAGGTCAGTGTAATCAAATAGTTTCTGCAGACTGCAATCTGCCCTCACCAACAGGCACCTAGCGCTTACAAACAACTTATTAATCATCAGTCCCTAAAATGCGCTAGACCTTGATTCCTCAAATATGTATCATTACTTTCTAATAGGGCTCATGAAATTTTCTAAGAAAGTCTGTTGAAACGCATACACGGACCACCACAAACTAATTAGGTTAAACATTCGAAACAGATAAATACCAGCACCCCAAACCACAAATAGAAAAGACAAATACACCTTTGTTGTGATGAATGCCATGGTTTCACCACAGCAACTCTTTTATTAGCAAAATAATGGAAATTAGTCCACTAACGTCCCCATCCAATGGAAACCGAGAGATGGGTGTTAGGGGCATATGTAACCTGAAACCATTACAAATCATTTTCAAGAGCAGTGCACTTCTCCTCTGCCACCTCCATGAATCCATCAATGCACTGAACTAAACTTATATCTATGGTCCTACTGTCTGCTACAAGGCTGTCATTACCCTCCCGCTTTCAAAGTTTCTCTTCAAATCATTATTTTTGAAAGGACTGCTGGTGTCTGTAAGCACGCACCAACAATGAACACACGTTAATTAGAGTTGCTTTTTGGTCAATTTTTTGAGATTTTGAAAGAGGGTGACAAGTGGAGAATAAGAGAGTCCCTTTGATTAAAATTGTGCACTCAAACACAACCTCATGCATACCGCGTCACACGTACGCCCACACAGGAACTGACTTCCGCCCGCACAAACTTCCAAGGCACTCACTCACTGCAAACACTGCCGCACATGCAAAAAGGCATACACACAGCTCTCACAATACGTCAGAGGGAGTTGGTCAACAGAAAGCAAGTTGGTCTTGGTCTACTCAATCTTTGCCATGGAGATAAATATTCTGGATACCATTATCATGGAAACAAGATCGTATGAGCTGCGGGTACAGGGGAAGAGGCCAATGATGACATCTACAAACATCTAATACAATTTAGCCAACAGAAACGTAACACTGCAACTAAAGCATGCAAGGCACAAGTACCTACGAACAGAAAACTGATGTGTCCAATCAATTCAGAAACAAAAACAAGTAAATGCAAAGGCCCTCCTTTTTATATAAAAATAAAATAAAATTAAAAAAAAGACAGGTAAAACATTTTAAAAACAGTGAAAAATACCCAGCCATAGTGAGTTGTACAAATATTTTACACAAACGTTTTTCTACAGAGCATCTTTAAAACCTTTAGAGATCAACATAAGTTAATAAGAGGTTAAAAGTGACATTCTCTACAAAATGTCCATGATGAGTAACCCTCTGCAGTCACAGACTCCTCTAGGAAAGCCACCTCTAGCTGATCACGACACTGCCTGCAAACACAGAAGACAAAGCATGTCAGAAGATGACCGTCGGATGGTTAGGAGTCGAACAACTAGCTCAAGGTCTCCCACCCACCAGCAGCAAGAGTTTTATTGGCCTGCTGACCATTCAGTTTAGCATGCCAATGTGTTCCAGACTCACTCTTACCCTAGAAGAGGCCACAGTCTTTCAGGTTGTTCTTGATGATGACGTCGGTCACAGCGTCAAAGACAAACTGCACGTTCTTGGTGTCGGTGGCGCAGGTGAAATGGGTGTAGATCTCCTTGGTGTCCTTCCTCTTGTTCAGGTCCTCAAACTGACACTGGATATAGGCGGCCGCCTCCTCATATGTGTTGGAGCCTGCGTTAGTTAGACAGAGGCAAAGTGAAAGGGTCTCCATATCAATAGATGCTCAACAAAACTCTTCATTGGATTTAGGCATACCATGGTGTGGCATGATGATATGGATTATTGTATTTTGATATTGTTGTGATATGACATTAATATACTCGTTTGGAATCCAATTAATGTAGGGGTTAAAAAAAACAGCTCTAAGTAAACATTGCGTGCCTTCATGCACGACACTCCACATCAACAGGTACATTTGCATTCATTATGTAAACTCTACTCTGCATATGGTTGTGCATGTTTGCCTCACTCTCACCTGCATACTCAGGATAGCATATGGTGAGAGGACTCTTTTTGATCTTTTCCTCAAACAGATCCTTCTTGTTGAGGAACAGGATGATGGAGGTGTCGGTGAACCACTTGTTGTTGCAGATGGAGTCAAACAGCTTCATGCTCTCATGCATTCGGTTCTATATGGAAACAAAGCAGCCACGGTTGACAACTACGGAAGTCGAGTTAATTGGACATTGATTGGCTAAAAAAGAGGAAGTTAGAATATGGTTCAGGAAAATATATGACTATGACCATATCCTAATCCTACTATAAAACCAGTGACTACATGCCCCAACAATTTAAAGAGCCCTGCTAACTTATCTGTGGTACTGATTTATTGGTGTTTTAAGAGGAACTACAGATGGAAAGGAAAATACTAGCGCATGGGGTGAGGCTCACCATCTCCTCGTCCTCAGCCAGCACCAGGTCATAGTCACTCAGCGCCACACAGAAGATGATGGCGGTGACGCCCTCAAAACAGTGGATCCATTTCTTCCTCTCAGATCTCTGACCACCCACATCAAACATCCTGAGAGGGGAATGCAGAGGATGATCGTTGAAACACAAACACACGTTTCAAAATGACCAACAGTGATTCTAGGCTGCACTCGGCTTAACATGGACTCCGAAGCCATATTTCCACATCAAAGACCAGCACGTGCCTAGGCTCATCCGTGCCCAGACAATGACAACGACTTCGTGCCTGTAGACCAAGAAGATTTGCATTTCCAAAGTCAGACTTTACATTTTGGTTTATGCAACTTTCACAAATCCATTCGTCAACTACCCCACCCCAACTTTGCCCTTATCTGCAGCTGTATGTTTTGGTTTACACTTGTTCTCAATCAGGCTTTGGTTCCTGCCATTGTTCAGTAGCGATGAGCCACGGTGGACACTGCAGAATGACTTGAGCTGAATGGGGTTTTATTAGCCAGGTGAATTTCAATAACCTTGCCTATGACATAAAGCAGCGCATTTTCCCCCATTAGGCCAGATCAAGACTCAGCATGGCTTACACAAAGGCCAAAACCTCAAAAATGTTGCAACCCGAGAGTCAAGTTTAGGCTCCTGTGAGGTCTGGAAATTACAGTGGAAACTTTCTAAGCACCGGCGTGATCAAGCCAATGCTGCTTTTGTCAATCAGTGAAACTACAGAGGTTTGTGTGTACTAAAGAGAAACTCCAATGCTTTTTTGGAAGAACTACTTAGAAAAATGCAGGGCTTCAGAATAACTTTTCCACTGGTGCTACCAACTTTCTTGTTTGGCCACACCCATTATTTAATTTTTTTAAGCGGTTGGTGCCCCTGTGACATGGGTACTGCGTTAGTCTTTCTGCTTGAAAGTAGTTATTTTTCTTCCTCTTCTTCTTCACCTCCAGTTAGCACCACCCGAGGGACGTTCTCTTATCATTTACAACCTTTGTATGTGTTTTAATGATTTCCCCTCTTACAAGTAACTTAAATTACTACATATAATGTATGTAATGAAAGGCTTTTTAACCATCAACGCTGATTCACAGTCGTTGAACTGTTGAACGTTATTTGTCGGCGAATAGATATCCAAAACCATGACCAGAGCAAGATACAATGCACATTAATCTGACAATCTGATCGTCAGAGTCTGCGACCATTTGAAATTTAAACAAATAGTCGCATATGAGACCGTTTTGGCCGCAGTCTGGAGCCCTGAAAGTAGCTCAAAAGAAGGCCAATTTGAACATTTATAGAGGAAGTGTAAATGTATAGACCAAGACACGTTTAATTAAGGCTTGATTTAAATTAGTCATTGAACATTTCTCAGTGTGTTTACTTGAAGTGAAGGTCCTTGAAGGTGAAGTGTGTCTCCACAATCCCAGTAGTCTTGACTCTGGTCCTGAGCACATCCTGCTGTGTGGGAACATAGGAGGCATGGGCTATCCGGTCCAGGTCATTCAGATAGCTGGAGAAAGGGACAGGGATAGAGAGATAGCAGGGGACAGAAAACAAGGTTAAAGATGGACACCGGTAAGCTTGTATAGTTCATTTGCAAATTAAACATTGTTCCCCTTGTTTGTGCGTGCGTGTTAGCCTCACTATGCTGCAGAGTCGTTGAGTTGGTACTCTCGGGAGCGACCGAAGCAGGCCTGAACCCCACCGTCCTTCCACAGGCGCTGGATGACCCCAGCCAGCTCCCCAGTCATGAAGCCCTCGTCTGCAGAGCCCGCCAACACAAACAGCTGACGTGCATCATCCTAAGAAGACAGCCACAGTCACTTAGGGCTCATTCCTAAACAGCCCACTAATGGTCTCTTATGTTGCTGTCAAATTCATCTTATTTATCCCGGAATAGTTGAGCATACAGATCAGTTAAAGAGAAACTAACAGGATGGACAGAAAATGGACCAGACGTAGGGCTGATATTATAGTGCTCCACTAACCGCCCGGGCAGCATCAGTGAAGTCAATCTTCAGGCGTCCCATGGCCCTGATGATGGCAATAATGGACTGGATGGTGTTGCTGTACACCACAGCCTTGTACTGCTTACACTCCTCCTCTGAGTAGCCTGCCTCATGGATGATCCTGAGGAAGAGGGACAGAGAAAGGAAGGAAGAAACACAAAGAAGTTTAGGGGAGGAAGTTGAAGAGAATTAGGGGGTTCAGAGGAGAGAGCAATCTCCCAGTAGTATTGTTAGTGGCTTGTCCGGAGTACAAACTCATCAAATATGGTATACCATCACCATATGTAGGCAATATTACTCACTTCATCTGTTTGACGATAGTACTCTTCCCAGACTCTCCAGCACCTGACAGGAAAAGCACAGGAAAGAAGAGTGTAAGAAAATAGGAAAGAGAGGAGCGATGATTACTGGTAAATAGAATACTATGTTGCCACGTCATGTTTCAAGCCCTTGTTCTGTAAACTATTCCTGGGTTTGGTTAGAAGGTCAGAGAATGGCAGTGGCACTCACTACCTGACCTAAAGCAACAACATTGGTTTACCCATACTTACAAGAAGCTCAAGAGCCTTACACTTCAATTGAATCCATTTGGGTTTGTGTCGAACGCCCGAGTTAGTCAGGCCTTAGTGTAATTGGATTCATCAACTAGATCCTCTTGCCAAAAGGATTAGTAAAAGCATCCTGGTATGTCTGACCAGCTCTCAACCTCGACTGACTCACTCTACATATTGCACAGGCCAAATCCAAAACATACGAAAATAAGCTAGCTCGATGGAATTACTATTCCCGGCAAATGCATAGTACCGATCATTTATCAACTTAAGGCAGAGCTTGAGGCCCATGGTCTCTTCTGGCCTGCTCTCTGAGGCACTGAGGTATTTTCACCTGAGCACACAGTATTTTAATTACCTCCCCTCTGCTGATGCCTGAGCCTCCCTGGAGGAGAGCACTGTTCTCCAACTCTTATCTCCCAGATGACTAAACAGACGCACACACCACAAGTGCAGGCAGCACACACACAAACATCCAATGCAAACATCACATTAGGGACTCCAATGTAATTTGTGAACCAACACACCTCAGTGACTTTCTGAGATTCAAGTCCCCAACCAACCCAGGATGTATGAAAGAGACTAGTAGGTAGAGTGAGAGAGATATGTGAAGTATGAGAGACCTGGGGAGAGAGGGAAAGACAAGGGGAGAGAGTGAGAGAGACATGAAGGGAGATGGAGAGTGAAAGCGAGAGAGAAAGAGGCGACAGTGGGTCATGTGGTTCGATGATTACAGTGCTGGCTGGTCCAGTTACCCGGGGTAACAAGCATTTTCCTCAGGGCATCAGGGACACAGAAACATCTCCCAACAGCAGTTTGTCAGCAAGCACACTGACAAAAGAAATCCTTTAAATAACAACTTACAACACATAACCAATACAGGCTGGCACATACACAATGTCCAAAACTTCTACTAAAAGAATCAGATGGAAGTTTATTTAAAATAAGGATTAGTATATTACTACTTACAACCCTGGCAGAACCCGTAACAGAGGAAACACAATGAAGTCCTGACACCACCTGCTACATCTCTCTACTCTACACCACACAAACACTTATGAACCCACGTGTTCCATCGAAGTCTTACAACCATAGGAACATTGGATCATTTTGAAAATCATCTGAATAAGATGTCTCCTATCTTAGTCAACGCAACCCATGCAGATGCAAGTTTGGACGTCGTGAAAATAACCATGAAAATTCAAATCAGGATAATCTCAAATGACGCATACACATTCAAACACCTGCTGTGGTGATGGGAGCATCCACTGTCTGACAGTGTGGCCAAATGATGCTAATGTACAAACCAGGGACATAATCACAGCATAGCCCAATGTCACCACCACCCCCCCCCCCCCCCACAACAACAAAAATATTGTACTAGTGAAGAGCGACTTCCAGCAAGACTTTCTACAATTTTGGCTCTGTAGATCAACTCCTGCAGCCAGCTATGTTATTAACTGACCAGCATACATCAGTGTGGTCCATAGTATTTAAAGGAGATGCATCTTCTTGCACAAAATTCATAATAACGTCTGATATCTAGCTACCAACCCATTTGATGCCTAGCTACCTATCCATTTGATGCAAAGAAACAGTTCTTTCTTACTTTGTCGACTCAATGTGTTTGGTTTTGTACTATCTTCAAGAAATTAAAACCAATGCTGTGCAGCTTGACTGTTTCTGCATTCCAGGGTCCAGGGATAGGTATGAAAACGTTGCCTACCGTTACCTTAATGGCTAGCCAATTGTGTACACGAACACATAGCTACAACTTGGCTTGCATCTTCTCTAGCAGAAGATCAACGTTACGAACACTAAAAGTAACTGATCCGGGTTTACGCATCAGAGAAAGTTAAATGAACGTTATGAAAATAATATAATTAACAGAAGCATTACATACAAATGTTAAAATCACCGACTAAAGAACGTTGCAAGTATTGGGTGGACACGTTAGTAAGCGAAGCCAAAGGCGTTAGCTACAACTAGCTAGCTAGCGCATTCACGACACTAGAGACATGAATTTAAACATAAAAAAACAACATGGGGCTGCTAGTTAACGTGAAAACGACGATTTATTTTACAATACATTTACGTAAGAGGGGTTACGTGAGGAACGGTAGCTCAGTTATAAACAGCTACAAAGCTAACAACATATTTAACGTCGTTAGTCTTGTACCAACTTTTTTATTCACCCCGGCCCAACTATTTCCTGGAACCAAAATATTTCGCGTAACACTTCACATACCAAATTCAGATAATGACAACTTTTAGCTCTTAGTTCTAAATACCAAACTTTGACAAATGTGCCATACATAAATAAACATTTTAACATTTTTTTTTAAAAGTATAGCAGAGAATTCATTTGGAGGGGGGTCTCTCGCCAGCAAATAGACCCAGTCCCTAATTCCTCACCGAGAAGGAGAAGCTTGACTTCTCGTGCAGCTTTCTCTCCATCGTCCCGTAAATTTCTGTCGATCATTTTACTGCGCTCCTGCGCTGCCTTGTCATCGGTGCTCAGTGTACACCCCATCTTCTAAACTCTCTCAAAAATAAGGTTTAAGTTAAAGAAATGTAGAAGTAAAAAAATGCAACAGTATTTAAGCTCCCTAGATGGCAAGCTTAGGACTCAAGAGGCAGACTGCCCAAGGCTCGAGATTCAAACACGCCCTTGATTCGCAATCAAGCTCTCGCTTCACGACAAGACTTTAAAAATGTATATATTTTTTCCAAACCAGAAAGAGACAAGTTCCTGCCCTTTTTATATCCTTCTAGATCTTATAAGAAACTCACAGTTCTACCCGTTTCATTTAAAAATATTTAAAACGACAAACGGTTAGACGGCGTCTCCATTTTAAGGGGATTTCTCGTTTATGATCCTCAATCGGTAGTTTCCTGTTCTTCACGTCCCTTATCTGCGCATGCGTGTGAGCAACACGTTTTTTTCAAATGTGTGTATTTTTTCATATTCAGAAGATGCTAATTAAAGTAGGCCTATAAAACATCGAGGTATTGCACTCAATATATGTTTATACTCCTAAAGTCTTACAACCATGACCCTTAAAGTCAATTTGTACTGCTGGGGTGAATACGTGGACCCCAGTCTGTAAATTTAACCAAAAACGTATATTATTATTTTCCCAATGTCTCATACTGCGCTGTATATAGTTTGCCAGTAATTGGTGGTAATCGTTTTGTAATGTTAACCATTTACTGGGTAAGTGCATCGGCCTGAAGTGTTATTTAGCACGGGACTAAGGCCAATGTAAACCTGGTTCCAGGTCTTCAGTGCAGTTATAGACCTACACCAACTATTTGCCCATCGGTATATATCACTACACCAACTAATTCTCAACAAACATATATTAAAATAAATTATTTTACACTATGCACATAGTAAGTCAGGCAAGCAGCCGATCTAAATAAACCAATAATGTTTGCTCCAGAATGAATTTACTGTACAAAAAAAGAAATTCCCTAAAACCAGTTCTATTTAAGTTTGATCGTCTATTTGCTTCTCTATAAAACAGATGGTTATCCTTAGATTGGACCAACCACTGCATACCCACCCTATTACCTCATAACCCTTGGTGTTGGTTTATGTCCACTAAACCACATCCAAAGCCCCACGATATTAAAATGAGGCTGATTATTATGCCCGGGCATCGACACAAGTTTATAAAGAAACGTTCACTTGAATTCATTATCTAATTACTTCACAGTGTCACACCAATTGTTATTTACAATACTGGCAAATTAGTAATTTGTCTATTTATGTTTTGTTGTATTTATTTATTTATATTGTATTTACCATTACAGAAAGAAAGGCACACCTTTAAGTGAATTTGTCCATCACAGGTGCATTTTGTGGTCATCATAATTCACATCCTCACTTTACATGACATTTCCATTTCAGATGATCCCTGCATCATGCAAACCAGGGGCATAATTTTTCCAATCCAGTCTCAGTACACAGATTTTCCTAAACAACCACACTAAGGAAGGATGCACGCAGAAGGACCCAAGGTCATCAACATTGTGATACAGGGGTTTCCCTCAGACACATTTTTTTGCACATGCATCTTTTGTTATCACAAAATGCACACTAGGGTTGACTTATTTCACTGTGTTAATGTGTTATACAACTCTCTGATCTAACATAGTTTATTTAGCTATTGACCAGAGAAAGGGCAGTAGATTTCCCTCGATTTAGTTTAGGATTATCACTACATTTGCTGTTTGAATTTTGTGCAAAAGAAAAGTAATTTCACCAAAAAAATCATGAATAAAAAAGTATATATATATATATATATATATATATATATATATATATATATATATATTATATATCTATATATATATATATATATATATATATATATATATATATATATATATATATATATATATATATATATATATATATATATATATATATATATATATATATATATATATATATATATATAGTAAAGCACACCAGGTCATAAATGATATACAGACAGTTCACAACAGAAACTAAACTAGAGTTAAATCATCTGCTTCCCATCAAGAAATTGTATTTCTTTGAAATAATCCTTTACCCCGTATGGCATGGAGAAACAGGGCTCTCTTGTGGATAATCTTTGCTACTGTTTATGTTTAATAGAAGGGAGCTGAGGTTGGGCAACTTTACTATAAATTATAATAAAAATAATGCAAATTATTATTATTAAATAGACTATTATTATCGTCTTATTGTGTAAAGTTTAACAAAGTGATTAAACAACAACAATCAACTATTGATACAACAAAAATACATCCAAGGAAACAAAATAAAACATAAAACTAAAAGAAAATGATAGCTTTTTCTCACTTTGATCTATCAATCTATCTTTGATAGATATATTGTGCATATTAATACATTGTATATGAATGTATTATTATTATTGTACAGATGTGTGTTTATATATATTAAAGCTCGATTGATAGATCAAAGTGGGAAAAAGGTAGACCAAACTTAATTCTTCAGCTGGTGAAGTTCTGCTAAAAGAAGAGGAATAAGCACTTATTCCCCTAGGTGGCATTAGAACATTATAAGTATTGATGGACAGTGGATTAGTCAGAGTACTTTGTTGTTAAATAACAGTGTGGCTTGAAAATGATGGGATGACCCCTAAGTCTGGTCTTTTAACCTTAAACTCAAGCAATGATGTTTCCTGAAAATTAACAGTGAATCAATTTTTTTATGGCTTTGAGATGGCTGGACTTTTATGTATTATAGACGCCTCTGGTATGTGTCCCTGTCTGTATTCAGACAGCTGCTCTGGTTCATAATCGGGGATGACCTCATTTCACTGGCACCTTGAGGCGTAAAGCGAAATAGATAAAGCAAAGTGGATAGACCCTTTTTCATTTTTTTTTTTAAATGAAAAGCTAGAAAAGATGAAGTCATCTTCTCATAAGAAAGAAGTGTAAACAAAGGATTTTGACACAGGGAA
This sequence comes from Aplochiton taeniatus, assembly GCA_017639675.1. Taxonomy (NCBI): domain Eukaryota; kingdom Metazoa; phylum Chordata; class Actinopteri; order Galaxiiformes; family Galaxiidae; genus Aplochiton; species Aplochiton taeniatus. The sequence goes on along the minus strand of CM030181.1, from coordinate 12,709,981 downwards.
ATTACCACATACATTCAATTCAAACATAAAGCAGCGAACTGTTTATTCATGTTTGTGAGGATAATTTGTATTTTTTAAAACAGTTCAGGATGTGTGTGTGTGTGTGTGTGTGTGTGTGTGTGTGTGTGTGTGTGTGTGTGAGAGAGAGAGAGAGAGAGAGAGAGAGAGAGAGAGAGAGAGAGAGAGAGAGAGAGAGAGAGAGAGAGTGAGCGTGTGGGTGTGTTTGTGTTAGAGAGAATTTGTGTGTGTGTGACTGTCATGGAGAGTAGTAGTGTGTTGAGTATGGGGATGGCTTTTATCACTCCTGGTACTTTATTATATTAGAGTCCATGTGCCCCCAAGCAGTCTATATTTTATGATGCCAATGTGTCCTCCATTTCCTTCTGAGTGAAAACACATTCCCTATGGTACATTTTGTCATTATGTCCTCAAGGTGGGGTTTTGCCCCAAGTGCTGTTCATTTTACAAATTAGCAAGCTTATGTCTCACCATGTCTGCGTGAGGGTACTTAAGCGTTAATGTTGCTTTTTAAATGAAGACGGGCAATGAAGTGACAAGACAAAGAATTAGGAGCAATGCTTTTTGGCATACTCTACCAATTAAAAAATACTATATGGCCAGAAATATTGCACAGAGTTAACTTATTTGTTCATCATTGATATGGTTTCACCAGAATATTTAACTATAGTTTTGTAGTTGTAGTTACATTTTCTAATAGAAAACCAAATATGTAATCTAGATTATTTGAAATCTTTGACTGCTCATCACGTTTTTACTAAATTAAGTCAGATTAGTAAAATGCAGAGGGAATAGGATGCTGAGCAGACTGCTTAGACTTTCAATTTATGATGAGGGGCCAGTCTACAAAACCAATCACCTATAGTAACTCTGTTTCCATGACAAAAGCATCTGAGCTGTAGATCACATTTGATTCATCTTTATTTATTATTGGCCTCTAATTTATGTTTAAGTACCAGAACCCTAGCTTGCTCTACAAAACAATACTGCGATAATGCTGTACCGTAAAGCAATTTCAAACTATGTCTGTGACAGGGGCGTGTCCAGGTGGTGTCCTGGGATGGCATGGGCCACCCCTGGAATTTGAGTGGCCACCCCATGTTCACCCCATTATCCTAAACTGTGATAAGCTACGTCAGAGATGGGACTTATTTTGACGAGTAAACCAAAAGTGGAATTTATTTTTAAACGTGAGAGGTAGTAATGCGCCAGAGTAGTGTCTGGCATGACCTTGTTTTATTTTGTATGTAGCCTACTTTTGGAGGTACAATTTCTTTTAAGAATAAAGTACGGAAGCTTTATATAACATTTGTATGGTGCCACTCTGTTGTGTTGTGATTGGTAGGTCTATTTATCCTTTCCTTTTAGACACGGTAATGTTAGCAATTGAAGTAGATATGGGTATAGGAGATAAAAAAAAATGTAATTAACATGTGTGTGTGTGGGTAGCCCCATAGCCTACTTCATGCCACCCCTGCATAAGTCAATGACCCACTTGGGCCACCCCAGTCAAAAAGGTATGGACAAACCACTGGTCTGTGAATCAAATACGTATATGTTTATATGGAGATTGATTTATGTTTTATTAATATTGTTTCTACATTTGAAAACTGCAAAACAAACCCCTGATGTTTAAAGTTTCATTTTAAATAAAGTAAGCCGGTTATGATTTTCAGCCTGAAGGCATATTCATGCTTTTACCTCGCTTAAAGTAGCCCTCACCCTGATGCAATGTTATCTTAGGTGTATAACATATTCTGTACAAAAGATTCATTCAATCATTCAATAGGTCAACTCTGTCTTCACAGGCCATGTGATCAATTTCACCACAATAAAGTGAGTTTATAACTCAATTCCTATTATTCATCCAAATCATATTTAAGAGCCTTTCCGAGGCAAGTTTGATGACAGATACGCGCGTGTGGATAATTGTTTCAGGACAGAGACCACTACTCCCTACAGTAATTCCATCAAAGTAAGGTCATCTTCGGACTGGTGCAGAGTACGTCACCAGTGTGGTTAAAAGGTCAAAATAACAGAGGCTTAAAGGTTAACATCCTGAAGCAAGGGAAAAGGCCTAGCTATGGGATTTAGAAGGACTCTTTCCCTCATACTCTGGTTTTTGATCAAAATTATTCCTCCAAACCCGTATTGCATAACAGCTTCTTTCTTTCTTCTCTTTTTACTTTTTTTCTTTAGATTTTTACTTTTTCTTTCTTTCTTTAGATTTTTACTGCAAATTAATATTTGAACAGCAAAAGGGTGCAGTTTTGCAAATTTTTCCTTGCGGCCACTACAATAACCAGATTATTAAGTGAATATCAGTGTTAATGAATGTAAGAGTATGATCAAGTCATGTAACAGAGAATGTCTCTCTTTATAATAGTTTATCTTCTGTCAGATTTTAATAATTTCTATACAAATAAGTATTAGTAAGTAATTTTCATATCTGTTAAAATAACAGTTGGTGTGGCCGGGATGACATGTCTTCGTTTCCGGTCTTTTACTGCGATACAATTCTGTACTTCAACAGTAAATACCTCTATAATTAAGAATTAATAAAAAATATATTGTATAATTTTTTATGGGATACATTTTTAGTTAAAATATTTTTGGGGGATGCATTCATTTTCAAATATGCGTTTACTATTCATGTTTTTAGGGTACAGAGCAACACAAAATTGACGTTTGATGAGCTTTAATGCAATTATGTACCCTGGCTGAGCTGGTATCACAATTCCCAAAACCTGCCATATGTAAAATAACATAAAAAATAAAAATAAATCGAGACAAGTGCTCTCCACGGTCCTGAGGAAAAGTCTCTCTCCCTCCCTTCTCTCTTATCTCTCTCTCTCTCTCTCGCTGTCTATTATTTCTCTCTCTCTCTCTCTTTTTATCTCTCTCTCTCTCTCTCTTTGTACCTCTCTCTCTCTCTCTCTCTCTCTCTCTCTCTCGCTGTTCCTTTCTCTCTCTCTCTCTCCAAAACTCACTCACATGAACAAACAAAATATTCCACGCGCTCGCTCGGGAAGGAGTAGGCTAGTTTACCCATCATATTCACAACACATTCAGGTTTTAGTCGTATTTCATTTTTTACAGGTCATGGACAAATCTAACGGAGCCAATCTCAAAATGCTGTAAAGGTAAAACAAAACTACCATACCATATTTATCCGTTTAAAGAGGTAACTTGTATATAGCATGCTTTTGGTAAAGTTTGTCACAAAGTGAAACCACATTTAAAATGTCTATATCTATCTATGTATCAATATATCAATATGAAAATACTTTTTTTGTCTTATTGGTTAAAGAGACTGGGGCAGTCATGTGATACAGCCTACCGCATGTAACCAGTTCATTCACTAATGTGATTATGTGATGCACTGTGCCTGAATTCAGAGCCATCTAAAAGATGTTCACTGCATTACACTTCATGTAGCTGTGGTTGGCATTGTGCCTCCGCAGGAAATCCTCAGGCCATGGGCCAATATCTTGCAACCATGTCAAACCATTCTATTAGATCCATTATTGTTGAAAGGCTTTCTTTAATGGATCCCTTTTCAGGGGCATAATGTTGTGCAAACTGTTCTCTACACAGTAGATATTTACTTTACATCTGAAAATACAAAGGTTCAGCGACAACAATTATTATTGTTAAAATCACTTGACTTAGTCCGCAGTTGAAAACACAGGTAATCTCTTCTGTAATTTCCATTTAATGTTTACTTTTTGCCTTGCCTGGCTTGAGGCCAATGTTCATTGTGTAGCCTATCTCTGAATTCTATGTTCTTCCTGCTTCCCAGAAGTCTTGGCTAATTACCTTATGCTATTATTTTTTTTAAGATCTACATTTAGATTTGCTACAGTCATACCCCTCCAAGAGACTATTACATTGTGGATCAGATTATGCTTCCTAATCTTTTCTAATGAACTATCCTGATACTCTCCATGGTGGCCGGGATGACATGTCCTCGTTTCCGGTCTTTTTACTATTTCAAATCTCTTCGACTCTTCTCCACTCAGTCTTGCTATCTTGCTACATACACCTCTCCTCAGTGTTTTGTCGTTCGGTTTTAGGGTGTGCTGGCCTATGTGACATGGTGTTTCCCCACACTCCATTACACCCCTGTGCCATCGCAGAACACAGAGTGATGTGAAATTTCCCACCACTCTGAGTGGAGTACCAAGTTTGCAGATATTAATACAACTAGGGGTAAATATACAGCGGTTGTGTTATATCTGTGGATAGTTGTACACAATAAAGCTATATGAGTAAAATCTTTTCATTTCATTCAGTGAGGTGAAACGTCACCCAAACACATTTTCCAAATGATGCCATTTAAAATGATTTTCCGTCTTTAACACAGAAGAGAGACCAACCGAGGTTCCCAAAATATTTTAAATCCAGCCAGCCCAGGCTAATGACTATAGTACCATATTACCGGTACAGCTGTTGCACTGAGCTCCTGCTGGATCTAATTATGCCAGGCTAGTGAGCCTGTCAGGGAAATACTCTGTGCCTGTCAGGAAAATACTGTGTGCATATTTGACTGTCTCCACTTTCCCAGAGTAACAATTAGGGGGCAGAAAATAAGAAGTTGTTGGTGTAAATGTGGTGTAAAAAGGATGAGTTTTAGAGAGGGGTGTGGTTAGGGGTGGACAGGGGACAGTTTAACAATCTTAACAATGACAGTATTTCCAGACAACTAGCATAGAGGATACACATTGGGCATTCATTTACAATAGGATGATGCAAATAGAAAAGGCACATATTTAAGCCCACAAATGAGTTGTTCCAGGGTGCCATGTCTGTTTGGAATGCAATCAAACAATGAATAAAAAAATAAACTCCAAATAAAGCTTGATGATCGAATGAAAGAACAAAATAATTTTTGTGCATCGTTACCTGCCAAATTAGCTTGAGCAATGACAGATCGGTGATGTGATGGAGTTTCAGCTGTAAGGGCATGGCAGAGTCTTTCCATTGATTTTATGATAAAAAAGATCAGTTAATAATTTTTTCTCTGTGAGTAATGTCTGTGTTGACGTGTTTTTTAATCATTAAGGTAGTACAGTAGCACCTCAATTGTCCTCAATGAGATCCATGTGGATTTGCTGTAGTTTTGGCCTTAGGCATTAGCAATGGAATCATGATAAGATTCTCAGTAAGAGCAGTTAATAGTGACGTTTTAGGAAAACACAAAAGATCTTAGATGTCTTTTTTGTTACCTTCCACCTTACAGCAAGAGCCACACATCTTTAGCGCGTCAGAATCTGCAAGGTGGTGACTAAACCATGCTGCCCATCATGGCCTTTCTGGACATACAACCCAAAGACAGCTGGATTTTAAAATGATCTTTAGAACAGTCTCTAGCTTTTCTTTGTTTAATGAAAAACACGTCTAAAAATATATCTCTTTGACATCAGGATTTATCACCATTGCAGAATTTTTTAAACGTATATAGACAGATTAAATATGGGACATTTGCTAAAATGTCATGTGGTCACTCTCCAGGAACACCATAAAATGCAAATCAGGTCTCCAGAGGGTAAAGTGGCATAAATCCAGAATCATATGCACCCTGTCAGGTCAGATTTGATTCAAGGTAGTTCTTCCAGGTTATGAAAGAGCGAGGAGGGTGACGCAGCCAAGAATAGCAACGATAATAAAAGGATATGGATTATGGCATAATGGATATTATAACACCATATCCTGTGTATTTTGAAATAACAATAATAAATCCTTTATTTGTATAGCACTTCTTAACAATGTTACAAAGGGTAACAACAACAGCTGTATAAACAACAGTTTATACAATGCATGTGAAAAAAACACTAACACAAATGACAGGAAATATGACATTGAGAGGAAAATAAAAGGAATTTCAAAACCAATTCATACGATAAATAAAGATGTAAAAATAAGTATAAATATATATATAATAAATATAATGCAATTAATCAACTCATAAATACAAACCCTGAGCCTGACCCTAAATAAAGGGGCCCTAACAGGAAAGCTAAGTTGCCTCCATTTTTAATCTCAACTTTGTCTTTCAAATGTTTGCTCAATACCACATTTTTCTTTCCCCAACAATTAAAATATGCGTTTGAGAGATACCCGGGGAATCATTAAACAGGTCAAAATATGCCATCACCCCATTTAAATCAAACCTACCATACCATGTTAAGCTCTGAAGATAATTTATTTGTTCTCAGATGTGCACAGTAATTTTAGTAACTCAAGCGTAAAGCCACCACTGTGTATGTATTTTAACACAGCTGCCATGAGAACGAGCCTATATTTGTTCACCTGTTCTGTCTGCTTACACCTTGGCTCAGCAGCAAACACACAGCGTTTGTTTACTGTAACGGTAACTGAGACACCCAGCTAACATGTGCACATCACCACACTGGCACACACACATTCCTTTTTACATAATTTTGAGAGTACCTGATTTAATTTAAGGCTCAAAAAGATTTGCGCTGAAATGCAAAACAGTTTTGAAATATCTTTGTTGTCATTACCAGGTTTATTGTCCTTCTTTGAGACTTGTTGGAAACATACTATGAACAATGAGTCTGACAACAACGAAGATGGAGCTTTTAAACCTTACCTACTCCAGTAAACCAAGCAGCAGCAATAGCAGCAACATCAACCTGCTATCTGGGAGCCCCTATCAGACTGTGGAGATTGTTCTTATTATTTTGGTAGCCGGTTCTCTGAGTCTGGTTACCATCATTGGCAATATTCTGGTCATGCTATCAATCAAGGTAAATATTTTTATGTTTTAATTACAGCTTATATTAGCATGTTTTCTAGTGGCCAAAAATAAGGGTTCACGGGAAGATAAAAATCAGGATGCACAAGCAATTTGACTGGAATGTGTACACATCCCAATTTGTATGTAAATGTACAACTGACAAAACTCACGTCATTTTGTATTTGAAAATAAATACTTTATTAATACTCTTTTCTAATAATCAAAATGTTATTTTCAAAGGTGAATCGAAACCTGCAGACCGTTAACAACTACTTCCTGTTCAGCTTGGCCTGTGCAGACTTGATTATAGGTCTGTGTTCAATGAACCTCTACACTGTTTATATCGTGATTGGCCACTGGCCTTTGGGTCCAGTTGTGTGTGATCTATGGTTGGCTGTTGATTATGTTGTCAGCAATGCGTCTGTCATGAATCTGCTCATTATCAGCTTTGATCGCTACTTCTGCGTCACAAAGCCCCTCAGCTACCCTGCTCGCCGCACCACAAAGATGGCAGGATTGATGATCGCTGGCGCCTGGATTCTGTCCTTCATCCTGTGGGCGCCAGCAATCTTGTTCTGGCAGTTCATTGTAGGGGTGCGGACCGTTGAGCCAGACGAGTGCTACATCCAGTTCTTTTCAAACGCAGCAGTGACATTTGGAACTGCCATTGCTGCTTTCTACCTGCCAGTGGCCATCATGATCGGCCTCTACTGGCGTATCTCCAGGGCGAGCCGTAGCCGTATGAGGAGAAACAGCAGGAAGCCTTCTGGAGCCAGCTTGGGGGAGGGCCCTTCACAGAGCCAGGAGGACGGGTGCCGGGCTCCAGGCAACAACAGCTCCATCAATGGGATCGAAAATGATGATAGGGATGAAGGAAAGAAGAAAGACCGTATGGAGCAGCTGCACAATGGCTCTGGCCTTTGCAAGGGAAATGAAGTTGACGGAGGGAACTCAGCGAATGAGAGCTCCACAACTGTCAGTGTTCCTCCATCCTTATCAAATCAGATGGAGAAAGAAGAGATGACACCGGCTCCCTCTACACCATCACAGAAGGAATTGAATCACACAAGGAAACAAAGCAAAGTGCTAAATGGGTCCCAGAAAAGGGTAACAAGCTTTGGGCCCAAACTCCCCTGTATCCGAGTTAGCATTAAGGCAGAGCCACCCACCAACACCTGCCCCGAGACAGATATCGTCCCATCTACTGACAAACAGAGTCTAATGACACGGACACTGTCGATGGTAACTAGCCTTGGAGCATTAGTTAACCATTACTGTTTCAAAGATTGTTTAATGAGAAAAGTAGTATGTCTGATTTATATTCTTATTTCCAGGTGACCAAGCGGAGTCCAAAGAGGAAAAAGAAAGCTCCCCCCTCCAGGGAGAAGAAGGTTACTCGCACCATCATGGCCATATTGGTTGCGTTTGTTGCCACCTGGACGCCTTACAACGTGATGGTTCTGATCAATACCTTCTGCTCCAGCTGCATCCCCAACTCCCTTTGGACCATTGGTTATTGGCTTTGCTACATCAACAGCACCATCAACCCAGCCTGCTACGCCCTCTGCAACACCACCTTCAAAAACACCTTCAAACACTTGCTCCTCTGCCAATATAAGAACATACGTACAGCACGATAATGGAGAGAACATTTTACATCTGAGGAGAAGGTGGTGCGCACAATTACCATTAATTTTCTGTATTCTAGACAATCAGATAACAACAACATGTTGTGTGTTACAGGTGTCGTCCTTCATCTCTGGTCATCGGAAACCAGTATAAAAATTGATTAAAAAAAGAATATGGGGAAGTAAAGGTCTTGGATCCTGTTAAATCGTTCAAAAAGCATAACAGTGGCATTAAGTCTAATACAGAGGGGTCCTGTTTCAGCCTGAAATTAGCCAGTTCTGTGACCAATAATTTTAGAAACATTTTTTGCAACTAACAAAAAAATACCAAAATCATCGTAAAACAAAATTCAGTTGATTATCAAATGTAAATAAAATGTAAATAAAATGTGCAGTACCATGAAAACAAATGAAAAATAATAGACTGCGCGTAATCATGCAAATGTTAATGAATCAATATTTGTGTCTATAAGTGGGTGGGGGTGTTTTGCATTGAAGGTGTATATATTGGATAAAGATAATGTGCCAGAAATGTAATCCCAGGAATACTACAATGTGAGCTAATTTGTTGGTAGTGAGTCTCAGACCTTTTACTTCCTAATGTTTCAACTGTAGCCTTTTATTAAATGAGAACCTCTATCGGGTCAATAGTCTATTTGAGTTGCATTTATTTGTCCCGTGATTTAGCAAAATGGAACTGAAAAATGTGCCATTCTGTTCTTCTCCATTCAGTTTGAGCATGAACCTTTTCGTTTGAATTCCCCAAAAGTCCGACATACCTTAAGCAAAGCATTGCTGCCCATATAGCCATGTACCTTTACCATTCAGATGTCCTACTCCCCACCAGGCCTGCCTGTCTTTTCTTATCCGGGAGAACAGTTTGAAGCTACTTTAGACAGTGTTAGCCTTTGGCTGCAGACATGGCTTTACATGGAATTTGTCACATTGACCCAATGAAACTAAAACACTTACACTCAAAGTGCTGTCAAACACAGGTCAATATTCCCTGTCTGCCAAGTTGCCTCACTTTAGGTACCACGACATTATCTTAACTGCCCATGATTTCTATAGTTCCGAGGTAAGACACAAACACTAAAACACAATTAAAAAGGACAGTATTGTTTTGTCAAACAATGGTTTGGAAATAGGCTCGATAGCCCATTTCTCTGATTAAAATCTCTTGTTGTGCTCCGCTACTGGTACTCCTGAGTATGGGCCTAGGCTAATTATCACTGGTTATGACCACAATATCTGAATTTTTGACTTTCCAGCAGCTGTGACTGTTGCTATGGCGCCCCAGGATGTTGACATTTTGAATTCTTGCTCACACCATGTTAATAAGGTGTCAAGCTTGCTGTAGACCTTCAGAAAAACAACTAAAGTAGGCAAAATGTAGTTGGTCAAGGGTTATTCTACCTCCTGTAAAAACACCATACATCGTGGGTAGCCTAAAACATTTATTTGGTCATAGTTAGGTGTGCATGATTCTTCCTTGGGTCTTTTCCATTGTGTTTGAAGTGTGGATGCAAGCACCCAATTATCTCATCACATTTTTTTTATGACATAAAACAATGGCCATATTGTCATAGCAACAATGTTACCTCACCAGCCAGCAGTGCTCTTGGAAGAGACTTGATAGAAGGAACCCACATTAACCACCCAGGTGAGTCAGTAAAGATTACACCATATTGACAGCCAACCTAATTAGTTAATCATTTTTACCTCAACGATTTGGTATGTTAAGGATTATTTTGAGAATTTACTTTTAAATTAAAGTTCAAGGCATGCCTGACACCATTCTATGGATGTTAGTACAGGGTATTTATTTCTCTGCAGGATGCAACAAGTGAGGTACCCAGGCTTTTGCCTTCATGCGCGCCATCGTCTGGCCCTCAAGGGCCCCCCAAAAGGAACTGCCATAAAGAGCCAAGTAATTTGCTCATTGGCTCAAAGGGAAACTTTCTCTATGCCCCCCCACCTTCAAAAGCCTCGGGTGGAATTGTTGCACTGGGTGAAAGTGGAAGAAAGTGAGGAACAGAGGAGAAAATGGAATGAGAGAGAAGAGAGGACTAAACGTGCTCAATATCAAGTGCTAGGTCTGGCCATTCTTCCTCCCCTCCCTGTGCTTCCTCCATCTAGAATGGGTACCAACACTCTGTCCAGGTTCCTCCCCCAGTGGAAGAGAAGCCATATACAAAGTACCAGAGCAGGGGAGAACCAAACCAAGACAGGCCAGGCTCTGGATCCGGAAGTCAGAGATAAAGAAAGACTGCTTTTGTTCAGCCACCTCAGAACCCCACCTTTGGATCGCAATGGAAACATTATGCCACCTAGTGGCTTTAAAAGGTACTTATTAATTTACCCATTGCTCTAAATCCATAGGTTCTCTCTGTATAATGATTCCTTTCGATAATGGAAAACTATGTTGTCTAGGTTTTGACCAAATTAGATTGAGTTGGGAAGGAAGTCCGTATGTCAAGTTAAGCAAGAATATGCCAACATTTTATAAAATCTACTGCAATCTTATGTAATGTTTGTAAATGCATGGATGTTTTGGCTGCTAAAGGCGCAGATGTGGACTACGAAACTTTAACCACCAAAAAAACACAGCCGGCCCTACTACCAGCGGCCGAAGTCTTTCCCTGCCTGCTGTGCTGGTACTCCGCAGATACACCCTGCACCTCCGGTAGCCACAGCAAAAGGTTCAGGACACGTCACCCCATGAAGAGTAACAGAAAGGTGTTCTAAACCCCTTCTGCCTCCTCTTTCCGTCAGTAAATACCGTTACTTATTAATACAAATGCCCCTTCCTTTAGCTAAACTGGGTAATGAATATAGATAGCCTCAGTAAGACATGGCCCTTGAACCAGGAGATAATCTACAATTTGCAGTGAGGGGCCACCATGGATGGGGTTTACTGGGTTTACTGTAAACAGATATCACTTTACCAGTTTGTGAGCAGCACAACCTTATACACGAGGAATGCCTCTGGTGCTTTGGAAATAGGTTTTCATTGACAACAATGAAACATGGAAAACTTTACTTTTCTTCAATGTCTCATCCATATGCAGTCACAAGACTATGAATCACGTTGACTATTGAGTGACTTAGAGTACTTTAATATGATCCGTTCATGTCACATTCAATTCTACCTTGCGTGTTGCTAGATGCTTCAATGCATTATGCATACAATCATTGTTAAAAAGATTGAATGGTGTTTACACTGTACATAGTGTCAAACGGTCTCATTGTCCTATTGTAGGTAATGCTCACACTCTGTCCTAAACCTATTGTTTAGACAGAACACATGCCCCAGAACAGCTAGAGTGCATGGGCCAAGTAGAAGTCATTGGTACTTTCTGTTCAAAGTAAAGTCAGTGGACAGTGCTTGGACCCCGCCTTCCCCTGTCTTTTTATTCCCTGTCGAAGGGAACACATCACTCACTGTCTTCAGTCAGGATGGAGGTAAATGGGGGGATAGGCACTTCCGATCCTGAAGATCGTTTGCCGTTACCAGATGTGTTTCCCCAGCCCCTTACAGAAGATGGAAGGTTTGGAGAAGTGGTCAATGAGAATGATCAGACATTGACATCAAACCCAAACCTGCTTAAGATGCTGCAGGCAGCAGAGACCAGGCGCACGGGAATTCTTCTACATCACAAGGAAGACAGAGACAAGGGAGACACATCCACAACGGAGGGAGGAGATTTGGTTACTGACGAACCAAAAAGGCACAGAGTAAGGGATTCATTTTGTTGGACAAATGATTTGTCTCAAAATGACGATATAATCATATTTTGTGACGGATGGATAGGTAGATTGATTGTGTGGTACTGTTTTGAAATTTGGACTTGGATGTTACAACCCAACGTATGTTAGAATGTCTTGAGAGAAAGAGCCTGTGTGTGCATACTGTATACACACAAAAGTCCACACATACACCCTCAAACATGAACCCAGTCAAATTTGTTTTGTGAGAAAGGGTGCAAGGCACAAGAAAACAGGTCAGACATAACTACTTTTTTTTTGTGTGTGTGAGAGTAAGCAACTCTAATGAACATTGCGGGGACACAACAGAATGCGTCCGACTATCACCGAAAGGCTGTAACTTAGATTCCTCCTCTCATTTACTTCAGCAAAGCCTATTACGTTGGCCTCTCTGACATTGAATGCCGTGGGAATTGTTTGTGTCTTGGTTTATCCATATGAACTGAATGTCAGGGCCAGTGCTTTCCCACTCTACTTAACTCCTCTGCCTCACGACGGTGATACACACATAGTCACACAGTCATGGGGACACCCGTCATCTTCTTTTTGCCCCTTGGGTCACAGGATGAACCTGCTATGAAATCAATATTAATTATGGGACACTGGAAAATAGCCCGACTTAGTGGGGTATTAACTCTGCAGAAGCCAAGTAGGCTAACCTTACTTTGGCTTCACAGAAAGTAGCTAACTACCCTCTGTGGTTACTGATTGACCGTTGTTCACTGACAATGTGAATGGAAAGGATATGAACCGTCACAGTTCTTTTAAAGGTCAACAACTCAATATTAAAATAGAAAGAATATATGCCCTCCCCCTTTTTTTTCAGTTTTCTCACTTTTACAGCACTCCACTCCTACTGACCTCTCCTCTTACATGCTCACTTCACAAATCCTCTTTTTATTTGCTCTCTCGCTCCTTAAGTCCTCTCACCTGTCCCCTTGGCTTGCTGGTAGAGGGTGTGGCTCCTCCTGTCTTGCTGTAGCCTAAAGTTGCTGAATCCTTCGGTGGAACAGGATCCATCAGTCTCCTAGAATAGGGTCAGTCTGGTTAAAGGGAGTGCAGGTGAGTGGAGACTGAGCCAGCATGAAGAAGGTGTACAGCCTGGTCAGCCTGACCAAAACCAAGGATCACGAGGCAGTGCAGTCGATCTGCATTAAGGTATCTCCGGTCTCACTAGCTCTAGACTCTCTTTAATGGTGCAGTCACTGACCTCTTGATTTTGGTTCCTTCTATCTAAAGGGTAGCAAAGAGTAAAGAGTATTAAAGAGTAAAGGGTTATGCTTGTACACAAGAGTCCATGTGAAATGCATTTTGTTCATCTATAATTGTGTCAGTACAGTATAATTGGAAGTATGCTTTACAGTTGATTAAAATAAAGTTGATGTCACATACGTACCGTGGATATGCTCAATGACTATGGTGTACACAGCTTTAGATGATTCTTTAGTCTGACTTGGCTCTTCATTTGAACTTTTGTATGTCAACTATCAGTTAACTTATACTCACAGGGATGTAATGTATTGCCCTTCATTGTTAAAAATTAAGCAGCTGTGTGAGCCTCTCGCAGAGATTACAAAATTCCTGAATTCAGGAATTCATTGCTAATAGGATCCTAAAATCCACATGAGTTTGATATAAAATCCCTGAAAAACGTACTTAAAAAATATCTGAATTCAATGCAATCTAATGGGGTGAAATTGCAACAACTTTTAACAAGCATGAAAACTGTTGTTCTTCATGCTTCATTGGTTGTTACCGCAACCAACACCCGTGCCCCCAATGTAATGCACGGAGTTAATATGTGTGCTACTTTGATTTATTCAGTATGAAAGCAAGAGAGAAAACCTACTGTACATAGATTTCCACATGCTAGTAGCAATGTTGAGTATAGAGACTAGGCTCCCAAAAAGATTTACTGTAAAGATTGATAATTGTGAGATGTAAAGATTGGCCTGTCAGGGTACCATTGTACAAAATGTTTGTCTGAAACTCTAAATCAGTGATTTGCCAGTGGTTATTATTCACACTGCTGTTACACTCAACAACGACCCGTATCTCTTGGGACCTGGGGTGTGAGAGCAAGAATGAATCACAAGGAAGTTGACAGTGACTGAATGGGTCTTTGTTGCTCACACAGGGACTTCCTCCTGGGAGCAGGGACAAGTGACACAGGATTTTGTTGTCATGGCGATAGTGGAACAATTTAGTTGTTGGTAGACCTTTCTCACTTGTCTGGCTTGTATCCCCCTCCCTTGTCAGGTTACAGTAATCATGTTTTGCTGTAGGGAATCACTACACTTTCTTGAACTGATGAACAACTGTTATTTCAAGCAGCATATAATCTGACAAAAAAATCCTTGTAACCTATAAAAACCTTCTAGTGTAGATGTATCATGCAATCTTCATATTACACCATACATACTACACGTTAATATGTCCAATAACAAGAGTAAAAAAAGTGTAATATTTAACACTAAATGCTTTTAAGCTTTTGTTTTAAACTTTGCCATTAGAAATCTCCAACCTCAAATGAACATAAAAAAGTTAATATGAGGTTGATGTTATCCTAAAACAGACAAAATAGGCAATCTTTTTTTAAATTATGAATCAATTAATTATTAAAAAATATATATACTTACTCAGATGGTCTTGGCTATAGTGTTATTTACTACCCCACCATATATGAAGTCTATGATCCTGGAAACTGCCACTACTAAGTAAGAAATAATATCAGATTTTTATTTCAAATCCCATTTGTTACGCTGTTGTACAGCTGTTGACCCAATGTTGACCCAATGTTGCTTGTATAAAAGAACCTAACATTTTACAATTACTTAACACTTACAATTACAACTTGTACAAGTTGTACAACTAACAATTACGTGACAAGATTGGAAATACAATTTTTAAATGAAAACAAGATTCTAATACTTACTAAGACTTTTATTAATCTAAGATTACTATTTGTAAGATTCTTCCATGTCCTCATTACAAGTCATTAGACATAACTGAAAACCCTTAACAACTCAGCGAGTGGACAGTGTGACCTGAGCAGGCACATCAGTCAGATTATCCGGTAGGCATTCTCATGCAGTGAGTCCTTTTTTTCTTCCAAGAAGATTTCCCTGACAATGTCATTAGGCCAGCATAAAGCTTCTAAACCTTTCCTTTGCAAGGATTCTTACTTGGTTTGGGGTCGTTTTCGGTACGTGCTTGTCACTGTCACTTAAACCTGACGCCCTCACAGGTTCAGCCGGCACCAAAGTCTCTTTGTCCCGGTCCTCTTTCAATGTTCAACTTTTCGGAGAGAATCAACAGTCTCAAGCAGGCTTTTCACACACATTGCTTACTGAGTTATGAACATCCACCACTGATGGCTGCTACTTTTGGACTTAGAAAATAAAAGAGAGTTTGGAAAAGAGGTAGCTTTCGAAATATAATGGTGCTCAAAGTCAGGAATTCAGCTTTGCTGATTATGTATGACCTGTAGCCTTCCATTAGTTAATCCAGTCAGGAGCGGCCAACTTAGCTCATAAACGACAGTCCCGTGTGTATACGTGTGTGTATGCAAGGGGGCTTAAGATAGAAAGAATGTGTGATGGCAGTATGTGTGTGCTTGTGTGTATTGAAGGGGCTGGTATTGGACGTTGTAAAAAACATGGTGGAAGAAGTGTCCAAACTCCCTAGTGGGGCTCTTGTTTCAAGAAAGGACCTCAGTTTGGTTTGGCCAGATTTAAAGACTGACATCCTAGAAGACTGGGTAGGAATGTAAAGAAACAAAAGGACACTAGAAAAGAAAGCCCAGACATGGCTATGTGGAATCCTTCTAAAACCAACCCAGCATTCCAACCACCTCACTGGACGGTGAGAAAATGGATCGGTGGATAGATGGAGGGAGAAATAAATAAAAGGATCGTATGGAGAGTAACAGAAAGACAAAGGATGTGAAAAAGAGCTATGGCAGAGGCATTTGGAAAGCATACTCTGTAGACATGATTGAGAAGGAGCTGATTATGAATATTATGCACTTCCGAAAAATGATTTATAACGTTGCAAGAGTTATAAAAGTAATCCACTCATTGCGTAATACTGTCATTAGCTTTACACAAACTAGAGGCTATTATTAGTAGGTATGTGTGATTTATTATCTTAAGCACAGTACCTGTTTGGGATCAGTTTTTTTTCTAATGAGTTAATTTCTATCTCTTGTTATATCATTGGGAACAAAATCAGTTACTTAACGAAAATAAATGAATGTGTTTCATGTAATAATCTAAACCAGGTCTGCTATATATCTCTGTGTTGTCTTCAGCCAATACAGTTTGCTGAACAGAAGCAAGAGTTCAACAAACGTCCCACCAAGAACGTTCGACGCTCTCTGTCTCGTTCCATCTCCCAATCTTCCACCGATAGCTACAGCTCAGGTACAGACACACTTGCGCACACATAAAGTCTCTAAGTGGGTTTACTCTTCCTCGGTACATAAATTACCTCTTGGAGCTGGACCTGATCAAAGTGGCTTGGGAATACAAGGCTCAGGATTATTTTAAAAGTATTTATCCTCCAGCGTAACTTTAATTAAAAGGGAAAGTCTTCTAAGGAATCAACTTTGTGTAATATAGTCCTAATCTGTCCGCTCTCTCAGCATTTCTCAGACTTGTTGATCGCTGCCTAAGTTTTTACACATCAAAGGCTGAGAGAAAACAATAATCCAGACCCACCCAGCTTCACCTCCATCAGTGCAATAGCGTCCACATGCAAAAGAACAACAGGCCTGATTCAGTGGGAGAGAGAACATTCTGGCCCTTATTATCTGCTAGCCCACCACCATTTTCCATGTTCACTTACAAAAATGATATCAATGTTGCACACTTTCTGGCGGTTTTGGTAATATCCCTTTTGTATATCTCTATCACCACGAATCAGTCTTCATGTTGTGGCATGGGGCTTTCTCTTGTCTAACTTCATGTCACTTCCACAGCGGCGTCTTACACAGACAGTTCAGAGGATGAAGCGTCCCCCAGGGACCGGGAGCAAAAGAACTCAAAGGGCAACTCTGACTTCTGCATCAAAAACATGAAAAAGGCCAGTTTTGGACGCAGGGAGATAGAGATCGCAGAACAAGGTGAGCGACACCGTGAGAGGCTTCTCTGGAGCTCACGTGCTTGAAGAAGTAGAAGTTCCTCATTACTCTGTTTGTTTTTAAATAATGTTCTGTGGTCTTTCACCTTGTGTGTCTGTGGCCGCAGAGATGCCGGCCCTGATGGTCCTTAGGAAGAGGGTGGAGGGGGAGAAGCCACTGGCTGGCGCCAAAGTGGTGGGCTGCACCCACATCACGGCGCAGACGGCTGTTAGTACAACACTTACACACGCACACACACTCCTTTACACACCCTCATTCACACACTCATTACACTCATTTATAGGGTTATGTTTTGTGGCCTTGAGATTTACACCCACCTCTTCTCCAACACTACAGTTTGCATTCCTCATACAGGTCTATTGTTCAGTCTTAATAATAGTATAACTTGGGATGGCAGTGCCAATTGTTCTGCTGAATGTGCCACGCTTGGGAATCTGTACCATGGGAACCTATTGACAACATTAACCAACTCTGCAAATATATGTACTACTTTTGGGGAATTTGAAAACACCAAGGGCAAGCACTGTCCACAGACACAATCACAGCATCCATCTAAGAGCAAATATCAAGGCCACCACAACGCCACCATGTCTCTATCTATCTATTTTGAAAGTAGTTTTCCTAAAGATGCTAACCTGAGGATGCGTATATAGGTGTTGATGGAGACTCTGACTGTGTTGGGGGCTCAGTGCCGCTGGGCTGCCTGCAACATCTACTCTACCCAGAACGCTGTGGCTGCTGCCCTCGCTGAGGGAGGTAGGGCCCCAACCCTTGGTCAGTATCTAATGTCATCCTCTACAGTTCCCTCTCCTCTCCTCACCTTTCCTCTTCTTCCCCTCCGACTAGGGATCTCTGTGTTTGCATGGAAGGGTGAGTCGGAGGACGACTTCTGGTGGTGTATTGACCGCTGCATCAACCTGGAGACCTGGCAACCCAACATGGTACACAGGACAGCAACAAGGGGAGAGAGAGGGGGGGGGGGGGGTCCGGGGTTAACCTTAATATCTGATATTGGAACACATGAAATATACAGTCAAAATAATTAGCAAAATTATGCAAGTGTGGTGTCCTATCCCCTCCACCAGATCCTGGATGATGGAGGAGACCTGACCCACTGGATCTATAAGAAGTATCCCAATGTGTTCAAGACAGTGAGAGGCATTGTGGAGGAAAGTGTCACTGGAGTCCATAGGTTTGTCTCTCAGAAGCTCTGTTGAGTTCTAGCACATTACAGAGGAAGGTTAGTTTGACATCACAACTCTTTCGCTCTCAGGCTGTACCAGCTGTCCAAAGCAGGGAAGCTGTGTGCCCCGGCTATGAACGTCAACGACTCAGTGACCAAACAGAAGTTTGACAACCTCTACTGCTGCAGGGAGTCCATACTGGATGGGTATGACAAGTTATTCAAGCGTGTGTATGTGTGTGTGTGTGTGTGTGTGTGTGTGTGTGTGTGTGTGTGTGTGTGTGTGTGTGTGTGTGTGTGTGTGTGTTATGTGTGTACGAGAGATCCCCCCACGTCTGTTCTCTTGTCTTCCCAGGTTGAAGCGAACCACTGATGTGATGTTTGGCGGGAAGCAGGTTGTTGTGTGTGGCTATGGTGAGGTCAGTCAAACAGTGCTGCTAAGAGGAGGTTTTCACTGGACAATCTATGACCTACATTCAACTATTTATTTGGTAGTTTATGTTATGTTATGTTGTTCATGTCCCTCTCTTGCATCTCTTACCCTGCAGGTGGGTAAAGGGTGCTGTGCTGCTTTGAAAGCGATGGGCTCAGTTGTGTATGTCACGGAGGTGGACCCCATCTGTGCCCTGCAGGCCAGGTATTTTATTATTATTTATTTATTTATTTATAGAAGATAACCGACTCTTTTCCAGCAGTGCCCTGTTAAAGGCAGAAAAATGAATTAAAACAACTAAACAATCATGAATTAAATAAAATGTATACAATAAATAAATAAATAA
Source organism: Aplochiton taeniatus (assembly GCA_017639675.1). Taxonomy (NCBI): domain Eukaryota; kingdom Metazoa; phylum Chordata; class Actinopteri; order Galaxiiformes; family Galaxiidae; genus Aplochiton; species Aplochiton taeniatus. The sequence goes on along the minus strand of CM030181.1, from coordinate 12,690,699 downwards.
ATAAATAAGCAGATAGTAAAAACTTGTTACAATATTTACAATACAGTACCATATGTCACAGGGCTGGTAGAAACACATCCTGCCCCTCGTCACAACATACAGATATATTCCTCCTATGCGACAGGCGTTGTGTTAATTATGGCGCTATCATAAAACTGTTTGATCACTGCTCATCAGCTGCACCCTCTGTTCATTCAGCATGGATGGTTTCCGACTGGTCAAGCTGAATGAGGTCATCAGACAAGCGGATATGGTCATCACCTGCACCGGTAAGACCAGTGTTTTGATACTCCAATCCAGTGAGTTCTGGCACAGTAGCCATGTATCTGTTGGAGTCATTTGTCAAGTAAATGCTATTTCACTGCAGGCAACAAGAACGTAGTGGGAAGAGAGTACATGGACAGGATGAAGAACTGCTGCATCGTCTGCAACATGGGTCACTCTAACACTGAGATAGACGTGGTGAGTGCTGCTTGTGTGTGTGTGTGTGTGTGTGTGTGTGTGTGTGTGTGTGTGTGTGTGTGTGTGTGTGTGTGTGTGTGTGTGTGTGTGTTAACATGGGCCCTGACATCTCTCTGTTGTTCGCCAGGCAAGTTTGCGCACCCCCGAGCTGACCTGGGAGCGTGTGAGGTCACAGGTGGACCATGTCATCTGGCCGGATGGCAAGAGAATTGTCTTATTGGCAGAGGTGACCAAAAACCCCTGGCCCAAATGTTTCTAGTGTCATTTCATTTGAATTTACATGTGAGTGTAAGACTGTTTATGGTGCGCAACTCAATGTGTGCAATCTCGCAGGGTCGTCTGTTGAATCTGACCTGCTCCACAGTGCCCACTTTTGTCCTCTCCGTCACTGCCACAACCCAGGTTTGTTGGAGAACAAGGGAATACGCATTCTAACTTCAGGAATTCATATCAGCGTTTGCCATATAATCTTAAACACTTAAAATGAAAAGGAAAGCATGGGCTTTCGTGTTCTGGCTGGGCAGTTGTGTTTTGTAGAACAAATTACAAGCGAATCTCTTAAGTCTATTGTCTACAGTTAGATGCTCTGAAATATCAATGTGCTGTACAAAGACGTTGTCACCTGTACTGTGAGAGGCTAGCTTTTATTGTTTTTTCAAGTTTTACTTTTATCTCGTCCTGCCAGGCTCTGGCTCTCATAGAGCTCTTCAATGCTCCTGAGGGACGGTACAAACAGGACGTATATTTACTGCCAAAGAAGATGGGTAAGGATTCTGCTTTGAAACAAATGAGTGTGTCAAACTGCGTATCAAAATGTGAAAACTTCTTTTGAATGACTCTGGGCCGGAATGTTTTCAGATGAGTATGTCGCCAGCCTTCACCTGCCAGCGTTTGACGCACACCTAACAGAGCTGACCGAAGAACAGGCAAAGTACCTCGGCCTCAACAAGCATGGACCCTTCAAGCCCAACTATTACAGGTGAGGAACACACCTGTGCACAAATAGACAAACAGACATTGCACATGCAAAGTGCCTTGTGATCCCATATGTTGACACTGACATGTTTATTTAGGTATTGATCCGATGGAACCAAAGACCATACCATGGCTCTTTAGACCCTTGGCTGTTCAAGGTGCACAGGAGAATGCCTCCCCGGTCTCATGACTTATGCAGACAGTATTATAGCGCCCTCTAGAGGATTTGTCTGCGTAGGTGACAAGTTGTAAAAGGACACGCTTCATACCCGATTTGTTCACAGCATAATCAAAGAATTCTTATAATCAAAAGGTATTCCTATCATGTTATTGATCGTTCATCTGTAGTGTTTCAAGAATTGTACCAATTAAAGCTTCATTTACAATACCGTATCCCTTGAGTGTCTTTGTGATCTTTGTGATGAAAAGAATGTGAGGAAGCTTTTCTGTGACAAGGCGTTCTGACCCTCCACTAGGTGCTGCAATAGAGTTTCTGCATGTCTCATTGTGTTTAGCACTCTAACCAGGCAGGGGGTTAATGTCAAGTTATACTAATTAAACCACCCGTCAGTAACTTCCTGCAAGCACATGCATTTCTGTTCATTAGCTCTTAGTTTATGCTTCAGAGTACTACACAGTTCAAATTGTGCTGAGTGTCAGGGTATGGAGTTCTTAGTAAATACAGTGGCAGATGGACAGACGTCTTTGTTTGGGTTTGGGTTCCTTGTGCTACGGCTAATCTGAGAGGTGAGGAGGGTAACTCACTCAGAGTCATTACTAATCTCCTCGATGGGAGATATGATCGGTTTTGGGCGAATACTTGTTAGAATAATGCAATTTGTGGTAATTAAGGTAGTATGTATGTAATTCTGTTTCAGGGTAGTATGTCTATGATATAACAAATGCAGGTTTTGTGGGACATTTCAATTAGTTTCTGGAGCATTCTTTCCAATGTCTCTTTTTCTGAGTAAGACAGATTCCAATAAACCTTGCAGTACAGTACATAAGGGTGATCTAATTTGTCTACTGTCTGTCAATCAATCAGGTGAGCTTTATGGAACACCACAGCCAATGCATTTACCGCTGTCCATTCGTGAATAATATGGAGACTTGACCCAAAATAATCTGGTTATTATGCCATTTGTCACCTCTACCCTCCCCATCTTCCCATCCATTCACAGATAAATGGTGTTTCCAGAATGACATTACTAGTGTCTTCACATAGTTTAATGAGTTAACAAGGAATCATTACATTTCCAGAATTGGATTTTTAACGGTGATTTTAAGTTTAAGTTCACTGCCTTTGCAAGTGTTGAAGTAATCATGTATTTCCATATTATGATTTGCATAATTGTTGTTTATTGGTTATTGGTTTTAAGTTATTACAGTGAAGTAATGATATTACACATGTTCTAAGATTACTGGTACCACCATGTCTGTCTGTCAGTTTATAATGGCTAAGACTGTGACTGTTTCACCCAATTCTGTTATCACCTGTTTATACTAGACCAGGGCCATCTCGTGGCCTAGGGTATAAGTATTCTGTGCAGACTCTGATGCGGGGCACTCAACTTAAGTAGTGAACCACTATCATCTTGGGTAGTGGTTTGCATTGTAGGGCCCAAGGACAAACAAATCATATTTCCTTTGTCCATGATTGTGTTATGATTTAACTCTGAATAAATTCTTACAACCTGATTTGAAACACTAAAAGAACCTGAAGACTCTGTTTTCTTCCACACAAGGGTGTGTGCTTCTAAGAGTTACCTACAACTCGTTTTTTCATAATACATTGCACAGGGTCATCCCTTCCCTCTGTCTTATCCCGCTTTGAAAATGTCCGGTATCAAGTACCTTTCAACTTTTTTTTACCCCTAAATACTCTTTGTATCAACCAACCTTTCCTCCTTTGAATGTCTTCCGGCTGCTTGTTTACACGTGTTTACAGGACAAACTGTATGCCGCTGAGATTATGTGATGTAAGACTCCTCACGCTCTAAAAGGAAACTTAATTGATCGCTGAGCGATCAGTGTCTGCTTTCCTTGATCATTCTACCGTTCCTGAGATGTGTGTTGAGGACTAGTCAGTAAGACCTAAAAATACCCTCTGTTCCTGGATTACTGTAATCCAATGTGTGTTTGTGTGTATGTGTGTATGTGTGTGTGTGTGTGTGTGTGTGTGTGTGTGTGTGTGTGTGTGTGTGTGTGTGTGTGTGTGTGTGTGTGTGTGTGTGTGTGTGTGAAGAATGCTGTCATGTCGGCTCTAAAGCCCTGGAGCATTGTAATAATTTAGACTTAGAAGAATCAAGTAGGACAGAAGAATACACTAGAACAACAGGGATGGATTCTGTCACAAATGACAAGGTTGTTGTCAGTTGAAATGACTCTTTCATCTCCCTTTCTCTAAGCTGCTGAGGAGGAAATTATGTATTTGACTACGTAATTCTGTGTCTTTTTTAAAGCTGTTAAATACAAATATCAAAACACATACTCAAGTAGTCCCACTCAAAATGACTTCATTTTCAAATTTATTTTAGAAAACAAACAAAATGATGTACTTTATTTCAGTCGATGGGGGAGGGGATCCATTAACTGCTGTATAAAGAGCTGATGGTGCTGTTCCCTCTGCCCTGCTCTCCCATTACCCTTGGAGGGAGGTGCTAGATTAGAACTGGTAATAATCCATTGGTTACTGGTGCATCAAAGCAAGACAGATGGCTTGTTCGGCCTGCAGATCATGCTGAATCTTCCTATACAGCGCCACACAAACCAAGAAATTGAGTTTCAGGATTAAAGTATTGCACTTCAAAAGGGAATATAGTTGTGGTCTCATTTCTTATAACTGTTTCTTTGCCTGTGATTTTCGATTTGACATCACCAGCTAGTCTATAGAAAGGTGTCCAAGAGACATTTTGCATTTTCTAGATAATCCCAGCACAGCATGTTTCTGTCGTCTTTTCTTTTGCGTCTACCGGAGTGGGAGTGGGAGTGTGTCTGTGTCTTTTCCTCCCCCAGGGCTTCTGTCTAAAGAGCTTTGATGCCCTCCATCATCACTACATGCTCTAATCACCAGCACCAGCTGTCAGTATGTCAGTGTGCTGCCTCCCTCCCCCTAATGTCCACTACCACCACTTAACCCTGCATCCTCTCTAGCCTGTTGAAGTGGACGACCACAGTGCTGGCAATGATGAATGTTTGGGGATGATTATGTTCCTTGTTCCACGGGATAATATATAGTATGTGTATGGATATGTATAGCTGTGCAGTGAGGGCAGAGTTGCGCAAACTTGTTAACTGGGGACAACATTAAATAATGGAGGTTAATTCCTCTTCCTCTACGCATACTGTTTTCATTCTCTGCCTTCAATTTGTCCTTTCCCCAATGGTAAATATTCATATTTATTACACAGCAAATGCTGCTTCTGATTGTAGAATACTGGCACACAGGTAGTGCAACCCATCATCTCCTCCCAAGCCTTTCGTGACAAAGAGAGATCTGGTTGCATCATAAGCTGTGGTTGCTGTTGCTAACCCTAAAACCCAGGATTTACTGCTACAGCGGGAAACAACCAGCAGGTCTTATCCATGCAGCATCATCGCCACCACACTTTGCACACAACCCAGTGACCTAGCACCAAACGGTTATAAGCCTAACCATGCCCATCTCGACAAAGCCCCAGCCCTAGTTGAAGTTTCAGCAGACATCTTAGCCTATCTCAACTGTGTTCAATATAGTGGGTTTATTGATTGTTCGATTGGTTGATTTGGTGAGAGCAGATATGCTGATTGTGTACTGCTTGATGCTTAATGGGCTGTGTATGGATTTGTGCCACTCTCCTATGGTCAACTGTCAGCTTTAGCCCTCTTCTCTCTCTCAAAAAAGGTCTAATGTTACACTGAGGGTGTGATGTCATTATAGGCTAATTGTAGTCAGGACGTCCCAGAGGAATGACATGCATACGAAAGCCTCTGCTCTGAGACGATGGGGAGAGAGAGAGAGAGAGAAAGGTCGGGTCAAAGAGAGGAATAGAAAGGGAGGAAGGGAGGGAGTTAACAGTTTCCCAACTGGAAGTTGGATGCTTTCTACGAGGACGAGAAAGTGGATGGTAACGTTGGGTTAAAGTCAGACTAAGTCCCAAAAATACACACATGATCTAATCCTTCAGTTCTCCTTCTGAAGTGTCGATGGTGTTCTGAGACTGCAAGAGTGCAGGGAGGATATAGTTAGTTTCACCCCCTTTCCGCTTCTCCTGTAGTCACTCACACGTCAGTGGCCCTTCGTCACCTAACCAGAACACACGTACTGTGCATCAACATACACTATTATATACTTAAACCGTCTTTTAATATTGATTGATCCACTTTTTCAAGTGATAGGCCTTATTCGAACCATGGTTAGCTGATGACTGACAACCAAGGTAGCACTCCAAGGGTGCCTTGTGATATGGTTAAAGCTCCCAGTCAGTTGTTGGCAAGTCTAGAACCACCGGATCCATCAAGCCCACCAGTGTGAGTTCTACCATTGCCAAACACTGCAGGAGAGCAACTGGGTCAGAAACCCAGGAAGCTGTTGTTGGAGCTGTCGGTTTGTAAGCGGTGTCCGTGGCTGATGCTCAGGTTACATGGAACAAGTCATTGCAGGCCTCCATTTCAAACAGCAGTATCATCTCAGGGGGTCAAAGCAATTTGATTAGATTGTTGTTGGACCCTTGCCCTATAGACCTGTTCTTTCTCTTTCTCTTTTTCTATCTTGCTATTTAATGAAATTTAACTCAATGCAAGAAATATTGTATGGTACATGTCATCAAAGCACCAGCCAAAGGTGAATAGCAAACAAAACAAGACCACAGGTAACAATTGTAAAAAACACAATTTTTCCCCTGGACAGGCACACACATAAACATTCCACCAACAGTTGAGTATGTATCTTTTCCTATATTGGCACTACACATGATTGCTCAAATTTATATACAGAAAGCAAAAATGTGCTAGTGCCAAAATGGGCAAAGAAGAAAGTATGTAAGTCAAGGAGGCGCCATATACAATTATATCCTGTGCTTATAAACTCAATCAGGTAACTGGAAGTTATTGGTCGGACTTGGGGTTCTTTCTCTACTCTGTTTATGGCCCTATGGTAATTCACTGATAGTGTGCCTTCACAGTGAATTCTACCAGTGCCATACACAGAACAGGAGGAGTTACAAATGTAGAACATTCAAGCCATATCGTCTGTTTCATTCGTTCTTCTTAATATGCCACGCAAGGGTTAGGCATTGTAATCCACCACCTGCCATCTGCTCAAATCGAATGGGCCTACAGTGAGTGAGTGTTCCAAAAAAACGTCCTCGTTCAATTACACCTTATACACCTTGAGAGTAGAGAGAGAGAGAGAGAGAGAGAGAGAGAGAGAGAGAGAGAGAGAGAGAGAGAGAGAGAGAGAGTGTGTGTCTTGGACCACGGATTGATTCCGGCTATATGGAATGGTACGCTAAGTGATTTTTGAGACGCTCCAAATGGGTCCCAAAGCAAGGCTCATCTTACCATTTCCGGGAGAGATCAATACAGCTAAAAAGCCTAGTTCATTCGCAGAGGCAGAGAAAGAGAAGAGAACATATCACAGATTAGGCCTCTGACTGGCTATTTCCAGTCCAAATAGGCTGAACACATGCTGGGACTGAGTATGTTTCTTTGTCCAGTTAGGCGATGTGTTATATGGTAGTTTCTAATCCCACAAAAGAGTATGGACTGCACAATCTGCAAAAAAAAAAGTTGGCTGCAAACTACCTGTCCATCTCGTGTTCTCGGTGAGTTAATCGCATTTGTGTCTTGATTAGGCTACGGAGTAGCCTAGACTGCGCTCATCTTACTCAGGTTATTTTCGGAAACGATTTAGAGATGAACCCTAGGAACAGGACACGAGAGGGTTCAAGCACAAGGGTTCGGTTACATTTTAGGGTTTCTCCAATACACAGGCCTTTCTCTCCGACTCAAACTATAACTTAATCACGCTTTAATTCATTAATATTAAGGTCTAAAACTAAATAACCAATATCATTAATTCTTGGACATCTCGGTAGACTATAAGTCGTTCTTACCTTAAAGAAAACAGTCCAGTAGAATAAAACCTGTACCATGCAAGACCATTGTTAAATATCTTTGATGCATCCCATGTAGCCTATAGAATTTAAAGTACTTGAAATTCTTATAAATCAAATGGTATTCAAAGCGCAGTCCATTAGGAGCGCAGTCCGTTAGGAGCGCACTCCGCGACAAACCTATTTCACCTTGAATTCCTGTACTTGTGGCTCTTTCTCTCCCCGTCCTAGAATTCCATCTCCATGAAATTCTCCCCGCGCTGTGCGGTACTCTGGTTGGTCTTCTGTTTTTACCCGCCACGCTCCACAATCCACGCCTATACCCATCTCTCCAAGCCCTCTGTCTGTTTAGGCTGTGTGGCCAGGGATTTTCCAATGGAGAAGTAATTAGTTGGTAAGCATCTTAACCCAATAGCAGTGGAGTAATCTAGGCAGCCTTACTCCCTCTGGCCTTAACTGCTCTCTCTCTCTCTCTCTCTCTCTCTCTCTCTCTCTCTCTCTCTCTCTCTCTCTCTCTCTTTCTCTCTCTCTTGCAATTTGTACAGTCTCTTACCCACGCCTCTGGTGCATACAGCTGCATTTTGAGTGATAATGTCAGCATAAAGCTACCTGACCATTGACATTTTGACGACCTTGTTGTTAATTTAGTTTACTGCATTGCATAGTTTTAAGAGGAATAATTATTAAGTTAGATAACATACCTGTATTTATCCGGAGTGGGAGCAATAGTCACGATAGGGAACTGCTAGACCCGGCAAACGAGGACATGCTATGAATACCCTCTGCCAGTTGAGACCTCAACATCTCATTATATAGTCTACAGGTGAGTTTCACCCCCTCTTGACTGGACGTTAACCTGCTGTTCTTGATTAGGAGGATGCATGAGGCCCGGGTGGAAAAAGAGGCGTCATCCTCTCAGATGATCCCAATCCGTCGGGTAGGAGAGCGGTTTAGATTTACATCCCTTTCAAAATGGTATAAAGTAGCAGTGAAATCTATCCATGGACCCATTGTCCAAACCATACATTATAAAAGAGGCCCAGCCGGCAAACACGCGTGCTGCAATCCTCCCTTGCAAGTCCAACAAGGCAGCCAAACACAGCAGAGCCCATTAAACTGAAAAGAGGAAACTTGACACTCGATTATGCTCGGAAAGGCTGTCTTCTAGGCCTAGGCCATACAGAAATAAAAGACGTTTATAAATATTTCACAAATTCATTATCTTTCTCCCAGAGTGGGGTTGAACTATAAGCTGTCGATAACTGTGAACAGATGAGCAGTGAACCAGCAGCATTTGGTCGTGTCATGCTCCTCTCATTTTCATCAACAGTTAAACATTTATATGTCTTTTTCTATTTAATTTTTGTTATAAAATGTTGGTATAAAATGGTTGGAACATTATTTACGCATTGTGGCACACCTCTTTTTTGTGCAAAGATTGATAGGCCTAGATGTGCATTCTTTTTTGACATTTAAGCTAATCAAATGGTGATGCGAAAACGAGAGAATAAAAGAGCAGGAAACCCTTTTTTCAGAGGTTGTCATTTGACATATGTTTATTATCCTTTATTCCTATTGTCCTTATATAGCTATTGGCACGATATAGAAATGAATGTCAAAGTAAAGAGTTGCTTTGGTAAATACCAATACTACTGTGGTCCATGAGGTAGATTCCTGCAGAATTAATCGTTTCAGTGTTGTCAATTGGGTAAGCCAACTGTACTGAAAATGATAGGCTATAGGCCTACTCTGTTTGTATATGCTCAATAATAATATATGGTAAGCAATATTTAATGTATTAGCGGTTTGATTTTTTTTTCAGTGTGGATTTAGGGCTACAGTAGTCTTTTAGCTTTCTCTGTGCGGATTTTAAAGGCTAATGTATTTCCACACCGAGCGCTGCCCAATTTAGTGCATCAAGTAGGCCTAGAATGATGACGTGGGCTAACTTATTTTCATTGGTATTTGAACCGTATAGGCCTATAGTTTGCGCATTGTCTCCAAATAAGTGAATAGGCTACCACGTTAGTGTAATAATTACTCGGTGGTGAAGATTGTCAATGGAAATATGCTGCCAGTCTGAAAAAAATAGTGGGTGGTACAGTGGCCTATGTGAGCACTAAGTTAAACGAAGATGAACGCTTTTCGCTTTCCTGTCCAGTCCAAAGTGGGTGCAGTTCTGGTCAGGTTATCTTAAGCCTTGGGGGTTTAATCAGGCCTGAAACTTCACAGTATAAAAAGGTCAATGAAAGCAAATAATCCGTCTCCCTTTCAATAGGTAGCTAATTCATTTATTATGTTTATTTCCAGCAGCCTATATGCCCGTGATTCTTTGAGAACCTTTTTTCTTTCAGATGAATACCGATAATATACAGGTATTAACGGGTTTTTTGTTTTTAAAAGAGCTTTCATCCTCATGTCGTCTGCTTTCTAAACAAATTGCACAAATTGTACACATTGCACAAAATAGATTTTTGGGGGGGGGCAAGCAATAGGCTTTTGTAGCCTAGACAAAATAAGAATAAAATTAATACAAAATAGCTATACTCAATTGCTCAAAATAAAAATAAAAATAAAAATAAAAATAAAAATAAAATATATATATATATATATATATATATATATATATATATATATATATATATATATAGAGAGAGAGAGAGAGAGAGAGAGAGAGAGAGAGAGAGAGAGAGAGAGAGAGAGAGAGAGATGGACTGTTTTATGTTTCTTACTAAGTAGAAATTTGAATAAATGGATGTATGATATTTGCCCACCAGCGACCGACTGAACTGTATGTGTTTCTCGTTTACAGCAACTATTAGTTGGGTCCATGCTCCAGTTGGTGAACAGGTCCCGGTAATCGACGTGCAGAGTGACTTCTGTCGTCTGGGAGGACTAATTATTTCAACAGGGGCCAATGGTCCAGTGGCTCCTCCCCATACATTACTCTAACTCAAACTGAACGCCATGGAAATACTTTCGATCGGCCTATACGCCATAACGTACAGAAATGAAACATATAAATACATATTTTACAAATGTATGACTTTTCTAAAGGTTCAATTAAAAAACAACTTCAATATTTTCATTACTTAGCATTTACAAAAATGAATTGCCTGTTTTAAACTGTCATTGTACCAAGGCACGGTCTATTTAATTTAATTGGTAAAAAATGAAGACTGCATGCTTTGATTTAAGTTTCACATATAGCCTAGTCCTGGTCCAAAATATTGGCAACCGTGTAATTTTATGTGATATTTTATGTGGCTAAAAACGGACATTTAAATGGATTTTATTCTATTTTTTGTCAATAATCTATGCAAAGTAATTTAGGAGCGCAAAAAAAAAATATATAAGACGCTTTAGAGTGATATATACAACAGCATTGTATGCTTTTGTTTTGTTTTAGAAAGCTCACTCCTCATTGTCACTGAGTGCCTATTCGATTTTAAGTCCTGTTTTGCTGTTTGTATTATTTATTATCTCTTTTGGTAATGTCCTTCATCATGTTTGTAAACATATGTTGACATAATTCAATATAGTAGGGTTAAAGAATAAAGAGCCTTGTAGGGAATGCTGCACAAGCTTTTAACAATAACCCAAAAAATAAAAAATAGTAAGTCCGCATGTCTTGGCATAATTATGGTTCTTGATGAATTTAGAAAAGATTTCAAAATAGTTTTGATAATTTTTATAAGAAGCCATGCATTAACCTCAGTTTACAGACCTTATCGTACAAGCAGAAGTTCAGCTTATGGTTCTTTGACAAAGCAAACGATTTCAAAGGTTTCAGGTCTCCTGAATCTGTCATGTGAAGTGCAGGAAGGCTGTGTCCATATTTTTCTCTACTCCAAAAGAATTGGATACAAGCAGGTTGTATGAAACATTATGTGGAAATGCTGTCGGTCGTTTATTGATCTTTTCTTGTGGCATGTGTATGTTTCAACTTATTTAAGTACGTTGTAACTTAAGTTAGAAATGTGATTTTCAAACGGTTTATTGAGGTTATTTTAAAATGACAAGTTGACAAACTGCAAGATTTGTAGAGCATGCTTGCATGAACGCTCAACTACACTGCTCAAAAAAATTAAAGGAACACTTTTTAATCAGAGTATTGCATGAAGTCAATTAATCTTCTGGGCTATTGATCTGGTCAGTTAAGTAGCAGAGGGGGTTGTTAATCAGTTTCAGCTGCTTTGGTGTTAATGAAATTGACAACAGGTGCACTAGAGGGGCAACAATGAGATGACCCCCAAAACAGGAATGGTTTTCCAGGTAGAGGCCACTGAAATTGTTTCCCTCCTCATCTTTTCTGACTGTTTTTCACTAGTTTTGCATTTGGCTAGGGTCAGTGTCACTACTGGTAGCATGAGGCGATACCTGGACCCCACGGAGGCTGCACAGGCAGTCCAACTCCTCCAGGATGGCATATCAATACGTGCCATTGCCAGAAGGTTTGCTGTGTCTCCCAGCACAGTCTCAAGAGTATGGAGGAGATTCCAGGAGACTGGCAGTTACTCTAGGAGAGCTGGACAGGGCCGTAGAAGGTCCTTAACCCATCAGCAGGACCGGTATCTGTTCCTTTGTGCATGGAGGAACAGGATGAGCCCTACAAAATGACTGCCTGCAGGCCACTGGTGTGAATGTCTCTGACCAAACAATCAGAAACAGACTTCATGAGGGTGGCCTGAGGGCCCGACGTCCTCTAGTGGGCCCTGTGCTCACCACCCGGCACAGTGGAGCTCGATTGGCATTTGCCATAGAACACTAGATTTGGCAGGTCCGCCACTGGCACCCTTTGCTTTTCACAGATGAGGGCAGGTTCACTCTGAGCATGTGACAGACGTGAAAGAGTCTGGAGAAGCTGTGGAGAACGTTACGCTGCCTGTAACATCGTTCAGCATGACCGGTTTGGTGGTGGGTCCGTGATGGTCTGGGGAGGCATATCCATGGAGGGACGCACAGACCTCTACAGGCTAGACAACGGCACTCTGACTGCCATTAGGTATCGGGATGAAATCCTTGGACCCATTGTCAGCCCCTACGTTAGTGCAGTGGGCCCTGGGTTCCTCCTGGTGCACGACAATGCCTGGCCTCATGTGGCGAAAGTATGCAGGCAGTTCCTGGAGGATGAAGGAATTGATACCATTGACTGGCCCCCACGCTCGCCTGACCTAAATCCAATAGAACACCTCTGGGACATGTTTCGGTCCATCCGACGCCGCCAGGTTGCACCTCAGACTGTCTAGGAGCTCAGTGATGCCCTGTTCCAGGTCTGGGAGGAGATACCCCCGGACACCATCCGTCGTCTCAATAGGAACATGCCCCGACATTGTCAGGCATGCATACAAGCACGTGGGGGAAATACACAGTACTGAGTACCATTTTGAGTTGCTGCAATGGAATTTCAGCAAAATGGACCAGCCTGCCGCATCATTTTTTCACTTTGATTTTCGGGGTGTCTTTGAATTCAGCCCTCTGTAGGTTGATCATTTTCATTTCCATCAAACGATGTGGCATCCTTTCGTTCCTCACTCATTACCCAGTCCATATCAGTATAGATATCCGGCATGATTTTTTTCCCCCATTGAGATCTGATGTGGTTTCAAAGTGTTCCTTCAATTTTTTGGAGCAGTGTATATTCTACTGCCACCTAGTGGACCAGCCCGTTATCTTGTTCCATTTACACAAATGCAATGCATACAGTGGTATAAATAACACAGAAACAAATACAATTAAACCAGTTTATACTTTTTTTTTTGTTTATTAAACTTACAAGGGAAGCACATTTAGTTATTCATTTTTTAACTTTAAAAATTGGGTAAATCTTGTACATCCTTGACAGTCTACTGTATAGGGTTAAAGAACTAAATAAAATCCCCAAAACAGCTTCAAATGTATTTTCTCATCAAAATAAAAGGGATAATATATGATTGATGACTGACATCTAGATTAATAATAGCATTGCAGTGTGTTTTCTTGTTCTTCTTGCAAACCTTACCCCTAAGTCTAACAAATGCACGACATGAAAATGAGACTGAGGAAACAATATCATAAATTAGATTAGCGTAATTGTAACTCTTTCTGGTGTTATTTGTAAGATACAAATAGTTTTACCCTTCAATATTGAAAACTTAATTGTTTAAAGTGTAAAGACATAGTTTGTTAGGGCATCTATAATATTGTCTTCGAGATTCAATAAAGTAATATTATAAAATTGCAGAATTAGAGATGAGCGATTGGTGCGCCAATACTAGTAACAGGCTTCATGTCCATATTGTGACAGTGTTGTTTGGAATCTTTAAAAGTATATGATCACTGCTCTACTTATACCCTCATGGGCATTAACAACAAGCACGCAATGCTTAATTATTTTACAGAGGTAAAATATTGTCAAGAAACTTGGATTTATGTTGCAAAACCTGGTAGGATCATGAGTTCCACGTTATACTGTGATGTAAAAACTGTTATTTGACATGTTCCCTGACATCTGAATTTCAAAATGATCAGATAGTCTCTAGAAAGGAAAGACCCGCTGAGGAACATTTATCAAACTCACTGCCTGGTCATAGCCTGAATGTAAACCCTAAAGGAGGCAGACAAATGTGAGAAAAAAATGAGACTGTAGGAGCTATGATTTTAAATATCCTTCAGAAGTTGCCCCCACCAATTTGGCACTGAAGGGCAAACAAGATATAAAGTAAAAATGACTCTGATTAAAGAATAAAAGAGAGAAAAATCTCATTATGAAGCTATGAATGACTAAATGGCTGTCACCAAGAGCACTTCTGCATGACAACGTGTTTCTAAAGCAGCAGAAGACAAGTATCCATACTACAGGAGCATTCCTGCAAACTGATAGAGGAAACATTTGCATAAGAAGGAGAACAAGAATGCAACATTTCTTTGGAGAATTTACACCAAAATGTAAAAAGTGATCTCAAACCAAAACAAGAAGTATTCATCTCTTAATCAGAGACACATTTGTTTATATACTAGCGTGTGGTAGATGTAATAAAACCATACATTATAATAGGATTCACCACCCCATAAACTAACTACTCCTACGCAAGTAAGACACCTATTATAGATTAACACAAGCAATAGGCAAAGTTAAGAAGCTCAACAGTTCAACTATAACCAGTAGTTAATTCCTACCCAACCCTCTTCCTACCATTGTAATTCCAAACTTCAACCAATACTTGTCCCCGTCCCCACCCCCACCCCCCAAAACACCAGAGCAAACACAACTTAGCCCTCTCTTCAAAGTCCTACAAAACGTTACTTCTGTATCATGCCACAATGTACAAAGAGATGCTCAGAGAATGACAAACAACAGCTTGCTGAAACAGAGAGGAGGAGATGGTAGAAGAGAAAAGCCAGATACCTTCCGGTTATGCAACCTTCCTGTGTATTAGTTATCAGTGTGTAGGTATAATTATTCGCTGATGAAAAGGACCAATAGCTCTAGTAATCCGGCTTCCTAGCTCTTTCTACTGCTTGCTCACACACGCGCACACTCACACCTCTGGCTATCGGACGTGACCGGTTTTTCTAAGGAGTTGGTGTCTATGCACGTAAACAAAAGGCATATTTACATAACAGTTTCTATGACAACCAAGGTTTGGTAGGTCAGTAGGTTTGCATACAGGCCTCTAAGGCCTGAAAGGCGGGCAGCAGGGAAGATACTCTACGGTCATACTGGACTAAATGACCATACTCCAGGATGGGGCGCCACTGATCTTAGGGAAGGAGTGGTCCTGGGAATGAGACAGTAACTTTCAATGACACCATAAGGAGAAGTAACAAATCTTTAGAGAGGGAAAGTACACCGGCGAAGATTTTATGACTCTGCTGCTGTGAGGACAACCAAGAATTTATCTACAATTCATCTGAAAGCGAACAGAGAAATAAATGTGACTGTTGCAGAAATCAGATGCAGAATAGGTCTTCAGATAAAAAAAAACAAAAAAACATGTATTTCATGTTAAATGACAGGATGGGGAGGGGGTGGGGTGTGGGGCTGGGGTGGTGAATGTAAGCAGTCTGTCTCCATCCGGATGTTGTAACAACAGTCTAACCCCTTTATCTTCTCATTGTTCACAGCCTTGCTGTTAGAGTGGGGGGATCTCCTGCACCATTTGTTGATCCAAAGATACTAGTCTGGTGGGAGTGCAGAAGTCAAGCAAAATGGAACCTTGACCATAGGCTGGCTGTATGTCGGGGCTAATGATAAAGGAAGATGATATTCTGAGATTTCACACCACAGCTCCCGCTAATAGCCATAAAAATCCTTGATTTTTTTTTTTTTTTTTTGTCATAAAAAATGCCTCGTTTAAATATTAATATAATAGTCTGTTTCTGCTCTTTAGGAAACGTATAGTCTGTCTGGTGAAAGGGGAGAGTGTGTCCCCTTCACTACAACTCCATGTCCTGAGCTTCGTCCTCCGAGAAGTCTGACATGGAGCTCTCAGACGAGGAATCCCCTGCTCCCTCCTCCTGCTCCTTTAGGGCCTCCTCGGTGGCATACTTCTGGATGTACTCTGGAACACAGATAAACACAGCGATGATTAGATCCCAAGATACCTAGTAACAACAACCTAGCAATAGTTTCACCAGCTATTGTCAAGCTGCACAGCTGACAGTCTCTCTCCTCTCCTCTCCTCTCCTCTCCTCTCCTCTCCTCTCCTCTCCTCTCCTCTCCTCTCCTCTCCTCTCCCCTCCCCTCCCCTCCCCTCCCCTCCCCTCCCCTCCGCACGCGCGCGCTCTTTTCCTTTCATTGTTCTATAGGCTCCAATGATACATCAGTTGTTGCGGACACTTAAACACGAGGCCCACCTTTGATTTTGTGTTTGTAATCCTCTGGCCGGTGAAGGTACATGGCGGCTGCATCTCCATTCAGCGGGTCAATGGGGTTGGGGTATGCGAGCAGCTGGGGCAGGAACGACTCGAAGATGTTGGTGAGGTCTGTGGGATGCCATAGGGCATGGTTACTTTGCTTGAAAGCGACTAGATCATTCTGCAAGACAGTCCAGGGAATAGCTTAAAACAGTCCACTCGTTCCATTTTGTCCAGTTTTACCGGAAACAAGTAGATATCAGTGCCCTGTTCATATTGAATGCCTGGCACGTCTGTCCTTCTTGAATTGCTTGACAGACAATAGTGTAGCCTTTAGATAAGAGAGAAATGCCTACAAAGCATTCGAAGAGTACAGCATTTTAAACTGTAGCTTTGTGTTGTTAATCATATGAGGAAACCTTGCTTACAAAATCTACCCCACTGCAATGCAATCATAACAAGACGCCACTAGAGGTCCCTGTTGTAAAATATTCTTGTTAGTGCAAAAAATTATTACACGGAAGCTGTATTTATCTCATGACATAAACCCAGCTTGTTACGTGATTTAACTCACTAATGAGATCTAGAACTTGCACCCTTTTTTAAATTGTGTGAAATTCTAAAAGTAAGGGTGTCATAGTTTGAAATAATCATGAAGCAAATCCAAAGACAAAACAAAGCTTTAACAACATTTCTGAGATAAAGATCTAAAATGTATTTGTGTTTGACAAAAACACACAGTATTGTAACAAAGCAGAGAATACAGCATAGAAAAGACCATCATCCCTAACAAAACAGACATTACCATGATCATAAACATACTGCTTACCAATCATGATGTCCTGATTATTTCAACAGTATCTTAGTTTACCACCCAATCTTTGCCACATAGCATATGTGGTAAGTGTTGAATGTCCTAGGTAACCTTCAAGGGAACCGCCTTGTTAAGTATGGTCAGTGGTCACTGTAAGAGGATTAGATGCTATTCCTCTACCTACAGTACATTACAGTAAAGACCTCCACTTACTCCACATAATGCTTTACCACATAATGCTTTACTGAGCACCATTTATGGACTGTACATTCTACGGCTTATTCCTCTTATTGTACCAGACCCAATCAAGATGACTGCTTTGAAAGAAAATTTGGGAAAAGCTTGATCGGCAACAACCCCAAACTTACGACCTCTGGGGTCTGACTATCAAGTCTGTAACTGTACTCACCATACAGGGCCGTCCATGTCTGGTTGATAACGTCTAGGCACACTGTTCCTGACCTGAGCCACAGAGACAGATAAGAAGAGATTCAATTCAAATCTGCATTAACAGAGAGAAACTTTACATTTTAATTTGCTATCAAGTGAAAAGAGCGTTGGCTCTTCCTAGTACTACTACTTGGTTATTACTAAAGGCGTACCCCCTAATGATATGCTAATGTCAATAACACAAACCTTTCATTAATTTGTAACTACAACCATAGAGCCAACAATCCTTTTTTTGTTCTAACTTGGCAACGGCAGACATCTTTGATTTACCTACATTTTATTAGAATGCATGATAATATTTGAGACATTCTTTACATGCCATCACAAAGAGCATATACACTATGTAAACATAATTGATCATTTCAAAACTTACGCTTCATCAATGTTGGGGTGGAATATCTTATTCATAAACCCTGTAAAAAGAATGCAACATATCGTCATAGCAGAGGTCTGTGTATTAAAAAGCTCTTTGAGTTTGTTTACTGAACATATATGAGCCTGGCAACAGCATCTACGACTGTGAATGATAATACACTCCATTCCAACTCTTTCCAAGCTTTCCTACCAATAGAAGGAGATTTGAAGGGGTATTTATCTGGCAGGTCCACCCGCACCTTCCACACACCACCTTCGTATGCAGCTGAAAGAGAAACGTTTAATCAGAAACATACATCAAGGATGATTAGAATACATTTTCATAAGCACTGATACAAAGGACCCCAATGCAAACTACTAAGACATTTGACAATGTTGACTTTTGGACATTCAAACTTACATCCTGGTGGTCCATGGAATTTCACAACAAACTCATTCAGTCCACTTAGAATGGTGACCTCATGCTTGCTCTCAATGCTGACCTTTGGTTAAGGAAAATAAGTATCCAAACAAACACCAGAGTAACACAGCACACACACGTTGACCAACACACTAGATAACACCCTGACAATGCATTTCTACTATCTACGCAGTTGACCACCATAATACAGTATGTGGCAGAGTATGGGCTGAGTTCCAACTAGCTGTTATTCAAAGTTTAAAACCCAGGTCAATCCTGTGAGCCATGGTGCGAGATCAATAATGCAAAGACCTCCAGCAGCCCATTTAGGCCAACAGAACACAATCAGCTTACAACATCCCAACTTCAACAAAAGGAAATCTAGGAGGAAAACACTCAGGAGACGTATAATTAGGCAAGCAAAAAGAAAATGTACTTCTATTAAACAGGAAATTGTACTTCCTATAGTTACAAGACATTAAGCCAAACTAAAAAAAATCGGTTTACATAATACATTTAAGCATTTTACAAATATTTGGTACAAAATATGATTCATGAAGATAAAAAGAAGAATATATCAGCCAATTGTTGGAGGCTTATATCCAAAGTGCCTTAAGGAATAAAAAATGTTAACATTTTGGTATGCATGGCCACAGAAAGAAATCAAGCTCAAGGATTCACAAACAGATCTTTTCAGATATTTCAGATTCTCAAATATGTTTGCAAAATAACCATGTGACAATACATTTTTATATTACTAAGTAATATATTCTGTATGTTAGAAATGGACAGACCATTATTGGGACAAAAATACTGATGATTGTTTATACTGTAGATCGGCAAAAAACAAGCGATAATGGATGAGTGTGCAATGCAATTATCGGTCTATATTGATTGATGTCCGATCGAGTTTTAACATCTGGTTGTCATGCCACAGCATAGAAAGGATTTAAACAGGCATTAGGTGGCTGTACTAGTGTCTGGTAGAAACCGAGCTCTAATATACTTAACTATCACTGCGCTTATTCACTTGGTCCCACCGGTAGGTGAAAAAGGTGCTGTGTCATAATTTGTTCTTCTCCTTCTCTAGTAACAGTAAAGGAGGTGTGTAGTAATTACAAAGTTTGATGTCCAAGCAGAAGAGACAAAATGGCAGTGGTTAAACAAACACACACACACACGCACACACACACACACACACACACACACACACACACACACACACACACACACACACACACACACACACACACACACACACACACACACACACACACACACACACACACACACACACACACACACACACACACACACACACACACACACACACACACAATGTGTTTCATCATGCTGTCATAAAAAGTCTGTCCTCAGCCAACAAAAGATGACATTTACACCAATCAGTTAGAATTTAGAACAGATTTAACATTAGAATGTTTGGGATTATGACTGAGTGAAAATAACATATTTTTTAGATGTAAGACCCCTTTGACACAAAAAGCTGGTGGTGAACTTAGGCCCTGTTACAAAACGTGGATCCTTGTGGGCACTTGATATTTTGACAGGGACTGCCTAGAGGGCTCAGGCACACACTAATGTAGTGTTGCATACTGTGTTGTATCATCACTGCAAAATAAGTTGTACTAAAACTATATGCACTGACTGGACCAGGTGTTTAGTGCATTCTAGACTTTTCTTTGTGGTTAAATGAAACACAATAAGTGGTCCAGAGTTATGGTAGTAGATGTTAGATAAGTAAGTACGACATGAAATTTCCATCCCTTAACATTTCAAAAGAATAACTGGGATAAAGCCGAGGCTAAAATCAACAATCTCAAAGATCTGTGTTCTGCAATGATATGACATGGAATTTCTGCCCACCGAATCGCTTGGTAGTGGCAACACAAATACTGTCCTAAAATAAAAGTGCAAAACCAATAAGCACCGTACTGTGTGGTGTGAAAGCAAACAAACAGCAGCAATTGCTCACAATCAAGCGCCCAACAGGCCGGATTGAATGTGTCTAGGTTTTCCCCAACCCCCACTCGGTATGCGCGTTTGTTATTGGCCTTGATCAGCTGTTTCTGAAGTCCCTCCCTCTACCACTTTCCGGATGGTAACAGCCTAACCAATCAGATCGCAAACAACAGCTGCAAGACCAGAAAAACAAAACAAGCCAAGCTTGAAAGCCATAGTGCACACTTAGAATTACGTTAAAGCCAACGTTACAAGATCTATCTAGCACCTAATTTTATGACATTTAGCTAGTTAAAATCACATAAATTGCATTAACAATTTTCAAATTGTTACAATTCCATACAAAAAGGCAACAATATTAAAACATGGACAAATAGAGAGGGTCTTGTAACGTTGTTTCGCCCATGCATTTATCCTACTCTTTTTGCAATACCGTCACATCTCGCAATTCTAAGCATATTTGTGTAATTAACGATTAGCCTATGGTGTGACATGTTGGCATTTGCCTTTTCAAAGCAAATATGGTTAAACAGGCTTAACACTTACGCTAACTTATGTTAACAAGTTGTAAACAACGCCAAGCAAGGAGGGCCATCAGCTAGATACAATCAGTTATTACTCTTAACAAATATCATGGAGTTGATCACAAAACATTTTTTTGTTTGTTTCTGGAAGTAGGCGTGATAACGTTACAGCTATTATGGGCTGTTTTCCACAATAGTAACGTTTGTGGCTAGGTTAGCTAGCTAGATGTCAATGCTGGCATGGATTAGCGCCGTCTACCAGTCGAAGCCGTAAAATGACATTTCCTCACTTTTTTAACTAAATAAAGTATCGTTAACGTTACCAAGGTGCTAGCTAAGCTAAATATATATGCGCTAGCCAAGAAGTTAGCAAGCTAACGTTACCCCAAAACACAGTCAGTGTCAACAACAATTAAGTTAGCTAGCTAGCTAGCTAGCTAACGTTACTTAACTATTATCGTCGTTAGCTAGCTCAGGCTAACGTTAACATTAGCTTACTTTCGACATGGTCACATTAAGACGGTCAATTGAATGTTTGGTTGGCGTTTGGTGAGCCATCATCGTATATATAATAAGAAGGATACAGTTTCACCACGTCGGTATCCATTCGCCTTTTGCCCGGACTTGGAGACGACATTTTTGTATCCCTTATGGCAACGTTAAGTAATAAATCCCTGACCCTGGCCTAGGAAATAATGTTAACAATTTCGATCGACAATAGCTACAACCCTCTTATTTAGTATTTCTACTTATAAAATATGTCCTTCAAACGAAACTTGACTTAAACACTTTTTTCTACCAAATAAATCAGCTGTCTAGCTAACGTTAGCTATGTCTATCTGGCCAGCGTAGTACTGGTACTAGCTAGCTAGGCAGCTAACGTTTGAGCAAATATAGTTCTATCTGCCAACCTGGGCAGCTAGTTCTGTCCAGCTTCTTCTATCCATTCGCCACAGTGACATCAACACGCAATGACTGAAATGACGAGAGGGGGTAGTGCCAGGGGTGCGTTTTATGAGTTGAAGACATCCGGGGCTTAGCCCAGGCCCCTATTTTTTTTAGGAACTAACGATATTCACTATTACTCCAGCAAAAATACATTTTATCCGATTACTTCCTAATAAGGATTTTGAACGTAATGTTTTACATTTAGGGTTAGGGTTGGGGTTCTCAAATGACTCAACAAAAGACTGTTGTTCTCTTTTGAATGTTTTGTAAAGACCACATAGTTCAGAATTTTCCTGTTTTTTCTGTGAAAATGCCATGCACTGTAGGCCTTTATTTTTTTGTGAGTTTTCGGGCAAGAGTAGGCCTACATCGTCTAAATGTACTAGGGCATGTAACGTAGCTAACGAGAATGACTCAGCACTGAGAAATGAGAGAAAACCAAGTTACAGAACACAACACTTTCTTGTAGTTCAGAGCCTGTCTCTCTTTCACTCTCAGGCCATTCACCTGGAACACCTTGCGAAAGACATTGAAATTGTACGCGCTAGAGCATTTTGAACAAATTGTTAAGGCTGAATATTTTAATAACTGCCAATGCTTTGTGAAGTCGTAAGTGATTTTATGTCTTTCTAGCGTTTACTGAGTGTGTAGACCACTTTATATTACTTTATGTCACTTTATGTCACTCTGTTGAACAGTTGACAGCATCACCATATATATTTATATTTATATTTATATTTATATTATCTATGCATCCTTTACACTCTGCATCAATGCACTATTGACACTGTCTACAAATGTAATTGTAGCTGGTGTATGTGTATGAGTGTATATGTATATACATACATATGTATATATATGTGTGTGTCTGTGTATACATATATATACATACCTTTCTATATATATTTATATTTTTTGTTTACTGTAAATAACAACTTTAATGTTTATTCTTGTAGAGCTTGTTGTCCTTGTTTTTAGCTATATGTTTGTCTATTTCCGTGTTAGTACTTGAGCAAAGAAAGACCGGAGTCAAATTCCTTGTATGTGTACGCATACTTGGTCAATAAAGCTGATTCTGATTCTGATTCTGATTCTGATATTAGCTTGTCAGGCCTATGCCACTTATGTTTTGTAGGCCTACTGCTGCCTCCATGGCCAGACCAGTCTTGTAAAAGAAATTTTAATCTCAATGACACTGTCCGGTTAAATACAGGTTTAATAATTCATATATACTCAGAGTGTTTGTCAGGCCATGCACATCTTTTTTCAAATGACCCTAGCAACACCACTGGGCTGTGCAGCTAGAATTGCGTACACAGAACAGCATTCAGCTAAACTACTATGTCTTTATTGTCACAAATAAAGTGGATCTCTCTATATGTCAAAGATACTTTATACTTTATACTTTAATATGATGTGGCCTCTATACCATGACTGAAGAAATGGCCAAACATTGTTTTTAGAAAAGTGTCTATATCAAATAACGTAATCAAATAAACATGATCAAATCAAATCAAATACATTTTATTTGTAGCCATATCACATTTCGTACACAAAGGCAATTCAATTTGCTTACACAAGGCAAGCAAAATCTTAGAAAGATCTTAAAGAAATAAAAGACAAATAAATCAATAAAAACAATTATAACAAGAGAAATGAAATAGCGAAAAACAAATAGTTCAATCCTATCTTTTCTTGCACAGACTTTGACCTGGTGTAAAAAACAAACAAAAAAAATAAGTATAATTATGAAACCCCTCTAGTTTATAGGTTCTTGGCAGTTAAAAATTAAAGAAACAAAACTTTCTACTTTTGAAAGTATTCTTACTTTACAGCACCCCCAACCCACCTTCCTAAAACGTATGCCCAGTACTGTATATACACACACACAAATAACAATACATTTAGTGTATATTTCATGAATATTTTATCTGTGGTAAATACAACTGTCCCCAACACAACAAATTAGCAAGTCTTGAGAAAATACGAGGCATTAGCATTCAAATAATACTACACACTTGCATATGACACTTAAACTTCTTTAGTGATTGGTTGTTCAATTGTCTTTTTAGATTAACGTTTAAAAATAGAAGTCTAAACCTATTGCTAAAAGGTTTAATGACCACCCATGTTGCATCCTTATTAAGTAAATGTATAACAATTATATTTTAAAAACTTGTTTTATGTGATTTCAAATGATGTATTGCTGGATTGTATAGCACTCTGGTCAAGGTGAACTGTTTTTAAATGTGCTTTATTAATGAATTTGACTTGATTTGACTGGCCTGTTTAAGCAGCAATGTTAGCTAGAGCATAATCACTCACTATGATCACTAACATAGTGTACACAATTTAAGTAGCTACATACATCTTCTCTACGTCCAGAGTTTTTGAGATGCCAATTGCTTATTTAAAAGTTACTTAACTCTATATTACTAGATTCAATCCAGTTTCATTCTAACCAGGCATGTCTCAGATTTAGATGTTAATTTGGATCGTTTTAGATTTTTTAGAGCAGATAGAATCAAAAGAGGTGGTGGAGTTGCTATTTAAGCATGAAGCAATTTGAACATGACTGTAAAGGTTTCCACCTCAGTCCCAGGTCAGTTTGAACTTTTAGTGATCAATGTTAATCTGGGTCACGGTTCACCTCTTGTTGTTGCGGGTGCATATCGTCCGCTAGATCTACTGCTTGTGATGTGGACTGGCAAACATTTAGACAGCCTAGAAATACATGTACACATATGGTGAAATGGGCTAAATCTACATTTTACTTGAACAATTGATCTGAATGTCGAAACAACTCAGCAAAATTCTGGAAAGTGGTTAAATCACTTAAAGGCAGTGTTTCCTCCGGTCTTCCTCAGCAGATAATGCTAGACTCCAGTCCGGTTACTGATAAAAAGGAGATTTGGGATGTCTTTAAACATCATTTTCTAAAATCAGGCTAAAATATTCCTAAAATAGTGTAGGAAAAGAGACATTTCCATGTAATTCTCATGGAAATAACGTTTCCTTCTCATTTAGACAATTTGATTACTTGGAAGTTCTACATGCCTTATGCAACTCCAAGTGAATGAGAAGCTCTACGGGAGCAGATCAATTAGACCCGTATCTGCTAAAGCTTTCTACCCCCTTCATAGCTGAGTCCCTGACACATGTTTTCAATTTAACACTTACTTCTGGTTTGATCCCTATAGTATGGAAATCAGCTCTGGTTACTTCTTTGCATAAAGGGGGGAATGCAAGTGACTTAGCTAATTATAGACCCATCTCCAAACTCCCATGTCTAGCAAAGATGTTGGAATATCTTGTATACGAACAGCTTCGGACTTATTTATCCAACAATAACATTTGAAGATCTTTTTCAGTCTGGGTTCAGAGCTGGTCATAGTACTATTACGGCGGCCACTCTTGTAGTAAACGATGTAGTTACTGCTTTTGATGAAAAGAGAGATTGTGCCGCTATGTTTATTGATTTGTCCAAGGCTTTTGATACAGTTAATCACAGACTACATCTGGATTAGCCTTGCTGGGATTCAATGATGCAGCTTTTAACTGGTTTCAGACCTACCTCGCTGAAAGAACACAGTGCGTAGATGCTAAGGGTTTGAAATCCAAAGTTGTAAAAATAGAAAATGGCGTGCCACAAGGTTCAGTTTTAGGTCCTATATTGTTTATCCTTTATATTAATGATATTTGTGCCTCTATGGGAGACTGTAAAGAACATTTATATGCAGATGATACCATTCTTTATTCTTGTGCACCGTCCATGGAGCAGGCAATGTCAAACCTTACAAGGCATTTCATTGTGTAAAGAAATCCCTTAGAGATCTGAGATTAATCCTTAATGAGTCAAAGACTAAATACATGCTTTTCTCAAGGGCCAAAAAGTTAGATTATAAAGCATATAATACTTGCTCCCTAAATGGAGCTCAAATAGAGCGTGTTGCAGTTTACAAATACTTGGGAATTTTCCTAGATGAAAAGTTGTCATTTAAGACGCATGTGCTTGAACTCACAAAGAAGGTGAAGAGCAGACTTGGAGCTCTATATAGGATAAGATCGTGCTTTTCTCTTGAAAACAGAATGACAATTGTAAAATCAACCCTTTTGACAGTTATGGACTATGGTGATATTGTGTATATGCATGCAGCCCCAACTATTTTAAAGTCCCTTGATGCAGTTTACTACAGTGCTTTGAGCTTTGTAACCGGGGATAGATTTAGAACCCATCACTGTATATTATATAAGAAATTAGGATGGTCTTCTCTTAGTGAAAGGAGAAAAAAACATTGTCTCTTTTTTGTTTACAAGGCATTCTTGGGCAAGTTGCCTTTTTCACCTTACATCCCTTTTAAAGCACACATCCAGTAATCATAGGACATGTTCACAGGACTTTATCAGCCTTGAAAGCCCCAACGTGGAAACAGAACTTGGAAAATTTGCTTTCAGTTTTTTCGCTCCAGATAAATGGAACAAGGTTCGACAGGTTTCGAAATTAGAGCAGTTTGTATGTATTTAGTCTTTGACTCATTAAGGATTAATCTCAGATCTCTAAGGGATTTCTTTACACAATGATATGCCCTTGTAAGGTTTGACATTGCCTGCTCCATGGACGGTGCACAAGAATAAAGAATGGTATCATCTGCATATAA
Organism: Aplochiton taeniatus; assembly: GCA_017639675.1. Classification (NCBI taxonomy): domain Eukaryota; kingdom Metazoa; phylum Chordata; class Actinopteri; order Galaxiiformes; family Galaxiidae; genus Aplochiton; species Aplochiton taeniatus. The sequence continues at coordinate 12,664,180 of CM030181.1, read as the reverse complement.
ATGTTCTTTACAGTCTCCTATAGAGGCACAAATATCATTCATATAAAGGATAAATAATTTAGGACCTAAAACTGAACCTTGTGGCACGCCATTTTCTATTTTTCCAACTTTTGGATTTCAAACAATTTGAACAATTCAAATTCAAGATGTTGTATTCTATTGTAAATATTGTAACAAGTTTTTATTATCTGCTTATTAGAATTTTTATTTATTTATTTCGTATTAATTAATTCAATTATTAATTAATTAATTAATTAATTATTAATTAATTAAATTAATTAATTCATTTGTATACATTTGATTTCATTCATGATTGTTTAGTTTTAATTTATTTTTCGGCCTTTAACAGGGTACTGCTGGAAAAGAGACCTAGTCTCAATCAATTACCCTGTATAAATAAATGATAATAATAATAATAATAATAAAATCCACAAGTTAAAAAGTCCATGGATGGCCTTATAGTTGAGCGTAGAAAGTCAGGGTGGGGTTAGCATCTGATTCATTTCTGTGTGTGTTTAATACGTTTTGCCCTCTGCAAATTCTTTACATATTATGTTGTATTTGCATGTGTATGCATGTATTTCATGCAGTAACATACTTCTCTTTCTAGTCATATGTTCACAGGTTTGTTCAGAGGTTTGCTCCCACTGTAAGTAGCTCAATCACTTTATAAATAACTCTTCTAAATCACATATTGTAGCTCTAACTTTGTATTTCTACTAAACGTGGATGTACTCATTGATGTTGTATTTACAGCTGCGTTGGCATTGGTCTTGAAGTGGATCTGGAGGAACCGGGTGAAATTATTTGTCTCTATCTCTCACGCACACCCTCATACATTTGCTGATTGATTGAATGATCAATTCCATAATCCATTTGAGGGCATAATTAAGAGCAGGTCGGTGTCACATGCAGTAGTTTGCCATGTGCCCAGGTAAGTTGATGTGGGGGACAAGGGGATCATGCTTTACCATGTTCTGCTTGACATAGTTATTAACTATTACTGGGCATTAATTAGGAATGTATTATGAGGAGGTCAAGGTAATTATTCACACACCTTAACGGTGTGTGTGTTTTACACAGATAAGGTTGGCCACGCAACTGTGTGTGCTTTAGCAGCAGGGGTATGCCTCAATTTAGGGCTAATGTTGATGCATGTGTGACTCTGTGTTGGGGACGGGGATTATGTTCTTGCATTAAAGTAAACTGAAATGGTGTCCGGACACTAAATTACGCTCCTGTGAAAAATGTAAATACCACCGTGTAACGTTTCGAGCGTTTAAGCTCTTCTTCAGACGAAGCTTAAATGTTCAACATTGCATGCTGGTAATACACATTTTCATGGAAGCATAATTTAGTGTACGGACTCCATTTGATATTAATTTATTACATGTCCTTCAGACCTAACTTTGCTGCTTGGATGTGTGTGCTTTTGTACTTTTTTGGGGGGGGTTATGATTTCGAAACCTGTTCTGCTTGTTTTCCAGTCCATTCTCTAAGGGAAGGACCACAGCAGATGAAATCGGACCAGACAACAAGCCGTTCCAGCCTCAGATGCACAACACCCTTAGAAAACATGATTTGCCAAATGTTACAGTCTGGCAGGAGCTTGGGAGTCTACACTGTTCAGCCCTAACTAAACTAAACTAAACTAAACTAACTAAACATTCTTGCAGCAACTACCTCGGCAGATGGAAAAAGACTGGGTACCAGTTGCACCACACCCATCTTAGGTAGAAAACACATTTTGCCATGTAGTACAATGTGGCGGGGGCTGGGAGGCCATACATCTTTGGGTAATAATCCATTTGAGGGGATAATTGAGAGTAGGTCGCAGTGGGACGTGATAGTTTGCCATGGGCCAAGGTAAGTTGGTGTGGGGGAGCGGGGAGTCCTCGGTACGCGCCGATCCTCTCCGTCCGCCATCTAGCACTGTGCCAATGATATTCCCGTGGGGCGAGAGGCTACCGGTTCTATAAGGCTCCACCACTGTAGCATTATGGAAGGGGGCTGGCATGATGTACGATCTTAAGGACTGGTTCAGCTTCGCTACGTGTGTGTACCGTGGTGGTGAAGGATGCGGTGCACCGTATCCATAATTGAATTATTGTGGCGCAGGTGTTTAGGTCTAGACGGTGGGCCCCCAGCCTCGAACCCATAGGCATAGGCAAACTGCGAGAGCATGTTCCACTTTTGGGTATTTCATAAGCTGAGTTAAGAGTTATGTGTTGTTATATACAGTTTAGCCATAAGTTAGAAGAGCGTCGGTCGGTTTCTCTCTCCTCCTCTACTTCTGCGGATTCACCCGTTGCTCTGACCCTTGGCTAAATGGGTCTGTTTCTCCCTCGTTGACTGCCACCTTGTTGTGGTGAGGGAGCATTCGTACTTCAGTGACCTGTAGAGCTGACCTGTGGAGAAATCTCTAGGCAGGTCTATGGTGAGAGGTCTGACCAAGCATAGTCAAACCCAAATTCCTGGCCATGTAGTTTAGTTTGCTTTTTGTATTGGAGCCTAGTCTGAACTTAATTGTTTGGCTGTCTTTCAGGAGATTCCATTCTGGGTGCAAAGAAGTGATGGTGTCCAGTCCAACATCCCAACAGACCTTAGGGCTGTCCTGTTCTGGTGATACTATGTCCTCAATATGGGCAGCTTAGAAGAGGAAGCTTCAACCCTTGAATTAATCAAAAGGTTAGCACTCCATTTTGCTTTAGGATCTGTAGTTACAATATTTGTTGCACATGAATAACAGCAACACCATTTGTTAACGTTAGACTACTTGTTGTGTTTACAGACTCCCTGGCAACAGTGGGCATCAAAGGTCAGAATCAGCATGTAAACGAAGTGGATTCATTTATTATTTGGATAATGGGGAGTACAGCAAATACTTCATAAAGCGAATGAGGGAAAGTTGCTTCGCATGCAGTATTTTGCTGTTTAAATTGTAATGTGTATGCTGCTACAGTTGTCACAAAGGACCAGACTGGTACATGAAACAATGATTATGAATTCTATGAATTGTAAGCTGTTTATTTACTCATTTGACTGCCACACTTAAGTCTTTATATTGCTATGTAGAATACACTTAAAACACACAGTTTCCATTATGGTCTTACAACTTCAATATTTCAGTGTGGACCGCACACTTTATAGAGTAGGCTATGCTAGGTCAAAACTGAACCTTCATGAATTGCTTCACTATACTGTTTTACAACTTATCAAATCAGAAAATTGCCTTTTCTGTGTTTTGAAATTCCATTTGGATTTTGACATAAACTGATGAACCAAGTGCATTTGTGAGTAGTAAAAAGCTGCATTATAACATTTGTTTCTAATGCAGCTGATATTTTCAATAAAGTTGCTATTTTCCATTAAATAGTGAAGTGGTAGTCATCTGGCAGTGCAACATCAGACATAGACTTTCTTCAAATACGTCATACAA
>CM030181.1:12637538-12660541 GCA_017639675.1 Aplochiton taeniatus | reverse complement strand
ATTCAAGGTACGACTCTTGCCTACGCAGTACATGGTTTAAGTGAACTAAATAAACAGAAATAGAATTTGAAAGAAATTGTCCAGTAGGGGGCGCTGTTTGACAACTAATTGAGTTGAATTAGCTGTTAAAAAATTCCGTTTATACAATTAATGTATCTCTTCAGAATTTCTTACACCCGAACTGCTGAGAAAATATATATTAATGGAAGAAATTGATTGTTTCCAATTACACATCTCGTCCTGCCTTTTTACCTATGTTGTCAACGAATCAGCTTTCGGTAGCACCTCTCCTACTTGGCTAAGCTTCTCAAAACTTGTCAACTGAGTCTAGTTTAGTGCTTGAGTTGCACTCATTACCCGTGAGGTATGTTTGTCTGCTTGATTTGTTTGCTCTGCACTCATGCGGCCTGGGTGAATTCTACCCAGCCCCCACCATGGTTTGCTGAGCTGCTACACAGTGCTCCAGTGAGCCAGCCATCTTCATTCTCACAGCACTCCATTTACATAAGTAAATGTCAGACAACCTTGTAACTCCCGCTTGACTTGTCATTTCCTTCTTTTAGTTCCTGCCCTACCTCGTATTCTGGTTGAAAAAAAACAACCACTGCTATCCTCCCTGCTCCGTTCCATCTCCCTGTCAACCTCTATATTAACTCTGCAAGGCTTCTATCCCCACCATATACAGCTTATCCTTAGTGCCCTTTTCTCTTGTTTCTTCATACATTCACTCTTCCAGAGTTATTACACTGTCACTGAAGTTTCTTTCTAACAACTCCACCCCTTCCTGCTCTCAGGCGATGGGTGTGGAAAGTGACCAAGAAATAGTCCAGATGATTGGCACTGAGGAGAATGTAATGTCTCACTTTGCGCCAAGCCTGGAAGAATGTCAGAAAGCCCAGATCTTTACCCAGACTCAGGTACAGTTCCCACTGTCTGCCTCTCACCAGAACTGTATTTCCCTTTCAATATGATACCACAGAACTTCTAGGCCACGTGCATAGCACAGATATTGCTAATAATTAGCTGAGCTCCTAGACATTCTAGTTTCATTTCTGCTGGTGAACACAATCTTTTTAATTAAATTAAATTAATTTAGACTTTTAGATTTTCATAGTTTCATTGTGATTCAATACTTAAATTAACAGAATTTAAACTCTAGATAGAACGACTGATTTGGGTGTTTGTGGTGCTGTACAGACTAGGCCTCACATTACTGTTATTGGTGTTGGTTTGACTGCACTAAATGTATAGTATGTATTGTGTTTCATAGAGTACCATACACATTTTAATTAAATTATGTCAGACCAATTATTAACTTGGAATGCGTTCTGTTGAAAATGTAAAATAACACATTTTCATTATAAACTAGTTCTCAATTGGAGGCTTTCACCTGTTACTATTGCCTTGCCTCATCAATGTATCTGCCTTACAGGCTCTGAGATACATTGGGAATAAGGTGCGGAGACAGCGCATGTGGGGAGGGCCTAAGAAAACAAAGATGGAGGAGGCTAGAGAGCTCTTGGCTTCTCTCATCCTAACCCATGTCCCAGTAAGTAAACATCGACTGACTTTTTGACTTGACTTTAAGTTTTTTGTCTTGTACCTTTCACTACTTAGACAGAAACGCATAGATTCTACAAAGATTTTGCAGCAGTGCCACTTACATAAAAAACCTGTTCTTATGTTAACTTTCTCCAGGTTAAGGAGTTTAATTTCCGGGCCAAGTGCGTCTACCTAGCTGTGATGGTTCGCAGGGTGATCTTAGCACAAGGTTCACACAAGGTGGACGACAGAGACTACTATGGAAACAAGCGTCTTGAGCTGGCTGGACAGGTAAAGATACATCCCTATGTGTAACTGATGCACCCTTTACATTGAACTCGTTAAGGTTACGTTAAGGAAACATCTTAGCCCTTTTTATGTGGGGAAAAAAACATGCACCTCTGCCCTGATCAGCTGTCAAACCGCATAAGCTTAGTTCGTTATCATTTCTGTTTTAGTGTTAGATCTAAAGACACTTAAACAGCTATATGATGCTTGCACACACACACACACACACACACACACACACACACACACACACACACCTCCTCTTCCTCTAAGAACTGATCACAAGCCAGTGGCCGGGGAATACAGGCTGTGGCAGCCCTGATCTGTCACCTGCGCCTTTGTCTCAGCCTTTCTCTTTTATTAATACTCATTATTTTCCCCCCTTTTGTTGTTTCTTGTTTTGTTTTCCTTCCCATTCCTCTGTTCGGCTCCCCAGCTGTCTTTGTCAGGGGAGAGATATGCACTGGAACCAAAATCCCAGGGCCAGGGAAGCAGAGGGTTTTCTCTGCGGCATGACAATAGAATGGCCGCCTTTACTGGAGCGATTGAGTTAATCCGCAGCCCCGGCTCTGATAATGTAATTACTGCTGTCTTAAGGCCTTTAATTCGCCTCCTCCCCCCTACCCCAACCTGCTCTGGGTGAGGACTGAGGAGCAGGGGGAGCACAGAACCTCCTTTCAATAGGGGGCTTATACACTCCCAACGCCAACAATCTCCACACTCTCCAATTATGATTCCCTGACATTCAACTAATTGGCCCGGCTGCACAACGGAAGCTTAATTTCTTTATTAATTTCAGCAGTGCTGCCTGTTTGTTTTGATGTATGCTAATGTGTTAGTTTGGTGGGAGCTGAGGGAGAGGTGGCCTACTGGACGGCTGACTGAGGATGAGAGGGACCTGGGATGGAGGCCAGGTCAGGCTTATCACGGAGCCGGCGCACCTGCTTATTAAATCTTCTTCTACCTGCTGCCTGTCTCCCTCTCTCTGCTGATATGGGATAGAAACAGCTGGAACAGACCAGGGGGAGTTGGGGATCTGTGACTCTCACTGTGATGACTATCTTCTCAGAACTGTCACCGCTGTCCCTGGGTTCTTTCCAATTTGGAAACTCGACTTGTCTGTTATCAATTGGGTAGTTGTATGTAAGTGCACTACCATAGTGTCAGCAGATGGATTCCTATCGAGTCAACCATGTTTCCTAGCAAAACCAGGATTGTGTATTTTAGTTGGTTGTAAGCCTTGTATTTATTTTGAGACGTTTGTTCCCTTCATTTTTGACTGTTTCCTGACAGCTCCTGTCTCTGCTGTTTGAGGATCTGTTTAAGAAGTTCAACTCTGAGCTGAAGAAGATCTCCGACCAGATCATACCCAAGCAGAGGGCAGCGCAGTTTGATGTGGTCAAACACATGCGCCAGGATCAGATCACCAATGGCATGGTCAATGCTATATCCACGGTTAGTATATTGTGCCAAGTATCTTTGCAAGGGTATTAAAACATTTTTAACCCTACAGAATTGTGCATAGAAAGTCCCCTAACTTTCAGATAATACCAGAACGTTTTCTTTGAGCTGATAATAAATGACCCCACTGTGTCATCCCAGGGAAACTGGTCCCTGAAGAGATTCAAAATGGACAGGCAGGGCGTGACCCAGGTTCTGTCCCGCCTCTCCTTCATCTCTGCCCTGGGCATGATGACCAGGATCTCCTCCCAGTTTGAGAAGACCAGGAAGGTCAGCGGGCCTCGCTCTCTGCAGCCCTCCCAGTGGGGCATGCTGTGCCCCTCGGACACCCCTGAGGGAGAGGTGAGCGAGTCCCCATGGCCCCAGGCCCAACCGTGTGACCTCTGCTGGTGCCCTGGAGAAAGGAAGAGGTCATGTTAACACTGCCTCTTTGTGAAAGCAAACCGTGATGCATAGCACAACGTCTGGAAACCAATAACCTATTTGAAATGACCAGGGACTAGATGGTGGATTTGTTTGTGTCTCAGGCATTTTTACTTGTTTTGCTTTTTGTTGTAATATGCTCATGTTTGTGTTTTAGATAGGAATTTATATATTCACACTATGGATGTAATGTGTGACGCAGTAATAACTTGTTAGATACATTTTTGTATTCCTTGTCTTCTGAAATGTTGTTGTTTTCTAGGCTTGTGGTCTGGTGAAAAACCTGGCTCTGATGACTCACATCACCACAGACATGGAGAATGGCCCCATTATCAAGCTGGCCTTCAATCTAGGGGTGGAGGATGTCAACCTGCTGTGTGGAGAGGAGCTCTCCTACCCTAGCGTCTTTCTCGTCTTCCTAAACGGTGAGGCACACACACACACACATTAAATGTACACACAAAAAAGAATTACTGGTTCCTTCTCTCAGTAATTGATTACTTAAAAGGGTTTAGAATATAATTATTCAGAGTGTGGAGCTTTGTCCAGTTTACAGAAAGCAATTTTGCTGTTTATAAGGTGATAGATAAGTTATTCATTTTATGCCGCCACTAGGCCCATTAATTATTGTATATGTTTTTCAAGACACTGATAAGTGTCAAATTATATTGGCTGCCACAGTGCTTAATTAATTAGCAGCAGGTGTCAAAGCCTTACAATGCGTGCTCCCAGCAAACTCAGTGTTACACACAGGCAGTACTGTGCCTTTTCCAGTCTAGTCACTGGTGTGAAAGGTTCCATATCCTCAGAACCCCTGGGGTTTGGCCTGTGCACACACCAGCTGCAGGTCTTGTATGGCTTTAATGCAGTAAACATTAACATATCAGCAAAGGTTAATGAGAAGTTAATCTCTTTTGGGTCTCTTTGTGTATGGACTTTCTTAGGTGAGAGACTGTATTTTGATAGGCTTAATTGTAACAAGATGAAAGTTTCATGTACGTGTCTAGATGAAGTCTTTCTGTGCAATCTACCCAGGTAACATTCTTGGTGTGATCAGAGACCACCACAAGCTGGTGAACACCTTCAGGTTGATGCGCAGAGCAGGCTTCATCAATGAGTTTGTGTCCATATCTACAAACATGACAGACCGCTGTGTCTACATCTCTTCTGATGGGGGGCGTCTCTGCAGGTAAGTCCTAAGACATTACTCAGAGGTGTGGGATTATTTTTCATTATTATTATTTTATTTATGTATACGGGGGTAACCAACTGAGACTAGGCCCCTTTTCCAGCTGTGCCCTCATTGCCCTGCTTAAGGAATAATATATACGTTAACAACCAAGCAAACTTTAAATAAATACATTAAATAAAAAATAAGCAGATCAAAAAAATGTGTAACAACATTTGCAATATAATATTTTCAGCAAAACAATATTGATATATACAAAGTTTCCTCCAAAACCAGTACACTCACTCTTCAACTCTCATATCCTCCAATACAATATGAAATTGTTCCAATAAAACAAACCAATCTATTTTCAAAAACTGTTGAACGTTGTTCCATTTGTCTGAGGCAAAAAAACGTTCTGTTTTTCTGTTCTGTTTTCACTTTTCTGTTCTGTTTTCACTTTTGGGCTATCAGGGGTGATATAGTTCTGTGAGCGTGTCCTATAATTATTGGAATTGTGCTTTTAAAAAGGAAGTGTAATGCCTTGTAAACAAAAGACACAAGGTTTTTCTCTCCTGTCACTGAGAACACCATCGTACTTTCTTGATTAGTGTACAATGATGAGATAAGCCCCTGCCAACTGTTGAGGCCTACAAATTGGATGTTGGCACTTTGATTTTCTGGTAATAGTTAGTTCATCTTTATTTTCTCTTTTTTTTTGACAACTGAAATTAAGGTACTTTTCTGCAACACACCTTTTTGGGAAATCAGCCCATTGTCCACTCGCACAAAACCCAGGTCATTAAATTGCATATCGTGTCTGTGTGACTGTGTATCCAGTGCATGCAGGCCTAAACACAACAAACAAATTTGAGTTATCCTCAAAACTAAAAATACATAAAATAAATACGAATACAATTATCATTCTAACGATTCCCGTTAACTTGATAGCTAGCATTTACCACCAATGGGTTCTACATTTTTTTTTAAATCTTTGGATTAGGTTCTGATAAGTTAATCAAAGGCTTATTTTGTCAAAAAGGGGGGGGGGGGGTCATTTAAAAAGTATAATTGCCACATTGTAAGTGTTTAAAAACTAAATAAGATCACTGATTAGATGAAGCAGTATTTAGTGTATTTAATTGAATTATAATTGATGTGGTGTTGATTTGTGATGCTTTCTTTGGCAGGCCTTACATCATAGTGAAAAAGGGTCAGCCCATGGTGAAAAACAGACATATTGAGGAACTGTCCCAGGGATACAGGTAATACAGCCTAGCGAAAAATATTTTCATCAAAGCTTTTGTCATGGTTGTTCAGTTGGACTTCCAAGTGCTTGGCATGTACATGGCTGATAATATTCTAATTTGAATTTGGACAATTACTATGAGTAGATCCAGAAAATATAAATGAAGGTGAATAAACACGTTTAGATATTAGACCACCTAACTACCAGTTAACTGTTGATGACCAGTATGTTTCTCATCATGTGAATAAGATATTTTTCTTTGCAACAGAACCTTTGAGGATTTCCTTCATGAGAGCTTGGTGGAGTACTTGGATGTAAATGAAGAGAATGATTGTCAGATTGCCCTCTACGAACACATGATTACAAAGTGAGTGCATAGGTAGCAGAACCGCCCTGGTTCAAATTATTTGTAACAACGGTCCTAATTGTTTTTCCCCCTCTTATTGTATGATGCTATTATAGTAATAATACCTACAAGATAGTATAGTAGTAGTATTTTAATATAATAGTTGTTGTAATCATTGTTTAATTTTTATGTTTGTTCCTATAAGTTTACATTTAAGTGATTGTATATTTGCTATACTTGTGTACATTTTATTCTACCTAGTCCCTGAAAATTAGACTGTCTATGGAGATATACCAGGGTAAATAAAGGGTTATAGGAGATAAATGGATTCTTCTTTTAATTGTTACACTTTCATTTTTTATTAGGGAGACTACGCACCTGGAGATCGAGCCTTTCACCCTGCTAGGTGTTTGTGCTGGCCTGATCCCGTACCCTCACCATAACCAGTCCCCTAGGAACACATACCAGTGTGCAATGGGCAAACAGGCAATGGGTAAGATCACATTCCAATCTTACTGGCATCAGTTTACTGGATACAGTAGTTAGATCCTTTGATCAGTGCTCTGTCCCCAAACATCCTCTGCACAGAAGCTAGTCACCAGAATATGTACACAAACACACACCTATCACAATTGAGCTAAATCCTTACATTCCCCCACTAAAGGATTTTAGATTTTTCCTTTCCTGTGTTTTACCCACACCAGCACACTGTAAACAATTTTTTGTGAGAATTAATTTGTGAGTGTGATTGAGTGTCTTTGTGTGTTTTTGTCAGTCTGTATGCGCATGGACATCAAACATGGGGTGCTTGCGTAGGTTCTCCATTGTGCTGTGTGTGTATGCGGAGGCCCTTTCCCTGCCAGTCACCCAGAGTATCATTAGCAATTCATTGTGTCTGCTCTGGCTGTGCTCAGGGGGTCAGTGTGCTCAGCTGCAAAAGACCACAGAGTGTGCACCCTAAGCTCCCTGGTAACCAAAACTTCCCCAAACGACCCTGCTAACATTCGTAAGAGCCCCAGACCCCCTCTCTTCCACCATCTTTTCAAAACACTGCGACTGGAACTATATTTGGCCCAATATCCTCTGCCTTGTCTGTTTTGTGTGGACGGCCCTATACATGTGCAAATCTGGCTGTGTGGCCCGGGCCTATTATCACAGACTCTGTGCTTGTAGCCTGATTGTGAAGTAATAGCATCTGACAAATGTCAAGGCCTCCAGGGAGGCCAACCATTATGCCCTAACCTGGCCGTCTCCTTTCCTGCAGCACAGCTCAGAGGAGAGCCTAGCTAAAGCCCAGGCCTGGGCCTGTTATCCAGATTATCTTCTTCACAGAGACAGAGTTACTGTTTTAAGCTTTGCTAATTTAAGATTGACATATTGTTCTATATTTCCTCTTTTGTGTGTGAAAAAAACCTTAGCATTTTTTATTTATTCACACCATAAATGGAGGCGTTCTGGAAAGTGTCGTTACAATATCACAATCGAGTTGAAAGAATATGCCCCTATATCTCTTCACAGGCACTATAGGCTACAACCAGAGGAATCGTATTGATACACTAATGTACCTGCTGGCTTACCCCCAAAAACCCATGGTGAAGACCAGGACTATCGAGCTGATAGACTTTGAGAAGCTACCGGCTGGTCAGAACGCTACCGTAGCCGTGATGAGCTACAGTGGCTACGACATAGAGGACGCTCTGATCCTCAACAAGGCCTCTCTTGACAGGGGTGAGCAATAGGAAGCTTAGTTCAGCAAACAGGCTGTTTGCAAAATAATCAGTCAATACTAGTGGTAAATATAAAGTGTTCCTGAGATAAGAAACATTTCAAAGTATATTGAGCATTTAACTTAAAAAATGTAATTAGATGTTTCATGTTAAAATTGGCTCAAACTGAGTTTTTACTTTTATCCTACACGGCTAAGCATCCATTTAGTGTAGCTTTCTGACCTACAATAATTCAAGAGAAAAGCCGGTAGCTGACTCTGTTTCTTTGCAGGGTTTGGCAGGTGCCTTGTCTACAAAAATGCCAAGTGTACCCTGAGGCGCTACACCAACCAGACATTTGACAAGGTGATGGGTCCCATGCTGGATGCTGCCACACGCAAGCCCATCTGGAGGCACAACATCTTGGATGCCGATGGCATCTGCTCCCCTGGTAAGACACTGTATTCAGCAGGACTAATGGGGAATTAGAACGTGGCATAGCGTCTGTCCCCTAGACATTACCTCAATGATTTATGAGCTCTTACAACCTGTTGATCTACAAACGTTCTGAGCATTGTAGTAAATTAAACAACAATGTTATGGGGATCAGAAATACATAGCTCAATGACCATATCTCTGATACCTGTGCATTACGCTTTTTCCCTATTTGATGATTAAGTTCCTGTGTTATCTTATCTCATTCATAGACATCCATGTTTCAATGGTGTAGTCTTCTGTATAAATGTACTATTTAGCTGGCAGATGCTTGGTTGACCTATCTAACTGAGGCTGCCAACATGTGTGCTTCCTGTCTTTTAAGGTGAGAAGGTGGAGAACAAACAGGTGCTGGTTAACAAGTCAATGCCAACCGTCACCCAGACACCTTTGGAGGGCAGTGCCCAGCCAGGCCAGCCCCAGTTTAGAGATGTCCCTGTTGGGTGAGTTCCAGTGCCACCCGCTTCTACCCCACATCCGGACACAATGCTACTGCATTAGACATCGGAAGACTTAGGAATGTGTTGAACCAATGTGATATTGGATGACCTGTGCAAGTCCTGTTTGAAAGCACAACTCTCTCGCTCTCTCTGTCTCTGTAGCTACAAGGGTTCAACAGACTCGTACATAGAAAAGGTGATGATCTCTTCGAATGCAGAGGACGCTTTCCTGATCAAGATTTTGCTGAGACAGACCAGGAGGCCAGAGATAGGGGACAAGTTCAGCAGTCGACATGGCCAGAAAGGTGTGCGGGCCAACCCTATTATGAAACTGGTGTCACACATATTAAATACTAACTCACTTCCTCAAACGCATTTCGCAATCAAAACATTTCTGAGGTCAATGCTTACTGTGTCATAAATATTTTTCTTAATTTCGTAGGTTTCATTTAATCATGAGCCTTAAACAATAATCCACACATAAATCCAAACACGTGAGCTTTGAAATGTTTGTGAGACTGTTTTGGCTGTCTCACCACAAGAGATATGTTGAGTCAAGTCCCATAGCCAGTTGCTTCACTGCAGGCCCCCTCTCTATCTTTCGAGGGCTGCTTTTCAATTAATTGGCTCTTTGTCCTGTGCCAGACTATGCAAATTTATTACACCCCAGCAGCATTCTGCTGCTCCTGGGAAAAGTGTTTACAACCGCCATTGTTTTGCTGTGCCTCCCCTATAGAGGGCCTGTATGATGTTTTAATCAGAAAGCTGAAAGTGGCGCCATGCATAATTTACTCACTCCATTAACAGGGCGACCATTGGGCGGTCAGCACAGGACAGGACATTGTCCTACTTCTCAGATAGAGGACAGGAGAGGGGTCGCCCTGGGGTTAGCAGGAGACCTGCCCTGTGTGTCAGGATAGAAAAGGTGTTGCTAAAAATAACTTTGGCATACCTTTGTGTCAGTTCCAAATGCCTAGTTTCAAAAGTGTATGCCAGTATTGTAAAGATACTATGATACTATACATCTGTATTATTTTTTGAAAAAACCGACGATGCCCGATTTTCTCCCACAGCCTGACCAACATGTCCGCCTTCCTGTTCAAAGTAGTTCTCTCTTCCTCTTCTACTACATTCCTCTTTTGTAACCCTTGTCGTTTTTTCGAAACGGTTTGCTGCCAACAGCCTGAGCTGAAGCAATCTCCTCTACTGTACTGTCAAGGGTCTTGTTTTGTAGTTTATCTAAGTATGTCATGACGACCAGTTTTGGTAGTTTCAATCAAGTTTAAAGTAGTTTTTTGACTCTGGTACAAACATGCATTGTACAGTAGGATTTTTAAACTTAATTTTCCTACCCACTTACCTGCAATTCCATGTAAGCCTACAGACCAACGGTTTTCTTATTTTTTTGTTTACGTTCTTAGCCAATTTTGATCAACATCACTTATTAAATCATATGCTCCAGGTTCAGCTACTCATGACTAATAAAGAATAAGTTAATTATTTACTGGTCATACACACATACACTCACAGCTGTGTTGGCTGTGCAGGGGCAGTGGGGTGTAGGAGTGAGTGGTGGGGGGGCCATTGTGTGAGCTGTAAGGGGTGTGATGGAGGGCTCTGGACCCTCGCTGTTGTCTTGCCTTTCTCTGCCGATTTCATGCCTCTTTTATCATTCACTTTCACACAAAACAAACAACACAGAGGATGTCTGCTATGGGAACACACTCTCTCTCCTCTCTCTCTCGCCCTCACACACACACACACACACACACACACACACACACACACACACACAGGTTTTCCTTTTAACAAATGCCTTTCTCAAATTTTCGGTCCTTGTCTTTACTTTTTCCTTCTTGCCTCACTTTCATCCTCTTATATAAAAATCCCTTTTCCTTCCTAACCCTTCCCCTTTTTTCCTATTCACTGCTCTTACACTTTCTCTTTTTCTGTTTTGGCTCCTCCATAATTGGCGTCTCTCTCTCCCTGTTCCTTCCTTCCTGGTGTTGGATGAGTTTCCCCCTCCAAAGTGCCCGTGCCCAGTGAAACACTGCTTTCGAGCGTCAGCAGTGGTCTATGTTGTATGGGTGACAGGCTGGTTAGTTTTCCCACGTGCGTGGATTCGATTTCTCCTCTTGAGTTGATCCCCCTCAATTTCCTCTGTGTTGGACGGAAAGTCACGGATGTGTAATCCCGCTTTCTCTGTCAGGCTCAGCACCTTTCTCCACTTCCTGCTCCCTCTCGTCTCCTTTTTCATTTGCAAATGGGTCTACAATCTGTTTGCCGTGGCCAGTTCTGCGGCCCCTCAGCAAACATTTGCACTCACACTTAAGACTCCCAGCTACCAGGACCCTCATCCCCCACATCATGTGAATCTACAGTGAGCCCTGCCATACCACATAAGTATAGAAATGTTTAGCTAAATTGGGGCATTACAATTCCTTTGCTAGTAAACGTATAATTTTTTAACCCGTTAGACCAATTAAGGTTTTTTTTTTTTCCAAGTTCATTTCACAATATACATTTTTCCTGGATTCATTTATTTAACCATTCACTGTGTGTTTATGGGACAGGTGTGTGTGGCCTGATTGTTCCTCAAGAGGACATGCCGTTCTGCGACTCTGGCATTTGCCCTGACATCATCATGAACCCTCACGGATACCCTTCACGAATGACGGTACAACTCTTTGGCTTGGCAAACTTTAGCATCAGTTTTTACCAAGACTGGAATGGCTCCACTTTCAGGACAGTTGTTTGCAACCTCATCCAAAAGCCTGTAGCTTCCTTTCATGTTCTTGGCTCTGTTTTCTCTTGATATCTACCAGACCCACAATCACAACAGTAGCTCTGTTGACCCTCACTCCTAACACGTTTCTATTGGTCCTTAGGAGACAAAGCGCTCATCTGCATGACTCAATTCTTTAGGTTATCATTGGCTTCCAGAGCACACGTCCATTAACAACTCTAGGCAGCAATCTTGTTGTTAACCAACAGATATTTGTTGCCTTGGAAACAGCTGCTGGGAAAGTATAGTATAAGCTACCAACCGATAGTCAGAGAAGACATCTCAAATCAAAAGCAGGAATTAACCTTTATTTTACATATTAAACGCATAAGTGATTTTGATTAAGTGAATGCTTGCATGTCAACAGGTTAGATATTATCACCTTCTAGCCCTCGCACAGACAAGGCTCTGTGTATTACACATGCAGTCAACGTTTATGACCCTATCTGATGGAAGAGTCCCTCGTATTCTTTTGCGAACTGTGGCTCAAGTTGTCATGGGTCAGACACAGCAATGTTTGCATAACCAGAGGGTTATTTAGAATGAGAGTAGGGGTACCTTTCTGTAGAATGGGGTCAGAGGTCAGGGCTTTTCCTGCTTTTGACCTCAGTACAATGATTTAGGTCTGTCACGTTCAGAGGGCTATCAACTAGTATTTTGACTGTTTACTGTCTTAGGTGGGGAAGTTGATTGAGCTGCTGGCTGGGAAGGCAGGGGTCCTGGACGGCCGCTTTCACTACGGAACGGCCTTTGGGGGCAGCAAAGTGAAGGATGTATGCGAGGACCTTATCCGCTATGGGTACAACTACCAGGGAAAGGACTATGTTACATCTGGGATCACTGGGTAAAAAATCCTCATGAATTACCTAAATAAATGTTTCCTCGTAAGACAGCTTTAAAAAAAAAAAAAGTTTAAAAGTTTAATCTGTTTCCGTTTAACAGAGAACCCCTGGAGGCGTATATCTACTTTGGGCCTGTGTATTATCAGAAGCTGAAGCACATGGTGCTGGATAAGATGCATGCACGTGCTCGTGGCCCCAGAGCTGTTCTCACCAGGTAAGGCATCCTATGTAGGAAGTCACCAGCATCATCAATGAGGCCACTGTTGCGCGTTGCTTCCCATACGCAACTGCACGGTTCCTATTCCCAGTCCCACTGCCGATGTGCTACGTTTTAAAGTTGCATCTTTATCACTGCGTCTTCTCTCTGCGACTGTGCTCCCTCCCAGGCAGCCCACAGAGGGGCGCTCCAGGGACGGAGGCCTGCGTCTTGGAGAGATGGAGCGTGACTGTCTGATTGGCTATGGGGCGAGCATGCTGCTACTAGAGCGCCTCATGATCTCCAGCGATGCCTTTGAGGTGGATGTGTGTGGCCAGTGTGGTCTGCTGGGTTACTCAGGCTGGTGAGTGTCTTGTATTCCTGTTTTAGCTGTGGCGGTTGCCTTGTTATTCCTGTGGAATTAACCAAACCGACCTCTGGGGCTTCATCTGTCAAAGTTCTCATTGGCCCTATTGCCGTGATTGGCCATCATTGTTCTGTTTTTGTGCTGCTCCAGGTGCCATTACTGTAAGTCTTCCTGCCACGTGTCTTCACTGCGCATCCCCTACGCCTGCAAGCTTCTTTTCCAGGAGTTACAGTCCATGAACATTGTGCCACGCCTCAAATTGGCCCGTTACAACGACTGAAGATGAAGCACACAGGATTTGTTTGGGGGTAGGATAAGAAACCTCGGTAATAACAGAGTTGTCGATTGAATTATGGAACATTAAAATCACTAACACGGTAATGGACTTTTGCAACAACGAGTTTTCAAAAGCTATGGGGGATTTTCTTTGTGAAGTACAACTCAGTCTGTTTATTTTGTATTAATTGCTCTTGTTTTATGGTCTCTCATATGTCAATAGCTTTTGAATGCAAATTCCCCAAGGAAAATGGTCTTTCTAGGTTTGTGAGTAATAAAGTATTTAATAAGTGTTTGTTCTCCTTGTCGGCAATATCAACACACTTCCTTTATTTTTTGTGGTCTTTAAACTAAGAAGGAAAAGACCCATCCGTTTTCATTTCAGATGCGAGATTTTATTTGATTGTAGTTGGTAGACAGTGAGTAGGAGACTTGATATAACTCAAAAAACGGTGTGTGAGGACCATAGAAAGGTATTGTCCATCCTGATTAAGTGTCAATACACCACATCCTTTCACTAACCAGAGGAAAAAAGGGTTGTTTTGTGGCATGCCTGTTTCTCTTTCACCTCACATTTTAAATGCCACCGACATGTACACAGCCACACACAGCTCCATTAGAGCCCTTTGATTGGACAAAAGCAGTGCATATCCGTTGGTTTGGTAGAGTGTGTAAGACCAGGGAGGGGTGGCGGGGCTCTATTGGCCACTGCACCTGTCCTACCTAATGAGGGTCTAATGAGGGTTTGACAGTGGCAGCATGGCAAAAGGATGTCTTGAGAGAGCGAGAGACACTCCCTCCAGCCTTTTATGACTTAAAAACATATCAGATTAGGTCCTTATTTGAGATGTCTCTATCCAAGTCATTGGCCCCATGATAGATGTAGTGTTGTGTTATAATAAACATAATACTAATGTGTAATTTGTCAAAATGTTTAAGCTTTATCTCTGCAAAGATTCCTATGAATTCAGGTTTACTCCTGGTTTAACCAATTCGTTTGTAAATCTTAAGCAAGATCAACATTCTCCCCAAAAAATTAAAGTAAGGCTCAGAGGCTAATGACACATTGCCCTGTGGATGCGAGACGCGCAACTAGGTTGCAAAATGTGGCCCGCAACGCTTGTCAGGGAGTAAGGGCAGTGTCCCCACGCCTGCGCACTGGAGGAGAAAGTACTCCATTGCCATCCAGCCTGGTGAGTAATTCAGCCATAATCCCCCTTTCTCTTCTCTCCCCCTCTCCCGTGGTTCCATTCATATTCTAATCACAGCTTTCCCTTCTCCAGCTCTCAGGCACTCCATCAGAGCCCTCCCAGCCTCGGGCTTTGCACTTTTACTTCCCCCCTTTGTGGCCAATGCCTCTTCTCAGAAGCGCACTAAACTAAGGTTGCCATAACTAGAGAAAGTGGGGTGAACATGAACTGTCCCCCAAAAACATTTAGGTTCCCGAAAATTAAATGTGTGATTTTCATCTGTGAATATTTCATTTATACAGAGGAATTGCCTTATAACCCGGCCAAAACTGTTATGCTGAAGTTTCCACAGCCAACAAGAGAAAATCGGGAAAGTTATCAAAGCACCAACAAGTGTTCTGGGATGTGAGACGGACTTTAAATAACATGTAGTGGAGGTGTGTGTGTTTGGAGCTTGGGGGTGTATAAACACATATTAAATGCTATAATGGAGGCCACAGTGCGAGGATTGCGTAGATCTAAGCCTCTTTTTTTTCTTGGGGAGGGAGCTTTTCTTATTCAAAACAGCCTCACAAAAGACTTCCAGTGAGCCTTGCCACATCCCCATCTGACTTGGGGCCATTCATCAGCCTTCGGAGCCTATCAATGACATGTCCCCATCAGGGCTCCTATAAAATCAGCCCCTTTCCCATGAAACATCAGCAAACATTTTGACGGGTCTGGCTTTCCCCCCGCTGGATTTCTAGAGACCCCCTCCTCCTCCTCCCTCATCCCTACCTCCCCCTCTCCAACACCACTACTACCACCAACACCACCCTTCTCTCAGCGACCCTCAGATCCTCAACATCTCCTGCACGGGCAGTGGTCACGGAAACGCAGAGTTTGAAAAAGGGAGACCTACTGAGGAGGGGGAGACGTGCACAAAGCCATTTTCTTGGACGAGCCAGTGTGTTGTTGATGGGAAGAGGATGCATTGTGGGCTGCTGGAGGAGCCTGATATGGATTCCACAGGTTGGTCCTACAACTTGCCTTGTTGCCTAACGCGATGCAAGGATATTAGGGGGAAGCAGCTTCTATTCTGGAGCCCTTTTTCTGTTGGGCCCTCTGGAGTCTTCAGTTTGTGTACTGCCATTATAGATAAAATGATTTTATTAATTCGAGTTATTTGTTTAAACAAGATGTCATAGAACTGGCATTGTCAACATACCTTGTCTATACTAAAATATTAAACTTGATTATAAAATGGCAATTAGGTCTAAAACTTGTCTGTTGGATTGCAGAAATCTTAAAGGTATTGCAGATTTTTACAAATATTGTGGACTAGAAAAAAACGTAGATGTGCAGACATGTCCCCGTTTGATATTGCTGGGCGTCAATTACGCACCTGCTGTTAATAAACACGTTTTGGGCTAAGCAGCAATTAGAGTCGCAGGATAAAGTTTAATGATGCAAGAAAGAAAGTTGTTATATAAAATGTATACTTATGAACATTATAATTGTTGAAATAGAATTACCATGCCACTCAATGCTATAATGCTTCCTTTAATTTACTTGATGTAAGAATATTCACGGTTCCAGGGTCAATTAGCCATATATTTTTGTGTTTGTTCTCTGACTGTTTTATAATTAAAAAGTAATAATTTAGTACATTATAACCATGTTTGAACTGTAAACTTTGTAAAATTGACAGTAGTTCAAAATAGCTATTTAACACTCACGCCAACGCTGGATTTTGGTATAACTTGTTAAAGCATGGATGAATTAGGCCTATCTCCGACATCCGATTTGGTATAGATGATCAAATTTAATCCAATTATTTAGAGCCCCACCTTATCTGTTAACTATGTTACTCATGGCAAATGCTTCGATTACAACTCAGGATTAGTGTTACTTGGGAGAATCATGTTCACCTCAGTGTGAGCTACTTCATATTGTAGGATATAGGCTTTAGGCCTAGGCAAAAAAATATAGTAAGCTGTGAACAGAATATAATTGTCAACAATTACCAAGGCCCTACGTCTATATGGACGTGTTGTTACAGGCTGAAAAACGATGCAAGAAGCTAAGGAATATTATTTTTCGCCGCAAGATGTCTAGACAAATAGATGATCCCATATGCCTGTTTGAACGGCATAAACATATTTGATACTTTGGAACTATGACATTGGGTACACAGACCTATTTTATGAGCACTAGCCACAGATTCTTCGTTTATCTAGCGAAAAGTTGGGAGTCTCTAAACTTACAAATCTCACTGACCCCCCACAGTAGCTTCCCTCTAACGGGATGCAGCGGGTTGCCTTGCCAACTGCCAGTTGCTGGCATAAGTAGGCTTTACTTTTGTCACGTCCTGTAGTAACGGAAAACAAAATCTAGACTACTTGAAATGTTGAAGGTATTTTTGTTGGAAGAGTACAACGTTTGAGTTATTTCTAATAAAAAATCGAATTGAACAATCGCTTTCAGATCAAGAAGTAATGCGCGCGGGCTCAATCGAGTAAGTGTACGCGCTTATAGTTTACCCCCAAAACAATAAAGGATTCCTGCCGTTTTGGTGAAAACATCTAAAAAAGAAGCACAGCTGCGTTACGGCCCAAACAATCAATTGTTGTTCAATTGCCATGTCACGTTACGCGACCTGTTTTAAAGAGTAGGCAGTAGGCAACTGATTTGCACTTGTTTGAATCAACAGCCTTTGGTCAGCTTCTGTTTGTAAAAAAAAATGCGTTTAGCTCTACCACCTGTTGCAGTTGATTCTCAATGAAGATGTTGCCCAGCAAACTAGGCATTTATTAAACTATATTTAATTAGACCAATTTTCCTCCAAGAAAACCTTAGTATGCCTAATCCAATAACTATAGGCCCTATGTTATAAAATAGCATGTTACAACCTTTTCAAATTAAAAGTCATTTAGTTTAACCAATTAAAATAAATAGAACTAATCATTTAATACAAGCAGTCTTTTAGACATACCTTTTGAAATGTTAATATAGAAAATAGGTATTTATTTCGCTATATGGTATATGTTTTTAGAGAGCTGGATTGAAAGATGCCTCAACGAAAGCGAGAGCAAGCGGTATTCAAGTCACACTTCTCTGGGGAATATGTCCAATGAAGAAAGTAAGCAAATCATATGTGAAGTGCATTTTCTTACTAAAATCAACATTTTAGTATGTACAAATAGAGGAAAGTTGTAGCAATAGGGACAACATTTTTGCCGACATGATTTAGGCCTAGAGTAAACAGACATTTTATATAGATACAATTATTTTTATAACATTATATCTGCTCATATTTTGTCATGAGTTAATTTGGGAACTTACTGTAAACCACTGTTTTAGCCATTATTAATAGAATGATCTTTGTTCCTTAAAGATGAAGAAAAAGAGAATAATCGAGCATCTAAACCTCACTCTACACCGGCAACTCTGCAGTGGTGAGTGAGTTTCACTATATGTGCAATCTATTTTGTAAAGCAAGTATTATGGTGTGAACAGACAATGCACTAGCTTTCTGGAAATGTTAGATGAATAATTTATTTTTGATCATCTTTACATATGCATAATGAATGTGCCATGCCTGCCATTATTTTTTCAAGATATATTTCTATGTGGCTGTATTGTTAAAAAAAAAGATTGAATTTATTGTAAAGAAATACGTTTGTTTTTATAGGCATAAATCAAATGACAATTTTTTTGAAATGACCAATTGCTGTGCAAAATTACTCCTATCGAGGAGGCAGGCCCTTACTATGGAGGATGCTCACTCATACAGTATGTCAAAAGTAGGAGAAAAGTTGGATAAATGTTTCTGTTAACATCTTAAGCTTTGACTAACCACAATTTAACACTCTAGGGATTGAAAACAACACTCATGTATTTAGTGATGAACATTGCATAGTTGCACAGAGTTTTATTTTGGAAGACATCCTACTTCGTAATAGTTTGTTTACAGAGGTGGTTCTTCAGAATAAACATCCATTTTTGTTATAGTGTGGTTAGTCCATAATTGATAGGGCTGTGATTTTTTTCTTTCTACAAGCTGCTATTCAAATAGTTTTGGCCAAAATCCCATATCCAGCAAGCACATTATTTGTATCCAGTCATCTATAGTGACAAGGGTTCCAGTCCCATTAACAGGCAAAATATTAACAGGAGAACCCAGGGCATTACTTTGAAAAGAGGGGACACAATGGCAAAAAAATTACATAGTTTAAAAGGTCACAACCGCATTCAGCTACATTGTCATTTCTGGGTGCTTGGTCATGCTTGCCAATTTCTTCTTCTTGTCATTTTTGTGTTCTTTCCTGTTACTGTTTCCAACTGGTGGCGGCATCACATATTTTTTATGTATTTATTATTGTTCTTATTATGTTTTATTGAAACCTGTAGTCACTCATGTAATAATGTTTGAGAGGTTTTTTTGCATGTGTACCACCAGTCGTTTTTCACAATTATCAATCACTCATTATTAAAATATTATTTTATTTTTTATCTTACAGAAGCTAATGGTATATATTTCAACTGTGAAATGCTTAGTAAATTTGATATGCTGTCAATTTTGTCAAGTGCTTTTGAAAACGTTTCGATACTATACAACTCAGACGGTCTTATTTTCAGGAATCATACAATTACGAAGATCGGCAATATCTGGTAGAACGGTTAAACTGTGGTTCAGGTTTTATGAGAGTGGATGGACACCATGGTACCGGTCTCTCTGGTTTAATGGGACAATTTAATAGGGATTGATAAAAGTTATTGTGTACTGCAGGCTGGAGGAGAACTATGAGATTGCAGAGGGTGTGTGTATTCCCCGAAGTGCCCTCTACATGCATTACCTGGACTTCTGTGAAAAGCATGACACACAGCCTGTGAATGCAGCTAGCTTTGGAAAGGTAAGCCTCCATATTTTGTTTAGCAACTGACTCAAAAGTTTACAGAACATGTGCTATGCTAGAACTGTACAATGAATGGATGTGCTTGCTCTAGAACAACTGCCATCAACTGTATCCACATAATGGTTGATGATAGATGCACATATGTATAAAGACAAGTTTCTTACAGTTTGGCTTGCTCTGGTACTTTTCAATGGTCAGGAGCTGTCCACTGGAAAAATAAAATAGAGCCAAAGAAGAGTTTCTTGCCTCTTTTCCCACAATCCGGAGAAGCCCCTCGAACAACCTACTTCCAGTCTCCCCAATACCCTGGATCCTGGCCCCCCAGCCCCTAACTCACCCCTCCCCCGTCACGTCCAGAGCTCCTGTCGGAGGATATTGAAAAAGAGAAGGGGCCTGGATTAATGTGTAATTAAAGGAAATTTGGAAGGGTGAGATGTTGCGGAATGTTAGATCAGTGGCTGGAGCAGTGTGGGGTGTCCTTTAGGAAGGCTTCATTGATTCAGGACAAAAAAACAAGAGAGGGCCAGGGCTGCCTCCCTGTCTGCTCATTTATCAAGCGGGGCCTGACAGAAACTTCACAGCTTGGCCTCTTTTTTCATCCCACACAATGGAGAGCTCCACTGTTTGCTAAAGTTTCTGCACTGGGAGTTGGACCAAGGAGCCAATCTCTTGGACAAAAAGAAAGCGAGAGAAAAAGGAGAGGGAGTCTGAGAGAGAGCAAGAGAGAGAGAAAGAGAGGAGAAGAAGAAGGAAATATTTTTGAGTTTAGAAAAAATAATAATATCCCTGAACGTGGCAACTAGCATCCTTTTCTGTTACACCAAGTTTAAACCTCCCTGGGGCAACGATTATTTTTACATAGGTTATTATTTAAAACGTTTACCTTATGACACCAATTCATTCTATTTTCAGACTGTACCTCATTTCAGATCATTCACATTTCTTGTTTGGTTATTTCAATTAGAGCAGGTCGTAGATATGCTGAACAACATTTTTGTTTTACGTGTTCATCAGACACATGATGTTAAATGTTGTCACTGCTTTATCCGCAGTAAAAGTTAGTATACTCTCCTGTAAATGGCAATTTTATCAATCCCTACCCACCAGTGATCCAGAATCTCAACAATTCACAGCCATCCCCTTGGTCTTCTAACTATTTCAGATTATCAGACAACAGTTTCCACAACTAACAACCAGAAGGCTGGGAACGAGGGGTCAGTCAAAGTAAGTTGAGGTGTAAGGGAAAATTTGGGAAATCTGTGATTATATTGATCACAACTTTTTTGGTCAAAGACTAAGTTGCTTCCATTTTCAACAATGCACTGTTTGTTCTTCTCAGGTACCACTACTATGGCATCGCAGTGAAGGAAAGCTCTCAGTATTATGATGTGATGTACTCCAAAAAGGGGGCAGCATGGGTGAATGAGACGGGGAAGAAGGAGGTTACGAAACAGACAGTAGCTTATTCACCACGCTCCAAACTTGGAACGCTTCTGCCAGAGTTTCCAAATGTCAAAGACCTAAATCTGCCCGCCAGCTTGCCAGAGGATAAGGTAAACGGGACTTTAAAATGTCCAACCTCACAGCTCCTCTCTTTGCCATCCCACCAAACCCATGCCCCCTCTGGTTCTAGCCTTTTATCTGGCCCAGGACCTTTAATGCACTGGGTTTTAGAGAAGGACCTTGAGGATTTATGTGTTGGCTCCTCAGTAACTCTTAATCTTTTGGGTAGATAATAAGATCCAGCCATGGACAAAGGACAGGCACTAGCTGTCCCACTTTCAAAGGGGGGGCCATGATTTTAAATGGTTTGTGTGTTGCTGATCTCTAAAGCCTGTTTTATATCACATTGTCCCAGTATAGTCCTGTAACAGCACATGTTTTGTGCAAGATTTATTTTCTTGTTTTCGTATCACTGCTTTGGCACCTTGCTACCCCAACAAATGGCCTTTACTGCTTTAAATTTGTATTAAATCCTTTCTCTTGTCCTAAGGTATCAACTTTTATCATGATGTACAGAACTCACTGTCAGAGGATACTGGACACAGTGATACGTGCCAACTTTGATGAGGCAAGGCTCTTTTCTTTACATACAATTTGTTACATTGTACTAATTTCATCAAGCATGCTTTTGTTTCACCAGCTGTTATGATAGACAACATTGTGAGGATAACACATGTTTGCGATATGTTTAGGTCCAGAGCTTCCTGTTGCACTTCTGGCAGGGTATGCCACCCCACATGCTCCCTGTCCTAGGCTCTTCCACAGTGGTCAATATTGTTGGAGTCTGTGACTCCATCCTTTACAAGGCCATCTCTGGGGTTCTGATGCCCACCGTCCTTCAAGCTCTACCTGATAGGTGAGTGTGGCTCTTGTCTCTTTACTCACTTAGCCTTCTTTCCATTGTCTGTGTCATGTGATATTCCAATGAAATGCTTCAGACAAATATTGTTGCATTAATAAATACTATCTTTAGATTCCTCACACCTGTTTTCAACAATGTATTGGCAGTATGTTTCTGGTTAAAGGTCTTGATCGAGTGTCTGTTGTTTCCATGTTGTTTCCTATTCGAATCCAGTTTGACTCAGGTGATAAGGAAATTTGCGAAACAGCTTGATGAGTGGCTTAAAGTAGCACTTCATGACCTACCTGAAAACCTGAGGAATATCAAGTTTGAATGTAGGTATTCACATAGAAAAATATATTATTACTTCTCAGACATACTGTACATGAAAAGAGCACAAACTCTGGAAGAAAAACACTACTACATGTAATAATGATCCCCTTTTATTTTATTTTATCTCGACACCTAAACCCAGTGTCTAGAAGATTCTCCCAAATTCTAAAGCGACAAACATCTTTAAATCATCTATGTCAGGTATCAATCTAAAGCCATCCTTCTGTAATTACCATCCACAGTAAAGCTTGTCTATTTTTGTTCTAATGAAGCGTCTCTCTCCAGGCCTCACGGACTGTGATCCACAGTGCTGACATCACGTTTCAGATGCTGGAGGACTGGAGAAATGTAGACCTAAACAGCATCACCAAGCAGACACTTTACACCATGGAGGATTCCCAAGAGGACCACAGGCGACTTATAGTTCACTGTAAGTTCATGACAGTTTAGGAAGAGGTGTGTGTGTGTGTGTGTGTGTGTGTGTGTGTGTGTGTGTGTGTGTGTGTGTGTGTGTGTGTGTGTGTGTGTGTGTGTGTGTGTGTGTGCGCGCACGCGCGCAGTTGCGCTTGCTCGTTTGTTTGTGTGAGTGAAATGGAGAATGTGTGTCTCATAGCATAGTGAGCATGTGTATGACCATGTGTACTATAAACATCT
>CM030181.1:12597229-12637038 GCA_017639675.1 Aplochiton taeniatus | reverse complement strand
TGAGCGGTGGGGTGGAGGAACAACTAGGAGTTGGTCAGTTAAGAGGGTCTGTTGGGAAAAGTACAGCAGTAAGACATTGAGCATAAAAGAGAAGCTTTGCTCTGGCTACATCTTCCTGATAGTCAGATCCCCCAAAGAATCAGACAAACAGTCAAAAGTGGACGTAAAACAACAAGAATGGTTGCCAAACATTCTTAGACGGGGATTATAATTACATTTGCTCTTTTTGATGTGTTTTAAAATTTTATGACAAGCTTCTGACCTCCCAAGGTGTGTATGTTTAACGTGTACCGTCTGTCTGTTTCCAGTGGGCAGTTCTAACCTGTGGCCATTGCTTCTGTAATGAGTGTATCTCCATCATCGTGGAGCAGTACAGCGTTGGCACACACCGCCGAGCCATCAAGTGTGCCATCTGCAGACAGACCACGTCACATGCTGAGATCTCCTATGTGTTTACCACCCAGACTAACAGCCAGGACCAGGACATCCCTGTCAATGTTAGTCACCGAGGTCACAGAGAGCTTGAGAGGAGGCCACAAGTCTTAGCAGTTTTTCCTTGGTTACCAAAACAATTTGTGGGAGCTAAGCATGTCTCTAGTACCTATCAGCCACATGGCGGGCCATGTTTTATTGACACTATAAGTTGATTTTGCTTGTTTGTCAGGGGAGTCACTCTACCAAAGTGGAGGCTGTGGTGAGAACATTGAAGAAGATTCAAATCACTGACCCAAGGGCCAAGTGTCTCGTCTTCTCCACGGTAACCCTAACTAAACATTAACTTTATTTATAGCATTGGGTACAGGTCCAGAGATGAGGTTCAATTTCATTTTAGAAAATGTGACAGTTGGTTTCTCTTTCCAGTGGCAAAGTGTACTGGACATTATAGCTAAGGCTCTGTTTGACAACAATATGGAGTTCTCTCAAATCGATGGGATTCACAAATTCCAGGTTTGCATCAGCATAATGTAAATGCACTGTAATAATATAGTATAGTCTGTCTATATAAATAAGATGCACATTGAAATGTACCAATTCATATTTCAGGAAAATCTCTCCTCTTTTAAATACGAGGAAAAGGTCAACATCCTGCTCCTCCCTCTGCACACGGGCTCTAATGGACTTAATATAATTGAGGCCACACACGTACTGCTAGTTGAGCCCATCCTCAACCCAGCACACGAGCTGCAGGCTATTGGCAGGGTGCACCGCATTGGACAGACCAAGTAAGACCAATGGTCTGGGACTATGTTATTCCACTCCCGTTACTGTTTAGTAATTTCTCTGAAATATCTGACTGGATGTACAATTCTTTATAAATACAGTGCCTTAATTTCTACTGTTTGCACTCTAGGCCTACTTTTGTACACAGATTCCTTATCAAATCAACTATTGAAGAGAGAATGCAAGCGATGCTGAAGACGGCAGATAAAAGGTTAGTGTTGCAAAGAGGATGTTATTACTTGCAAGAGAGTAGCACAAGGTAAAATAAGAAAATGTACCTATTTATTCTACAATACAATTTGACAATAGTAACCATTTGTAACTTTTATATATTGCAGTCACAGCACCACTGCAATGAAGCACTCAGAGGCTGCAGTCCTGACTGTGGCCGACTTAGCAGATCTATTTACTGAAGACACTGAAGCTCTTGAGTAATTCTGTCCACCCAGCCATCACATGGGGCCTTCGACAAACAGACACTCAGGGCTCAAAATAATACCAATCTCAAAGTGATAAAAGAACAACATTTCGGCATTTTTTGCACATTGCTTTTTTTACAGTATAATTGTTTCAGTTATGTTATTTAGCTTTAACGTGGTACTTTTCAGACAAATTATTGGAACAGATTATTCATGGGATTTCTCTGTCTTTTTGAAAAATGAGAATTTAAATACCTTTATGATAACGGCTTTAGTTGCTACTATCAAATCCTACATATGGTGGAAGTCATATTTTAAGTAATTAAACTTAAAGGTTTTCAGGTCCTATTTATCTGGTATTGTTAATGTTTTTTACCAGATTGCAAGAAGTTATTTTTACATGACTTTTAAGGATCTTAATCTAAGAGTGGTTATGTTGTGGTATGTTATGTTACATGTTATATTGTTATAGTGTACATGTTCTGTTTTTGTGAATGCATTTTCAAAGTGATTATAAAATGTCCTTAACATTCCCCATGATTTAATCACAGAGTTTATTATTTGTTTTTATCCCTCAAGTAATTGAAGGCTGTCTGTAGCAGTATATGCATTTATTTAGTCCTACTTCTTTTGTGGGACATATCTGTCTAACACAGACACGGTTCTTTATTTCCAGGTTGTAAAATGTACAAAGAAAGGAATCCATGAACCTTTGCACACAGGAGTGAATGTATCATTAGGATTTTGTAAGGTTAGCCACCGTTCTGGTGACATAGAAAATAATGTTGAAATTCCATCTTGTAAATCTCTTATTTTAGCTGCATTTAAATAAAAAGGAAAGGATTTTTCATCTGTTTCATCAAACCTGTTAGTTAATAGTTTTTTGTGAACAGTTGCCAAACGTATTCAGTATTGGATTAAGGGAAAGGTTGAACTTTTACCAAAAATCCACTTTTTCTTTGTTTTTGTCAAATTACATTTTAATTTAGGCTTTCAGTACATGTTTATGTTTTCTACAGGTTAAATAGAGATCTTGGCTTGTTCTTAAAAAACAGACACACCCATGGGCCTTTGCTGATAACTGGCCTTGACTGGCAAAGAGTTTCCTTTCATCATAGCGACTGGTATTCCCGTACTAGTAAAGATTTCTCGTTGCCCTTTAAAATGTACAGACAAAAGATGTAGACAACAAAGAGTCCCAACCCCTTTCTTATTGTTTCTCTTTGCATGGTTACCAGCCTTCGTGTTGTCCGTAGTAAGAAGCGGTTGTAAGATGTTTACTAAGAGGGCATTGCTGCAATAGCCAGTTGAATATGTGTAACCTTGGACTCCCCTCAGCTCCCCTTATTCATGTGCGGAATCTCATTGTTGGTAGGGACATCATTCAAGCTGGTGTTTTAAGGCTAGAGGGAGGTACCCAGTTCATTAGAGTCTGTTTCGGGGGCTGTACTGGGGGGTGATGGTGGGTTGCTTACGTCTAGAGGTGACAACTAGATGGGGTGAATAGCGCAGATTCACTGATTTTGAGGGAAAGAGCCAAAACGAAGTTGAGTGTGTATCTGAGGTGTTCTGCAGACTAGAGCGTGAAGCCAGAGGGAGACAGCTTGGAAGATGACACCTGCCAATTTTATATATGCCTGTTTTTTTATTGCCCTTTGGGTGGTTACCTCTGCTGTGTACCTGCAGCCTCAGGAAGAAGGTGAGTTCAGCGTTTACTACTTGTTCTGTGTCTTAGGTTAACGTCTAAATTTGGATGTGGATCTTCTTCTGGTCAGAGTAAAGCATATGTATGAAATTTTGTCCGTTTATCTCTAACCTTGAACATAACACAACTGGAATTAAATCACGATCTATTAAAGTTTTCAATTACATGTCAGTGTTTTCTTATACCAAAAAACATAATACAACTTTGAAAACTGGTGGAGTCCCAGAAGTAAATATTGTACCAATCTCCCTCCTTACTTCTAGAGCTCAATGAAACGGTCGTTTGTACAAATGACAATATGAAGGTTGTAATTCCCAGTGCCTTTTTTCTCAACAAAGTGCCTCCTGTTTATGTGAGTTAGTTCCACAAAGATATTTTCTCCCTCTTTTTACACACTTTCAGAAAATTTAGTTTTGCATTATTGTGCGTCATATTTCCTTTCTAGGTGTGGGATTTACATCTAAATGATCCCGAGTGCCGTGGTGTTGAGATTGAGGATGATTATGTGTTTGGCATCAAGACCAATCTCTCTGACTGTGGCACCATAATGGTATGACCTTTAGGATTTCTTTGGCATTACCTTTGAAGGAGCAGTAAACTTGTAATATATCCAGATGTGTATTACATTGAGTTTTGGACTGCAATCTAAAGAGATGAATGATAACTTTGTTCTTGTACAACAGAGTGCCCTTTAGTTTACATCATGCTTAGTGAACGTATGCTTTTTAAGCAAATAAATCAGTACAAGTATCCACAAAGTTCAAATGTCAAATAATGTTGTAATAAGGGTCCAAATAGGGACACAAATTGTACTGTACTTTAGATTTAAATAGTCACTGCGTCCTTTCAAAATCTAGAGTTACTTGGCCAAAGTAGATTGAATGATTTAAAACTGTAACCAATCAAGGTGCTTGAGTCAACTCTGTCGTTTACAGCAACTGTGACAATAGAAAAGGGCATTAGCGTTACTAGCATGGAGACAAACTACAGCTAGGAACCACTTTAGTACCAAAATAAAGTCCCCATTACAGTAAATTATCTAATTTTACGATGGCTTTGGTTGTTGTGGGAACTGACCTCCCTTCTTGCTCTTGTCTGTGCATAAATAAAAGCTAATTGAGTGAGGTAATTTGCAGAAAGCTTAAAGCTTACAATAACTTACAACCCCCCAAATAAACCTTTTTTTATAGAATGAAGCAAGCATAGAGTTTTAAGTCTCATTAAAAACACAATCCAACATTAAGATTAGAAAGTAAAAGGAGAATGACCTATCAAGGCCTACACCAGAGAGAATAAAAAAACTACAAGAAAAGGGGAGGGGAAGTTGCATATATTTCCAGGGAGAAGGGTTGTGTTGTTCATTTTCCCTTAGGAGCACCAGACCGTATTCAAAGTAGCAAGCAGTTAGTGAATAGCATTGCAGCTTTAAATTATTAGGACTGTGAAATGATGACAGAGGTTTCAGGTCCAGTAAGTAGACAGGGCATAATTCATTGGCTGACTTATAGTCTCTGTATTATTCCACCACCAAGTTTATCTCGTAGGGGGCATGCACTACCCATAGAGGACGGATTTAACTCTGGCATGGTATAAATTCACACTTTACAAATGTTGTGTTATTGAGATGCTAGGCATGTATAAGGTGAATGCTTGTAAAGTTACAGGGTTAACACAGCTTTGAGGGTGGGTTCAAAGATGTGGGAGGGTTATCCCTCTATGTTACCGCTCCAGTTTTACAAGCCTTTTACATACCAGTTTTGAGAAAATAAGCCCATTTTGGATTCGATGCTGGTACTGAAAGAGAGGAATGCCATACTACCAATCTCCATTTGACCTTGAAAGTTGGACCTCTGAAAAGTAGTCATGCATAGGGGTTATGTACATAGACACTTTTTTTTTAACTGTCCACATCAAGGTCTCTGTTGTTTGTGTACATCAAAACATTAGGCACACACAAGGTTTCTCATGTAGTTGCAGTTGCAAGTGTCAGTGAGGTATTTTCTCTCGAGAAATGTAGACCTGTTCTCTTGGTCTAAAACTAGTAAGATGTGGTAATAGTGGGGGCTGTGTATTTACCAAGAGGTGATAAAGCATGTCTAGACAGTTAAGGTCTAGGGCAATTCATCCTGCTCAATGACCATGGGACTTATCTTCCATTCGAGCTCAACGGGGGCCAGACACAACTGTGACACAACCTTTTCAGTCAACTCCATTTTATAGTTTTACCTACGTCAGTAGCATGTCACTAAACATCAAACTGTACTACTGACATTTAAATCTTCTGAAAGGATTATTACTGTCAAAGTTATAGCTTGAAAAATAGTCCAGATGTATCCAGAGATAGATGACTTACGAATAAAAGGCCCAAATAAACAGACAAATCACATCCATTATATACGCCAATTAAAGAAGATGTAATACTATAACCTTGTCCATTACTTTCAAACTGGCTCTGAAAGTAGCAGGTGGATATGGTCATAGTACATGACTGTGTACTTAACCATAGTAATACACTTACAATGTCTACTTTTTTTTCTTTCTCTCTCATAGGCTTCAGATGACACACACATCATGTTCATAAACACCATACGTAATAATGACTCAGAGATTATCACAAGAAACTACATTAACATCACTTTTGTGTGTCGCTACCCTTTGAATTACATGGTCCAACAACCTAACGGTGAAAACATGATCAGAGTTGATGTCAG
Organism: Aplochiton taeniatus; assembly: GCA_017639675.1. Classification (NCBI taxonomy): domain Eukaryota; kingdom Metazoa; phylum Chordata; class Actinopteri; order Galaxiiformes; family Galaxiidae; genus Aplochiton; species Aplochiton taeniatus. The sequence continues at coordinate 12,630,982 of CM030181.1, read as the reverse complement.
GTAAGCTACCCATGAGTTTACAGTAGTCATGCTTTGATAATAGATTTGGCTATGCTAATGTACAATACATTGCTCTCTGAACAATGAAATAGTGTGGTAATTACTGACTTAATGATAAAAGTTTTCTATACAGAACAATAATACTGAACACAGAGGATGGGAACTTTTCAGTTTCAATGTTACTATACAAAGACAAGGCCTTTGAGGACAAATGGACTACTGTGCCCTCACTTACACTGGATGACAACATATATGTCAAAGTTTTTATGGTTAGTATGAGCCCTGTGAAACTCGAGTAAACTATATTTGAAAAAAACGTGTCCGATTATAATCCACATTGAAAAGTTATGCACTATGTTAAGCTGCTTTTCTGTGCAGAGCTGTAAGAGGTGCTGGTCATGACCAAAATATTAGTACGCCAACCCTCTTTCCTTTGAATGTTTTGAGTATTTTAGTCATTTGAAAGATGTTTATCTTTCTATAGCCATTAAGTGCTCAAAGGAACATGTTCTCGTTAGTTTCCAATTAGACTGAGTCTAGACTGTCCTTCCCTGAATATCTGGGGCACTGCCTCTCTTATTTCATCACATCCCTCTTTCAACCCACCACACAGCAAAAGAGGCTGGACATGTTGTGATCCAAATACCACACTCACTGCCAGGAACTTTAAGCTGTAACAGTTGTTTACATGCACTCACTGGGCAACTCTTCATCTAGATGGAAAAGTATTTACTTTGTGTCTTTTAGCACTGGTCATTTTATGCCATGTTTGTTTCTACCACCTGACTCTAGATTCCTGCTTTTATAACTCTCTCAGATACCAGCTCACTTGCGGTTGCGCGTTGAGAGATGCTGGGCTACTCCAACCAGTGACCCGTACAGCAACATACAGTATACCTTCATCAAGGACAGGTGTGTAGGATGACAACTTGAATACAAATAAGATTTAAAGCACAATTTTAACTGTTTTGATTTGAATTAGGTATGAAAAGAAATCTCAGAATTATTCATACTTTTTTTGATCACACCTCTTTGACCACAAAGTAGGTGGGGAGTGGGGCAATGTTGTTGAAATATTCAAGAAGAGAATAAGTTGCTCAAAGAGCTGGTGGGACAGCAACTTTTGAGTGCTGGTCATGTCACCCCTGTGTGAGGCCATATGCGTTTCAACAGCTATGCATGCCCTTGACAACCAGCAATTGTTTTGTGCTGTTAGCAACAGCACAGCAACGAAATGCAGGAGGATTGTTGTAACCAATGTCTAAGGACAACGCTTCAGAGAATATATTTTACTGGAATCCATTGAAAAGAAACATTCCATTATTTTCTAATAGATTTGCCCTGCGAGATTTCATGAATCTCTTTTTGACATGATGATAGGCAAATTATGAAATAAACACTGTTTTCATGTGATAGCAAAGCATCATTTTTTTGCAGCATCTGTCCTAAAGTGTTTTTGTTTCATTAACTCAGACACAATGTGCACTTTAAATAGTGTACCACTAGCCAGGTTCCCATTAATTATTGTTGTAATGTTTGTCTATTCCTCCCATAGCTGTCCTGTGTTGTTAAATGAAAACACATTAACCGTTCTAAAAAATGGCCACAGTCCAGAGGCTATGTTCAGGATACAAATGTTCAAGTTTGTGGGCAGCTCTTACACCGACGTCTTTCTCCATTGCAACGTCCAGATATGTCACAACACAGCAGGTGTCTGCCAGCCTGTGAGTGCCCCCTCCTCTCTCTCTCTCCTCCTTTCACTGGCTGAATTTTGAAAACTGATATGCAGGGACCTGTTCAGGCTTGTTTTTAATGCTGATATCAAAATACCTAAGGAGCTCAGAATGCAATAGAGTTGCCCAATAGTTTAATTGAACTATTACCATCATTGAAACATGAACATTGACATGTTAAATGTATGTGGCTGATGTGGTTTAAATCTATCTAATAGAATTGCTCTGGTGATGATGATGGATTTGGAAGGATGCGACGAGATATCCCTCTCTCCCATACGGTATCTTATGGACCAATCCGACGTCTCTTAACTGAAAGTGACCAGCCTAGACTGAGTATGTTACCAGTTGTTTCTCATTAGCCTATGGCCAGCTGTTAAAAAATCTATTTTAAATCTTGCTGATTGAAAAATGTAGACTTCAAATCAAGAAAACTACTTATTTTGCATATTGTATTGCTGCAATTGCTATTGCCTGTTTTATTTTTCTTTAGATTCTGGAAGTGTCCCACCTGTGGAGACATTTGTTCTAGGAGGTTTGTTAGTTGTCCTACTGTTGATCACTGGAATATTTGGGAGGTTGTGGCAACGCTCCAGACAATCCTACCCAGCCCAGGAGGCACAGCTCACCCTGTCCAATATTCACCACAGCGCTGAGGTGGCATCGTAAACTAGTGGTTTTGGGGAACTGTAATAGGAACATACAGCAAATATGCAGATGCATGTCTATGCATATTGATTACTGAATATACATTTCTTTCTCTCTCTCTCTCTCTCTCTCTCTCTCTCTCTCTCTATATATATATATATATATATATATATATATATATATATATAACACAAACACTCTTACACACACACAACACACCCTTCAGTACAAATAATACATTTGTGTTGTAAATAGAAACACAGAGGGGGGGAAAAAAAGACAGTTTTGTAAAGAAAAACTATGAAAATAAAGATTTACAGTTACTGCTGAATTGTTTTGGTCTTTATATTTGATTTCATCAGATATTATGTATTCCTAATATACGTCCAAATATAAGTGTGAGATACCCAAAATATTGTCAGGGTATTTCCCAGACAAGAACATTCTATTTACAGTGGCGTACACAGTCATACGCCAGCCAAACCTAATCGTCGTAAGTCTGTTACGTGATGACGCACTACTCTAGCGCCCCACTTGTTGTAAACTAGCAAACGCAATTTCACAATGCCGAATCACTGGTAGCTAGCTGGTATTATTTGTAACTTAGTTGTTTCAACTTGCACTAAAGGTGCACTTGTTTTAGTTTGTTTAAGTTAGTACTAACTGTTATTCATTCAAAACAATAGCTGTTCAAACACATTTCAGCTGTCGAAAAGTGAAAGCTAGCGTAAGATAACAGTAAAGCAATTGCCTGGATTGTTGCTTTGTTTGGGTAAGTCAACTTAAGAAATGAGCTAGTAGCTAACTGAGCCAGCTAACCTTGCTGCTAAGCTAACTATACCCGCTAGCGGTTAACGTAGCTAGCGGTCCATGTTGTGACTTGTTTTGGAAATACAATTCTGAGCCCCATTTCATCTTTCGATAATTTGCTGTGGTATTGTATGTTTCAATCAATAATGCTAACTACACTGGCACATAATCGTAGGACTACCAAATTAAATTCGGAGGAAAATGAGCTGCAAACTGATGGTGCCTGCTGCCAACACCATTGTTAGCTATGTCTATATCAGCTTGCTTTGCGGGAGAGCAAGCTAAAGCCATAATTTATTGTCAGTATTGTATTCAAGGGGCTGCATTTCGTCTTTGACTGGTACTATCGTATTTTAAACCGGCACCATTTGCAACACATCTAACAAAAATGTCTTCAAATTTGCATCTTAGACAAGGTTAGCTAGCGCATTTTGTTGCATTTAGTTGGTAACTGGCGTTAACGTTAGGTTAAGTTTGTGGTGCAGGTAACCATTTAGTTGTGTCAAATGTATTATACTCCGTATTCAGGGGCCATTTACATCCTTTGCCAGACAATGTATCTTTGGCAAAGGTGTAGTTTGTTGTTTAAAAGTCATGCCGTGACGGGTCATGTACCCTTTGGCTTAGGTCCCCAAAGAGTCAGAGTGACAATGTAACCTAAGAGGTGTGTTGTGAAATATCATGAGACAGCTTGCCTAGATGAACTTAGTAAACATAATATACTATCTGCAGCAAACACAACAAGCGCGATTACATAATCAAAGTAATATCATAAATGAAGACTTGTACAGTATAAGTTGTATTTGGCATCCTATTGTGTCCCTGAATGCTGAGATTATATAAGAACAGGGTTCCAAAGCATGTGTAAAACTGGTGATGATTTTTAATATCATTTTTTATTAAATGAAGTTGTAATGCTAAATGTCAAATAAATCAATATGATCAATATGATTTCTAACACTTTTCTTTCATTAATTTGTCATCATTTTTAGGGTTGAATATCTCACCCCTCTCTACAAGCACCTCAAGGTATTGGAGTAACAGCTTCAGAAATGGAAGAGTTGCACGTCCACTGCCTAAAGTGTGTCAATCGAAGATGCATGATAAGACCGGAAACGGGTATTTCCTGTGACCTCATTGGTTGCCCTCTTGTTTGTGGGGCCGTTTTCCATACATGTAAGCTCAGCGAGCATCGTCTGCTATGCCCATATGAAAGAGTACCTTGCCTAAACACCGGCTTTGGATGTCCATTCACAATCCCTCGGATCAAGATGGCCGGGCACCTGGGGACATGCCCAGCGAGTGTGGTGTGTTGCACCATGGAGTGGAACCGCTGGCCTGTGAGCTATGCTGACCGAAAGTCCTATGAAAACTTGAGCAAAGACTTAGATGTAGTGGACCAGTTAGACATGGCCCTAGCACTACAGGATCAGAGGATGCTACTTGAGTCACTGAGGGTGACCACCACTGTGTCAAAGAGTGGAGATGGCAAGTTAGGGGATGATAGTGATAAAATGTCTTTAGCATCAAAGGTGTCCGAAACAGTGTTACGTAATGGGATAGTGGAGATGGAGGAGGAGTCTTCCTTTAGTGAGATGTTCAATGCTTCTGTGGAGACAAACAGAAGCTTGGCAGTTGCATTAGATATCCTCAGTAACGCCAAGGACATGGATGTGGTTATTGCCAATTTGAATGGGGGAAAGCCTGAGAAGAATGGGGGGCTTTATAATGGAGAAAATGGGGATAATCGCAGGGATTATGTGGTTAAGGATGTGAAGAATGTAGATATGAGGAAAAGTGATTCAGGCTCAGAATGTGAGCTTGGAGCCGTGGGTGGAGTGGACTTTGCAGTTGGAACGGAGAGAGGGTCAGACCAGAGCAGCTGGGTAGATCATAATGATTTAATTGATTCGTTAGAGGAAGAGGAAAAAGACGAAATGATGGGTCTTACAGAAGCACCGCTCTGTAACGGTTTTCACCATGCGGGAGACAATCACTTGAGGGGTTACAAGAGGGATTTGGAGAGAGCAGAACCAAATGGTGCTGAAGTCAATGGTTCCTCTGAAATCAGGCCAGTGATGCCTTATCATTCCATCCCTGTTGTAGCACCAGTGCCTATTGAGGCCCAGCCTGCATTAGTATCACCGCCACGCTATCCTGTGATGCTACCCGACCTGGTACCAAACAATATATTACAACACTTGCCCTATGAAATTGGGGACCGGTGGCTGGAACGGAAGCTACAGAATCTCCAAGTGCTTGGAGGAATGAGCATGTTTACGTTTAATGGCCGGCGAGCTTTGATGTCAGACCCTTACCTGTTTCGGGCAAAGATGGAAGATAAATCAGTTGACACGTCCGATTTAGAGGTTGTTGACGACCCAATGGGGCTCCATGGCATCGACCTCATCACTGCAGCCCTGCTGTTCTGCCTCGGTGATTCTCCAGGGGGCAGGGGGATCTCCGACAGCAGGTTTGTGGATGGCTATCACATTGACTTTGGTACTCAGACTTTTTCTTTCCCCTCAGCAATATTAGCAACAAACACCATGGTGGGGGACATTGCTTCAGCCTCCGCCTGTGATCACGCCAGCCCACAGCTTTCCAACCCGAGCCCTTTTCACACCCTTAGGCTGGACTTAGTGTTGGAGTGTGTGGCCCGCTACCAAACTAAGCAGCGCTCTATGTTCACCTTCGTGTGTGGGCAGCTGTTCCGTAGGGATGAGTTCTCCTCCCACTTTAAAAATGTTCATGGGGACATCCACGCCGGCCTTAATGGATGGATGGAGCATCGCTGCCCACTGGCCTACTACGGCTGCACCTACTCCCAAAAACGATTTTGTCCCTCTCTCCAGGGCTACAAAATCATCCATGACAGGCACTTGGGCTCATTTGGGGTGCAGCCAAGTATCCCGTTAAAGCTGGGGGATACCCTTCCTAGAAACACCTGTCGCTTTGGCTCTCAGTGTGACCACCTCACCAGTCTTCCCTTCGAGTTGTTACAGTATGTAGCTAGCTTCCTGGATGGGTTCAGCCTGTGCCAACTATCCAGAGTGTCCCACACCATGAGAGATGTGTGCTCCAGCCTTCTGCAGATGAGGGGCATGGTCGTTATGCTGTGGGAGAAGAAACGCTGTGCTGATGGATCGGCTTCCTGGCAGATAAAAGAAAAGGTGGGTAATAATAAAGCTGACAGCTTTATCTGAAGTATAGCTTGTAATCAGAGTTCTTTTTCTTTGGTTTTCAATGTGAAACTTGCATTGTGCAAAGAAATCACACTGCTATTGCACAAGTCATACATTTCTATATGTTTGACATCTAGGTGTGGCGATTCAGCACAGCCTTTGGAACTGTGAACGAGTGGAAGTTTGCCAACATCACCAGCATGGCTGACCATCTCAAGAAGTGCAAGTTTAACATAGTTTCACAACGGGAAGAGGCTATCCCTTTGCCATGCATGTGTTTTACCAGAGAGCTCACAAAAGAAGGAAGATCACTACGCTCAGTCCTCAAGCCAGTTGCTTGAGTGAATTTGAAACCATCTTCATACTGTTCTAAAGCAAAGTGCTGCTCATGAATGTTCCATTCACGCATATAGGTAGAGCCCAAATTGTTCCAATGCAAATCTTTGTAATCTGATATTAAAACCAATGTACTGAATATGAACTATTACATACTTTGTCGATGTGTAAATAATGAAATGTTTTGTGTTAGAATTTGTATTTTTTATATCAAGGAGTCAGTACTGTGTGGACGATGAAATAGAGCAGAGCCTTAATTTTCGATAAAACACTTTTCTAGTCATGGGAAGGGTTCTTGGTAGATATTTAAATGGTTTCCTGAAGGAATGATTATTGCTATTGTCTACTGCTATTGTATATCTTGCATGTTTTCTTTTTACTTTACCCCTTGAGTGACCACAAATTTGTTATCCTAAAATCTCCTAGTTTTAAGTTTTCATAAATTTATAATTTTGCATGTTAAGATACTGACCAAATGTCAAAAGTGCACAATGCATGCCACTCTAAAAGACTGAAAATGTTAAAATGTAGCTATTCATTTCTCCTAACCAACATAAATTGGCTTTTCATTGCAGGATCATTTGTTGCAGTATAATGAAAATACCATTATTAAGTTTTAGCCATGATTTGTATTTTTGGTTGATGTACGGTATTATGTGTGTAAAGATGATTGGCCATCTTTCTCTACTCATCCCTCATTCTAGACAGCTGTGTTGGATCTTCAAAGTTCTTTAACCCTGCTGGTCAGGTATTTAATAATCAACTGGGTACATGCTTCCAACTAGTGACTAGTAATGTCTGTTATTTATCATATTTTTGTTTAAAACTTTTCTTTTGGCACTATATATTCATTATGTTTAAATATTGTTTATGTCTCAGGGTTGTTTGTAACAAAGCTGGGTCAGTAAGAGCTGGCAATGTGTTGTGTGTTTGTGCGAGATGCACTGAAGGCTATTAGTGTGAGGCAGCAAGATACTTGATTGATAATTGGGGGGAGGGTCCCAGGACTAATATACCAGTCAGTGTTATACGTGTTGTTGCAGTGTTGGACTGACAAACGTTCCCCTGTATTGAACAAATGTTTTAGTCATGTATTATAGTCCTAATCTAGTAGTGCTTTGATTTGTTTTGGGCATAGGAGGAGAGGATGATAATGCAAAGATCATTGTCATTGAACTGTAGCTCACGGTTTACCTTTCATTTGTTTGGTTTGGAAATTTGAAGTCTGAAAACATCCAGCTTTGAGGTAGTTCATATAATGTATGCTAGATTAGTCTAGCATTTATAAGTAAGCTACAACCTTAATAAAGCTACATAATAAATATTTTTGACATTCTGAAAAATTAGGTTTTTCTGAATTTACATTTTAAAAGCTAAAGTAATGGTTGTAAAATTAACTTTCCAAACGTTTTAGTTTTATTCTTAGACCCAAATATTGATTGCATTCTTCTTTCAGTTTGTTTTTTTACTGTATTCTTTTTTGGAAGGATAAACACCTACAGTTTTGACTGTGCCTTAGTTCATGAGTGTTTTTACAAGAATTTGCAGAACCTTTTTCTGTAATACGTTTTGCATGTGAGTGGAGCTCTGTTTTAAGAAAATAAATCACTAGTCATTCGAATGTTCTCCATACACAGCTCTCAAAAACAAGGGTTGGCCTTGTTTGTATGTCATGTTGACTGGACATGGGTCAGGGCCAAATAACACTTAGTGTGTGAGCTGCATTTCAAAGTGACGTATCGGGAATAATAGTTGGATCACAAAAAGGTTGTCTGCTGCTTGCAATCTCGTTAATTGAATTAACGAATGGTGTGTAGGCCTACAGCCACTCCCAAGTGTACCATCAAGATAATTTCCCTATCAATTAAAAGTTTGTTCATACTATTTTGTTCATTTTTGACATTTTCTGTGAAATGCATTGTCGTGGACTACTTTTCTTATACGGTTGTAAAATGCAAGTCTTCACTGGGATAAGGTTCTGTGTAAACCGTTTAATCGTATACAGCTAGATCGCGCCAGAAAAGTTATACAGTAGCTTATCTATACTATAATGCGGAAGTAATAATATAAATATTATATAAGCCATTAGAAGTACATCTACGGCGTTCACAGTAATGATGTATCCGTTTTATGTTGAAATCACTGAAGGCAACTACAAAGTCTTGTCCCAAGGAAGTGTTGCTGTAACATTATTCATGCTATACAGCATAGGGATATTGGATGCGCCTCTCGCTGCTGAACTAATTTTAGACAAAGTTACTTTTAATTGATCAAAACACGAGCTGTATACCAGGAGTGGGGTTCGAACCCACGCGGATATATATCCATTGGATCTTAAGTCCAACGCCTTAACCACTCGGCCATCCTGGTGAGCGACATTGTAATAAAATATGCAGTACGTATTACGTGTTTACACACCATCTCCATTGATGACCAACTTCCAATTTGAGTGAAAATACCTCTAAAACGACAATCGTCTTCGGTGATACTGGTCAAATGTGGCACTGTGTCCCTGGTCCTGCTATAGTAATTTCGGTAAAACATAGTTTATGTAAATCTACAAGTGTTTAAAAGCCGAAAGCACAATTTGTTTAAATATTGTCTTCAGTAAGTAAAGACAGCTAAATGGATTATAGCTTCAAACTTGATAATCTTGTTTACCAACAGTAGTGTTAAACAACATTAGCAAAAAGTGTGTTGATTGTAATCTGAGAATCTTTTGACAATTTGTTTAAATTTTATATTTGTATAATGCCATTGTTAGAAAAAGGTTGCAATGTTGACATGTGTAGTCATTTGCACATTAGAAACTTGTTCCCACATGAACTTGTACATGTGTTCACTTAATTGCAACATAAGTGTTGCAATAACGTTGACACAACATCTTCAAGGGTTCAACCCCAATCAACACATATTAATGACATAAAACCCTGTGTTTTTAAGCAAATTACAAGGCATTTCTATGTTTGGGGATTTTTGATTCTCTGCACTTAACACAGTCTACTTGAAATGGAACTATAAAGAAATAATTGCAATATTAAACATTCAGTTAAACAACTGAAAACACATGGACATTTGAGAGCTGCTAACACCCAAAGAAATAGAAAATTATATTTTTACCATTGAACTGGAAATCAGAAAGGGGCAATAAACACTGCTAACATTTGCATTTGGACTTAAGACACTAGGCCTTTTCTCTTAAACAGGCTCTGGGGTGTTGGCAAGAAATAAGTTATGAAAGAGTTTTCCATTCGATTGTGTGGTCAAATTAAAAACATGTACTTCCAAACAAAAATAAACATACACAACAAACTAGAGTTAAAGTATAAAGGTTTAAATATTAAATTGACCGTGCTTAAACATATGCAGGGTCAATAAAACAGGTTTGAAATGTGAGAGTATCTCTAATTACACTGTCACAGTCAATGTGTCTAAATCATTTATTGCAGCAGGGGAAACAACAACAGCAAAGACGCCTACAAGGATTTCTTTTATTGTATTTGACGGCCTTCTTGATGTGAATTGTAGCCTTTGCTACAAAGTCCTGAGTGGCGCTCACATGGACTTCTATATTGTCCACCATGCTTCCCTGCTCTTCAACCAACAGGGACATCTGAAAGAATAGGCTGTGAATATCCTGGATGCGCCTCTCTAGCTCCAGAAGCTCCTTATGACGGTTCTCTATCTCTGTGAGAGCTGATCGAGCTGTTCTCCCATCAGTCAGGAGGTTATCTGAAAATACATTCCATTTACCTGTTTCAATCATTTCTTCTATCTGGTCAGTAGTTACTTCCTTACCCATGATCTCCGCTTGCCTCTGGATACGGGTCTTACAGTTCTCCCTCTGGGCCATTTCAGAGTCATTGTACTCAGACATGGCAATGTGGAAGTCATCAATTAAGGAGACATACTGTGAGTGCCCCATGCGGACCAAAGCTGAATAGGTCCCATGTTCTTCTTCCAGCTCCTTGCTTGTTTGGCCCAGTTGTTCTAAACGTACATAGACGGCCTCTCCTCTAACTTTGATGCTACGTGAAAGAGTGGTGGATTCTCGCTTGATGCTGCTTATCCGTCGGACAGATGTGAGGAATCGGATGTTCTGCTTACTAAGCCTCTTCACGTCCAGCCTGAGCAGGGTTATCTCCTTGCGCATTGACCGGGCTTCTTTGAAGATGTTTACCATCTTGTCCTCTCCTTCAAACCCAATGGTATTTTGAACCAGTTCCCTCTCATCCTCATTGCCTTCATACTTCGGAGTGTCTACTGACTTGCCAGCAACGCCCTGCAGTTCCCATAGTCTGTCTCTCATGTCAGCTATAATGGGAATGAGAACATGTATAGACAGGTCATGAAACCATTAACTTTTTTGAAAACTATTCTTTAACAAACTTTTACCTGTTTTTTATTCATTTCCAAAACCGTTTTTTTTTATATAATTTAAGAATTGATGAAATTGTGTATTTGGCAACTGCCTTCTTTATTGTATTTCAAACAAATATGTCTTTATTAATAGGAAATTCTAAGTGTACAGAGTTGTGACACTGCTCTATATTGTGACACTGTATTTGGGCGTAGGCTTTCCTGTCCTCGACAAATTGTATCCTAAACCAGGCTGAATTAACAGGCTAAATAAGGCCAAGAAAAGGCTCAATTACAAAGCTTTGCGTGCAGTAGACAAGTTCATATCATTTTTCTAATATGTTTACATAAGAGTATATGCATTTTGGAAGGGTAACACAACATATACAAGTTTAACTAGTGGAGAGGCAATGTGACAGCGCCCAAAAGTGCTAAAACATTTCGAGGTAAAAAAAAAAAATGTATACGGGAGATGAATAATAGGCTACAGAGTTATTTGTATGTAGCCAACTACCAACAACTTAAAAACCAAAACGAACGTGAATTTAGGCTACTACAGAACAGTAAAACTATTTGATGACTTGTAGACACATCCCCGTTCATCCATTTATATATTTCTTACCTTAAGTTTTACCAGACGAGAAGCGCCTTAAGTCTCAAGCAGAACGTACTGTGAGAATCATTTCAAATGTTCTCAAAAAGTACCAAATGCTAATTTCAAAATTTCGGCTACGGGTGCAGCCGCCTCTTTAATGGTAGTTTCCCGTACATAGTTTAGTTTCCTTTTCATTCGACTAAAAGCCAGCGGATGGCTTTAGATGCAAATACACCTCTATCAGCCGTACTTCACCGATCATAAAGGCAGGCAAAGTGGTGGCGACTTTATAGTGTACGGTCGGTGCACAAAATAAATCCTGCACTATCAACACGTGTGAGAAACGACTATCCTACGTCATTTTTTAAATAATCTTTAATGAACAATATAAGGTTCAATTGTTTTCTTTTGAACAGCGTTGAAGTTGTGACATTGTATGCAGGCCTATTTCAACCATAAGTGTACAGTTACAAGGGTGAAAATGTTTGTGATCACTAATCACTAAAACATTTATCGTTTTTGAAAGATTTTCAACATTTTTATAATTAAAGTGCCATTGAATTGTCCAGAAAATATAAGCAATACTGTAACAATGTAATAACTGATTATTTTGGTTTCACAAGTGTTCTATTCAGTAAACTGTGCATTAATCAAAAGTACTCAATTTGCAGTAGGAGGTACAATGGGGCATATTTTCCTGACCTCATGGCCAAGCTAGTTCCACAAGAGCTTATAGACTTGAAATCTGCTAACTGGGCATTTCCTCTGTCATGCTTCACATAGGCCTAAAGGTATCAATAATTCATTCAGCGTCCTTTCATTTGTAGCTCCTCGTTTGTTTCTTAAACTGTTTGTAATAAAGCATAATAAATACTCAGCTTGCCATTAAATGATGAAAATGATCATGTAGCTAACACAAGGAGAGCTTAAAAGAATTCTCTTCAAGTGGAACAAGACAGTAAGATGGGAAGTGAGAATATGTAAGCAGTGAGTAACCCATTTTACATTTTAAATAAGCATGAGAGTCATTTCCAAAGCCAGACACATTATCTGACAAGTAATTTCCATGCTTTTAATTGGCTTATGCAGCTTTGATACATTTAGAGGGGGATTTTGAGAGATGATGCTGCAAAATCACACTATTACAATTACTACTATACTTTTACTTGAAGTTCATTACCATTTATGGCTATTTCACTTTTCAATTTTTAAGGCCCAGAGCTTTTTAACTAGTAATGTAGACTGATGTAAATTTTAAGTCAAATAAACACTGAACAATTTATTCCAGCAAAATGTCCCCATTGTGAACATCGTTTCTTACCAAAAGATGGCAACAAAGTCCTGAAAGCTGAGTCAGGTTACTTCTCTCTATATTCAATTAGGAGGGCATTCAAAAACTGCATTATCAGACATCTCACCCAATTTCAGCTTGACCACAGGAAATAAAACATTTAGTTTAGTTCAGTAGCTTGTTATGTCATTTACATTTTCTGGTGTGATGCTATTACCATCATAATAATCTCCTGTAATTCACATAGCACAATGTTAACTGAAAATACAATAAAATGCATACTTTTAAATATCTAAGAACCTACAAGTATTTTTCCAAGTTTTTTTTCTCTCCAGAAAATGTGTCTATGGCTTTGCTGATCGATAAATGTCTCACATGTCTAAAACTATCATATACTATAGTATACTATAGGATATTATACTATACCTTGGTTTAAACAGTATAAGGTAATGATGGATCATTTTCCCACCGACTCTTTTAACATCCCTTGGGCTTTTTTTGCTGTGTTTTATCAATGAATTCATGTAGCCCAAATCTTATTTAACTAAGTTTATGCAGCCTCATTTCAATTAAATTACATAAACTTTTATCTTTAGCAGCACTTTATTGATGCTTGTTGTCGTCATTCATATTACGATGTTTCCGTCCGCATCTTCCCTTATTAATTTATTATCTTATCTAATTATCTAAGTATCTCTTCCATGGAAAAAGACTCAGACTTTACCATAATATGTGTCTCAATGACAACTGTAAAGTAGTTGTGACATGCTGAAAATGGAAAGTCTTTATATACCTGACTCAGCAGCTGCTCATACATTATAAATATGGGAGATGCCTCAATTGGCTCAAATTTGCAGTGGGATCTTTTTAAATACTTTATTCTGATATTACTCAAACTAATATACATATTATCATTGTTGTGAATGTTACAGTACATTCAACATATCATGAAACAATCTACCCAGAGAGGAAAAAAATTCTATGTGAAAAACAACATCATTTATAAGATAAAGTACAAAAAAATGCGTAAAAAAAAACATAAAATTGCTGTTGCCACTTGAAACGATATAGTATCTGAAAGTATGTAGAATATGTACAAACATCTGTTGTTATTTTACTGTGGCCTTCCAACATAAACAAACTTTTAATAAGCCACCTTGTACACAATTTTTTTTCAAGGTCAAAAGTGCAAGAAAACAAGGAAGCACTCAAAACAAACAGGCACTCTAAATGACTGTTTTTTGCAGACTCCTAACAAAGGCCAAAAACAGACACCCTCTAGTAATAAGATGTTTATCGTCATTTTTAACCTCCCACCTGGTTTAACAGTATGTCCCTACAAGTATACAAGTATGTCCCTCAGATTAGTGCACTTACATGTCTTTCATGTCATATTGACATAAAACTGTGTTTGGGGGAGAAAACATCAGCTGTTTCCAGTTACCATTGCTGTGAGTTGTGACTCTAATTAACTGATCCTCTTAGTTCCGTAGGGGGATCTGTACTGAAACCCCAGTGTCTCAAATCATTTTATTGAATTGCATTTATCAGTCATGTGTTTAGAGATATCTCAGAGTTCTTAACTTATCCAAGGCCTTGGTTTATGGGGTGTATATTTTATACTGTTTTAAGAAAGCTATTCTTAACTTAGCACCATGGTAAAGGAGGTTACTACTTTCATGCTCAACATATGCCTACCATCCACTTTCCCCAGCTGTTCAGATTCGATCCTGTTATCCTCATTGCATGTGCTACATTGTGAGTTTGGTCACATACCCACATTTTAGGTGTTACTTGTACTTGCAGTCTCTAACAACTTAATGATATGTTAATTATGACTAGGTCAGTTTTCAGATACAGATATTGAGGAAAGTTTATTTTAAATAATTTGTATAAGCTGCACTTTTCTAAGTATAGAGTTCAAGCTCTAAAAAATGCTAACCTTTATACAAACGCTTTTAAAATCTGAATAATGTTGTGCTATTAGATATTATTATGCTTCCTTTGTTATGTTTGAATGTGCTGCTCTTTTTGATGACTTTAAATACACAGCCTCTGAGCATCTTGAAAAGCGCTATATAAATGGAATGTATTGGAATGGAAGGTTATTATTGTATAAAAAAAATTGCTAATCCCATCAAAATATGCTCAAAGTTTAATTATCAAAACATCCTTGGAGTGTATGCAGTAAGGGCTTAGTTTCAGACTGTTCTATGTGGGTTGTTTACTCTACTCGTGATGTTCAGTTCACATGCCTTGTTTAATCTTCCAATTTCATTATGATAAAGTTTGGTCCGGAGTAGACCAGTCAGTTGATTTCAATTCTATTCCCCCCAAATATCCTTATTTTGCAAGGCTGTTTGAAGGAGGGTTCGCTAAAAACATCAAGGTAATGCTACATAGTCATAAATATGCTTATTTTATTTTATTCTTTCAAACCTTTATCAACTAGGAAGTCACATTGGTGTTACTGTCATGACCATTACTTCACAATTTATTGTATTGAACAGTTTGTTGTATGACGTGAATAATACAGTGCAACATCTACTTGAGTTTATCGTTTTTCTATTTGAAGTGGAATAAGAAAAGGTAAAATTGGAATAGTAAAAATGTTTCAAAACAAATGCTCCAATTTCAGTTACCTGACATGTCATATCTAGTTCTGGAATCTGGTCATGTTCCAGTAGATCCTGTAATCAAGCTTTATCATGCTGCCCAATCTTTTATCCGTCTGACAATGACAACCTGTGGCTGGATCATGTATTGCACAAATAAGTGTTAAATGTGTACAGGTTTTTCTAAAGATGAATACCCCTTGTCGCAAACTCACCAGTAGTATATGAATATTGTTCTATGTGAGAAACAAAATTCGAGACAATAACAACATTCCGGCCATACAAACTGGTACTTTGAAATAGCAATGAAGTTCATTTTCATTTCAAGCTTAGGCCTTCTCTGACACCAAGTTGTTTTTGGGAGGGTTCCCAGATAATTAAGGGGCGGTGGACTTATTCCCGTGAGACAGAAGTTTCAATTGCAAACAGTCATGAGCCATTTTTAGTCCTAATTCAGATTCGATTATTCAGACCAATTGTAAGCCTGGCTTCTGCTGAAGTGCCATAGGGGTAGATTTTGATGTCTGCTTACAGTGAAATTAGCGTGATTGTACATTAGTTTAGTATGTTAAAGGCTGATGAATGGTCATTTTAGAAAATATTGCTGATTAACATATTCTGGGATATAAGGTTTACACAGTGAAATCAGGTGATGGTCGGGGTTGCATAACTGTCACTAATGAGTCTCAGCAAGCCGAACTACAGTCCAAGGTAGCTTGAAGCATCACAGCAAGAATTTAGAAAATTTGGCAAAGTGGCCAACACTGACCTGGACTGAACTGTGTGACCAACACTTATAATGATAAAAAAGCAAGCATCAGTTTGTTTGTTTTATTGACTTATTGTGTTACATTGTTAAGACGAAATTCTTCATCAAATCTATACCTTTCAAGCTTTCAATCAGAAGCGGCTCGCGCAGCATCCTTGAAAGTGGGCATTTCTGCTTTTTAATTATTTTTTTTATACGGCCCATTGCTCCCGCATAAAGCTTTCTCAAATAAACATCCCTGAATTAAAGCTATGGTTGGGACTATTTCTGAAATGCAACCCCAGCCGTCACAGGACAGTTCCTGTTCCTCCGCAGCATTTTGATGCAGTAAAAGGCGTGACGAACGAACTCCAAGCCTACGTGAGATACAACGGGGAGGTGTTTTCTAAAAAGAGTTTGTCAGAGTCTAGACTGCACCATTTCGTTTGGTACGGCCTTGGAGCTATTCGTCGCTGCTGTTTGATTGAGGGATATTTACTTCACTGGGTATTTAGCATACTTTCTCGGGGCATATACGGAGCCTGCAGTCCTCCTAAGAATGGGAGATGCTCAATCCTCGCAAAGAGAGGGAAAGGAGGATGCAGTGGCAGAAGAGGATATCATAAAAGTGGAAGGTACTCAGGATGAAGAAAACATTGAAGACCCGGTAAAACATTCCTGTTATTTTGGTCTATCATTAACATGACAGGATTTAAGCTAATTTAAGCTATTACAATTTCAATGGTAGAACATTCTACTTGTATAATCCAGTTTAAAGTAGCTTATATGCCTACCTTAGATAATGCACACATTTTTCAATAATTGTTTTATTTTCTGTTTTAATGGTTCTTTTGAGCAAAAGTGTAATATCAAAGGAGACCTGATTGAATAAATAGCTTAAACTGTGGACTGTAACTGTAGTTGTTGCCTGCCTGCCTGCATAGAGAGCTAATTCTATTTCCCATATCTATGCATTACAGGCAGGGCCGTTTCTAGATTTTGGGGGGCTCTATGCTAAATGTTGTTTGGGGGGCCCCTATTTTCTGAAATTATTGTAGGGGAATTCCAAAGCTTCTAAGATGGTCCAGGGGCCTGCATTTAACATTTAAATGCAGCAATCTGGTGCGCTTTAGGAGATCCGTAGAAAATATATACATATAACTGTTTTCACTCAGCACTCAAGGGTGGTTAGTTACTAATAAAGACTGGTCATATTCATTTCTAAAGAATAAAAAGACTAAAATGACAGCTTGGGGGGGGGGGGGGGGGGCTGGTTGCTTCGGGGGCCTATGCAACCGCAAAGTCCGCATATAGCAAGAAACTGCTCTGATACAGGATAGTGCTTAAGTAAATCATCTTTTCACCCTTTAACGTTCTATTTACATCATATATACCTATTATCGACCAGTTAAATTGGGCCTATATCCCACCGCTAGATTTATGAATAATACATTTGCTAAATTATTATTCAGATGTCATTTTTAAGTAGAGGGTGCAACAGTTCTAAAGGAATGATAACTTTACATGCTCGAGGTTTAATCCCAACAGATTACTTTTCCATAGGCTGATAGTGCAAGGCAACCTCAATTAAATTGGAAAGTATTAGACAGCAGTTTAATTATGACGTCTGTAATATGGCGGGCCACACTGCTTTGAACCGTATTCATGACTTTGCTCCAAAGTTGTAGTTTTTGGGGGAATATCCAAATTCCAATGTTAAGGATATCCTTATTGCATGAATGATAAATAACTCAATTTGTCTCACACCCAATCATAATATGGTAATGGCTTTGTTTAGAAGGGGTCTTTATAACCTTATTACGACAGCATTATGCAGTGCTTTGTTTAGCATAAAAGTTAACATAAGCTCTTGCTGACATTTTAACTTACTTATTTTTGCTATTTAGCTGATATTTTTATCATCAGAAAATAAAACCTAGTTATAGCAGTTTCTCAATGTGTTTGTTCACTTTACTAGTTTTACATTCCAAATAGAACATGCTGTAGCATTTTTATATCAATTAGAAAACATTAGGTTGCTGCATATTTTACAATAATAAAGTAATGACTGTAAAGCTAGTCATTAAGTCAACAAAGTCCAAACAATAGATCAGTATATAGATTGGAAAAAAAGATAGCAACAGCATATGAATAGTAACGTGGCTTGTATTTGAAAGTCTTTCTGATACTGTATGCTATACCAAGTTAGATAATTGAAAGTCAGTTTGGACACCAATGAGTAGTGTAGATGTTTTTTTATAATTATATTATTTGAACGATACCATGCCTGCTCTTTTGGTTGTTGTCTTGATTTCTAGAAATGTGAGAAATATGTGTTCCTTAAAACACAGAAACATACAAATGGCTTTAATTGTGTTTATGTGAATAAATATCAAATATGAAAAATATGACAGTGTTACTTGTCACAACAAAGAAGTTAACAGTTAACATTAAAACCTATTATATTAAAAAGAAATTGAGGAATTTGAAAAAATAGGTTGGTTTTCAAGGGGTCATGTGTGTATAATGGATTGTTCATGTCTTATAGAGTCATAAAGGTTTTCTAGGCACTTAAGAGTAAATGTAGACAAAAATAGAAAACAAACCTGAAAGATGTACTTCTCATCAAACAGCATGGAATATTAAATTCAATTAATAGAGGAATCAACCATTTCCCCACAAATTACCTTCCCCAAATAAGATTTTCTGTGAATTTGTTCTTTATTATTTTCAGCTTCTCCAAAACAATGGACAAGGTTCAGGCCTGGATGAGAAAGATGACCCAATAGAAGATACTATTGTTCCCTGTAAAGAAGAAATTATTCCAGAAAGTAAGCATTGCAATGGGTGTCTAACTGAGAAAATGAGTGAACTAAGGATTCAATGCCTAATTATTTGTGAATACAGAATAAGATGCCATTTTATAACATTTCATACAGAGATAGACTTTAGAAAAGCTTGTGTTTATTTTAACATATCAAGACAGTCTAAATAGTAGAGGTCATTTTTGAATTTTCTTTCCTCAGTTGCTCACACAAGTTCATCCATTGTCTCTTCAAACAATGATCCTCCGGAGATTATAGAGATCATAAAAGAAGAAGAAGAAGACGACGGCCCTCTAGAAATAGCAGAGATTAATGAGAAGGAAGTGTTCAATGCTGAGGAGGTGACACCAGTAAATATGAACGAAACAGAAGTCAAGTTAAATGAAATCAATGAAAGTTTCAAGAGATTCTTTAGTAATATTGGTTTAAAATTAACAGTTAAAAAAGACTTGACTGACAAAAATGAAAAGGTAGCAGAGCTGACCCCTGAGAAGGAGGAACGGAAAACTGACTGCCTAGAAGATAGTATACAGGATGCCGAAAACTCAAACGACAACCCTAAACAGAACAATTATGAGGGTATGGTTGATAATGATTCGATAACATGCCCTACAATGTCAGACGTAACATCAGATGAGGCTCCAGAGAATATAGAGAAGACAACAGAACCTAATCAGAA
The DNA here is from genome assembly GCA_017639675.1 of Aplochiton taeniatus. Taxonomy (NCBI): domain Eukaryota; kingdom Metazoa; phylum Chordata; class Actinopteri; order Galaxiiformes; family Galaxiidae; genus Aplochiton; species Aplochiton taeniatus. The sequence continues at coordinate 12,611,158 of CM030181.1, read as the reverse complement.
TATTACATTAGACAAGGCTGCAGAGCAACCAGATTGCATCACTGTTGATAGTGCAGAGAACACACCAACCAGTGAGAACGGGCTATCAGAGTTAGAGAAACAATCCGCAACCCCAGCTATTCCATATGAAGGTGAGACAATGTCTCCTCTTAAAAAGTTCTTTACTCAGGGAATTTTCTCTGGATTGCGGAAGAAAAAAAAGCCTACAGAACAAGAAACACCTAAAGATGAGACTTCTGACAAAGAACTGGTGGACATGGGAAAAACAGAGGATGGGCAAATGAGAGAAGAGGCTTGCCAAAATGCAGCTACAGTAGAGGGGGGAAACAATGAAAATAAGTCAAAATATGAAAGTGAACTCATCAGATCAACTGAGAAAACAACTGAGAAAAAAGATTTTCAAGAATTAAATGAAAACCAAGAAAAGCTTTTGGAAAGTCAACCAGCCACTGGGAAATTACCTATAGCTATAGAAAACGAGCCAGAACTTCTAAGCTCCCAAGAAAGCAATAAAGTTCAGGGGAGCCCATTGAGAAGGCTATTGTCTGGGTCAAGTTTCAAGAAACGGTCTAAAAAGCACCAAGGAAAGAAAGCTGGTGAAATCAAGTTAACTGATTCAGGGGAGCAGGTTTTTGAACAGTTTCACTCATCCACAGAGTCAGCAGAGTACCAGAAAGGCGAAATACCCTCACCAGAAGATAGTTCTGCTAAGGTAGATTCATCCCATGAATCTGATGGTGATGCCAATGCAGATGGTGAAAGGAGAAGGGATGGCACATGGGCCTCCTTCAAAAACCTTATGACCCCAAGAAAACTTGCTAAAAGGCTATCCTTAAGTGACGATGAGGCAACACCCTTTGGCACACAAGAGGAACCTAAACGTGGTGAAGAGGAGAAACCATTAGAAGGTAGCACAGAAGAAAAGAAGAAGGTGGAATCATCCTCTTCATGGGAGGCCTTTCTGTGTGGAACTGGAAAGAGAAGAAGCAGGAATAACTCATATTCAGAAAATGATGCACAAAGGGTTAATGAAGAAGATGAAACTAGAAACGCATCCGCAATGCAGCTGAAAAGTTCTCAGGAGTCGGATAATGAACAGTTTAACTCTTCCTCTAGTCAATCAGGAAGTCCTTCAGAAGGTGATGGAACCTCAACATGGAAATCCCTGAAACGGCTAGTCACACCTAAAAGAAAAGCAAAAGACGAGGAGGAAAATAGAGATTCAACACTATCTGATAGTGAAATTAATAAAGAGGAGTCTTCATTTTCAATAAAGAAACTCCTCCCTGGACGCAAAAAATTGAAATCTGATGAAAAGCAAGAAAATCTCTCTTCAGATGATGTTTATCAGGATGGTTATTCAGATGATGAAGATTCAGAAACACCAGCTGTGATTCCTTTATCTGAATTCAATACCGCAGAGGAGCATATGGATACTCAGGCAGTCATGCAAAGTCACATACCCAAAATAGAAATAGATCAAAAAGAACCCCAGACAGAATTATCTGGTCCTGTGACTGAATCAGTGATCAATGACGACACTGTAATAGAGGAACCAGAGGAAATTGAAGATAATAAGACATTGGTTTCCTTAATAATGACTTCTCCAACAAAATACTTTGAAGACAAAACTGAAGTAATAAGCAAACATCAACAACTCAGCGATATCCCTGAAGAAGGCGTAATTGAGGAGAGCATGGCCACACCCATGTCTGCTGCTGAGGAAGCTAGAGATGATACCATAGCTGAGGATATAGTAGAGTTGACATCGGAGGCAGTCACTGCTCAAGAGCCAATAGATGTCTCCGGTGGAGATGAAACAACAGAAATGGTCTCTGCAGTTTCACAGCTGACAGAATCTTCTAAAACATCAGGTGATTCAACACCAATCCCGACAGAATGTAATGTAAATGAAACAGATGAACTTCTTCAACAGGTTCTTGAGACAATTGGCTTGAACCCAAATAAATTAGCGATCAGTGCAGAGAATCTATTCTTGAACGAAATGGTAGGCGCTGTGTCTCCCCAAAATGTGGAAACATCCATGGAGGGAGATGCAATAGTTTTAGTTACACATCTCAAATCTGATAGTGTTGCTATATGTACAGGTGTAGACACACAGTTTGCTCCTAATAAATGCCTTGTAAATTCCCAGGTAGAGGTAATATCTGAAATAAATGAGGCAATTTGCACCGAGCTTGAACTGGAGGATTCTCAGAGATTTGCTACAGGAACAGCAACAGAGGAAGTGTATCAGTCCAATGTTTCAGAAGCATATAGTATCGAAGGAAATGCAGTGTGTTTGGGCATGGACTCTACTGACCCGAGCCATCCTTTGGGGGAATGTCTATTTGAAGTCGATGAGGTTGCAAATGCCAAACTAGCCCTTGAGGTGGAATGGAAAGAAGTTGATGAGGATAAAATAAATAAAAAATATGCTGCTGAAATAAATCCAGCTGAATCAGAAGTCACATACATTTTAGTTGAAGAGAAAAATCTAGCTGATACAGAACCAGTAGAAATGGAATCCCGGGAGACAGAAGTAACAACTGTATTTGCTGAATCTCAGAATGAAGCTCTGATTCAAATTGATCCGATAGAAATAGAATCCCAGGGGGCTGAAGTAACAACTGTATTTGATGATTGTCAGAACAAAGCTTTGATTCAAATGAATCAATTACAAATTGAATCCCAGGAGGGGGAACTAACAACTGCATATGATGAATGTCAGAATGAAGCTTTGATTCAATTTGATACAAAAGAAATGGAATCCCAGGAGGCTGAAGTAGCAACTGTAATTGATGTATCTAAAAATGCAGCTTTGATTATAATTGGGACAATGGAAGTGGCCTCAAAGGAGCTCAAAATAACAACAGCATTTGGTGAATCTCAGGATGAAGCTTTAATTCAAAGTGAACAGGTCACGGAGGAGGATGTAACAATTACAAAGCCAGTTGCGCAAGAACAAGGAGAGATCAATGAATTAGATGGCAGCGCTTTCCACTCGGGTTTGGACTCTAAAGAAATTGATCATAGAAGTGAGACCCAACCCCTGGCTGAATGCGTTTCTGACATCAACGAGGCTGTACTTCCAGAGCTAGAGCCTGGGGATGAAACTAAAGAAAATAATGCAGCAGAATCTGAGACAGACAAATTGTCAGGATATGAGATAAATCAAACTGTAACTAAATCAATTGAAACAGAATCCAATAAGGCTGACAAAACTTCTGATATAGAATATAAGCATGAAGGAATAATACAGACAGATCATAATCTGGAGAATAAAGAAGATTGTGTCAAAGAAAATAACACTTGCGCATTCAATGTCAGCATGCAAATGGCGGTTGAAGATCAGCTATCAGAAAGGGTAGAGATTTTTCAAGACTTAACACCTGTACAAGTAGCTACTACTAATTCTGAGCAGAGCAGTGTCCAGGTGCTAGAAAAGAGAGTTATAGCTGAGGACATCCCAAAACCTGAGAATGAAAATGTCATGGTTTCCGTTACAGGGGAAAACCTCTATGAGACACATTTCACTGAGGTAAATGTTGAAGAGGAACAAGAGCAGGAACTTCTAGGTGTCATTGTGGACACAGTACAAATAGAGAATGCCTCATTGGCTGAAACGATCACATATGAAGTCAAAGAGGTCATGGTCTACACACCTGACATTGTCACTGCAGAAACAGCAGACACACCTGAACCGTTGATAGCTGTAGTGGCACAAGAGGTGGAAGTCCTAGATGCAATAGAATCTGTGAGCACTTTAGGCCCACTAGTAGAAGATGATATGGTTCAAATAGCAGAAGCAAGCAACGTTATGATCGAAAATCTTTCTCCTGTTAATCATGTCCATGACCATAAAATTCAAATTCAGGTTGTAGACTTAGATATAAAGTCAGCTGAGGGAATCTTTGACACAGTACTTGAGGTCAGTGTAACTGATTCCAGTGAAGTAATAGATGTTTGTATGGAAATAGATGAGAATGTTACACATTTTTCTGCCTCTCTGGATATTGAGGAGGAAATTACTGATGAGGCAAGCATGGTTGAAACGACTCAACATAAAGTGGAATGCTTGTCAGAAATTAATGCAATGGTGATACACAAATCTGTTGAAGAAATGCCACTACCACTGTCCCAGCTAAGTGAAGAGACTGAAAGTTACTTGGTAAGGGAAATAGAGGTGCACAAAGCAATGGAAGAACGGACTGTGATTTTTAATGACAGACAAGTGGAAGAACAAGCAAATGACAAATTGAACCTGCTCACCTCAGAACAGCAAGTATCTGAAAGCAATGCAGTGTTTGATACAGAAGGAAAATACATTGAATGTTTAATTGCACCCCAACTTGATGTAGAGTTGGACGAACTCAAGAGCAACCAGGTATTTGCAGTGCCAAGTTTAACTAAGACATCAAACTTTGATCAAAAGAAAGACATAGAGAAAAAAAAAGAATTTGGCAATGCAATAACGGGTTCCTTCCCTCCAGTTCAGGCATTTAAGAGGCCTATTGAGGAGAGAGAGGAAACAGCTAAAAGTATGTCACCCTCCCACGTGGAGTCATCACAAAACACTGGATTGGTACCTGAAAACACAGGATTAGTATCTTCCGCAGTTGTAGTGACACCTTCAAATCTTTCTTTAGAATTTAAACTGAACATCCAATTTGGACAAACATCTGCCCCATTAGCCCCTGTCATAGAGAAGCCAGAAGTCTTAAAACAGACAGAGATGTTTGAAGTCGGTGTCCAAGCAACACCGACAACAGAGCGAACCAGACACATAGAGGAAGAAAACGATGTGTGGCTGGATGCAGTAGAGGATATCTATAATCAGGAAGGAACATGGAAATCTTGTAACCAGACAGTAGACGCAATTGAAACTGAGGAGCCTAAACAGGAAAATAACGATCAAATAAAAGAAATCCCTGTACAGAGGATAACTCAGGATTCAAATGTACTTGGAGAAACTGAAAGTCAACACGGAATATCTGAACAGGACATCATTTATGAAACAATGACAGGAGAGGGAGATGCTGACCTCTTTGCTGTTGCGCTTTTGCCTCAAAGTTTTCCAACAGAACCTGAGTCCACGACAGAGTCGAGCATCTGTACAACAGAGTGGGATTAGCCATTCCCTCTAGGCGGAGTGAAATTACTTAACAAGCCTTTTCCTTAGGTCATCTATCCCAAGGCATGACATTCAATAACATGTTTCACATCATTTAGTTTAGTCACAACTAAAAATGATTTACAATTGTTACATGGTTAAACGAGGAGAAAGAGGGCCTTACTTACAGTTAACATGTTCAAACATAAAGTAGATGGCAGTACCACAAACCAGAAGACCAATTAAGCATTGTGATCAGATTGTCCTGATATCTGAAAGGCGTGAAGATTACAAGGCATCTTGAAGACATTTGTTTATAAAAAAGAGTCATGGGAGATATATTCATATCATATCAAAGTTCAACTGCACTACCTATACTTAACCTATTTTAATTTTCAAATTTCTAAGGTCCAATAATGTGCACATTATTTGTGTTTGAATTATGACTGTTTTTGTTTATTACATGATGTCTTGTTATTGTGGATAGTTTGTCAGAGCAACTACTATCTTATCTGCATTCTACTGTGATTTATGGATTTCACTTTCTAATTGCGTTCTTAACACCATAGAACATGTGTCAAAGATTGTTTCATTACTTGGACACTTTTTGCTGCCACAAAGTATACCACAGGTATATTTTTCAGCAGTCTTGATGTATGAGGTATGCTCATTATTCCAATTTCAAATATATAGTAATATTGCTTTAGTGTATATAATTCAACTGACTGCTTGGCATATCGCACTCGTTAATAATTAACTTAATAATAAATTATATTTTGAATTAAAAATAATTGCTTTTATGCAACATATTTGTTTGATAAAACAAAGCCTTAAAATGCTAATGTTGGCAGCTTGTTTTTACCTATTGTTTTATCTCCTTATGTGTATGGCGTGTCTCAAAGGAAACAAATGGCTGGAGTGTCCTAGGGACATTAACCTTTTAGACCTTTTGAAACATAATAGGCCTTGATATTTATAAGTTTGTATTGATATGTGAGAAACTGACTTTTGTATTAATCACATTCCTGCTGAAGAACAGTAAACTGTTTAATCATAACCAATTACTAAATGTAAAATCTAGTTGCTTGTATGTTTATATATTTATAAGTCCTCCAAAATTAACAAAATCATAATGGTGTGATTTAAATAAACTTTAAAATCTGAAATGTTGCACACAGCTTCGTTTGTTATAGCTTCCAAAGTTTTAAGATTTTTTTTATTTTCCTTTTACCATGGAATTGTCAAAAAACAAACTGATACACACAGCAGAACTATTGGGCTCTCAAACAAATAATTGATACATTGTTCAAATTGGACATGGATTCCTTTTCAGAGTGTTATCATTTACCAGGCATGTTTCTTTACACCAGTAGAACATAACAACTTACCATACTAGTTAAATAATAGATTTATATTAATTTAGTTCACCAATTCAAAGCCAAATTGCGTCAACACAAGACCTCATGCAGTTACAATGATCAAAACAGTTGCTTAACCTTAAACAAATTCACCATAAATCCATGTTTTGTATTTACAGGAACAGAACATCTATTGGCAAAAGCATCTAAAAACAAAAAGCCAATTTACTGATTCTTAAAGAACATCATAAAACACAATTAGTATCCAAATAATTTAATTTCAACATGTATGCATCTAAGACACGCCTAAACAGCCATAATAGATAAAACAAGGTGGAACACAAACATCTAGGTTCATTAAAAGCCCTGTTCTGATTCCCTGATTCATTTTGATGAATGTGATCAGCATGATTTCCTTTGTGGGTACAGTCTTTCATAAATCTGTCACTTCTACTAACTCAAAACTAACTTGTGTGTCAAGACCCCTTGTATGTGGTTGAGAGGTAATTAGTCTTCAGTCACAATTACCACAACATTAACAAATGAACAGATAATAAAGTATGGGATCTTGAATGACTTACTCTGCGGTTGATGTTGAGAAATTGACAGGTCTTGTCATACAGCTGCTCCCGGTTATCTCTGTCCCAGTAGAAATCAGGCATGATCAGCCGGTCTGAGCTCAGGTTTATACAGTGTCCATGACATAGAAAATGGACAAAGATGTTGGCTGTCAAAACATTAACAGTAAAAGGTTACAAATTCGATGTTCAATGTTGACAATAAGAGACCACATCAATCAAATGTAACCATTTTACCTGGTGTGACCAAGATATTTTAGGCTGATTGAATTTACCAAAGGGAAAACAGCTATCCTATTTTTTGCGTGACCTCTCCCCTTGACAGCTCAACTCTTTGAGTAGATTTCAGCATCAGTTAAGGAATCAAAGGGAATAATTGTGTTTGCAATCCTTTAAGAATGAACGAAACAAAGGTTAGGTTGGTACTCAAATGCCATGTATTTACACAAAAATACAATACATATTATGGATCATTTAAAGAATTAAGATGAATAACACCAAAGTGCAGTTCTTATACCTCTGGGATGAATTTAATTGATTCCATAAAGCTGTCTATTTTCCCCTCCCATATGTCCAGCTTTGCTACAAAAATAACATGAGATCCAGATCCAGAACAAATATGCAAGAAAATAGAACGAAAATAACAAGAGTGAGCAAAATACAATGACATATTCAAGTTTATGCTTTAACATATCAATCAAAAAGCAAGTGTTGCCAACTTGACAATGACAGTTCATTTGAGAATGCAAATGTCTCCAAAACAGCTAGGTCTGGATGATTATCCTAGTTTAAAAGGAAATTACTAGGCTGAAGTTTAAAATTTCCCCTGAAGAAAATGTAAAGATCCCAAAGTTTTAGTTTTTTGCTCCGGCAACAAACTAGCTTACTGCATTAAACCCATTTGGCTTAGCCTTTAAAAGTTTGTTATTAAAGGGGTTATTACCATAATATAATTTAAAAGTTATGGAAGAAACATGCTCTCCAATGCAATAGTTTATCTCTTCATTTTCCCAGTAGACTAATGCTACTTCATAAGGTTGGATCTCATGTTGTTCAAGTATTCTTATCTCATCTTAAGCTGTAAGAAAAATGTGTTGCATGTGTGAGAATACTCTGCAACTGGGGTGAAAAAATAACTGAATATTATGTCAATTAGCTTGTATTTTTAAAATACCCTTCTCTCTTCAACATTCCAGAAGACTACTGTGCCTTCCCTGGAAGATTGAGAAGAGGCTGTAAAACATCATCATGTCAATTAAAAACATGGCATTTAAAGATACTATAGGCAATTATATGGTATTTATGTATTATTCATACATTTCTTCTGATTGCACATTGGGTTTACGAATTTAAAATAAATCGCCGTTCAGATTAGTCCTCTCCATATTTAATATTTTTTTTGTCTGCCACCGGGCACGCAAAAAATGACGAACTGCACAAGTGCTTCACTAAATCAGATTTATTTGGCCGGTTTATGGTCGTTGACCGTGCTAGCAAATGCAAATGCATACACATGCACGTCTTCTTTGCGAGTTAGGGAAAATAATTACACCATGCAATTGGTTGGGGGCGCCAAAATCACCTCCTACAGAAAGCAACACTGTTATCGATCAGTTAAAAACAACTATAGATCTACCTGAAGAAGATCATAACATTGTCATCCGGTTTTGAAATCATGTCCGTGCATATTGTTACGGACCCTAATTGATTGATACCATACAGACTGTTTACATGAACAAGGATGTATTACTGGATAAAGGGTATTCTAATAAAGGTTGTTGAACTTGAAGCTGCAGCATGTCATCGCTTAAAGGAATACACACACAAACACATATCACCTGTATGTCCGATGCATCTTGAGGAAATATGATTATCCAAAATGTGTGTTTAACATTTCAGTCTCACTTTGTATGAGCACTTGCCAGGAAAAAATTAATCAAAAACTGTATAAAATGTAGTAATGTGTTGGACAATGAACTGAAAAACCTTTGTCTCATCTCGATTGGGCTGATTAGTTCTGGAATTGTTGTTTGGTTCTGGGCCCTTTGGGAATTATCTTTCTAGGAACTGGTACTGATAAAATACGCATTTTAAAACCGTTTTGACAGGTGTTGAATAGACGCTTTATTTGTGTCCACATCGAGTTTGTATGGCAGGAGGATTTAATAATGAACTGGAATTGACACATTCAGAATCATGCGAATTACTTGAAATGAACCCTAAAGAAGTCATGGAAGGTAGTGTGCTGGGTTTTGAGACTTTGGACCATGTGTGATGGATTGACGAGGTTCCACAAAGAGACACTCTTCCTCTTCAAAGGCTACTGACATCTTAATCTGCACCAGAACTTCCGGAGAAGTATAGTTGCATTGAATGTCTGCACACAAAGCATGAGGCAAACATCATGTTTCACTTCAAAAGCTATAATTGCATCATCCTAAAGATTATGATATCAGAAATTATTTTCACCCATTGAAGAAGTAGCAAGTTTTTCTAAATATGACCAACGTGATACAAGCAAATGTAATATAAACTTGACCTTAGCTTTTTGTCCATAAAACTGCGTACCAACTAACATCATGATGCCATGGATGTTTCCATTTCCCAGAAGCATTTATATAACAAAAGAGCCTCATTACAAAGTTACATGGCGATATTACTATTAGTGACCGACTGCAACGTGGGAAAACTATACTATAGCATTGTATCAACCTAGCTTGACATATAACGTAGAGCCCGCCCGATACCATATTAAGGAGTAAAAAATGTACGATATCTATATCGGTCAATATTTTTCATTCTTCTAGACAGCTTTGCCTATACTTTGTTTGGTTTTTCTTAAGACAGGAGTTGGTGGGCAAAGCTATAGCTCATCAGGACTCACCACCTGCGGGGAAGATCACTCCCATGAGTCCCTGCAGATGGGTTCTCTCCGGGACCATGACTCTATTGCGCTTCGTTGGTTTGGGTAGGACATCCTGTGTTCGTAGACTATGCCTTTGTTTGCACAAATAGATTATAACTGACTGCTGGAGGTGTCCTGCCCTAATCATTGTCCAAGCAAGAGCCAGTTTGGGACGGCAAATGTATATAATTATACAGTATAATATGTATATTACATTTTTGTTTTGTTTATGTCTATATTGTATATATATTATATCTGTGTATATATATTTATTTTTTAAACACGGTTTTTTTACAAAGATCCCTCAAATGTGGTAATCAAACACTTGTGACAAAGAAAGGTATCACAGATCTATCGATTTAATGTTGATGTTTGTTTGTTTTGTTGTTTTACGTCTGTTGTAATAATTTATGCAGATTTTTTCCTCATTTTTACTTAGCAATGTCAACATGACGAGCCTGGCTGATAACACCCGTTGTGGGGTTGGATACTTGACATTAGTTTTTATTCTACTATGTTTATATCAGCAGGTGAAGTGATCAGATCAGATGCAACTTGGTGGTGGGCGTTTAGACTATCGCCCGTCCTGGGCGTATGTATGAGGAACAAATTCATCCAATCCACAGTACATCACGAGTGGTTTATGCTCTAATCAAATGTTAACAGTTAAACATAGCTAGCTACCACGCAAAAGTCACTGATGTGTTTTATGGTTTGTTTAGCCTGTATTGAGATTTCTGACAAACCTAGCTTGCTTTGAGTTGTATTGCGTGCCTTGCTACCCCTAACCCAGCCCAAATGGAAGTACAACTTTTCTGGACGAGTTGGGACACCTCCAGGAGCCTATGAGAGCTATTTATTTAAGCAGGTTCTGTCTAAAGGTTTGTGGAGACCCTGACAAATACAAGCAGGGGCATGACTAGACGGTGGCCTGGGGTGGCACGGCCCCCCCTGCAATCTGAGTGGCCAATCCCAGGTACCACCTCATTATCCTAATCTGTGATTGTCTATCTGCCCTGTCAGAAGTGGGACTTAGTTTGAACTGTTTGACGAGCAAACCAAACTTTTGTTTATAGGTGGAATTTATTCTTAAATCTGAGATGCAGTAATGCCCAAAAGCAGTGTCTAGCCTGGCAAAAAAAAAAGTTTTTTTCTTTTTTTTGGTATACAGCCAACTTTTAGAGGCACAATTTATTTAAAGAATAAAGTATGGAAAACCTAAAGTGGAAGCTTTATATAATATTTGTATGGTGCCACCCTGTTGTGCATTGATCAATGGCCCACTTGGGCCACTCCAGAAAAAGTCTGGACACACCATTGAATACAAGAACATCAATGGTTTCTCAGTCACGATCAAAGAGGATAATGCATGAAGGCTTAGGCTCCAACCTTCATTGGCTTAAACATGCAGGGCTTCTATTGCTTCTATGTGGTGATATGCTTGGAGAGTTCTATACTCCTAAATGGACAGAGTAATCCTTTTCTCTCATCCCACTTTGAAAAGTTTCCATTTTTATCACGCTCTTGCTTGATAAATCACGAAAATACCTACTTCTTGAGGACATCTTTTTGCCAGGGGGCCTCAGCTAGTGCAGAGTTCATCGCAGACATATCACTTGCTCCCATGGCGGCATGTAAAGTGTGCATCCACACCCAACCTGGCTATGCCAACACCCTGAACAAGTGCTGCCAAGATGTATTTCTGAAAAAAACATGTTCCTGTGCTGCTACTCCCCTCTTTCTTATTGCCGTGGCAGCTCTGAAGGTCCCTACCAGTCTGTTGTCTGAGTAGTGGTAGTTGCTTATTTCATCAGCCTGTGAATACCCTCTACACTGGCTGTTCACAGGAAACCACCGGTGCAGACTGCCTCTGGAGTGGACATTTATTTTTTTAATTTCAGGTACACAGTAGGTTTTATTGTTTAGAGTGTTCTTAGCATTTGGCAGGGGTGTTTGCCTTTGGTGTTCTCTCTCCCAACCAGGTGTATGGAATGGTCTGGCTGCTCATATAATCATGATCTGTACCCCGACTGCCCTGCAGTGATTAATCTATGACTGTTAAAGTGTACTTCAGCCTGTCCCTCCCCCCACCACCAGAGATGCCCGAGTCCCTGAAGAAGCCATGACTGACTGAATGAATGACATCTTAATGACCTTAACACAGCATTAGCATTAGCACAGCTCTTAGTAAGCTACAAATAGAGCTGGCCTGCAGCCCAACTCCACTGGGAACTTGGTGAGACACACTGGAAAGAGCAAGGACATGAGACATCAACCCTATGGGGGCCTACAAGGAATATTAAAGAAAGGCGGTTGTTTAACATGGAACTGTAATACCTTATTATTTTTATTTTATAAAAAGTTTGTAAGCAATCAACATCTTGAACTGACTTACTAGAAGTGTGCGTTCGTGTATTACCCAATTAGAAAATCGACTAAAAAACCTATGCCAGATTTCAGTCACACAATACTGAACTTGCCAGTGAGTTATGCTGTAGTCCTGACTTATTTTATAGTAATAAGTAATAAGGCCAAGTATAGTGGCCTTTCAGAATTATTAGCATCCTGAATGAGCCATGTAGATACAGTTCTATGATATGGATACTGTGCTCATCAATAAAAGATAATGTATTATGTGATAAATATTAATATGCATGGAAATAATGTGTCCCTAGTGAGACGGCAAACCAGCATTAGCACCTGCTTCTTACTAAAGTGGGTGTTGGCTTTCTGTACGTAAATTTCACTTCCAGATTAAATGAACAGCTGTGCATGCATCCTCTGGTTACATCCTTAATAATGATCATGATAATTAATTTTATTTAACGAGAGCTTTTCTAAAACCCAAAGATGCTTCGTAAGTGTAAACAGAAAAAAGACAACACAAAAAAGTAAAAAGGTCCTTGTCTTGACACCCCCCCCCCCCCCCACACACACACACACATATACACCCCCCCCCCCCCCCCCCCCCCCCGCGCCCCCCAAAACTTATATATATACCACCTTAACTATCCCTGCCCTACTAAGCTTAAATTACTACCATAAGGCTAAATGTTTATATCCTTCCATACAAATGTATCATTTGAAATCTTTAGTCCAATCATTTAGTACACACACAGGGGACATAGATAAAATCTAGGTGGAACAGATGAAGCTTGTGTTAAGGGATTACGGTAACTCGGGCTGGGCATCCGATTAGAGCGTCTGTCCAGTCTTTCAAAGAAGGAAAGAGGAGGAAGAAAGCTGCGGAGCTCTGTGTGTGCAGACACACAACACTTAGTACCACGTGCTCATCAAAATTGCTGCAGCTTAACAAATTCCTCCCTCATCGTACCCGATTGGACAGCAGGGAATCTGGGAGGTGTGTAGATGCAGGCGGTTCAAAACTCTTTTTTAACACAACAAATAGATCTCGTCTAGGTGCCATGTTCGTTACATGGTGGTATTTATACCTTGCAGCACGGAGCATTGTCAAACAAAGCAAGTGTTTGTTGTTACTTTTGTTTCTCAGTCACTCCGTTTTGGTAGATCCAGTAATGTTTCTCCTGCTAGCAGCTTTGGAATGTTTAATTCATTGCTGTGAGATACTTGTAATGAAATGTTTGTCTAAATACCTGCTCATACACTCTTCCTCTCTGACTCTCTCCAGCTTTGAGCATGGCTTCCATTCTGCAGAAACTCATCACTCCTTTGTTCAGCGGGCCAGCGGAGCCCGCCAGGAACAAGGTGACAGTCGTTGGGGTGGGCCAAGTGGGAATGGCCTGTGCTGTTAGCATCTTGCTCAGGGTAAGAACCATCGTTTAGCTCCCTGGCCCAATGCTCTGGATCTAGTCTAGTAACTGAGGATGCCTGTCTAATGCCTGTCTGGCTTTTACTTTGTCACTGTTATTATTAGTGTTGTTAGTATGTACCAGACATGTAGTCATGTAACCTGTTGATATCAGTTCGATTCCAACGTAATTTATTTCCATAGAA
>CM030181.1:12487388-12597029 GCA_017639675.1 Aplochiton taeniatus | reverse complement strand
ACAGACACGGAAGAAATCATCAAGTTGGGTTAGCAAGAAAACACAAAATTCTGTTTGTATCTCATTACCCGACCCATTTATTCACTGTTAGGCCACCACTTCTCCTCAAGTAGAATTAGTACCAATTCCACCTAATGACAAGAATCAAGACAAATAGGCAGAAGTTCTATTTTCAGACAATGATAACGCTAAAAAACAATAGTTACCTGCATTTCCTCTTTAGTAAAGCTAGCTGCCTCATCCCCTAGCTCATGTAGGTACATACAGTCAGGTTTGGGACACTGCATGCTTTTGAGGAAATAACTGCAGTATTTTGTTGTGCCTAAAGAAGCCTGTAATGCAAAGCAAAGGAATGAAGTTGAGTGAAAGCCCTTTCATGTAGAATTTAAAGCTTGCAAGACTTTTATTGAATAAGGAATAGACAGCTTTTAAAACTGAATTGCATTTAACATTAAATCCAATAGGGAATTGGGTAGGATGAATCTTTTTCCATAGTATCAAATCCTTACCACATACAAACACTAAAGCAGCTCACTTATCAAAGAAAATGCACTGCTTCATCTTAAATCTTACCTTGAGTGTTCTACCATCCACAACCACATTGTTCACACATTGTATTGCTCTTAGGGCATCTTCTGAGCGGATGTAAGTGACATAGGCACTGGCACTAGGCCCCTGTTGATCCATACAAGACGCATACTTAAGACAAAAGGAAGTTATAAATAACGGGCATGAAGTTATTGATTATATATTATCTCGTAACCCTTTGTTGCTTACCAGCCTTGGAAGATCAATTGAAGGGAAGAACCTGTTCAATTTAACCCACATGTCTCACCTGTGAACCTGCATATGATGTGCTGTTGTTGATCACAACTTTATGGATTTTTCCAAACTTTCCAAAGTACTCTGGCCTTTTGAGAACCTGATGAAGATAAGGTGTGTGGGGGGGGGGGGGTTAAAATAAAATGTGGATACTGTGTGGCTAACATAATTATTGAAATTTGAAATGTCAATCAAGTCAATGATAAAACATGTTGCTTCCACATAGCCTTTCCCCACAACAAAGATAGCAAACTTTAATATCATTAAGCTCGCCAAATAATTCACAGCAATACCCAATTAAATTACGGGTGACATGTCCAAGTGAATTCACCTCAGGGTCAGCAAGGCGCTGCGATAGGCCAACCACAAACACCAGGTTTCTCTGGACTACCCTGACGCTTGCCAGGTGCTTGCGGTTTTCAGTGACCTTTTGCTTCTTCTCATTTTGCTTCTGTTTCTTTTCATTCTTTATTCTTTGGATCTCTTCCTGTGAAAGTGGCTTGTAAACAGCGGGGTCCTCTGGGTAGGGCTGCACAGTGGACAAGGAGAACACACATACAAACAAACACGTGAGAAATTATATGCACAGATTATCATCTCCTCTCCAATGAGAATTAAGGGCTTTGTAAGGCATTGTACGCAGTTAAAAGTCAACTGTTTTATCTGCTGTTCTGGTGTCACCTTTCTACAGGCGGGACAGAGGCCGTTCTCATCTGTACGAATGCGGTGCCAGCAGAAGCGACAAATCTGGTAGCCGCAGGTGCATGGGAAGAAGTTGACGTCGTCAATCTCCAGCGGCTCCATGCACAGAGGGCACTCCATGGGGTCGTCCTTCATCTCAGGGCTATGGGACATCCTATGGCACGCTGGAACGGGAGGGGGCTTCGTGAACTGGTGACACTGAGGAGAAGGCTGACAAGACACAGACATAATGCTACTAATTAGATTAAATGTTTGTAGTAGATATCTTCTTGGGGTACATGGATTATACATTATACACAAATACATTTTGGGGGGGGGGGTTCAGGTTTAAAATAAAGCTAATGACTGATGTAAAGCTTATTAAAACCAAATATCAGTAGATATTTGGCAAATGGACATGATTCGAAAATAAGTGTGTGTTTGATTGCTTCTAATAGTCTGCCTAAGTTAAAAAAGGGGATATGAACAGTATTGGTGTGCGCTAAAACAGGCTGACTAGCAATGATGTCATTGTTGTGGTTTAAACGTCTAATAACACATACTTTGCTAGTAAAAGTGGCAAACTTCATATTCACAGTTTGGAGCATCGGTGTCGTCTGACACGCAACGTTGCTGACAAAAACGGTGGATCGCAAAAGCCAGGCTTTGATATAGCTGATATTTCTGCAGCTGGACGTAGCTTACTTACTGACTTCGGTGAAAACCATAATACCAGCCCCTACTATTTAGCATTCGCCCTTCAATCATGCAACTGTTATGGTATGCGATTATTTGGGCAAGCACTTGCTACCACAAGTCAGCTGACTGTCTGTACAGTCGTGTAACGTATGCTACAGTTAACGTTGGCTAGGTTGAATCTCAATATTGATGACAGATGTTTAGCAAGCATTGTCTAATCTTAGCAACTGTTTAAACTTGAATGCAGGCTGAGAAAAGAGCCGGTCGAGCATAATTATCATGTAAAAACAATTACTAGCTAAGATTAGTTAACTATCTAGACAAATGTCAAATTGCGAAGGGGATTTTAACATTGTCCAATCGAACACAAAGTTCGCATGACATGGGCTCTCCCGTGAATAAAAAGTGACAGCTTGCTAGCAATCCCACACATTTATTCAACCCCGAACTTTAGCTTGCCAGATCAAAAATCTATTTGGTAAACTAGGTAGCTAGTTTCTAGCTGTCGCTAGCGTTTACAAGGCAATCGAACCAAGTCAAGCTTACGATGCGGCCTATACAAAGTTAGCAAATGTGTTAGCTGCCTAGTTAGTTTCAAATTGGCATTCCTTTCACTGCACATCTGGGCAACGATGCGGAAAGAAGTATTTGTATTATGTTCGGATAATGTTCATACAGCTAACTCAATGGATATTTTGTCATTCCATAAAATCAGAATAATAGCTGGGTTAGCATTATTTTAGCTAACCTTACTTACCCTGACCGTATTTAGCAAGGATTCCACTCCAGGGACAGTCACACCAAATTGGGCGGGGACTGCTAGCTGGCTAATGTATCTGAAATATCCAATTTGTTATAAGCAGACACTTAAAATGATGTTATGTTTATTATCAAGCTAGCAATTTAAAAAAAGCTGTAGAGATGTTTGCCCCTTTCTTGTCTTACTATCGTAGACAGTTTACGCTCTAACCACCATCTTAGCTAGCATTAAATTAGGGAGGAGGGAATAGGGCAAGTATTCAGTACAACTGAGGCTGTGCAGCATCCCATTGCATTATGGGAGAGGCAGTTCTTTAGGCTGTATGCACTTCAGGACAAGCTACAATTTTTCTCGTGTTGAGCTTCGATGCTACAAAATGATCAGTCACCATACTTTGCTGTGCATGTTCAGTATCAATTTCCCGGCATTCATGAGGTTATATTGCCAACTTTTTATTATAGGTACTTAAGGACAATGGGTATTTTACATACAAATGCATATCTTGTCATGGGTTTTGAATGGGTATGTACATTGTAATTGTTTGAATAATGTATTTATCCTCACTTACACCAGGAAAAATAGGCGTGGTTACAAAAAATTAAATATTTCATATTATTTTGATATATCACTACTCCATCCACATGAAGGTTGGCTCGGGCCAGGGTAGAGGATGGACCTTATTGGGATCCACAGTATCAAGAGAAAGACTTGGGTCGATGGGATGTGGAGAGGCCATAGACAGACGAGCAGCTAGAAGCCCCATCCGTACACAGCTATGTGTGTCTCGACCCTGGAGAATCCCAGCCATCATTCCACCTGCAAGACTAAGAAGAGGAGCAACGTGAGTGCCCTTCACTTTTAAACCGTGTGTTGAAGTCTAATGAACAATATCTGTCTGAGTTTGTGTGTGTTAGATCGAGCGGAAACGCCAGGAAAAAAACGTTGAGAAAAAAATCTAGGATTGAGATATGAGAACTTGGATGCTGCGAATGAAAAGAAAGAAATATGATAAAAACTTGAGGGAACAGGTAGGAAAATGTTTCACCTATCTCCGGCTCCTGAGACGTTGACGGTTTCTTCTGTAGTCACTGTCAGTGCTGGGTAGTGGACAGCACAAAGCCTCCCTGTCTGCAAATAGACACAGAACCTATTACCTTATGACTACCACCATTATTATCATATTGTTTAACTGGTCGTTGTCTGATTGTCGTCATCGTCAACCATCATCATCATCATCACCACCATCACATCTCTTACACTTCTGTATTTCTTCGGCTGTAGACGGACGGATCCAGCTTCATGCTCCCCACACACCAACACTCCCATTGCCCCCAATGTCACCACCACACACTGCAGGTGCTTAAGCAGAGGGCGACAGAGTGCCAAACTACAGCTCAGCACCTCCTTCAGAGAGCATGGCAGCACTGCCAAGACAGGGAAATAAAACCCATCCACAAGATAAAGTTGAAATATATAATGTGACATTTTTACAGGTGCTTTGAAATGTAATGACTTCAGTGGAAGCAGTGAAGCATTCATTGGCTGTGTTTGTACAGGAGTGATGTGTCCATCTGTCTAATAATTACATTTCTTTCTCTTTACCTTCTGGTGTTTGGAGCCCTATAGTCCTGTTCATGCTGCAGAGTTCTACCAGGTTTGGTGATGTGTACGATAGAGCCTTCCAGCTATCAGACAGAAAAGGTTTGCAGGCCTTGTCTGCATCTGTCGGCTCATACCAAACTGAAACACAAATCAGTAGTATCAGTTGTTGATGAAAGAATGTCGACCAGCCAATGTTGATAAGAATGGTCTTTGAGATTACCAGGAAATGCATTCTTCTTGGCAATGGAACAAACATAGTCAATGGTGGAGACAGGGATGTTTCCATCGAAACACACAAGCTGGGCTGATGAAAGCTGTTCCTCAAACTGGGAAACCTGCATGAGAAACAACCCGTTTTAGCCATTGTAAGTTGTTGTTGCCATAATTGGAAAACCCTACATTTATGATATGAAAACGTTGTCAGGAACATGGGAATACTGAAACAGTGTCTTATAAAAGATGGTGATAATGTATTACATCCATATATAATATGCATATTCAAATGTAATTTGTGTCAATGGATTTCTTTACACTGGGACTTTCATAATCCAAACATGGAATGTTGTTTATCAGTTTCCACAAAGCTACTTATTAGGAGTAATGTAACAGTTGCATAGCATTTCGAGCAGTTGTATTAGCTGATAGTTCGAAATATTGTATGAAATGAAGACAGTCATTTTATATGTAATGTGGTACTTGCATTTTTAAATAGTAATCTACTTTATGTTATGTCATTTTGAATTGGTGATTTCTGTTTAGTAAAAAATGATCTTAGGTTTGTGTGTATTGCATCCAAGCAATTGAAAAAAGTGTTTATAGTTTAGCAATAAGTGCATGTTGATGATCTCTTCCGAGTCATTTATGCTGAAGTGATTGTAAAAAAAAAAAACGAATCTTAAAGAGATGTAGACATCAAGAGTGAGTTCCTCATTCAGTCATAACACTTACATACTGCTTGGTGATTCTCTGGTGTATATCCATGTCACCCAATCCCAGGCTCAACTCCCCACTCGCACTAATCACAGCACAGTAGGTTGCTGTCCTTTGCTCCTGAATTCTGGCCACTGCAGTTGTGTTCTTAGGGAAATAAAAAGATTAAACTAAGGAACAATTATAGATAAAACAGATTCTGCATTGCAGTAATTTTTGTGTGTGCAAATTTGATATACATACCATGTGATTACAATAGTTTATCACAGCATCACTGTTGGAGTCTGTCCCAATGGCAGAGATGAACAGGGTTTTTTGTCCCAATCTACTTAGTATGTCTCGTAAGAAGAAAATAAAAGTTTAAATATGCATTCAAACTGTTTAAAAAATAGCTGTTATAATTTTCTTTTGCATAGAAATAGATAAACCTGCAATGTTCCGTCCTACTCCTCCAAATGTCTGGCAAACACTTCCTGGATTAGTCTGTCCAAACTGTGATGAGTGGGAAAAATATTTGATATTATATATTTAAAATAACATAACGTGTAGTGTGGATGTCTAGATTACTCTTTATAAGACATACTATACGCATTAAAAACGAATAAAATCTGAACATACCAGAAGCTTTTTGTTTTTTCCTTTTGCAATAAAATCCACATTCACACCTCCTATGACAGCCTGTGACAAAGAGATTTTGATAATTATATCTGGGCAATAACTGGCATTTCATTATTTTCAATATTTGTGTAAATTACTCACAATTTTTGATTGTGAGTCTTGAGGGTGTCTGTCTTGCGGGGGAGCAACATGGTGCAATGTCTTCTCCCTTATTCTTTTAGACAGGCAACAGGCTATCTGGCTTCCGACTCTAGCATTATTGTAAATGAGAGCAATGTCTTCAAGTACAATAGGTTAAAGAGCGTCGACCTAATGGTAGGAAACCTTGACCTTGTTGACAATTTTTAATAAGGTCCAATATTGTCGCCAGCGCAGAAAGAGTAAACCAAAGTTTAATTATTGAGATAAGCTTTCAAGTTAAGTTAAACAGACCAAGAAAAAGCAGCATTAACGTTTCAACACTAGCCTTCCAAGTGCATCAAAAGGCGTATTCTAAAAGAAAATCTGCAGTTTGTCTTGGTGTCCAGCGGCATTTCCCGAATTCCATTGATTTTGCAAGGATACTGGCCTGTAGGGACTTTCCTTGGGTCAACTTATTGACCTTTTCAAGAATAAAAGGTGTCACATCTTTTCCTCTGATACCCTGAACACTGAGACATTACAAAACAAAAATGTAATTTGTTAGTTGCAGAAAAATATTTTTCTCCACTTTCCTTACTTAATAAGGTATTTGTTCTGATAGCAGATCTCATCTCGAAGCAAATGTTTCCAAAAAGATCAGAACTTAGGCTAAAAGGCCTCAAGAAGCTATGGTCAAATGTCTGATAAAGTTCTCACTTAACCTGGCCTCAGCTAAAGCAGTCTGTATGGCTTCCTGTATCTGCTGTCCTGATGCAGCGTACTCTTCTGGAATAGGAACAGCCAACAGGAGTCCACTCTCTAGACCCAGGGACAGTGTGCCACCTGCAAATTCACATACAACCCTTCATTACAAATGTAGCCTCCACAGTATTTAGAGTATAACACTTGGTATGGTGTTGTAAATGTATTTTGATACAGGAGTAAAGGTTTTTTAAATGAATGCTAACATGTAAATTAGGTCTGATTTTCTTCAGGCAACATTTTTGCTAATCTGAATATCAGATTAGTTTTCACTAGTGGAGAAGGAATGGCCATTACGTCTTTCTACACAACCAGTAAAATGATGTGTCCGTCTAGTTCTTTTACGTCATAAAATAACAAACATTTTGAAGACAGCAGGTCAAACAAATCAGAAGTTTTCCTGACTCACGCACTGCTACCGTCTGCTATGAAACCCCCTGGAGCTTTAACATATTTAATTATTTTCTTGAGCCTGGAAGTACCACCACAGTAGTCTCTGGCCTATGGTTTGGACATTGGTTTTACCAGTGCAGGACTTTGATTCGAACTGTGAATTCTTACGTATATGTACTGTCCTGTCTAATATACTGTAGTTGGATGATTAAACGTTGCCTGATGGTATTAGAGTTGAGCTTATTCATTCTAATTCAATAGATTGAATTGACAATAGACCAAAGAGGTGGAGTCTGCTTAACAGACAACTGAATAGGGGTTGTGTGAAAAAAAGAGTGAGAGCTAGAACGTTAGTTGATACAGATACTTGTAATGTGGAATTTGTTATCAAAGTAATACAAAAGATTTGATCACACTACTTTTATGTGCAAATCTTTAAATTTTGATTGCAACAAAACTGACACATAGTTACCATCATATGTAAGACGCAAGCCACAGGGATTCAATGAAAAGCCATTGAAGCCAAAAACAGCTTTCTCAGACCTCGTTGAAGAGTGACAACATCCAGAACCCAGTTATGCAAATTCGATGGTGTGGTCGTGATGTGCATAATAATAAACTGTATTTATTTAGCCCCTTTCAAAAACAAAGTTATATTTGCCTGGGATCGGTAATTGGAGAAGCTTTATAGATGCTCAAAAACCTATTAACACATTTAACTACTAGTAACTATCTAATTCATCTCATCATCATATCAGCCTACATTTAGTTGAGATGAATGATAGACTGTGTACACACCAATCTATAACATTCATTTACCTATTAGTTTGGCAGCTTCTTCAGGATTACACACATTGTATGGGGAAGTAAATCCACTTTGTGTAGAAAAGAATGCTGGGAAATTCTTTGAAGTCCCATATGTGGCCACACAAACCCCCTGGGTCTCCTGATGAAGTTAAAGAGTTCAAGTTCACTTTTTTTAAGTAAAAAATAAAATAAAATAAAAGTTTAGAACCTGAGCCCATGAAGCAATTTAGCATTTAAAATGTTATCCATAACCTACCAGAAACTCGAGGGTGCGCCCAATGTCGAGAATGGACTTGACCCCAGCAGAGACCACAGCAATGGGGGTCCGGCCCAGCTCTGTCAGGTCAGCACTGATATCTAGACCTGGTGGGACAGATATGTTGCTCTTAGATAAGACAGCTCACAATTACATTTGAATCTACCCAGACTATATAGTGTTGAGCAACTTTTAATCTACATCTCGTAAATCACTTCATGTCCGTCCCAACTTACTGTTCTCCCCATCTCTATGAACACCTCCAATGCCTCCTGTGACAAAGACAGAAATGCCAGCTCGGTGTGCAGCTATCATGGTACCAGATACAGTGGTGCCCCCCCATAGACCCTATGAAAACAGTACATAAACTATACAACATAATAACGGATGGATTTAATACAAGCCCCAACACAGAGACAATGCTCCTAAGATGATCCCACAGAAGTAAGTACTTGTAAGCACTATCCCACCTTGCTGACGGCATAGGGCAGGTCTCGGCGAGACACTTTAATAGCAGTCTTACTGCGGGCCAGGCCGTCCAGCTCTTCTGCTGTCAGGCCTATGTGGAGCCTCCCCTCTATCACCCCAACCGTGGCCGGAATGGCCCCCTCAGAACGCACGATAGCCTCCACCTCTTTGGCTGTGCTAGAAGAGGTGGCCACAGATTTATTTGCAATTATCATATGACTTTTGCTTCTGACTTTCAAATTAATGTGAACTTGCACAACCAGGCTCATTCTATTTGGTTGTGGTGACAAAGATGATTCCATAGGATTTTTCAATGTGTGCCTTTTTAGAATCACTTAGCTAGGATGAGCTACAGTACCTGAGGTTGTTAGGATAAGGCATGCCGTGGGTGATGATGGTGCTTTCTAGTGCCACCACTGGTCGGCTTTCTGCCAATGCGTGGCATACAGCTGGGTGGACCCTGAAGAAGTCATCTAGAAAAAAGATGTGGTTGGTATGAAAAAACATGGGAAAATATATATACATACAGCAATATCATTTACACAAACAATTTTACCTTTTTTCCTTAGTCCTCTTTGAAATGTTGATATCCCACGGTGTAGAAGGTCTACGGAAGCTGTCCTCAGCATTTTCAGCTCAGACACTCTAAGCATAAGACAACAACAAACATGAACATGAAAACAACAAACCCTAAAGATTCCGGGTCAGGATCAATCAAATAAAGGTCCAGCTGTTCTGTGATCAGCTGTTTCTCATCTCCCAATCATCATTGCTCACTGATGTTTCCCTGTTAGTACAGCAAGCTGTCAACGATGACCTTATGCCAAACCATACTTTCCATTCCTAGCCACTCTAACAATCCAATCTCCTGTTGGGAAACCCAGATTGGTTATCCTTGTATACCCAGCTATATCCAAAACTGCAATGTGAGCTTCGCCACTGCAAGGCACCCATCAAAGAGAGCCATTGTGTTGATTTTCTATGCTCCACTTAGTTGGGACAAATTCCCCTTTTGGGGCCACTCTCATACCCAGATTCCAAAGCTGTTTGCAACATGGTAAAGCACGACTTGAGGCAGAGGGTCTATGCTCTTATCTTATCCAGCAATGTGCATGAACCAAAGACTATGCAGTAAACATACAATGACAATAAGTTTTTCTTCATGGAAAAGCAATGTTATAGCGTTACAGAAAAAAAACATTGTTCACAAGGGCATATCAAGCTGATCCAAAGTATTCATCATCTGTTAATAGGTCTACTTAACAGCACATTACCACATATATTTATAGTCTACATGACAAGAACGATTTAGTATGTAGAGTGCATTGCGTATATATTTCAAGCACATTCAAGAAAGAATGATTATTTTTAACACGATAAATTGTTTCTTTAACATACAGCTCAGTCCTTACCTTCAGCAGCATGAAAAATGCTTGAAACTTTACCCAGATGACTGAACTTTGACCCAAGATTTCTGTTTACATAGCACACAGTTCAGTAGCTTCCCACTTAGGCCTAAACTTATTATAGCACTCTCCAGTTTGAGGAGTCAAAATTGTGGCTCTTTAAACTTAACTTAACTTAACTTAAACTTCATCCCCCACTGAATGAAGGGACCTTAAAGCATATATAGTCATATAATGAAAACAGAAAATTAATTGGGCAACTTTCGCAATGGCACATTTTGGTTTAGCTATTTTGTAACGTACCCACTACAATTTCCCTACTAAAGGAATGTCTGTGTTTTATTCAGAGTTCAAATCAATAAGATAAATGAAATAAAATGAAGGTATTTAGAGGACACAATCTATTTAGGCAAGATTGATTTATCTGGTTATAATTTTTACCCTGCTGTGTTATGATGTCGTCAAGGAGAATATATCATACACACATGGTATGCGACTTCGTCCTGAATATGAACCTCAGTTCCTTTGACCTTAAATACACCTGCTGTGAATGGAAGGGCACAAGTCAAACAGCTATCTGTGAAATGCATTCCTTGTAGATTATATCACTGATTTTCACCAAACTCCTCATCTCTCTCATGAGAGATTATACCTTACCTTTGTGCTGCATGCTATAGGACACAGTCGTGACTAGTGAACTCCTCCACGGAAACAAATACATGCACCCTTTGTGTGGACATCATTCTGGTCTGGCAGGAGCCTCTCATCTGGTCACCAAGCAACCCTAGTGAGGCACAGTTGTAATTGTCAAATGTATCATACACCGTACATGCTAGCACAAATCAGCACTGAAGCAATTAGACTAGAGGCTCACAGCTCTGTATATTTTTATAAATGCACAAATGAGGCATAAATGAATAAATAAAGCAGCATGTTTCTAATGCCACGTACAAGTTGAGTTGCTGCACTGAATATCCTTGGGAAAAAACACATGATGCAAATACGATAAAAGTGTACTTTTATGATCAAAGTAAATCACTGATACAGTATGTATTCCGATTTATATATATATATATATATATATATATATATATATATATATATATATATATATATATATATATATATATATATATGTATATATATATTTACATTGAAATTGAAATTATTGAAATTATGTTTGGTTCAGTGCAGAGCCTTGCAACCAGATAATGTGAGCAGTAGTGTGACTACCACCCAAAACGGAGCAACATAGGTAATAACCACAGCAGTCATACTGTTACCCAATACCATACTGTTATCTTTTATACAAGGTGACGTCTTTGCATGCATGTGTGTAATCTAAAATCACCAGAAGGCAGATCCCCTGCCAAATAATTTCTTTACAGTTTTAGTTCCCACGGGCTATGTTGCTTTACCGGTAAAACAAAAAGTTAAAATGTGCTCTAAGTTGATCACAAGAGGGCAGCAGTACCTGCACAACCATGTCTTGGTTATATGGGTTATTTGTAATAAAATATATTCACAAGATTAAGTGGTATGCAATGATCCAAAATGTATGTGATGAACTTCTATGCTACCTCGAAAGTCAATCTGATGTGTGTTGTATTATTATCTTTATGTAAGTTAATAATACAAAAAGTAAATCTTGTTTAGATGACTACCTTTCTCTCCAAGTATAAAGATGATCAGAAACCACGGCGGGGGCTTACAAAAGATCATACACTATATGATTTGATTGTGCTATAGGTTTTGTCAGTTTTAAAAGGAACATGCCATATGTTTGCTTTGGGAAAATATATGTGTCAGAAAGATATTGACGCATCAAAAATCTACTGTATTGTTTTGTTTTATAACCTACCATCTTTGTAGACATTATTCAGTTGGTTCTAAAACAAATGAACACAAGGTTGCTTCCATAAGCTGTCTAACATTATTTTTCAAAGAAAGGGAAATAAAATAAAATCTAAATATTATGGCTTCCTAACAGATGGCCATTTATATCAACAGTTGGCTTGACAATTAACTGAGGCAAAATGCCTTTTAAATGAAAAGATCTGTTAAATAATTAGCTTTAGTTGCTGTTTAAGAAAGTAAAGAAGTATGTTATGCACAGTATGTTAACTTGTTTACAGGAGAACGTTGGGGGGTTGTGCATGCCACTGTGCATTGAAACCAAATAAAATTTGATGTGTCCTAGGTTTACTACAAGGCTTGGGATGTAAGAAAACAAATGTCAGGAAGAGACGTAGCAGGGTGTCTATTTTAGTGAGCCATTCACATGAGGCTTGCAATCCATAAATCCATCTCCAAAAATCATAAAATGCTTTCTCCTTTCCTCCTTCGCCACTTCTCTCAGTCTCTGTTTTTCAACACCTCTAAGGTAAGTTTAACGCAGTAATTAAGTTATGACCCTGCTTCTCTGAAGATAATGAAAGTCAATCTGATTTACAATAATACAATAGTTTCTTAAGGTATGGAGTCTAATGTTGTGAGGGCCAGTGAGAAGATAATCCTGCCAGAGGGGGCTGACAATTAGTGTGGTTCCCTCTGTGCTACTTTGGTCTAGTTGGAGTTTTATACACGGATTAGTAAAGATTGCAGGTCACTGTGACCATGACACAAATACTGTGCCCTGTTTTTAAGTCATGGAATCCGGACTAAGTTGGTGCTCTTTTCATGGTCTTAAAGTGACTTATCTAAAATTGCTCTGTGAATTTGTATTGACACTCTGGGCAAGTGCAAAGCCCATTAGGAGCCAAGGGAGCAAATACAGTGCAATGTAAACTGAGACTTATAACCTTAAGTGACAAAGCACTGGTAGGCAGCGTTCATTTGACCCATGGAGGTGGCAAAAATCCTGGACTGATACATGATGATGGCTGCGACAAATCCTTTTTAGATGAGGGGCATGCCTGGAGGACTGAGGAAGATTACATGTGCTATTTTACTTGCTATGATGGAATGTGCTGAAAGGCAGCGTACGCTGCATACACCGTTTTATCACTTAAAAATTGCACACAGAAACATACAACCTGATCAACATGTGTCTGGTCAACACCATCATCAATACATCAAATATTCTAGCCTGAACACTTGGTAAACAGCCCTTGGTTTTCAAATTCCTGTTTGTAAAAAAATTACCACCACTTCATTCAAATTAGACCAAAAAGTATATAATAGATCCTAATCCATGGTTATCATACTTCCTCAGAGAACCTGATCACCAACAGCCATGTCTGAAGGGTGAGTATTGACGTCTACTTAGACTTCAGTATGCTAATGCTTGGTCAATATGTATGAAATGTTGAACAGTATATTCAAAGTTCTTTTCTTTTCTTTTCTTGTTTTTGTTTTATTTGCTGTTGGTAAAGACCGGTGAGTTAAAACTAACTTGGACTCAATAAATACATTTCATTTGATCAAACCACTTGTCATTAATATACGGTTTCAGGATTTCCTAAAATCGTAAAGTATACCTTCATATTTTAAAGCATTTTTGGTGGTAACAAAGTATACTGTATCCATACTGTACAGTTGTAATGTTATATATATTTTTTCCACCAGAAAAAGACAAAGTACTCAGCAACACGTCGACTTCACTTAAAGGTAATATCTTTTTCAGACCCCTGTGTAAATTGAACGCCAAACTAAAACTTTTTGAAATGCTTGTGCAACAATGGGTCCGTAATATGTTTCAGGGAAAACTGCTGAGGAAGGCAGGGATTATGTTGGTGGCTGAGCTTGAGGAGAAGAAACATGAGAGAGAGAGTGCTCTAAGTGAGAGGGTACCCCCACTGAAACTTTCTGGGCTATCGGTGCAAGAGCTACAGGTAAGAGTTGTTCATACAAACAACATATGGTTTAGCGTTTCTATTTCAGGTATGCTGGTCATTGATCTTTTGCTACTTTATACTCTTTTTGCAGGAACTTTGCAAAGACTTGCATCGCAAGATTGATATTATAGATGATGCTCGATATGACATTGAAATGAAGGAGAGCAAAAACGAGAAAGAGGTAAATATCAGCAATTTGAACGGGTCTTAGGATTTGTGGAATATTTCTTTATAACTGATTATATACATGCTGACTTCAGATACAGACTCTCATCGACAAGATCCATGAGATGAAGGGGGCAAAGAAGAGGCCTAACCTGAAGAGAGTAAAGAAGTCTGCAGATGCCATGCTGGGTGCCCTTACTGATTCCTCCAAACTTATGAAGGCTGACTTTAAGGCAAATCTTAAGACCGTAAAGAAAGAGGAAGAGAAGGTATGTTTGATTTAAAACGTGTCATATAGTGTTTACATTATTCCTTCTACACAAATAAATGCTGTACCAAGCTCATTTAGCTCTTATTAGTAACATCCAATGTATTATTGCTTTTACATTACTTATATAATACATAAAATATACAAAGTGAGATATACATTTTCTGATGTTCGAGACAGATGATGAAATTTACTTTTAAACCGAGGGAATGTAATCTCTCAAATATATCAGTGAACAAAACATATCAAATGCTGGTCAAACGCTTCTCTTGCTTTTTCACAGAAAGAAGAGGTGACTGACTGGCGCAAGAATGTAGAGGCCATGTCTGGCATGGAAGGCAGGAAGAAGTTGTTTGATGCTGGACAATAAAAATGGTGATTCTGCAGAAAAACGAATAAAATGTGCTGCTGGAGGGTAAAGTTTTTTTCTGTTAAGAGAATGCTAATTTGTTAGATTTACAAATATGTTTGTTATTTTTGGGATGGTTTCAAAACGGTTGTGAAATCTGATAAGGGACAATGACAGTTCTTGTACCTTGCAATGCACATATGTGATTTTGCCAGTAATGTATCACTGCTGGTTTTACATTTCACATCATGCATGTCAGATTTGCAAATGACAGGTGAATCTCTTTGTTGAATCCTGTACAATTGATTTGTCAAAATAAAAATACTTCTTAACTTGACCGACCGAAAACATATAATTTATTTATTTTTATTCAAAATTACACAAAATGTAATATTCATGATGAACATAGATTTCAAGCTATTGTTATATACCTTGCACTGATTATCCCTAATTGAATGAAGGATGCTAAATATTTTTAGCATACTTCCCTATTGCCCTGTCCTTCCATCTAAGGTTGAGAAATGAGAGGATCGTGGAGGACCTGACTTTGGGAAGGCCTTTACAAAGTGTTTTAATGCCATGCACTGGTTGCCAGGACACGGATCGTGGACAGCAGTCTATTTTAGTGAGCCCCTCACAGAAGAACGTAGAAACAATAAAAATGTAAAAAGGCTTTGATGTTTTTCAGTCACCACACACTCTGCTACATCAGCTTTTCTGCAAAGAAAGGTATGTTGTATTTCCTGCATTCGTGGGTTAACTTTTCTGTTGAGATTATTATAGTGGTTCTGTGCTTTGTACATAAGCTTGTGATTTGGAAATTCAAGATAAACTAGTTGTATTTCTATTAATAATCATAGACTTTCCAAATAGAAAACACTGAAAAAAGCATTGCAGTCCTCAAGATAATCTTTTTTTATAATGATTATTATCATTCATTTATTTTTACTTCAATTTTAGATAAATATTTGTAATACTTTAAAAATATTCCATCATTAATTTCCTCATTGGAAAGTAGACGTTTAGGAAATACAATGTTGGACATTTCCATAATCCATCGGCAGTATTCTTAAATTCTGTAGTCAAAAGATCTGAAGCGACTTTTGCAGCCTTGGTGTCAGCGTTGCGCTCATACCTCTGTTCCTAGCATTAACAGGAACTTTAATTTCAAAATAATTCTAATTTATCCAAAGCTTCTCTCTGTAGGAGGTATACCTTAATTGTATTTAATGATAATCTGGTGCAATTCTGAAGCTCAACTTTTCTTCAGGAAGCCAGGTATTTTGCAAAAATAAGGTGTAAGTGCTTTCTGAGTTTGAAGTTCAAGAATATTTATTATAGATAAAAGCTTTGTTATTTCATAACTAATTTATTTTTTCTTCTTTGAATTTTGAAACCCTTGAAAATCTATCACAGACCAGTAAGAAATGTCTTTCTGTTTGGATTTGGATATTGTGGTTGCACTAGGGATAATGTAGACTAAATTAAACATACACAGTATCTACAAATAAATAATAATAGCAGTTGTCACCAAGCAGCATCGTACATTTTTTTGTGCATTGAACTGTTGATGTACCATTAACAAATCCAATAACCAATTATTTCAGACCAGTCAGACAAACTAATTAATTATACATTATTAAAGCTTCTTGCCCCATCACCTCATCTGACAAGCACAGAGCCTAACCTTAAACTTGTGATCATCTAAATACCCCTCATTCCTCATTAACAGTGGCATTTGATTGTGAACAGGTGTGTCAAGTGATTACTGTGTAGACCACACAATATGACGTCTTCCAACAGCATCACACAGATTTCAAGTTTTCTGCCGGAGATTTAGCGGAAGCTTCATTTAAAATCACAGATGTCTGCATTAGAAATGAAGGTATTGCTGTTGAATCCCAATATACTCTATATAAATGCAGTGTGTAAAAAGCTGTTACAAATGAACTGCTTCAAATCACTAGTAGGGTTACATGAAATTTAGTAGTGTGACTTGTGTGATTAGCGTGACTTTTCCAGCTTTTACTGATGATTTTGGTTTGTCTCTGCAGGACCTCCGGTAGGTTCTGCTCACTGGAGGAGTTCATCAATGCTTTGACAACAGAGAGCATGGTCGGCATGTTTCCCTCCTTGAAAGTGTTTGCACTTTCCGGCCATAATGCAATTTATACGATGGCAAAGAGCATGTCCCTTTAATTAAGTATGATTGAGTATATTTTACATTATACCAATATATAAGCGCAGTGTAGATGTGGATGTGTCCACAACAACGTCTTGCTTTTGCATTTTCATCTCGTCTGATTAGGGGTAAGTTGGAGCATATCTCATTTCCCCAAATGTTGAACTATCCCTTTGAGATCATTGAACTTAAAGTGATAGTTCAACTTTTTGGGAAATAAGATATGTTTCTACTTACCCCTTGTCACACCAGATGCTCTCTATCAATCTTTTGTATGTTTGTCTAATAATGAGTTTCTTTGTAAATGCAGCCTTGCCAACATTAATGATGGCTGTAAGCTATAGTGCTTGCATGGCTGTCAAAACGGCAAAAATACACCTTATAAAAACTTCAAAGCTGTTATTTACATGTGGTATCTTATTCATTTTGCACGTGTCTAAATGAAAATCTGAAATCAAGACGTTGTTGTTATTGAAAGATAGATGGTCGGACCTATTGTATTGCGATGCTGAAGCATAGGTTTACCTTGTCACGTAGGTAGCCTAAGGTGAGGAACCTAGCATCTCAAATAGAGCGGTGACTGCATTGACAGACATGCTGATTAACGCTCTTCAGTTTACCTGGTAAAAGACGTTACCGTGGCTCGTAGCTGTGCTGTAAAGACGTTCGGAAATAAGCCCAAAAAGTTTACGAGTGTTTGTTAGGCATGTTTTTTTTTACTTTTGACAGAGCCCTGCTCGGACCACTAGCTTACAGCCATTGTTAATGTAGAATACGCTACATTTACGAAATAACTTGTTATTGGACGTGCAAACATAAGATTGATATCGATCACCTCGTCTGACTAGGGGTAATAGGAAAGTGTCTTATCTCCCACAAAAGTTGAACTATCACTTTAAGGGCAAGAAGCGTCCTGCCCTCAGGAGAGTTAAGATCTCTGCTGATGCTATGGTAGGTGCATGCTTGGCTCAAAACTCAAAGAGTCTGTTGACTTCAAAACTGTGAAGAAAGAGGAGAGGAGAAGGTAAGTCGGCTGTGATGACCACTACTCTGGCGGGCATCTCAAACTAATTTGAATGATTCTTGCCCGTATTTACTTTATGACAGGGCACATTCTGATCATTATTCTGTTCCTTTCAAACAGAAAGACAAAGTGGTTGACTGGCATAAAAACATAGAAGCCATGTCTGGTATTGGGAGGAAGAAGCTGTTTGATGCAGCTGGAGATCAGATATATTAATAAACATTGTGTGGCAGCAATGCTTTTTAAGAATAATAATCCTTCTCACTGACCACCAGAGCCTTAAACCAACCAGGTTTCCAAGAAAATCTATACGGCCATATTGGTTTACAGTGCACACACAGTGCCTCACGTAGTAATGGTTATATTTCCCATGAAATATGTTATAGCAGGATATAAACTGTAAAACTATATAAATGTTGTAAAATGAATAGTATAAAGGAAAACTGTTGCGTTGCGTCGTCCTCCACGTTCTCTTCTCTTACACAGTTGCATTGTCTGGTATTATCTGTTACAAGAAAAGAAATCGGCTTGATCAAAATAAGAACGGCCTGACTCAAAAGTTCTATAATGTGATCAATCACCCCAGTAGCTGGGCATTGTGGCTTCATGACTTGTTATTTACCCTGCTATATAACAAAATTGCCCAAGAGAACAAAGTTAGACATTTAACAACGTTTGTAAATCAACAAGACGTAACATTTACATCAAGAGTGATCTTTCCAACAATAGTGGAAGTCATAGGGTTAAGGGCGTTTCAGTATCTCTGTGTACCCAATGCAGCCTGACCCCATCTAGGGCGATCTCCATTCCATCACTGGCATTCCTGAAAGTGCTGGCCAAGTAATAAAGGCACAACAGCAGCTAATCTTGTTTCCATTGCTTTTTACAGTTGTACCGACCGAATTTTGTGCAGTTTTACAGTTTTAGAGCATTTTATAGATACTTTGAGCAATGTAAGTGCCAAAGTTAGGGTTAAATGTTTTGTGTTAACACATTTCTTTGGATTACAATGACCTACAAAAGGTCAAGGCTACTTTTTCTGAATTCACAAGTACTTACTATAAGCTTTTAACTTCCTTCTCTTTTCACAATGATGAGCCAGAAATACAAAAACATTTTGAAAGTGTTTCTGGCCTTTGACTTCGTCTAACAATGAGTGTATGAGTAAACCCAGGTTGGGTCATCTTACACTGCTTCAGAATGGATCAGCAGCTGTTGCGGTTATTCTAAATCTCTAAACTAAGATTTGCGTGGCTTTGTGCCGTTGTTCCAGAGTGAGGGAACAAAGTGGCATGCTTGCAAAGGATTATGTGTAGATAATGATATCATGTGAAAATGCAATGTGATCTCCTTTATTCATTATGTTTGACACAGGGCAGTTCCATGTAGAGGGATCCATCTGGGTTTCCTCTCGGATCCTGATGTACAAAAGTAACCTGCTATCAAAACCCAAGTTAAAGCTATGGATCATCTTGCAATGAACCTAGTGAGCAGCTGACTTAAGGAAGTCATCATGGTGAACCTCAAGATAGTTTTAGTAGTGGAACTCTTTGCTCATTGCTTATATATGATGCTGATTAACCTTTTTTTTTTGGTGGTGATCCAGATTCCCACAAAGGACTCTATAAATGGTGGGTTACAGAAAGGTTAGCATGTACGTCTAGAGTAATTATTAAGGTTGTAGTAGCCTTATAGATTAAAACATTTTTTATTAATAGTTTTATCTCTTGCCAAATAGTTTGAGTTTTCTTACACTCAAATCAAATCTGCTTTAAATTGTAACAATGTAACACTGTAACATTTTAAAATGTCAATATTGCAGAAAATTGAAAGGAGTTGTCTGCAGGCTAAAGTCTAATTCATAACCTCGTCTTTATTGCTTGTTTTCATGCCTTTAGTTATGGCCCTAAATATCCCTACCACCTTTCACCAACGAGTGAGTACCAGAATCCAACAGAAGTTTCAGTCCAGTTTGTTGAAGTCAATTAAAGTTGTTTTATCATGGCATTGTTCAGCCAGAATCACGTCTGGGCTCATATGTCAAACAGGAAATGCCACTGTCAGAGTAGCACAGACAGGGGTCTATTTTGGTGAGCTATTCACATGGGGCGTAGAAACTATAAATCTGAATGATTTTTTCCCTATCCGCCCAGCTAGTCTCTGCTTACTCAAACACACACTTTTCTTCACCTTTAAGGTAAGTCTCAATTACCATTCTGCCTTGATTTAGGTAGAAAACAGAAAGTATTTCTTAAATCTTAAATAGATTCATAAAATGTTGGTTTGGTAGAGCATAACCAATACATGTTTTAATAATTCAATGTTTTAAACGGGTTCTAAATGAACAAGAATAGAGTCTGTACGTTTCGGAAATCGTAGATCAGAAAGATGAATTAATGTTTGTAATTTTGCAGACGATTTAGAGCAAGTTGATCTTATTTACCTAAAATACCTATGTATTAGTTGGTCATGCACCCTTATTGTCAACTATGCAGAAACTCCTGTCAGTTATGTTGACAAATACACTGGCTTAACACTTGCATTGTGTATTAGCTAAGTGCAATATAGAGTTAACTGGTGTGAATGTGGAAATACATTTCGATTTTTTATAAACAAATGCGTTGTCTAATCTTTCAGAAAAAATGCATTATGTTTCATGTCAAATTATTATTTAATAGTAGGCAAAAGCTGAATTCTGAGATGTTAGGTTGATCAAGCTTGGACTTGCTCTTGCATATGCATTAGGCCTACATTTGGCAATAAATAAAAATTATTTAAGTTTAACTTTAATTACCAAACCATGCATTAAGTAAATGTATCTTTTGAGCCACAAAGGCAACAATGTGTCACATCGTACAGCTACAGTTAATAATGGCTAAAATTATGTTTTTTCCTTTTTCGTCTCAAAATGGCTGAAGAGTCAAGACTAAACGGCAATCATGTCAGACGCGTAAGTATCCCCTCTATTAGCTGTATTAATTGACTTATAAAATAATAAAATAACACAAGGAATTTTGTGTTGATTCTATCTTTCGGTTTCTTCTCGCATTCATGCATCCTGAAACAGACCGGTAAGTATCTTGTAAATTTGTTTTTGCATATTTTAATAAAGTATTACAATTCTTTTGCAATAAATGATTACACTATTGTATTTGTATGTACATTTCAGAAAGCCAAGTCAAAGATCTCCTCAGCAAGAAGGTTGGGGTTAAAGGTAAACGGTAACATTTCTGTCGGACTGGTAATCATGCATCCTTGGTTTCACTCAACATTCTGAGACAGTTGCGACAAAGTTTGCTGTGTTTCTGATTGATTTTGATATACCATCTACATAGATCAGGCTACTGACAGTTGCGGCGCAGATGCTGCAGGTTGAGACTGAACAGAAGGTGCAAGACAGAGAAAATACTCTGGCTGAGAGAGTTCCTCCTCTGAACCTGTCTGGTCTATCTGTGCAAGAGCTCCAGGTAGTAAACTCCAACTGCCATTCATTCTCCACTTTAAAATAGTACCATTAGTGGTGGTATAACTTGAGTATGCTATTAGAATGATGCATTTTTTATTTTGTTCTATCTACAGGATCTATGCAAAGATTTGTACCACAAGATTGACGTTGTAGATGAAGAGCGGTATGATATTGGTCTCAAAGTGACAAAAAATGAGAGGGAGGTGAGATTCTGAGGAATGGAGTGCTGAATAAGGATTTGGAAGTTAGCACGTTAAACATTATGCTAACTATGAAAGACTCAAAGATCTAAAAGTAAGCAGCCACTGCCACCTATAGTTAAATAGCAGGACTTTGCTGCACTAAAATACAGGGCACAAGGATATGATCTCAGATGGGAAATCAATACAGCAGATTGAAAAAAGACATAACATAACCATTTGCATATTTACACTGATTATAGGAATGAATACTAGGGAGTGGGACATTTTCTTGAACGTTGAAAATGGAGGTTATTCTTGTGCAGAACATCTGATCTGACTCTTGAAAGTTGCTAATAATCTTGATGTAATACTATCTGAATTGTCCCAATCAGATAAGTGACATGATGCTAAAGATCACAGAACTTCAGAGCAAGTTCAAGAAACCTAACCTGAAGAGAGTAAAGATCTCTGCTGAGGCCATGCTTAGTGTACTGCTGGGCTCCAAGCACAAGGAGACCATCGACTTTAAGGCTACTCTCAAGACAGTCAAGAAAGAGGAGGAAAAGGTAATGCTGGCTATGCTCACTCTCAGAATGCCATAATTTACATTTATATACATATACCTGTGTGTACATATATATATATATATATATATATATATATATATATATATATATATTTCAATTTCAATAACTTCATGATTTTGTTATTTTCAACAGAAAGAGGAGGTGACTGACTGGCGTAAAAATGTGGATGCCATGTCTGGCATGGAAGGCAGGAAGAAGATGTTTGATGCTGATAAGTGAGAAGGTACATCCTTTTCTGGTTGGAATGGAACATATTTTTTCCATAATATCTTGTATAACATTGTTTCAAATGAATTCATTTTATGATTATCTTGCAGACACAAAAAGATTAAAAGAGTATACCCATATGAATTTGAAACCCTAGCTGGTAGCGGTTTATTAAATTGAGAAGAACGTTTTAAAAAGTCTATAATCATCCGACACAGAGGAAGGAACCTGGAAGTGGAGCTATTCTGAAATGATCTGTAATAAAATATTTTGTTTTGTTTACAAATTAGACATTTGTATTGAGTTATTGTAGTTTCACAAATTCCCAATAGATGGTCTGCACAGAATAGTTTGATCACTGCCTTGTTTTTGAGGACATATTAGTGTTCTTGCGGTGGTAAAATATGTAAGTAGGACTGACTAAAGTAACAACCCATGCATTAACTATACATATGCCTATACATACATATATATTCTGATTGTCTAAAGTCTTTTATTGACGTATAACCTTTCCTTGGCCTTTCAAGCAAGAGTGCACGAGAAAGGTCAAGGAAAGGTTGCAAGGAAATGGGAATAGCAAAATCTTTAGACAGTTTAATGTTAGCCTTTTACCGTTTCTTACAAAACCAGAGGTAGACTCAGTATATTGAACATGGGCTGAACCCCAGATGGACATATTCATCCTTGATCCATTCACACCAACAGCAGGCACGGGTTTGAAAGTGAAGCCTCGATGTGATCTTTCAAGTGCAACCCTGGGGGCAGCATGCCAACGAAATATGGTCAAAGCAGACTGCATTTCCCGGCTCTGCTTTTTGGCAACCGCTACATTGCTTTCCATCCATATTTCTCAGTCTGACCACATCAGTTATATGCTCCCAACATAAGGTCTATGCAACACATTCCAGACAGCTTGGTTGAATTGAGGCTTTTGTATTTGGTAGTTTGCTGCAGCAACCTTTAGATGGCAGTACAAGCTTTGAAGTGCTACACACTGTCATCGTTGACAGGTACCAAAAGCTCTCAGTTTAACACATCCCCTATCTCTCTCTTCAGTTAATCAATATAAGAGACATATGAGATATTTCAATGACATTTGAGAAATATGATGCTTAGTGCTGTTTTCATCCTGTCATGCTTTACATGTTTGAGTCGCACTGGGCCTTAAATGTACACATTATTATTGCAAAACTACAAGGAAAGATATTTCAGTAATTTTGTCCCCCTAGTCTTCATTGAGCACAAGCAGCCACTTAGAAATTCAAAGATGGACAGCCTTGTATGAAGAAGAATACACCAGAGATTGGGATGTGCAGTATTTCAAGGCAAGAATGGTGAGGACAACACATCTATTTTAGTGAGCCCCTCACATGAGCTCAAGAATCTATATATCTACCCTCTGTCTTTACTCCACTAGTTTCAAAGACAACTGGAAGCTTATTCTTCACAGAAAGGGTAGGTTTTTTTTTCTAATATCATTTAAAGTCATAAAAAGATGATGATATTATATTCCATATATTACATGGAAATAATATGATTATCGGGGCAACATTTATATAAGTTTGACATTAGCTCTAAACTTGTTAAAAGGTCAAGTTGAAGAGGTAAATAACTTGGCACACTAAGTATAATGATTTATTTGCATGACAGTTCTTTGATAATTATATTTTGTACAGATCACTTGGATAACCATTTAATTGCCTATTTATTGGACAACATTGGATGTCATTAATGTAATTTTGGTTGTGCGATGTTAATTGTGCAGTTGTTCCTACTGCTTCTTGGTTGAGGTTAACAAGGTTAGTTCTAGTGCGGTTTTAATGCCATACACATTTCATCTTGTCCATAATATATATATATATATATATATATATATATATATATATATATATATATATATATATATATATTTATATATATACATATACACACACACACACACACACACACACATATCTAAAGGCTACAACAATAAACATAGCTTACATTTAAACATATCTTTGCAGAAACATTGTTATTATGTTTTTGTTTTGTACTGTATTTCCCTTAACTTTAAGATTACATCTATCTGACCAGTGAGGCAATAGGCCAAGTGTAATAAACAAAAACTTTAATAACGTTATGTGTCACTTGTAAAACATGGCAGGTAAACAAGGAACTGCGAACATGTCTGAAGCGTAAGTGTCCATGACTGTCATCATAGCATAAATATAAATCTGATTTATATTCTAAAAAGCACATGTAAATACATGAAGAGTACAAAAAACATACATACATAATACGCATTAAAGTGTGTTTTTCTTTTTTTTTCTCCTTACATTGGTATAGACCGGCACCGGTAAGTTGTTGTCCATTTAACTCAAACATTACATACAATCAAATTGAGATGTTTTACATGTTTTGTGATCGAGTGAAATAAACACGTTTTGTACGCTATTTGAAACTAGATTGAAAAGATAAAAACAAAACAATGAAGATCAAGTAAAGGGTCATTTCAAGTCTAGGTCAAGTCTCCAATCTATGAAATGTATTAATACTCTTTCAAGGTGATTGTCAACTTTCCAAATGTGCAAGTGGAGCTCAAGGCATGTGGGTTTAGCCCACACCCC
This sequence comes from Aplochiton taeniatus, assembly GCA_017639675.1. NCBI lineage: Eukaryota > Metazoa > Chordata > Actinopteri > Galaxiiformes > Galaxiidae > Aplochiton > Aplochiton taeniatus. Next base: position 12,571,830 of record CM030181.1, on the reverse strand, counting down.
TCAATATATATTAAATGAATGCACAGCATAGACATGTCGAATATAACTCTACTGATGTTAAATAACACTGTTTTATGTATTGATTCACTTTTCAGAAACCAAAACCAAAGATCTCTGCATCTCGCAGGCTGTACTTGAAGGTACTTCCTGATGTATCACATTAGTTGAAGAGAGCTAATTAAAGCAGTACAAGACAGTACACTGTTTTTCATTGGAAAAAGCTGTTTTTTATGATAGACTGAAATATTTAGATGGATGGCAAGATGACTTCCAATAAAAAAAAATCATAAATTTAAATAAAAATATTTAGAACATAATTTGAATGTGTGTGCTTATGGCTCAGACCAAATTGTTAAAGAAGGCCATGGGTATGGTGGTAGCCGATAAGGAGCAGAGAGTGGCTGATAGAGTGAGAATTCTGGCTGAGAGAGTCCCACCTCTCCAACTGTCAGGCTTGTCTGTACAGGATCTGCAGGTAAATGGGCACTTCTTTGTAAACAAAACAATTAATACAATTATAATAGATGGTTGGGGGTTTAATTCAGGTACCCTGCATCTGTTAGCTGAGTCAAAAGATCGTCCACCGTTAATTCTAACAGTATTCTAAATGAGCAAGGTGAAAAAGGTACATGAACTAGGGAAATCCTTTCGTGATTGTATGAGAAAACTGTCGGACAGTCACTCAGCTTTCACACCCAAGCAATCTGTTCTTAGAACCTTTGCAAAGAGCTCCACCAGAAAATTGATGTTGTTGACGAGGAACGTTATGACGTTGGTGCCAAAGTGTCCAAATGTGATAAAGAGGTAACAGATCTTACTGTACATCCAGGATATCCACCATCTTAAATGAGTCACAATGATATATACATATGAAAGCATGTATGGGGGGGGGGGGGGGGGGGGGGGGGCGACAGGTATTTGCTGTTTGTGGCTTAATATCTGCATTGGTGTTCTTATTTTATTGGTAACAGCTTGAGGATCTTTCGCAGAAGATCTTTGAATTGAAAGGCAAAATGAAGCGGCCAGCCCTCAAGAGGGTGAGAGTGTCTGCCGATGCCATGCTGGGAGCATTGCTTGGTTCCAAGGTCAAAGAGTCTGTCGACTTCAAGGCCAACCTCAAGACCGTGAAGAAGGAGGAGGAGAAGGTAAAGGGAAAAAGACACAATTTAATCAAAATCTGCTGGCCAAGCCGAGTTATCATGTTTGAAGAAAATGTGACAGATTAGAAGACTGGAACAAGTCTCTGTTGTACTTTAGTTCTGCACCACATTGACACAACGATGCTAATACTGTGCTGTCCCAACAGAAAGAGGAGGTGACAGACTGGCGTAAGAATGTGGATGCCATGTCTGGCATGGAGGGCAGGAAGAAGATGTTTGCGTCTTAAATTATTGTGTACTGTGCATACTGAGTCAAGGCATGGATCGTGAAGTTGGTTTGCTGTATTAATATTATGGGTGTGGTTCGTCAACATTATATCATATTGGTGGGAATATGCACTTTTAGGTCATAATGCTCATCATTTGTCATTAAATAGAAAAATCTGAATACTTAATTGTGTGTTACAGCATAATGGTCATACTGAATATTTCTCCCTAACTGCTCCCATATTATGTTTGTGTTCTCAGTTGACCTACCCGGTTAAATAAAGATTATCATTATATGAGAGATCAGTCCGACTTTACCACAAAAAATATTTTCCAGGCTGTGGATGTATCCTCCAACGTAGGGAGACGACTTTAAACAAGTTATTATTTGTGAAAGCGATGAGCATACAAATTAAACATTTCGGTTTTTAATGGTTCGAAATGTTGTGTCTTGTCCAAACATCGTGCAGTTATATTATAAAACACTTGGTTTTTATGTGCTGCTGTTCTTGTGGCCACAACAAGTGCACCACTCAAACCAAGATTAAAATGTTGGATCGTCCAAAACAATACAAAGCTTGCTTCTTGATCAAAGAATAATTTGATCGGTATTAAACTCATTGGAGAAGTAGGCCACGGAATGCTCCACTCTGATGCAGGAAAACCTGGAGAAAAAACACCTTAATTCCAAAGCCACTGGCACCCAGTTGCAGAGCAATGAGCTGTTTCAGCTGGCTAAGACATGTGGACCACTTAAGTGCTTTGACTGTAGAGAATGCCTTTTGACAGACAGGTGTCCAAACCTGTTTTCCCAGCAACAGTCATTGAACGGTTTTACAAAAGCTGCCGTAGAACCAAACCTGCAAACCTCATCAGTTCTTTTCAGCACTGCCACTACCTGGCCCAAGTAAGAAACTGTCGCCCTGTCAAACTTACATTTTGCCAGGTTGACAGTTATATTTGCAGCCGCCAGCCTGTCAAATATCGCTAATAACTGTGAACCATGCTGTTCCCAGGTATCACCAAACACCACAACATCCAAGTTGAAATTGGCGGCACAACCATCCAAATCCTGCAGTACCTTAGTCACGAGGCGTTGGAATGCTGCAGGCGTGTTTTGCAGGTCATGTGGCATTACTGTGCACCGCAGCAATGATTAATGTTCAGCTATATCATTGTTCAACATTTATCGAATTCAGAGGACAACGTTTATTTTTTATCAATCAGAGACACGCTTTTCTACTACTGAAGGGCCACTTAAACATGCCTGATAAGGACTACTACAGAAAATAGCAATGAGAGCACCTGACCTGAACATGACCATAGCTTAATTTTTTTTCTCTCCAATAAAGTAACGGCCTCGTACTGTATGCCCAAACACTGAACCCAGTGCCTTAAGGACAGGTTTAACTTTGATAGTGCGGAGTGGATACGCAGCTGGATAACATGAACCTTCTGCACATACCAGATGTTTAATCCCCCCCCCTTTGACACAGGCAGCGGACCTACACAGTCGATAATCTTATGATCAAACTGAGTTTCCACAGAAATTGGCTGTAACGGTCAAACTTTGATGTTGGATGTACCTGTCAAGTGACAAGTAGGGCAACACTTGACATGCAGATACATCGCATTTTAACCTAGTACCACTAATTTGCCTTTAACCAATTGCTCTAATCAACCAACTATCACCGGTGTTGGTGTGTGGAGAAAACGGTTGAACAGATTCACAAACAAAACCTGTTTTCATCTCCAGTGTCTAGCAACACCCGAACATATAGATCCAATTGGTTTTAAAGAAAGGCTTCTTCATGAAGGTTCCTTCACGAGTGGCCACTTGGGTGAGGTTTTATTCGCCGTCATCGAGTGGCCACTTGATGGAGAGGCAGAGAGGCAAAGTGGAACTTGTAACTTTCAATTGGAACCAACTTGATCCCCTTCACCTCCAGCAAGAAGAAGCCATGGACAGTTAAAGCAGAAGAGACCTTAGATATCTATACTAAACTGATCATTTGCGGTGAAACAACTGAATTTACAGCATGCAATTAATAACAAAATCAACAGAAACCAACAGAGACCATATCATAACTGAACAATAAGAAATGAAACGTTTGAAAATTAGGAACATCTAAAAACAACTTTTTCAAAACACTTATGGTACGTAGGCCTATATTTATATACACATTTCTCGTCCATTTCTCAAACAACTTTGCATCTGTGGTAAATTCGTCATTCATTGCAAAGAATTCTGGGGCAGATTCAGTTAAAAGTCTGCTTTGATGCATCCTTCACTGGAGGACACGTAGAAGGTTTCATGCAGCTACTTGTTCTTTGCTTATAACCGATTGGAATGACACTTAATATGGCGGCGCGCGTTCACATCCAGGAGAAGTGGTGAGTGTCGAGGAGAAGTCGGCAACTTTAAGGGATTGGAATTGGGCCCTGGTCATATTGTATCAAAGACACTAACCAACCTGTTACAAAAGCCTACTACAAGCTTTATCAAAACACAGTTACCACCTTGACAGACTGGAATTGGGTACGGGGTATTTTCTTTCTAGAACATAAAACGTCCAATTCAGAGCAAATAAATATAGCTGCACAACTTTCACTGCGTAGAGACTGCAATAGAAAAATTGTCTCACACTTAGGTGGCTTGGTGACATACCATACCTTTACGAAGTACTTATTCATATGGAATGCGTTATTTGCCGTAAACGCCACACAATTCCTTGAAAGTAAACTTAAATTGTCAACGTTATATTTTGTTTTGGACGTCTGTCGCCTGAGATCTTGGCACTGTAGCCTAAAGCCTGGTTTATGCTTCTGCAAAGCTGCACGTAAAAGTCTCAGCGTAGCTTCGCAGAGCAGGTGTTTCTGGGTGACCGTAGCTCGCAGAGGCACACTGTGCAGTCCTCCAAATCATAACAGCCCATAGCACATCACTTTTTCTCCTGTGCGTCAAACAATCGCTGATTGGTTGAGCTGGGAAGGAAAGATGAAGCGAGAAGATATCCGGTAATATTTTGGTTGGAAAACAAACACAGATCGCGATTAAACGAACCATGGAGCAGTTTGAAGAGCAAATCGCGGACGAGGTTCACAAATACTGACATTTGTACAACCTTGTATTTAATACAATCACCTTAATTGGGATTCATGTTGATAAATATAAGTTGACTGGGGGAGCAGCGTGTCACATTCTCAATGTCACACACATTTCGTTTAACTTTTGTGACTGGTAGGCTATATGTCACGATATAGCAGGAGATTGGCAAGAACGGCAGCCAGGTTAGTCTCCCAAACCAGACAAAGCTTTAATCTACCATCTGCAAACAAAAGGTTTGCACCCAACAGCCTAAGCAATGATCCAACACTGAAACAAAGGAAAGGCAGAACATAAATAAGAACACAGACCGATCAATAAACCGATCAGAAACCAGGGAACCAAATGAGCCTAAATGGTAACATGTGGGCAATAAACTAATCAATCATAAACTATTTATTGACAATCTCGTCCAAGGGAGTCAAGAGGACGACAAACGGTGCCAAAGAAAAGAAAACAGTAAAAGAACTAAACTGCCTAACCCAGGTCTTACTAATAGAAGTACATGTGGTGGCACCGTCTCCAAACTAATGGTCTAAACACAATAGTCACTATGTATATAAAGTAAACCCATGGGCGGCTTACCTGTCAATTTGCTCCAGTGCAAGTGATTAAGGAATAACAAAAACACAATAAGTAATACTCAACAGAGCAAAACCTAACGGTAAAAGGGACAAACAAAACGTACTCATGCTTAACGAGGAACTACGCTATACAGCGTACAAACTAGTCGTTTCTGCAAACAGACACTCTCACACGTCAACAACGAATTACACACACTTAACATATAGGTTACCCAACATTCACCAATCCCACTCGGTAATCGCTCAGTTTCGCAGTCAACCTCTCAACCTCTCAACAATCTCAGTTTGCCTACCCGGGCACAAATGACGTGAGGGTTATTTGCAGGCCGACGGACATTTGGTCCGGAAACCGGTGCGGTAATGATGAGTGATGTAGTATGCAGCCAATGGGAGACAGACAACTACATGTTTGAATGACAGCGAGGGGAGAAAAAGAAGGGAGAACAAACAAAACCACATACACAACAATACGGACAGAGAGAGACATAGCTCTCCGTAACAGCCCCCTTCGGGCGGACGGAGCTGGTGCCGGAACAGAGGCCGGCAGGCGCCCCCTTCATGAGAGAGCTGATACCAAAGCAGAGACACAACGCTGGGCCTCTCCTCCTGGGGAGGCCTGGTGCAGGTGCTCGGAAGGAGCAAGGACTCTGAAGGAGCCTGGGAGTGGAGCATGGACTCAGGACCAGAATAGGGACCTGGGGACTGGGACCGGGAGCAGGCTAGGGACGTGGGGACTGGGACCGGGAAGCAGGCTAGGGACCTGGGAACTGGAAACCAGGGAGCAGGCTAAGGACCTGGGAACTGGAAACCAGGAGCAGGCTAGAGACCTGGGGACTAGGACCGGGGAGTAGGCTAGGGACCTGGGAACTGGGGAGCAGGCTAGGGACCTGGGAACCAGGACCGGTACCAGGTAGCAGACTCTGCAGAGACAACAGTGGTCAACAGCTGGAACAGGCTGTGCAGGGATAGCGGCAGGGGCTGGAAATGGAACTGAGGAGGGTTCAGGTGGGACAGCAGGGTCAAAAGTATGCCTCATCTCTTTGAAGAACAGTTCCACATCTGATGATCATGGAGTGATCATGGTGATTTACTGTGATCTTATACACCTAGATCATGCCAATTTTTATATGGAGGACATGGATATTTTGTTGGACAGTGAAATTCAGCCGAAGGGGAACTTCCGTAAAGAGAGAAATAAATGTAAGAACCATCAGGCTAGAGGCTGCGGGTGAACCAGCCACACTAGGCCTGAAGGCGAGCGCATAGCAGCTGGATTCGAGCTGCTGGTGTATAACTTACCGATGGCTATACGGAGACAACAGCACATGCTGAAATGCAACGAGTGGGACCGCGCAGTTTCTGCTGTAAAGTATGACACCCTCCAGCCAAGTATATGGACAGGACAGATTTGCTGCGCATATAATAGTGGAAGACTTATAATATCGAAGTTGAACTGAAAGAGACAGACAAGACCTGCTGGGCCAAGGAGGCAGATACAGCTGAAGAAGTAGCTAGCTAGTTACTATAATGTTATGTTGCACAACAAACATTTAGATCTGTGGATCAATTTGAGGCTGTAGATGTCGGTGTAACGTTTGCTAGCGGCTCCTCCTAAATTTGTCTCAGTCTGCAAGCTAACGTTAGGGAATTTTTTTTGCTTGTAGGCCGGGTAAGGTTAGCTAGCCAACGCAATTTTCTTTATAAGGTTTACTAGTACCATCTCCTGGGGACAATCACCTTAACGTGGTGGAGAGGTTTGTGTGCCTCTGTGAACCTGAGGGCTGTATTGCCTGGAACCTTGTGTTCCTGGTAGGGTCTCCCATGGCAATTTGGTCTCAGGCGAGGGGCCAGACAAAGAATGGTCCCAAAAACACCTCATGGACAAGCAAAGGAAGAAGTATAGATACCCGGCCCGGAGGAAGCCCGGGGTCCCCTCCTAGAGCCAGGCCCAGGAGGAGGACCCGTCAGCAAGCGCCTGGTGGCCGGGCTTGCCACGGAGCCCGGCCGGGCACAGCTCGAATAGGCAACGTGGAAAACACCATCGTCGTCTTAACTTCTCCGTCCCGTGGGGTCACCACCTGCGGGAAGAACCAATGGGGTCGGGTGCGCTGCCAGAAAGGTGGTAGTGAAGGTAGAGGGTCTCGACGGACCAGACCTGGGTGGCACTGGGGGACGTGGAACATCACCTCTCTGGGAGGGAAAGAGCCGGAGCTTGTGCGGGAGGTGTAGCGCTACCAGTTGGATCTGGTGGGGCTTACCTCTACGCACAGCCTCGGCTCTGGTACCTCAATCCTGGACATGGGTTGGACTCTATTCTTCTCCGGAGTGGCCCAAGGTGCGAGGCGCAAGGCGGGAGTGGGGATACTTATAAGTCCCCGGCTGAGTGCCTCTATGTTGGAGTTTATCCCGGTGGATGAGAGGGTCGCCTCCCTATGCCTGCGGGTCGCGGGGGGGGAAACTCTGACTGTTGTCTGCGCCAAACAGTAGTGTGGAGTATTCGGCCTTCTTGGAGACCCTGGATGGAGTCCTGCATAGGGCTCCTGGTGGGGAATCCGTAGTCTTACTGGGAGACTTCAACGCACATGTGGGCAATGATGGAGACACTTGGAGGGGCGTGATTGGGAGGAACGGCCGCCCGGATCTGAACCCGAGTGGTGGCTTGTTATTGGACTTCTGTGCTAGTCATGGACTGGCCATAACGAACACAATGTTCGAACATAAGGATGCTCATAAGTGTACTTGGTACCAGAGCACCCTGGGCAGAAGGTCAATGATCGATTTTGTTATCGTGTCATCGGATCTGAGGCCCTATGTTTTGGACACTCGGGTAAAGAGAGGGGTGGAGCTGTCAACTGATCACCATCTGGTGGTGAGTTGGGTCAGGTGGCCGGGGAAGCCTCTGGACAGACCCTGTAAGCCCAAACGTGTAGTGCGGGTGAACTGGGAACGTCTGGAGGAGGCCCCGGTACGGGAGGCCTTCAACTCACACCTCCGGCGGAGCTTCTCTTGCATCCCTGTGGGGGCTGGGGGCATAGAACCAGAGTGGGCAATGTTCAAAGCCTCCATTGCTAAAGCCACGTCTGAGAGTTGTGGTCTCAAGGTCTTGGGTGCCTCAAGGGGCGGTAATCCCCGAACACCCTGGTGGACACCAGGGGTCAGAGGAGCCGTCCGACTGAAGAAGGAAGCCTTCCGGGATATGTTATCCCGGGGGACTCCGGAAGCAGTTGCAAGGTATCGACAGGCACGGAGGACTGCAGCCTCGGCGGTGGCAGAGGCGAAGCAGCGGGTGTGGGAGGAGTTCGGAGAAGCCATGGAGAAGGATTTTAGGCTGGCACCAAAGTTGTTCTGGAAAACCATCCGGCACCTCAGGAGGGGAAAGCAGGGAAGCATGCAAGCTGTATACAGCAAGGATGGGACGCTGTTGACTTCAACTGATCAGGTGATGGGACGGTGGAAGGAGCACTTTGAGGAACTCCTAAACCCGACAAATCCCCCCTCTATGGTTGAGGCGGAGCTAGAGGATGATGGGGGATCAACGCCAATTTCCCTGGTGGAGGTCCCTGAGGTAGTCAAACAACTCCACAGTGGCAAAGCCCCAGGGGTTGATGAGATCCGCCCTGAAATGCTGAAGGCTCTGGGTGTTGAGGGACTGTCATGGATGACACGTCTCATCAACATTGCGTGGAGGTCAGGAACAGCACCTAAGGAGTGGCAGACCGGGGTGGTGGTTCCCCTCTTCAAAAAGGGGGACCGGAGAGTGTTTGCCAATTATAGGGGCATCACATTACTCAGCCTCCCCGGGAAAGTTTACTCTAGGGTGTTGGAAAGGAGGGTCCGGCCGATAGTCGAACCTCAGATTGAAGAGGAACAATGCGGTTTCCGACCAGTGCGTGGAACAACGGACCAACTTTTTACTCTCTCAAGAATCCTGGAGGGGGCCTGGGAGTATGACTATCCGGTCTACATGTGTTTTGTAGATTTGGAGAAGGCGTATGACCGGGTCCCCAGGGAGCTATTGTGGGAGGTGCTGCGGGAGTATGGGGTGAGGGGGTCACTACTTAGGGCCATCCAATCTCTGTACTCCCAAAGCGAAAGCTGTGTCCGGGTTCTCGGCAGTAAGTCAAACTCGTTTCCGGTGAGGGTTGGTCTCCTACAGGGCTGCGCTTTGTCACCGATTCTATTTGTGACATTCATGGACAGGATTTCAAGGCGCAGCCGCGGGGGAGGAGGGCTGCAGCTTGGTGAGCTAGGGATCACGTCACTACTTTTTGCGGATGATGTGGTACTGATGGCGCCATCAGCCTGCGACCTTCAGCACTCATTGGATCGGTTTGCAGCCGAGTGTGAAGCGGCTGGGATGAAGATCAGCACCTCCAAGTCTGAGGCCATGGTTCTCAGCAGGAAACCGATGGAGTGTTTACTCCAGGTAGGGAATGAGTCCTTACCCCAAGTGAAGGAGTTTAAGTATCTTGGGGTTTTGTTCTCGAGTGACGGGAAAATGCAACGTGAGTTGGGCCGGAGAATCGGAGCAGCGGGAGCGGAATTGCAGGCCCTGTATTGCACCGTTGTAACGAAGAGAGAGTTGAGCCAAAAGGCAAAGCTCTCAATCTTCCGGTCTATCTTTGTTCCTACTCTCACCTATGGTCATGAAGGATGGGTCATGACCGAAAGAACGAGATCACGGATACAAGCGGCCGAAATGAGTTTCCTCCGGAGGGTGGCTGGCTTCTCCCTTAGGGATAGGGTGAGAAGTTCAGTCATCCGGGAGGGACTCGGAGTAGATCCGCTGCTTCTTTGCGTAGAAAGGAGCCAGTTGAGGTGGTTCGGGCATCTAGTTAGGATGCCACCTGGCCGCCTCCCTAGAGAGGTGTTCCAGGCACGTCAAGCTGGGCGGAGGCCACGGGGCAGACCAAGGACCAGGTGGAGGGATTATATCTCCATGCTGGTCGGGGAGCGCCTTGGAATCCCCCAGTCAGAGCTGGCGAATGTGGCCCGGGAAAGGGAAGGATGGGGCTCTCCGCTGGAATTACTACCTCCGCGACGCGATCGGACTATGTAGTATTTTGCGATGGGAACTGAGGTTGTAGCTAATGTTATTAATGCTGAGCGTAGGCTCATAGCTTTAGTAGGGAAAAAGGGGTGTTTAGTTCGCGTAATGACCTGTGTGCATTGTGGTTTACTGTAAATAAACAACTTAAATGCCGGTGGTCAGAAAAATACTGTACTGTCCCTTACGTTGGTAGTACTACCCGAACTCGGTCCATATACTTACTTAATTTAGCATGAACAACCACATATTGTCTTTTAAAATCAGCGAAGTATCACCTAAAATATCAAAATGCCCCCCCCCTCCCTGCCCCAGTTGGGAAGTCGGTCTTCCGATATCACTGCAGGGGCGCAAACCTTGGGCATTCACTTTACATGCTGATTTCCAGTGACTTTTAAGTATATTTACATCTGTCTGAAAAATTATTCTAACAGCCAATATGAGGTAAAACAACCATAAGCAAGATTAACTCCAGAACTGCTTCAACACTAAATGTTATGTAATACATTGGAATTAATACAGTCAGTGGTATTCATCTTTAAGTGCAAGAAAGATCATTTATAAAGGAGTTTGAGAATATAACAATTATAGAGGACTTAACAATAAAAAGACAAAATAGGTAGCCTAACAATGATAATGTATATTAATTATAGCCAATCGCTTAGTTAATCGTTCTGCATTTATCTGCGATAAAAGGTGATCTAATCCCACAGTTTTTATTCTAAATCAAAGTGGCTCTGGCTAGTTAGTTTACTATTACTTACGCTCTGGCCTGTGGGGGAAAAGCTCCTGATGTCCCTTCTCTTTTGGGGGGCATGATAGATGGCAAGAATGACGCGAAGCCTAACGTTACGCAGTTAACGTTAGCTCCTTCTTGCTTCTTGGTCCAATTAACGTCACTTTGAATAGATGGCATAGAAATAACAACATAAACTAAGATTAGCCTGTAACTTACTAGAAAACAAACTCTGATCAATCATTCAACTGACTTTAGCTCACAAAGTTACCAGACTGTCTTTTAGTTCAGCTAGCCGAATTTGTTTGATCAGCGGCCGCCAATTTTACCTCAGAAGCTCAAATTGATTCCAATGTATTACAGAACTCATTCCCGGCTACGATCTAATTCAATGTCTCTAACGTTAACTGTTAACGTTACATGTTACAGTTTTAAGATTCAACTAACGTTACTGCTTTACTCAAGTGTACTAAATTGTTCAAGTTTCACACTCACTCCTTGAGAAACACCCCGTGTGACAGTAAGACCCTTGGACCTATGGTTTCCTAACTGAACAAACTGTTGTCTGTCAGTGAGGTAGGAGCTCATCCAGGAGTGAGCGACACCAGTGACACCAAAGACAGCCAGGCGGTCCAGCAGTATTGAGTGGGAGATGATGTCAAAGGCGGCACTAAGTTTGAGAAGGATTAAGATGGTCAGTAGTCCAGAGTAAGCTGCACAGAAGAGGCCTTTAGCACCCTTTTGTCAGTCACAAGCATAGGGAATATCATTGACAGAAGGAAATTGTGCATCAGAGGGAAGATATACAGTCAAGCCGGAAAGTCTGCACACCCCTTTCACCTTCTCCACGTTTCATTACATTACAGACTTATTCTATTGTAGATTGAGTTCATTTTTGCCTCAAACAGCTACACACAATAGCCCATAATGACAAAGTGAAAGCAGGTTTTTAGACATTTGTGCTAATTTATTAAAAATCAAAATGTAAAATATCATATGTACACAAGTGTGCACACGCTTTGATATGACACCCAAAAGTGAGCTGAGGTGCACTGATACTGCTTGAGATGTTTCAACAACTTAATTGGAGTCCACCTGTGGTAAATTCAATTGATTGGACATGATTGGGGATTGCCAACGCCTGCCTATATAAGGCCCCACAGTTGACAGTGCATGTCAGAGCAAACTCCAAGCCATGGGGCCAAAGGAATTATCTGCAGACCTCAGAAACAGGATTGTGTCATGGCATAGATCTGGAGTAGGGTACGGAAAAATGTCTGCAGCTTTACAGGTCCCAAAGAGCACAGTGGCCACCATCATTCGTAAATGAAAGAAGTTTGGAACCACCAAGAATCTTCCTAGACCTGGCCGCCCTGCCAAAATGAGCAATCGGGGAAGACGGGCCTTGGCCAGGGAGATGAGCAGGAACCCGAGGGTCACTCTGACAGAGCTCCAGTGTATCCTTGTGGAGATGGGAGAACCTTTCAGAAGATCAACCATCCAGGCAGCACTCCTTAGTAAAAGGCACATGACAGCCCGCTTGGAGTTTGCCAAAAGGCACCTAGAGGACTCTCAAACCATGAGAATCAAGATTCTCTGGTCTGATGAAACTCAAATTGAACTTTTTGGCCTGAATACCAAGGGTCATGTCTGGAGGAAGCCAGGCACCGCTCATCACCTGGCTAATACCATCCCTACAGTGAAGCATGGCGGTGGCAGCATCATGATGTGGGGATGTTTTTCAGCAGCAGGAACGGGGAGACTAGACCTGATGGAGGGAAAGATGAATGCAGCTAAGTACACTGAGATCCTTGAAGAAAACCTGCTCCAGAGCGCTCTGGACCTCAGACTGGGGCGAAGGTTTACCTTCCAACATGACAACGACCCGAAGCACACAGCCAAGAGAACAAAGGAGTGGCTTTGGAGTAAGTCTGTGAATGTCCTTGAGTGGCCCAGCCAGAGCCCAGACCTGAATCTAATTGAACATCTGTGGAAATGGCTGTGTACCGACGCCCCCCATCCAACCTGACGGAGCTTGCAAGGATATGCCAAGAGGAATGGGCAAAAATGTCCAGAAACAAGTGTGCCAAACTCGTAGCTTCTTTCCCAAGACGCCTTGGAGCTGTAATCGCTTCCAAAGGTGCATCAACCAAGTATTAGGCTAAGGGTGTGTACAGATATGTAACCCCTAAATAACCTATTTTTGTCAGTAAAATAACATTGCATATTTTCTAAACCTGTTTTCACTTCGTCATTATTGGCTAGTGTGTGTAGATGTTTGAGGCAAAAAATGAACTCAATCTACTGTAGAATAAGTCTAATGTAATGAAACGTGGAGAAGGTGAAAGGGGTGTGCAGACTTTCCTGTACATGCAGACTGTACATGCAGAAATCAAAGATTTGTAACTATAACGTGAGACAGATGTAGTCTTTTTATTCAGGTGTTTGAGTAGGCCTATGTGAATGATTTGGGCACAGAAAAATCCCTTTTCACAAACTAAAAAAATAATATTACATGTTGTTCTTATTTTTGTATGGCACTATTTTCTATTTAAATGTCCATTTTTTATTTTATTTTTTACAGAGGTCTACTCTAAAATCTACAGTTGAATCCAGGTTGTAACAACACAAAGATTGGATGCGCTCAGAGTGTGTTAAATAAGAATACTAAAGTAATCTATTTAGTCTCACGGTAATACTGCTGCAAATTGAGTTGTTGGGGTGCCGAATAAGAAGAATAATCTCAGATGAGAAGTGCCGGAATGGCTATACAGCTACAGTGAATCGAACTGCCAATGCAGCACCTCAGTTTACTTTGTTTTGGGCGTTTGTCAGTCCTTATATGGTCATAGCAAATGACAATTGTCTCGTTCATGGTGGCGACTAGCTGTTGCAATTGGACAACGGATACGTCAATCGTGACAGCACGATTTTTTATAATAGTGATTTCAAGTACTGACTGTGAACAGTCGGGACCGAATTCTGATCAGCTTGGATTTAACCAGGGTAAGACGTTACGAATATACTTTGTTTCACCATATATTTTTGTGTTTTACAGGTAAAAAAAATAAGCAGTAAGCTGGCTTTGCTTTAGTATACCAGATGAGAATGGCCCGTGCATTCGAATAACTGTCCCGCCATTCTATTAGAGCTGCTAGCTAGCAAGCTATAGAATGATTTAGATTGATTACAGAGAATAAATATTGTACGTTGTTCTGAAGCAAATTAATTAGCGAAGTTGCGAGTACGTATGCATGATTTACTAATTCCCTCAGCCTATTGTATTGCAGAGCAGGATGGCATGTGTACATTATTATATTATAGACTGCAACTAAAAATGCCTGGTAACGTTATTTACGCCTTTTAGTCGTGATTGCACTTGAGTATTTCCCTTCAAAGTTCTCATGATGTAGATACTTTAATGATCTAACGTTACATAGCGTATCTTAGTGACAAGTAACTATGTTTAGCTAGCCAATATATTCGCTGGAGCGCCTTCATTGCACCCTCAACGCATTTATTCAATTGGTTTTGCCTGCGTTGCAGATACATTCAATCAATTATTTCGATGTCCAAGTACAAAGTGTTTCTACTAAGGCATGGGGAAGGGTCCTGGAACAAAGAAAACCGCTTCTGCAGCTGGGTGGACCAAAAACTGAATGAGGATGGTGTCAAGGAAGCCCAGGAGTGTGGTCGGCTTCTCAAGGAACAGGGCTACAAGTTTGACGTCGTGTTCACATCTCTGCTCAGCCGCTCCATTCACACAGCATGGTTATTGCTGGAAGCTATGGGCCAGGAGTGGGTGCCCGTGTCTAAGTCCTGGAGGCTGAATGAGCGTCATTATGGTGGCCTCATTGGCCTCAACCGGACTGAGATGGCCCTGAAGCATGGTGATGAGCAGGTGAAACTCTGGAGAAGGAGCTACGATGTCACACCCCCTCCCATGGATGAATCCCATCCGTACTTCAGAGAAATATTCGATGACCGCAGGTATAGCACCTGTGATGTGTCAAAGGAGAATCTACCTCGGGCAGAGAGTCTCAAAGATGTGCTAGAGAGGCTCCTCCCCTACTGGAACAGCACTGTGGTACCAGAGATTAGATGTGGCCGGACTGTGCTTATCTCTGCCCATGGCAATAGCTGCAGAGCCTTGCTGAAGCACTTAGAAGGTATGTTGCATGAATGCACTATAAATTCACGTGCACCCTTATTATCACCACCACACTGCTTCATTGTTATCCTAGCTTTTGTCTGTAGTAGCTTTGAGGCTACTACTTTGTAGTCACCAGTCACATTTACTAAGATTGTTACAAAATTCCACTTCCAGAAATGGAGTTGGTTTGCTCATAGGAAAAGGGCACAGAGTTTATGTTACATTTCACTGCTGCTACGAGATCCACATTGACCTTTCAATACACCCAGGGAGAATCTTTGGGACTGCACATGCCCTGCACACAGCAGCTCTGTAACTTTATAGGGTTGTATAATATTAACACATTCAAAAATATATACTGCCTGGAACGGTTTGAAACATTTATATTTAGCACTTATTGTTGTAGTGTTTTACAGTTACTTTTGCGCTAATTTCAGAACAGTGTGCTACTTTTTAAACCTTTAGATACAACACTACACCGTCAGCACCGCTTATGTTCATAATCTTGCATTTTTCATTGTCATATTTAAAGAAACCTTGAAACTTCATAATCAGGTCGACTAGCAAATTTATTGTGAAACTACATTGCTAGCTAGTATTGTGGTTCATGCTGCACTGTAATTGGTGTCAATTGATCTCTTTACCTGGGAATTTTCATGATCTAAACATGGAATATTGTTTAGCATTTTCCCTAAAGCTAAACATAGGAGTAATGCAACAGTTACTTATTATTTTGAGTAGTTGTATTAGTTGATAGTTAGATGCATTGAATGAAATGAGAATATAGTCATTTCATATGTAACGTGTGAATTTATTTTTGGAATGATAATAGTGATTTTAGTTCAAGTATGAACAAATAATATACAGATTATACGTTTAGTATCCAAGCCATCCAAAAGTGAGAGTTTTGAAAAAAGTTATTTTGATGATCTGTTTTGAGTTATGTGTTTACAGCTTGGAAAAAGGACCACACGGTTCTGAAATTAGTGCCAAAGCTATTGTAAAAAAAACTGTAAAGTATAGCCCAATTGTTACATTATACTGCATGTAGTCTACGCATTTTGATTAAGTAAATGTGAGTAAAACTAATTTGTTACAATTCAGTTCAGGTGAACATTCTAGTTTATACGTTTTCATTAACAAATGTACAGAACTGATTTGCCATTAGGATACTACAGTATCAACACACTACCAAAGTTATAATTATTTCAACAGGCATATCAGACGCAGCCATTATCCATGTGACTTTGCCCACGGGGACACCAATTCTGCTTGAGTTGGATGAAAACCTGCGATCAGTGAAACCACGGCAGCTCTTGGGAGACCAGGCCAAGATTCAAGCAGCTATCAAACAGGTTGAGGACCAAGGAAAAGCCAAGCCATCCATCTGAAACCTGACCCATGGCTTGACGGGCTTTAATACCATGTTACTGCTCATGCAAAATCCAGAAGTTACTAAAGACTGCTTATTCTTCAGATATTTAGCAGTTTAGTTTGACTAATTTTTTAAACATCACTAGTACGCTGTCAAACTCCATTAGAGGAGTTTTATGTATTGATTTCATATTCAATACATGTCAATAGGGCAACATTTGTGTGCCTGAAACAGCCAAGAAAACAACTTATGTTTTCTAATGAGTTTCCCATGCTAAGAATTTATTTTCCTGGTTGTTCAACAGTAAATTTGCCAGAGTAAGTGTTTTGTTAATTTGAATATGGTGTATAGCGTGTGTATTATCATGTGCACAAATTAATTTTTAGTTTCATAATATGGCTTCAGAATTTGCCTGGTACCTTTCTGTCTCAAGTTTCAGATTTTCGTTTTCTCTATGGCATGGTAACATTTTATTTTTATATTTATTTTAGTGTGTCTTCAAAGGCTCGCTGTTTTTTACGTTTGAAGGTGTGTGGCATTAATGATTTTGCGAGCCTAATTGATTGCATTTAGCTGATATTTCTGCCACAGGGATTTACTTAACATCCCAAAATATATAAAACTACTGTAAGGATTCTAACAGCTACCATCAAGTCTTTATATGGAGCCTTGGTATAAAAACCCAGAAACTGTCCGTTAAAGTTTGTAACAGTCATTTACTAATAATAGAGGTGTCTGGAGCTCTTCATGAATTTAATGAAATTAAAGTGAAATTGACATTAGTTTTGCAACACTGTTGCAATCAGTTATGTTAATAGCATACTGGACGAATTCAACCATTCAGCCTTTGAAAAATCTCACTTTAGCTCAGCCCTTATCGTTTAGAATGAGAAGTGCTTCTGATGAGTTTTCTACAGTAGGTGCAGAAGCACTGAAGATATGCCAGTATGAAGCCCATTACTTCATTTGTATCGAATCCTTCAATTTGAGGAAAGAGCTGCATATACTGTATAGCATATTGATCCGAAGGATACTAAAGTTGTATCTTGCTGTTACATTTTTTGATGGTATTAATTGAGGGCGACAGTATCTAGTACAATATGAGTCAGTTTTTACTGTACAAAGCACGTCAAAAGGTACCTCAGGCACAGAAAGTCTGACTTTACAAGACTAGGTTGGTAATTGTGAGACATATTTCACAATGCTTTAATTGTACCACTGAAATCTCGTCTTGAGTGAAATGTTCAACTGTTGCAGTTTGCTGACTTTTATTTCATCAAAAGATAAAAGAAGCCCAATACAATAAAGTATGTTTATTGCTGCATCATTACAAAAAGTGCTTGGAGAGTCCACTGTAATAATACAAGTATACATTTAATTAGTGACAGAACTAAACTGTGGCATGTTTTGCACTTTAATTCAATTGGACTGTTTTTGGTTTAGTATTATTAGTCTCAGATTCCTGTTGAGAGGATTGACAACGTTTCACACTGTCCAATTTGTTGGTAATCTATTAACCCAGTTATGTTTTAAAGTGCAATTGTTACAATAATGAATAACTTACTAAATTCTAGTTCAAAGCCAAACAACCTCTGATTGTACTGTTCCATGTTTTGTCGCTGCACTGTTACTAATGTGATGCACTTGTTTGGGGGAAACTAAACACTTGTTACATTATTCTGTATCTTATTTTTAGTTTTGGTTTACTTATTTAAAGGGGATTGCTGTGATCTGTTTTTTTTAACACTAAGTATGCCATACCTAGAGATGTGAGATTTGATTTGCTTGTTTGCTGATCCATTTTAGATTTGTTTTGTTGTTCACCTCTGCCATACCTACCATACTTGTTGTGTACCTCAAATCAAATAGGGAACATTTATATATTGTGTAATGCATTTGTAGAAATAATATTTTTGTGGTGTTTAACACCAGCTTCATGCGTTATCCACAATCTGTAAGCATTTCTATATGGTGTAATGCATTTGTAGAAATAACATAATTGTGGTGTTTAACACACTCTTTGCCTTATCCACTATCTGTACAAATGCACAAAACATTTCACTTAAATTGATTTCACCATGACTTGATAGTGTCCGTGCTGGAGTAAAAAGGAGAAATGCAATTATTGTTCTGTCTGCTCAGATGGAACTCAAATGTAAATTGGGGAAAGCTGTGTTTGCAGATTACAGTGCATTTGCTAGCCTCTTAATTTTAAGCAACAGTTAGAAAAACAAAGTAGGTAACTGGAGGTATTTATCAGTTTGTCACTGCAATCAGATTCCATCCTAGGTTAACCATGCAAGATTAAAGCTGCAGTATTTAAGTTTACATTTATAGGCAAAAAACGTACACCCTATACCTCCTGGAGGATATCATTCAATCAAATGCTCAGAGAGAAGGTGCGATCTATATGAGTGGCTTGGGTCCTCAATTCAGCTTTTCCTAAAAATGTAGGGACGCCTACCTAATACTACCCAATCAAGCGAGTTTTTGCAAGGAGGCACCTGCTCATCAATCGCCTCGAGTGCACAATGGAAATGTTGAAGGCATTACAAAATTTTTTGAAGGAAGGGGACCAAAGACTCAGGAGGTTAGTGTTTTGATTCAAATTCGTACTACTTAGGAACTCTCTCCCTCCTGAAATTCGCAACTCAAACTTATTACCCATCCTTCAATCTCGCCTCAAAACCCATCTTTTCAATCTGGCCTACCCCTAGTCTTTATGTGATTATAACCTGGCTAACCCTAAAACAGTTATTCTTTTACTTATGTCTTTGTCAACTCATTGTTTGGTCTATTTGTAGTTGTCCTTGCCTTTTTATTTGCCTTTCTGTCCATCTCTGTCTTAACTGTTGTACTCTAGTGTGTTGCTCTCCGTCTGAGCATTATTGTCTTATTCTTTTTCTGTAAAGCGTCTTTGGGTCTTAGAAAAGTGCTATATAAATAAAATGAATTATTATTAACTCATTGTTTTGGAATGGATAGAATTTCATAGTTTGCACCATATATATATATATATATATATATATATATATATATAGGAGGAGTAGACACATAGTCGCACACTCGCAAAAACAAGCACAACCACCACGTTGGCTGATTCTGTCCAATGTAAGCTAAGACACAGTTATTGTAAACTGCCAGCCCTGGCAGGAGGGGCTTTGCCTTGCACCGTGAACTCAAGTAAGTGGCTACGAACTCTACCACATAATCCAGAAGCCAGCTCAACTCTGCGGAACTGGTAAGATAACAATGTATGCAGGGATATTTACAAAGCTTCAGTTAAGTGAATGGGTTCTTACTATGGCCTGAATATCATTAAGTGGACAGTTAAAAGACTAAGATGCATCCTTAAATAATAACTCATGTCTGAATTTTCTTAGGTAAGTTTTGGTGTAAGCATCTTCTAGGCATTGTGAAGTTGCCACAAGTAAACAAGTGTACAGTATGTGGCTGTGGTTTATTACGTGTGCATGCTCTGTTTTGTTAACTGCAGAAATTAATAGTAAAAGGTGTTTGTTAATCTAAACAGGGTGACACTCATACCACAATGCCAATCTTAAAACAATTGCATTTAATGCCAAATATCAAGCAGTGCAACTATAACAGAACTGTATCACAAATATTAGGCATATTGAGTGTTGCAGAGACGGTAATACCAGAGAGATGGGAATTTATGCATTCCAATATATATGTATATATATAATATAAAGTAAAGGGGAAGAATGGAATTGGAATGGAATTCTTTTAAATATTAGTGGTTTGCACGTTATACCAGTAACCAGTAACATTTAAATATAACTAATCGTCTCCCTTTCTTCAATGTGAGGCTCACATTTTTAACCAAGACAAGAATTATTCAACTCAGCACTGGTCATAGAATAAGAATGCGTCTCACAGTGCAGTATTTTCAGTGGTGCACATGCCAAGCCAGCCTCCTTTTCCTTAGATGGTACTGGGTGTAGAGGACCAAAGTCTGCACAATACTCTGCTGATGACCAATTGTCTTCTGATACTCTCCTAACCTTGATATTAATCATTTTCACATTCTACTCTCCGTCATTGGAACAGAACAAATTGATCCATGTGTATGCCAACACGGCAGTTGAAAAGCCTATGTATTATATCGGAAGATTGTATGCATGAGTGTATTTGCTGAAACACTTGTGAAAGTATGCCCTAAAGTGGAAGTTAGGCCTCATCAGTGCCAGAAAACAAGGCAGCTTTGAAATATGAATGACTGGTTTGGTCAAGATGCGTTCCTACTTCCAGAAGCAAGCGGGACCAACGTAGCTTATTTTAACCAGTGTCTCTGCCTGCTGTCATGAAAAATATGTTATTACTTTTCAGAACAATTAGCCTTAAATCAATAGGTGCCTGCATACATAGTAAGAATGCTTTATGCACTTTGTAGTGGGTCAAATCCCCCCATACAGAAAGTAATACAGTCACTGCCTATTTTAGCAATTACCTTTTGATTCTGATAGTTGACAAATTAGTCTATGCAGTTCTGAAGCTGTTGGCCTTAAAATTAAGTAAGAAGAAGGATGTCATTTCGTTAGGTGTATTGGTGTGGCACCCAAAATGAGAGTTTTGAACTTGTCATAGGAAGCAAATAATTATTGTAAGTGGCTTTAACATTCATTCAGTTATTTACCAGTCATCATAGTGCAAAACATTATTGAATGGGCAGCTAGCATGGTTATCATTATCTCAGACAAAGGTTTACTTGAAAAATTTGAAAACCTTCTTGTCAAAATATTTTAGCTTTTGGTTGACACTGTGACACATTCCTTTTCAAAAACATGTCGAACAAATCTTTGGTTAAATCTTCCTCTTTGAGACAAACTATATAATGTGGAAAATGTTGGTGGATAATATCCCTGTGGAAATAAGTTATTTTTGGCTGACCATTCTGAATAGCTAGTAGCAACAGGTATTTCTTAGAGTAAACAATGCTTTCCGCCAATGGCCATGAAGGGAACTAACATTGCCTGCTGTATAGTACCATAAAAGGCAGAGGGGAAATGCGGAAAAGGCGGTGCATGTACAGTAAAGCATCTATTTCCAATGGTTGTAGGTTTAATAGGATGATGACTCAAGTCTGAATATTAGAGGGCAAACTGTTAGAACTCTAATGTCACAAGATTATACACAATGGATTGTACTATTTTAGATCTGTTCACTTATGTTAAAAGTTGAAAGGTTAGTCTTAAGTCCTCAAAGGGCCTCACAATTGCTTGGGAAGAGCTTTTTTCTTTCTTTCTGTAAAATACTTATCACCCAGTGGAGAGTGAGGCTACCAATATGCTTTTTGAAGCGATCTTAACAGAGGTGAACACTTGCCCTTACTTCCAACCAAGTACATTTTCCTTCCAAGGTAACATAAGTAGCTTTATCTTGCAAATCATTGAGGCTGTTTACTACAGCCCTAAATCAGACATGATCCACTATGGAGATATGTGAACCTTTCAGATAGGAGACAATTTCACATACAGTTATTAATGTATGTAGCCATTTCACATGAAATAATCTAACACATTTCATTTTGGAATGTAGGGTTGCAAAGCGCCCAGGGTAAATATGGATTTTGGAAAAGTCGCTCATAAAGACCTCATGATTGGAAGAAGATTTAGGAGCTGCTCAAATTCAGTCATATTAAATATACAAAACTTAATTGGCGCAAACCAAAAATGCGTGATTTATGAATTGCTTATACAATGACTGCTGCATTCATATACAAATGTTTGTGACATGTGTAACTGATTGTATGTGGTGCTGTGGTGAGTGGTGACAAATCTTTAGGAAATCATTTGTTATTGTTACAATGTACATCATACTTGAATGTATTCAGAGCGCAACTACTCAATCTCAATTATCTTTAAACACAAGTTAAAAAAAGATAAGAAAACAGTGACTGAAAGGGTCATGGCTGCATAGCAACAACTTGATAAACATTGGGACTTGTGTCCTGGAAAAGTTTTTCCAACACAACCTTATTTGGTCATGTGGAGCAACACCGGGAAGCAGCTGCTCTCTCTTTGATCGATCGCAAACACCTCTTTGACACTTGTTTATCTAAAAATGAGTCTCGTCCATTTTCTTCATCATTTAATAGGAAGACCGTCTCATTTTGTGATTGGGTTAATGATGGACTTTAGAGGTGCTATAACTAGTGTTGTTATATAGGATAGAAAGGCCCTGGCACATCTGTACATTTGCTAACAACCGCCTACTAGCTGCATTCACATCTAACCCTGGATACTTACTAATGTAATTTGTGGAAGCATTTATTTCCCAGTGCACTACATCATCAACCAGCACATTGATTTTGATAAATAATCCACTTGCAAAGCTAGCAGTTCCTAACCTTTCATCAAGTCAGTCAGCAAAAACACAGACAGTATACAAATAGCAAAAGTACACAACACTGGAATGCATAGACACAAAGAAGACATGTGCTTCAAAAGATGTTTGAACACTTTGAGAGGATGGTTGAATGTCTTGCAACGTTTTGTGTAACCTTCAGTAGATTTGTATAAGAATGAACTGGCTGTTTATTAGTCGGCTTTTTACACAAAACCCCAACTATGTCTCCTTTTGATATAATGCTGCCCTTGCAGACTTAAATATTGTGATGCAAAAACCAATTGGATTCATCCTAAGCAATCTGATCAGGAGATTATTATGGGACTGACTTTTTACTTTAAATCACAGCTAGGATGGGTCATGATGGCATTAAAGGAGCAGATAGATCACCCTGCATTACCTTATAAAGCCAAATACAAACGTCACAGTATGGAAAGAACCGCTGTACACTGCTATAATTGGTAGCATTACATTTTAAGCATTTTGTGTGCTTCATAGCTGTTTGCCAACATAGAGTTTGGAGCACAGTGACAGACTGCAACTCATCAGACATCAGAGAGGGATAGAAAATTGCATGCACTAATGTCTTTCTTTTGTCAAGATATCAAAACAAACAATCAAAGTGGAAAGAATAAAATCGACATACAGACTAACAAATTAAGAGTGTTGTGCAGTGAATGTCCAATGAATGGCATGTGGAAATGATTTACAGGCTCTATTCTGCCTGTAGATGGGAAGACTGTAAAGAACAGATACATTTCCGGCGTATTGTCCAGGCATTCATGTAGATGCCATCAAACAGGTTGAAAAATAATTGTTTTGGTGTTTTTGGGGGGGGCAGATGAGTGTTGGGAGTAGCAGGAGAGTTTGGAGTAGCAGACATGTATGCAATACATATATGTAGTAACAACTTCTAACAAAAATCCCACAATTTAAATTGTTTCTTTTATTTCAGCTGTCAGTCAGTGAAGGCATACCCTATTAGTGTAAGAGTGCAACGTTCAAAGTACAGTACTGTAGAGGCTCATGGTGCTTGCCCTCCAGGGCAGCCCTTCCTGTGTTTTTAAATCAGCGAAGAGAAGGTGTTAGCTCTGACCTCCCAGAATAATCCTCCCCTAGGTCCCCTCTCAACCCAGTCAGATTTCACTTAAAAAAGAGGTTGTGTTCTATCATGTGATCTCTTCCCCTTCTCTATTCATATTGGATTTACTTATATTATCAGTTAAATTGATGATGATGTTGATTATGCTAGTATTAAACTGGCAAGACATTAGGTGTCCTTGACTGAACAGTTGACTTTCTTGGCTGTGTATCCCAAAGCTACTGGCCAAAGAACAAATTGCTCCCCCTGACAGGGAGTCTTTGCATGATGCTGGGGAATGGAGAAGGACATCAGAGAGAGCTAGAATCCAGTGAGAGATTGCATGCACTAATGTCTTTCTTTTGTCATGACATCAAAACAAGCAATCTGAGAGGAAATAATAAGATCGACATACAGACTAACCGAAAATTGTATGTAGCCTGTCTTTCTTGAATATTTTGATGTATATAGCTATTTCAGGATGAGGAGTTTCATTTGGTTCAGTCCATTCACAAAGTATTAAGTTATAGTTATTTGAACAGATTTCTTCTTTGGCATTGGTAAAACACACTGTCAATGTATTGGTTGTACAATGATGAGGAGGTGAGTTAGTCACATTGTATAGGGTTGCGTTTGCCAAAAAAATCTGTTAGTCTTGGCTGCTTAGGCATTGTAAAGCCATCCAGCTCAATTAAGGAAGCAATTCATCTTTTATGAACTTATTCCAGTGCTATTTACTTTATTTAGCGAATGAAAATACAGTAAACAAAGTTGAATAAAAAGACTAAAGAAAAACTGGTACTATGACTACTTTGAGTAGAAAGATGGGCATGATGTTGAAAAAGAAGGAAAAGAAAGTTAGTCTGAGGAGAAAGAATATTAAGCGATTAGAATGGGAGGGAGATAGATAACATATCCAAGGAGTATTAGCCAGATGGACAGTGGAAGGAAAGCCGTAGGCAACGTGTGAAAGAAAGAAAATATAAAACGAGAATATTTATTACGAGGACAGTCTGAACAGAGGAAGGAGGGACATTTATCAGTAAGAGAGAGGAGAGAGTCTGAATCAGAGACAGACAGAGACAGACAGAGAGAAAGAAAGAGAGAGAGAGAGAGAGAGAGAGAGAGAGAGGATGGGCAGAAAAGGAGGAGAAGTGGGCGGTAGGGAGGCTTACCAGAAGAGAGAGAGAAGTAAGGGGCAGGCTTTGCCTTTTCTGGTAGTTGAAGCCTCTGAAGAAGCATGCAGGAATTCTTTGTGCAGCAGCAGGGCCCCAGATATAAACCAGACTGTAGAGTTGATATAGTGTGAGAGGAGGGAGTGCTACTGATGGACTAAGCTTCGCCAAAGCCAAAGGTACTGTAAAAAAACAAGGGATCCTGAACCCCAACAGTGAATATGCTGATACTTCTGGGTGGCCTGTCATATTAAATTGTGTTTTGCAACCGCTATACAGCTGATTATTTTTAATCTTGATCTTTAATTGCTGAGTGACTTTGACAAACTTGCCTTTTCATAGCACTAATGTTATTCTCGCAGCGAGATCTAAATTATGTAAAGATGGAACCTCATCTTCTGAGGCTTTGACTACTAACTTTAGTTTTTATTGTTTCTGTTGTTTTAGTCATCTCTAATCAAGGTATTTTTCAAACTTGTGATATCTGTTTTACGTAACTAATTAATAGAAACAACATTTTAGAAATGAATTATTCTGAAAATAATATTCTAATTATATGTTCATCAAGCCAATCGGCCATTTTGGATACTGCTATCGTGTTGAATTATCAAAAACATTAAATTGTTGACTTCTTTTTCACACCTTGTTCCTGGTTGAAGCTACAAAAGTATGTCACATCAGCAAGCACAGTGGCATTTTGCCTTTTCCTCATAAAGTTGTTTATGTCTGCTTACTGTACTGTATGTGTCAGTGGATAAAAATATGTATCCTGTCATTTGTGTGTTAAAGTGTGAACCCAAGGAGAGCCTGTCCCAGCCATCATGGATGACGACTTTGAACGGCGTATGGAGCTCAGAAGGCAGAGGCGAGAGCAGACGCGTGTTGAGAGGTGACTGTGTACAGAGCTGTACACACACTGCACAGAACACGCACACACACACAGAATAAAGATATTAATCAAGTACGGTCAAATGTACCTGCAGGGGTGCTCAAACACACACACACACACACACACACACACACACACACACACAAATACATACCAAGGACGCACATTTATTTTGCTAGCTAGCTTTAGTATGTTAAGGACGCAATTCCGAGCATAGCGTCTTGTTGTAATGAAAACAACAGATGTGAAAAGCATAGTAAACTGTTAACAAGTGCATAATAAAGTATTTATTGACCCTAATAAGACATTGTTAAGACCCTTGGCATTCTAGCTGTCAATTTGTTGAGGTAATCTGAAGAAATTGCACTCCATGCTTCCTGAAGCACCTCCCACAAGTTCAATTGGCTTGATGGGCACTTCTTACCATACGGTCAAGCTGCTCCCAAAACAGCTCAACAGGGTTGAGATTTGGGGACTGCGCTGGCCATTATAGACAGAATACCAGCTGACTGCTCCCTCCCTAAATAGTTATTGCATAGTTTGGAGCTGTGCTTTGGGTCATTGTCCTGTTGCAGGACAAATTTGGCTCCAAACAAGGGCCGTCCAGACGGTATGGCATGGCGTTGTAAAATGGAGTGATAGCCTTCCTTATTCAAGATCCCTTTTACCCTATACAAATCTCCCAATTTACCAGCACCAAAGCATCCCCAGACCATCACATTTCCTCCACCATGCTTGATAGATGGCGTCAAGCACTCCTCCAGCATCTTTTTATTGTGTCTCACAAATGTTCTTCTGTGTGATTCAAACACGTCAAAGTAGTTTTTTCCAATCTTCCTCTGTCCAACGTCGGTGTTCTTTTCCCCCATCTTAATCTTTTCCTTTTTTTGGCTTCAGATAGGGAATTTTCTTTGCTATTATGCCTAGAAGGCCAGCATCCAGGAGTCACCTCTTCACTGTTGACGTTGAGACTGGTGTTTTGTGGGAACCATTTAATGAAGCTGCCAGTTGAGGAGCTGTGAGGCGTCTATTTCTCAAACTAGAGACTCTGATGTACTTGTCCTCTTGCTCACTTGTTTACTGGGGCCTCCCACTTCTGTTTCTATTCTGGTTAAAGCCAGTTTGTGTTGTTCTATGAAGGAAGTAGTACACAACGTTTTATGAGATCTTCAGTATCTTGACAATTTCTTGCTTGGAACGAGAATAGACTGACAAGTTTTAGAACAATGACCAGTTTCCTGACCATTTTGAGACTATAATGTGCTAACATACTTGCACAAGAGTTTTCTAATTATCAATTACCCTTTTAACATGATAAACTTGGATTAGCTAACAAAATGTGCTATTGGAACACAGGAGTGATGGTTTCTGAAAATGTGCCTCTGTACGCCTATGTAGATATTCGATAAATTAATCTGCCCAAAAAATTCTAAAAAGATATAATAGTCATTTACCACATTAACAATGTCTAGACTATATTTCTGTTCAATTTAATGTTATTTTATTTGAAAAAAAGGTAATTGACCCCAAACTTTTGAGCGGTAGTGTATATATATATATATATATATATATATATACATACCAACCAGTTACAAACACAACCCACATGTAATCCTTACACAGTTGATCTACCCTGGGACCAGCCTAATGCATTGTTTGCCTCTTGTATCACACAATATGGTCGTCGGCAGAAGTTTACCGCTGCAGAAACTTGATACCTAAAAACAAATTGCGCGATATAAAGCGTTTTCCGTCCGGTCCCCTGCCATAAAAGGTCAAGTGCAATGTCAGATTTCATATCAGCCATTCCTTTGACTGGAGGCCCAGTCTGCTACACCAGTCTCCTAGCGCTCTGTGTTGCTTCCCTGCTACAGCGTGGCGAGGCCTGAGGAATTGCTGCAGACTCTGGAATGTTTTGCTGCTGTTTGCCTTTCAGGGCTCAATATTATGGCTGAATATTTCCAAGCCTCTGTACTGGGATTCTTCTCTCTTTTTTTTCCTTTTCTTTTTCACATTTTCGATTAATCTCTTTTTGTATAAAAAATCTGCAATTTGTTCTGTTAAGGAGTCAAGAGAAGTTGTAGGCAATAATACCCATCCTAGATCAATGGACCATTTTAAACTTACATTTCTTCATATAGCTGGGTATACATTAGCTGGGTTTATAAAGGTGCTTTGAAAATAAAATCTACTTCCTCATTTTAAGGCAGGCTTGTCCTAGCCATTGACACACATTCATTAGTCCAATCCCCATGTTATTGAAATCAATACTTTTCTGCAATCCAGAAAAAAACATATTTATTTTGATACAATCAAGAGTTTGTATGAACTGGTACACGCACACACACACACACACACACACACACACACACACACATACACACACAATACAAATCTGCCCAGGCAAACCTACACGCCTCACTTTACCATGAAGCACATAAGAGACACATTGAATTCAACACAGTTGCTTTTTCTGTATGAAATTTCAGTTAGGAAACAACTAGGCCAGTTCTAATTTCAGAAGGTGGTTTCATCAGACTGTGATGTGTGCACCCTGTCCCTTCTTTGTCATGTCGCTTGTACAGACTCTTATGAAGTATTGGACAAAAGAGTTTGATATTAGTGTTTATTGGCTGTTTTCCTGCTGTTGTGCATTTGAACTGTTGTTCATCTTCCCAGGACTGTTTGCATGTGTAGGTCCTGTAACCTATGAGTCTCACATCAGCACAGGCCCTCTACATCTCCTATAGTGTGAATGTGTCTGTTCACACAATGCCACACAATCCTGAACCTTGTTGGCATGAATACAAATTATTGTCTTTTTTTTTATTGTCTAAAAGCCAGTTCTCCCAAAATGTAGGCGATTGTATTATAATATCTCAAATGAGAAAAGACAAGTTTGGAAAAACGTAAAATATTTGGAATTTGTTTGGTTCAAAGTTTGGAATATTAGTGTGAATTTATACCAAAAGTACCGTTGAATTTCACACTTAATTTACATACCAACATAAGCCAGAAATATTTAAGGTGCTCATTTTATTTACTGGAATTTAGTGGTAAGAGCTGCAGACAGCCATTCCACAATAGTACTTTCATAATATCAAAACGTCTTCAACAATTCTTTATGTAAGGGACTACAATTTTCTGTAAATTACAATGAATAGAATAAAACATAGTTTGAAGAAAGCATTTCCACAGTGGTAATACTGTGTGTTCAGTTAATCAAGTCCGTACAGTAATAAACACAAGGTTTATGTTCCGTCTCAGGCATTGGATGTAAGTACATTCACTCCCTGTAAAATGTTCATGGTGTTCTCTTACTGGGCAACCTTGCTGTTGACATGAATTAGATGGAGGTTAGAGTGGGAGAGGCATTGATGTCATCGTATGGATATGTATGTGTTGCCTTGTTTCAGTACGAGCTACGGTATGACCAATGACGATGACGAGGAGGCAGCGCGAGAGCAGAGGAGGAAGGCACGCGAGGAGCGGATGAAGAGCCGCGAGGCCGAGGAGTCGACCAGCACTGAAACCGAGGTCATAGACACTAGCATGTACGTTGGAAGCAGATGGGTGGCAGAAAGAAACCCCTCAAAAACACGTTGGTTGGTCAATCCTTAAGGCTGGAAGTGTACATCGAACATTTCACAGCTTTACGCCACTTCCTCCTGATTCTAAGTTGGATGGGCTGGATTACTTGAAATTCTTGAGAAAACATGGTTTGCTGGAATATGTCTGTAGTAAGTTGGTATTTTTCGGAAAATAGCAGTTAATATCAAATTAAACACAAATAATTGAGCATACCTAACCATTGGATGGTATCCCTGGTAGGCAGTGACAAATCTGTTTAACATGCTCAAGTCTAATACATGACCTTCTGTCTCCTCTGCTACAGTGAGACGACCTCTGCCACTTCAGGAGCTGATGAGGACGACCAGGTCCTACTTGATCGCCTGTCCAAGAGAGAGGAACGCAGGCAGAAGAGGATGAAGGAGGCTCTAGAGAGACAGAAGGAATTTGATCCCACCATCACCGCCACCACCAACGGTACAGACACCACCCAAGAGGATCCGGATGAGGAGCAGAAGGAGGAGAAATCATCACAGGAGGAGGTGACCACAGCCGAGACAAACTCCTGGAGCAAAGAAGATGGAGGAAAGGTAGAGGAAGAGTCGGTATATCTCACTAATGTGGAGGAAGCAGAGGAGAATAAAGCGGAGGAACCTAGGTTAAGAACATCCAAAAAAGAGGTATGAATTAACCATTTGATCCCGTTATCGCAATTTTCATCATGTGTTATTTCAAGAAACTGACAAAAAATGCATGTATTTTAATCTATAGGAGGAGGTTGAGGACAAATCTGAGATAGAGGTAGAGATATCTATTCTAGGGCAAAGAGATGGTGAGGGTGAAAAAGAAGAGGTAGTGGAAGCTGAGGTGAGCAATGAAGAAGAAAAGGTAAGAAAAGAAGAGGAGGAGAAACAGAAAATGGAGATGGAGGAAAGGATAAGGAACGAGGAAGAGGTAAAACTCAAAAAAGAGATGGAAAAAAGATTGGAAAAAGAGGAGCAAGAAAAACTAAAAAGGGAGACAGAAGAAAAACTGAAGAAAGAAGCAGAGGAACTAAAAAAGAAAGAGGCTGAAGAAAAGATGAAGAAAGAAGAGGAAGAAAAACAACAACAACAGAAAGAGGCGGATGAAATACTGAAAAAAGAGGTAGAGGAAAAGGGGAAAAGGGAGGAAGAGGAAAAGATGAAAAAAGAGATTGAAGAAAAACGAAAACAAAAAGTGGCGGAAGAGCTTATGAAAAAAGAGGAGGTAGAAAAGCGCAAAAAGAAGGAGGCAGAAGAAAAGACAAAAAAAGAGGAGGAGGAAAAACGGAAAAAGAAAGAGATGGAATCTTTGAAAAAAAAAGAAGAGGTATCTGTTTGATTTTTAGGGCCGTTTTGCTAACATGCACTTCAAAATAAAGCCTGGATAACTCAACTTTTAACTCTATCTCAACTATACTGTTAATCTACAAACAACAAACGCATTGTGAAAATTGCATAAGTTAACTTTCATGTCCTGAGGAAGGCATACGGTTGCGTTATCCTGACTTGGTTGGCTGGTTTGCCAATACTGCTGCACATTTCCAGTATCAGCAAAGTGTTTTGCTTGCCATAAGGACAGTCGTTTGTTGTGTCCAGAACATGTCACAATGCTCTCACAGTGTGTGAAAAGTGCATACTACACAATTTAATTCACCGTTGTCTTATTTCAAGTTAGCTTTTCAGTAGGCTTCTAATGTGCATGTCTACTACGACAGCACTGTTTGTCCTGTTTGATCGATGCTCTGTGTTTTCCATTCATCTTAATCAATAGGTTGTTGAGGAGAAGCCGAAAAGACCTGGCCTAAAGGTAACTTAAAGGTCATCTCACATCTTTAAAAGATCTGATCTGCTATTACGTGGACCAAAAATAAATGCAAATCAGTCCTTTTTCAAAAGTGGGCCCCTCTTTCCAAACAGCAGAATGCTAAGGACGACAATGCTTCCAAACAGAAGAAACCAGAGCCGACCTCCAGGTGACATAGCCCTTATGAAGCCATCTTAGAGTTGTAGAGTCAGAAGTTTATTGTTACTTGAACTCTTAACATTGGTACCCTCTTAGAATTTCCCCTGAGGCAGAGGACCAGGAACGTCTGGAGGCGGAGCGTAAGCTGGAGGACCTGAAGCGTCGCCGGGACAACGCTGACAGCGAGGAATTTGAGAAGATGAAGCAGAAGCAGCAGCAGGCAGAGGCTGAGCTGGAGGTTCTAAAAAAGAAGAGGGAGGAGAGGAGGAAGGTGATTGAGGAGGAGCAGGAGAGGAAGAAGCAGGAGATGGCCGAAAAGAAAGCTAAGGACCAGGTGGGATAAAATGCTGACTACAACCAAATACACCTTTCTTTAACAAAGCTCTTATAAGCCACACTGTCCTATTGGTGTCCACTATCAATGCGGCACATCTCATGCATATTTAACATACAAATCATTATACTTCAACTCTCAACCTACTGTGTGTGAACAATCTGACACTGCTGAGCTAGATAACAAGCCAGTAGAGGAGCAACATCTAATGGACCCTTGGTGTGGTTCTACCAGGAGGAGAGAAGAAAGATGAAGGAGGAGATTGAGAAGAGGAGGGCAGAGGCAGCAGAGAAGAAGAAACAAATCGGGGAGAGCTCGGCAGAAGATAAGCCTACTTTCTCATGTGTTGGTCCAAAAGGCTCCTCAAAGGTGAGGGATAATAACACTCAAATAAACCAATAGCACCTATCAATGTTCAGTCATAGGCTTTTCTGATTGAATGATATGTTGCCAAAAACTCGAAACCATGGGAGGGTTCTAGCGTGAGAGAAAAGTAAGAGGTGGTACTAATGGCAGGGTCAGAATCAAAAACCTTTTAAACATACGCTAGGTGTTTTAAAAAATTACAAGCAGTTCCTCTGACGGGTAACCTAAGCTCACAAGTTTCAAAGTTTCAGATATATTTGTGTGTGTACACTGTACTGATTGTTTGAATTTATGTTGGTGGGCAAGAGCACACACTTATTCCTAATTACCTGTCCGTGCATCTGCCCGAGTATACACAATCAAGACTATGCGCAGATAGTGCATAAGAGTGCGTTTAGGTGTCGATTCATCAAAAACAGCTTCGAGCTAAGGGCCGACAGAGTTTTGCTTTTACTGGCTCCCTGACAGCCTCCATCCTCTGGCCAGGCCAGCTCTCTGTCACCAGCCAACCAACCATTGTATTCCAACACTAAGACTTTCCCAGTCGCGGCATGGTCTGCCTCTCAACAGAGTTGTCAGGGTGATGGGAGGCCGGGTTAATTTAACTGCCCTGTTTGTGTGAGCCATGTGTTTTTTATCATCTGTTATTCCGTGGTACAGATCGGGGAGAAGGCTGAATTCCTCAACAAGTCAGCACAAAAAAGGTTAGCCGTTCTTAATTTTGACGTTGTATTACAAAAAGTCTATTTCGTATAGTTATTCCAGCTGTGTGTTTTGTTATTAAACATGGTGCAATCTCTAACACAGTCTTTTAAAATGTTCGAAAGGCCCTACGCCGTACTAATTTTCGGTGTTTTCTATAATCCAACAGCAGTTCAGTCAGGGCATCACACACGCCAATTGTTTCCAAGATAGGCAACAGACTGGACCAATACACCACTGCCTTACAGGTGAGACATGCTGCATCCTCATTTACTGTAGATCCACCTTCTCGGTACAGTGGCTACATCCACCATCCTCAGTACTGTAACTACACCCACCTTCTCGGTACAGTGGCTACATCCACCTTCTCTGTACTGTAGCTACATCCACCTTCTCTGTACAGTGGCTACATCCACCATCCTCAGTACTGTAGCTACACCCACCTTCTCTGTACAGTGGCTACATCCACCTTCTCTGTACTGTAGCTACATCCACCTTCCTCAGTACTGTAGCTACATCCACCTTCTCGGTACAGTAGCTACACCCACCTTCTCTCTACAGTGGCTACATCCACCTTCTTGGTACAGTAGCTACACCCACCTTCTCTGTACAGTGGCTACATCCACCTTCCTCAGTACTGTAGCTACACCCATCTTCTCTGTTCTGTAGCTACATCCACCATCCTTAGTACTGTAGCTACACCCACCATCTCTGTACAGTGGCTACATCCACCTATCTGTACAGTGGCTACATCCACCTTCTTGGTACAGTGCCTACATCCACCTTCCACATTTACCACTCCTTCTCCCTCTCCATTTAGTCCAGTGTGGGATTTTTCTCCCTGTCTACCTTTCCAAATGTCATCCTAATGTTTTGGGATTTGTTTGTTTTTTGGTGTCCATAGAGCAACAAAGAGGTGAAGTCACCTAAGTCCCCCATGTCAGACCTTCCTTCAGGCGGCATGCGCAACATCAAGAGCATGTGGGAAAAAGGAAACGTCAGCAATGCCGAAAGTGCTTCACCCACAAATAAAGCAAGTAACAGACAGGGATACAATATATAGAGAGAACCAAAGACATGCAGCCTTTTCAGAAGTGGGTTCTAAAATATTACAAGGGAAACCCTCGCTCTCATTTCTCAGGATGCTCCTGGTGTTAAAGTCGGTGTTGCCGGGCGTGTCAACAACTGGCTGGCCAAACCTCCAGAGGCGGACAAGGCAGAGCCAGCACCTACAAAGCCTGCGGTAAGGCC
Organism: Aplochiton taeniatus; assembly: GCA_017639675.1. Classification (NCBI taxonomy): domain Eukaryota; kingdom Metazoa; phylum Chordata; class Actinopteri; order Galaxiiformes; family Galaxiidae; genus Aplochiton; species Aplochiton taeniatus. Next base: position 12,537,739 of record CM030181.1, on the reverse strand, counting down.
TGGTCTAAAATGTGCTGTACTCATTGAGTATTGTGTGAAATGTGCTACTGTGACAAAAAAAACTAAATGAATACCAAGATAATGTATTATAGTGTATTATCGAAACTGTCATTACGTGATTTTCACATATACACCTTAGCTTTTTGTTGGCTGAATAGTTTCTGTCATCTTGAGTTTTAACCAGGCTGTGTTGTACACGGTAGTATAACGCCACCCCATGGACAAACCCTCTCAAACCGACACAACAGAGGGCTTCTCCCCCAGTTCTACATTCCTCCATGTCTCAGGAATACCCTGACGTAGGATACTTTGTTTGTATCTATACTCTATCTATGGTACACTATTATTTATGTTATTATCTAATCAAAGTAAACAACAGGTAACTCACAGCCCAATGCTCATGTGTGAAATGTACCAATATACAAGTGTAATTTGCCTCATCCACACACACACACACACATATATTTATATACACACACACTTATATATATATATATATATATATATATGTATATAGGAGTTATTTTTGTATGATCTTAGTACTGCTGCTCACACAATTTCCAGATAGGGACCGTGTCAGTTTAAGCCAAACCACAATGGAAAAATTTAACATTGACTGCAAGATCACAGTTCCCTTTGGAGTTCTCCTTGAGCCCAAGATAGAAGGTCCAGCTCCCTGAATAAGAACAGGTGCACAACCACTTACAAGCAGCAACATAACAACAAGATATGAGTTCTATGTGTTCTCAAATGTAGTGAAGATCCATACCCGATCTAATTATACTTTACAAAATGAGACAGTATATCACCTAACAAGAAAGTCATCATTGCTTTTGCCAATTTTTTTACTACTGCTAAATCATCTTTTATTTCTTGTCGGCCAAAATTCAAATAATGAAATTACTAGTTCTTACTACTGAACACCCTGTGTACAAAGTGACTTATTACCTCTTCTTAATTATAACCATTTGTTGTTTTATGCACTCTCTTTGGCTTTGGTTGCAGTTTTCCTATCCTTGGTATTCTTCTGTCTGACTTACCTTCCTTCTTGAGTTTTCTTTCCTTGCGTTTGCTTGCTCCTCACAAAAGATAAGGTATCACAAGTTGTTTATAGCCTCAATTTCACATATATTTGTACAGTTTCAAAATAATTTTTTTGCATCTTTTGTGCGCAATAAACCTTGAACTTTGTTGAAATAAATGTGGAATGGTTTATGGAATGGTTTAATACAATGTGTTTGGTTTAAAAAAGGAGCTGAAATCTGGTGATGTCGGCAACAAAAAGGGCTTATGGGAAACCAAGAAAAGCTCCACTCCAGCTAAGGTAAGTCATGTATTTGAATAGGTATTAAACAATATTTTTAAAGTTATTTGACCTCAAATGTTTGGTAATCTGCTCTACACAGCCTCGTACCCTATGCTCCCCCCTCCCTCAATCTATGTATGTCTGTTGTTTTTTCCTACTATGACCCAGAGGATAAAAATAGCGTTGTATGTGAAGTTCTGATATATTTATTCTGATGTGGCGATCCATTTTGACCAGACTTAGTTATCTGTACTATCTTAGATTATAGATATAAACTTTATTCTATGAAATGCTGTGCTCACTGTTCTTTTAACTCTGTTACCATAACTTTGAACTGACAGTAAAACTGACAAATCAAAAAATAATGATGGCGGAACATAGATGGTCAATGACTGCACCCTGAACACAAATGGAAAAGTATAGTAATAACTCTCTACCTTAACCCCCTGCCCACCATTTTGTAGGTAACTGTTGGAAGCAAGAACAAGGGTGAGTTACTTTGTGAGTGTGTGCATGTATGAATATGTGCGTGTGGGTTAGCTTATTTTACCCATTGTGATGTTGCTCCTGATTTATGGGTATAGAATATTCAAGGTTAGGTTAAAAAGTGGGTGTGCAGTTTCTTAGAGTGACTCAACAATGTCAGCTTGATTTACATTTATCATGGACCAAGGCCACATTTAACCCCCTTTGTGCCAAGCTAGCTGCCAATCGTAAATCAGACCTGTTGCTCCCACTTCTCGGGACATGGGCTCCTTCAAATGTCAGCGCTTCTGAATTGTGATCTATATTTAAGGCGCTGGTCGCCATGACCTTGTATTCCAGTATAAAAGCATCCAGACTCCCGAGATGGTTGCTGTGTTTTTGTGATGCATCACTCACCCCGCACCACCTGCCTGTTCCGCACCACGGCCTGTTCCGTGCCGAGTGTTGGCAAGCTGATATGCATGCCATAGTGCAGCTGCTTGATTGTCACATTATGCTTTTGTGCTGTGCCGGATTACTAGCCGTTTATCCAGCAAAGCAGCCCTCTTAGTGGGCTTATTCACTCAATGCTCAGGACAAATGCTTACTCTCATATGTTGGTGTAGTAGCCAAAGTACATGATTATTGTTAATTAGAACCTGTTCTTCCTCTGGTCAGTCCTCACACACACACGATATAATAACCAGCTGTGTATTAGAGACAGGAAACAAGAGAAGTGTTCAGTTGTGTCACCCTGCATGGCGAACCCACTTTTACAGCCAGGCTAATTCTTCAGCAGAAATAGCCCACAGGGGAACAAAGTGAAGGGCAAATGACCGTGTTACATCTATCAATCAGTCAAAGCAGTGCCAATGCGAGGACTTTGGGGTATGTGTCAGGGAAGAAGAGTTGTCTCTGATATACAACAACACACATGGTTGTATGCTCGCAAACAGACAAACGTAGAAACACACGCAAGGGACGCAAGTAAAATTGTTGATTAACAGTGTGAAGATTAATCCCTATTAACACCTAATAAACTGAATTTTTAAAAGAAGCATTGATTAACGTATTGACTTATGAGAGCTATTGCTCTATGTCCTTCTTTTTATGTCTTTCAGCAGGTGCAGGACCTTAAATCCTGAGGAAAAGATTTCTGACCAAATGCTATGTGTATTAATCACCTGGAATATCTACATAATCACCACAAAGTTCAGCTGAGGTGCTCAGTACAAGGAAGGCGGGAAGTGGAAAGATTTCAAAAGGGAAACAATGCATGTGAAAAGCATTTTCATGAGTGCTCGAAATGATATTGTAAAAGTATTAAGCTTTTGCCCCATCGCTAAAAAAGTTGAAAATACAGGTTGTTCAAATGTTCCATTAAAGTTATCGTGTTTGCTTTAATTTATATAATAAAAAAAAAAAAAAATAAATAAAATATACATATATATATATATATATATATATATATAAATATATTCAAATCAATACGATTGTTATGCTATCCCACTTAATTGGTGTGGACGTAATTTCTTCAGGGGTTTAAGGGTTTAAGGGTTCTTTTAAAATACCTTACTATTTGGAAATTCTAAACCCCCTATATCAACATGGTAACTTCATGGAAATATTCATATTTATATGTTAAATGTCCTTTAAAACCAAATGAATATTTTACATGACCATATTGTATCTTTTGACCGACACACATAGTCATCTGTTCCCAAAAATGTCAATACTTTTGTTTGATTTTTTAAAGGTTACTCAAATTTTCAAAAATCCACAATCTGTTCTCTTCTTATTCCTCCACAAACCCTACATACAACTGGTTCAACCTGTCATACGTTTTTGCACGTCTACTCTGCTCACAATTTGATGTTTTGGTCTTTCAATAGCATATTCATCATGTTTAGTTGAAGATTGCACAACTTTTGTTATTGTCACTATTTGTGTTATTGCTGATGATTCACTTGGCTGTTTGATTGCAGTCACAGATAGCCTTGTATTGACTGTTTGTGTTATAGTATATATTCCCACTAAGCTGGATATGGAGTGATTTGCCTGTAGAAACTTGACAATGCACTGACTAAGTGGAGCTGTATTCAAGATATAAAAAAGCATGGTAGTGCCTCCACAAAGCTCTCCAAAAACCCTGGTAGGGCGTTACTTATGTTGTATGTCTATTCACACTAACAAGAGCTTATTGTAAGTAATACATCTATCGTCAAAGACCAGCATAATACAAAAGCTCTACCGACAGGGAGAAAGAGATATAGCATATAGATTTCTATGAATGTTCCATAAGCGTGTAACATTTGTTCACATCTAGTCTGATGGGGTTGCTTTGTTTGACTATTGTGAGAGAAACAGCAATAAAAAAAAGAAATAAAAAAACAGACTTTTGTTATTTGTGATTTGATTGACAGCACAGTGAATTGGAGACAAGTTGTCAATAAATTCACAATTAATGGAACCATGGAATGGTAAAATGTATGGGGTTGATGAAAGCTGAGGATAGATGTATGACAGTGTGACCGGGCAAATTGTGTGTGAGTATCTCTGTAGGGTTGCATGTGACTGTTTGTGTGTGTGTGTGTGTGTGTGTGTGTGTGTGTGTGTGTATGCATGTGCTTATGTGTGTGTGAAGATGAGGATCTATTGTTCCATATTCTAACTGGTATAAATAAGCAATTAACATCCAATCATGTTTTGTGGCATGCAAAGAAATGCTGGGCAGGCCCAGTTGATTCTGATTCAGCAAGAACAGTCCTTCAACAATTACATAGAGTGGGATATTATAGTAGGGTTGCAGTGCATACACCCCTCATTTAAAAAATGTATGCACATTTGAGAGTTCAGTGGTGCAAAAACAATAGGCACTGGTCTACAGGGATGTTGAAAAAATTTGATGAGTCATCCTTCTCCATGTTCTTGACAAGTGGGCAAGACTGCATGTGTGGCGTACACCAACAGAACGGTACAGGCCTGAACGCTAGACCCATACATTGAGAGGATCCAGTGGCTCTGTTATGCTGTAGGGGGCATTTTGCTGGAATGGCTTGGGTCCACTTATCCATTTAGATGGAAGGGTCACTGCCAGGTTGTTCTGAGTGATTACCTTTATCCTATGAAACATTTCTATCCTGATGGGAGTGATCTCTTCCAAGATGACAATGTCCTCATCCATAGGCTATGAGTGGTCACTGAATGGTTTGATGAGTATGAAAATTATGTGAATCATGCTATGGCCTTCGCAGTCACCAGATCTCAACCCAAAATGTCCCCAAACACCTATGGGAGATTTTGGGCCAACGTGTTAAACAGTGCTCTCCAACGCCATCATCAAAACGCCAAATGAGGGAATATCTTTTGGAAGAATGGTGTTCCCTCACTCCAGTAGAGTTCCAGAGACTTGTAGAATAAATGCAGAGGCACATTGAAGCTGTTATGGCGGCACGTGGTGGCCCAACACTTTACTAAGACAATTTATGTTGGTTTACTCACTTTCTGTCAACAAACTACTTATTTACATCCACACTTCAGTATAAACCATACCAGGAAAAATAAACACAGTAAACTATAACAAATATTATGGATGCCCATTTCCACCGGTGAAAGAAAAACAAAAAACCTTGATAATACAAAATATACCCATGGTAAGTCATAGTTATGAGATAATAAGTCATAATTATGAGATAAAGTCATAATTATGTGATAATAAGTCATAAGTATGAGATAGCCAGTTGACATTATGAGATAATAAGTTGACATTGCGAAATATTAAGTCATAATTATGAGATAAGAAGTCAATATTATGAGAAGGTAAGTCATAATTATGATATAGTAAGTTCAAGTTATGAGATAGTACGTCATAATTATGAGATAAGAAGCGTAGTAGTAGTATACTCGCAGAAGAAAAGACAACTATGCGAGGATGAGCCTTTTTAGCCAACGTGGAGTTACGCGTTCGAGTCAATGTGTTTAATGCATACCTTGACCTGAAACCTGTCGTTACTAAGCTTTCTGTAAGATTTAAAAGTTTAAGGGACACTGATGTTTCTACTCTTGTGTCAGCAAAAGATGATGAAATAGTGAGAGGGCACACACATTCATACTTTGCACCTTTCCAATATCAATAAGTGTTTACACACATCTGGACAGGGTGTAAGCAATTGGTAAATGAGCGTGGCATTTTGTATGGTTATTTGTTTAGTTTTCAGTGATGTGTCTGTGAAGAACTGCGTTTAGTGTTTTCAATACGAGATATTGTGCTTGTAGTTTTGCTGACTTGGTCTAAAGGCTAGGTTCACGAGTGAATGGTTTCAGGGATTGGCCCTCAAGAATCAGTCTTAAGTCTTTAAGCAATTAAAGAAACAGACTTTGTTCTGGTTTCCCTAGAAATAAAAAAAATTAATCATTTAGTCAGACAAACTCATCCGTCTTAAACATAATTAAATGTTAATACAATTCAGTTTGGTATGGTTGGGTCAGCGAAGTATTTTGAAGCGCACACATAGGCTACATCAATCCCCCTTTGGAACAGATTAGCAGACCCAAGATGGCATTTGGCATGGAGGTCGGAGCATTTTCACCTCATCCAGCATCGGACAAGCACAGATACTTTGACATCAAATCATTTAACTACCTGCATACTCCCTCATTGACATGGCATTTAATTGCAAACAGGTAGTGAATGATTGGTGTGTACACACTGTATGGCGGCTTATGTCAGCAGCACACAGACTTCAAGTTATCTGCCTGAGCTTTCGCTAAATGCTCCAAATAAGACAAAAAAAATCTACTCCTGTGTCTTTTTCATTTGAGCTCACTCAACTTTTCATAAAAGCCTTATTTGAATGATTACTAATATTCTACTGTAATGTTACTAATGGTTATTTTATGGTTGTTACTATTAATGTCACCAGGACTTCTGCATCCTCATTCTTTGTGACGATAAGTTGGTGAAAATATTCCGGAAGCCTAATCATCAGATTATTAATTAATTGAATCAATTATTTGTTTACTCACTTACTAGGCAATATAGTATAGTATACATATTTATCATTTTATTTCTGCAATTGGCACCCTGGTTAATTACATATACAATTTTAATTAACATTTTGAGCTCAAGAGTATCCAGGAAATCTGACCACCCTTCAACAAACGCATGTAGTTTGCAACATTATCTTTGACAAGAAAGCTTTTATACAACTGGATACCCAAAGACAAAGATTCGCTGTTTAGCCTAGATAGAATTCTACACCAATTCCAGTGAAAATATATCAAACAGTCAGAAAAAGAAAAGGACAAGACAAATTCTTTTCTTCCTTTTTTGTTTGTGGGAAGCCTAGCTTCTATTGGCTTTTTGGGGAATCGCCACTAAGCGTTCTGCTCAGACAAAACATTCAGTCTGGCTGGCTCTAAAGCTGAACAGTGGTCAATACTTTCCTAGGTAGGAACAGTGTGTGTGTGTGTGTGTGTGTGTGTGTGTGTGTGTGTGTGTGTGTGTGTGTGTGTGTGTGTGTGTGTGTGTGTGTGTGTGTGTGTGTGTGTGTACGTACATGAATTCCAACTGGTGTGAGAAAGTGACTTACATTTTTAGCAACATTGTTCTGCATGCAAAGGGTATAGTGAAAACAAAAATGTGCAACATCAGCATTAAGCTTCCGTGATTGAAAGTAAAAGCAATTTTGTCAACATCTAGATGAAAAATTACTACAATAGCCACATTTTGTGCTGGTTTCCAATCATTCTAAATAGGTTACCTTTAACACTGAAACCTACTACTTGTGGACAGTTTTCATTGAGTGTTTGGGTCATTGTCTTACAGGCAGCCCAGGGGAAGATGAGTTCAGCTTGGGTGTAGCCTTCACCATGCTACAGTAGCCTCTGCCAGCTCAAGGGCCATCCATCCTGCATGTGATAATGTATCCTGTTTCATCCAAGCAATGAAAAATAATGGGTATTAGTCTGATACACCCTTGGATGCTTTAAGCTTTCACATATATCTGTGAATAATACTTTTTTGTTTGACCATGTCCTAGCTGCTTATAGAGGTAAAAGGTTTATCGAGTTACCATTCTAATTGGGTAACAACATTAGGCAGCCTCAACAGACATCTTGTCTCTTTTTGATTTTGCTTCATCAATTTAATTTATTCAAGTCACCTAAATACAAAATCGCATGCATCATCTCGTCAGTTGGACATGTGTCAATATTGAGCGGAAACAAGGGAATACCAGCTTAAGGGCTTGAGCAGCATCTGGCGGAGGATGGAGTCAGACATTATCGAATAAGTGTAAATGCGGTAATGACTAATTGAATGGCATTTATGAGTTATGGCCTGGGACGGCTGAAGTGAGTTTGTAACCGACAGTCGTTTGAAAACCATTTTCCTCAAACACATTGCAATGTGTGCAGTGTGATCTTTAAATTAAAACCAGCTTCCCCCCAAAATACTCTTCAAGCAAAACATTAAAATATATAAAACTTTCATTTATCTTCTTTATGGCAATTTGGTGTGCTATTTATTGACTGCAAGCCTTAATGGCGAAACCATAGTAAAATGATTTGGAAAATTCAGTACATGTACCTACAATAGTGTTCCAACCAGCAGAACTATTTTCCTGGAGAAGATAATGATGCACAAATAACTTCATGGTAGCGTCAGAAATTTGCAGTCTACATGTAGTAGCTTCATATTTCACCATGTTTTGGCAGCAATCTGTCAACAAACTGGCAAATATGTAAACAGAAGAACCAGTGGCAGGAAGATGGCCAGACATGCTCAGAACAAAATCCCTTCTCAGACTGGGGTGGGAATTAACATTAACACCACAGAAAAATGGCTTTGCTGTGGTTACTCAGCTCAGGTGACATATCAGATCAACACGCCATTTAGACAACACATTAGTTTAGTTTTATTATTAGTCATAAGTAGGTTAACACAGGGTCAACAATACAATGCAATGTGCAGGGCGGAGTCAGGTCAGCTCAAACAACAAACAACAACAAAATAACTTTAGCAGCAATAACTTTTAAAAATAAAAACCTATAATAATAAATAAATGAGAGAATAAGGGATAAGGTATATATTATATTTATTTTATAATAAATATATAGTTATATTTATATTCAAATTTATATAAGACCATTATACATATGTAAAGTGAGACATAAGTACATCAACGGACAAGTATATTTGTGCAGAGGGTATTTATCAGACCTGGATGTGTAGCGGCGGACCGTATATTAGTGCATTTTTGTCTAAACAATGTAGACAAGCCGGTATGCACAATGAGGCTAACTGGCCATGTCCACCAAAAGCGGTGTCGCGCAGTTTCAATGGAGGGGCATTCTGGGAAGGCAAGCGAAATCTCGAGACCGTTGGCGAAGCGAGCTGGAGTGAGGGAGCGTGTGGACTGGAGAGGCCACTCAAAGTTAAAATGTTCTCAACTTTGTGCAAATTTCAAGCGAACATTTCTAGGCGGTAACCAATCGGGTGTGTACTGTACTGCTGGTCTTATCCAACATCACAACAAACTTGGTTGAGAGGAGGAAAACCTTATTTTTGCAGTGTCCCAATTCCCTGTACTTTATGATTCGACATTAAAATGGTTATTGTGACCGAAACCCCAAAAAATGCAGCTTGGAAGAAGGTCACAGAGAATTTTGGATTTCATGGTGGATATGTGGATATGTAATGTAACATAGATATTGAGCTAACGTTACGTTAGCCAACCTGTACAAATTCATGGGGCTCTTTCTGCATGATCCCGCAACACATAATGTAAAGTAATAATAAATATGGTAGACCTTATTATAGATTTTATTATCTGAATTTGACAGATAAGAATGATAAGCAATTAAACTTGTTTGTGGCTACCATGCCACTGCCAGTCAAATGAATCAGAAACGGCCACTAGCCTGCAGCCTGGTGGGCAAGGCAGTGCGATTGGGACAAAGCAAGCGAGAACAGACGAGCTCGCCGCTTTTTGTGGACATGGCCAGTAACCTAATTTTGTGAGTTCAACAGCCTGATAGTCTGGTGGTAAAAACTGTATTTGAGTCTGGTGGTGCGTGCAGCCATACTCCTGTATCTTCTACCAGACGGTAGCAAGGAGAAAAAGTCTGCGTGGTGGGTAGCAGTGGTCTTTGATTATACTATGGGCCTTCCGCAGGCACCGCTGGTGGAAGATGTCCTGAATGGTTGGGAGACTATTTCCAATGGTGTGCTGTGAGGCTGTCACTACTCTTTGTAGTGATTTGCGACAGTGGGCAGAACAGTTTCCATACAAGACTGTGATACAGCCAGTGAGTAAGCTCTCGGTAGTGCATCTATAGAAGTTTGTGAGGATGCTGCCGTTCATACCAGACTTTCACAGTTTCCTCAGGATGCAGAGCCGTTGGTGCGCTTTCTTAACCACGGTGTCTGTGTGTAGGGTCCAAGAGAGGTCCTCCGTGAAATGGACTCTGAGGAACTTATAGCAGATTGAGGTGTCTAGTCTGAGATCGAGGAGCTTAGTGAGGAGCTTTGAGGGAATAATGGTATTGAATGCTGAGCTGTAATCAATGAACAGCCTTCTCATATACGTATTCCTTTCCTCCAGGTGGATGAAAGCAGTGTGTGTCACCAAGGAGATGGCGTCATCCAGGGTCCTGTTTGGTCTGTGTGAAAACTGTAGAGGGTCCAAGGTTTTCTGGAAGCAAGGAGCAGATATGAGTTTTGACTAGCCACTCAAAGCACTTCATGATGGGTGATGTACGTGCAACAGGGCGGTAGTCATATAAATAGGAGGCCTCTGGCTTCTTGGGGACCGGAATGATGGTGGATGCTTTGAAGGAGGAGGGGACCTCGGACTGACTCAGTGAGAGGTTAAAGATGGTGAAAACCTCCGGCAGTTGATGGCCCGGGATGCCGTTTGGCCCCGGAGTTTGCGGGGGTTCACACTTTTAAAGGACCGTCTCACATCATCTGTTGCTAGGGTCAACGTGACAGCTTCCTTGTCCACAGGTGGACACATGGCGAGTGCTGTGTTTTCCACATCGAACTGAGCGTAAAAGTTCTTGAGCTCATCCGGGAGCGATGCGGTAGGCTGAACAGTGATCCTGTTATTTCTTCTGTAGTCTGTGATACAGCGTAATCCACTCCACATACTTCTGGGGTCAGAGCTAAAATTAGACTCCACTTTGGATCTGTAGTCCCTCTTGGCATCACGTATCGACTTCCGAAGGTCACATCTGGCTGTTCTGTATGCATCAGGATCCCCTGAATTGAAGGCAGAGTTTGGTGCGGATTTCCGGGCTGACCCAGGGTTTCTGGCTGGGGTCAATTCAGACTGTGGCTTTTATATTTTATTTTTTTACATTTTGCAATGGGAATATTATTTCCTTAACCAAACTGGGAGAAAACATACCCAATGCAAACTCTGACTGTGTCATTCCTCAATTTTCTCTATTTTCTATGAAAGTAGAGCTTGGATGAGTCTTTCCTTTCGTCAGTCTGTCATTCAGCGGCCAGACCATCGTGTGTTAAGATAATGCAGAAGAAAATGTGTGGAACGCGAGTTAGAGCCCAAGGGAGGGCACGTAGTCTCCCACTCATACCCCTACAGCAAGATCCTTGATGAGTGAAGAGAACACCTTATGGCTTTTCTGGCATTCTGGCTTTCTGGAACTTACTGGTCTTGACCAGCCATCCAATGCAGGGCTGTAGTTCATTTCAAACAGCCAGACTACTGTTGTCCAACAGAAGAAAATCTGTGAAGTACATGTTAAGCAGTGTTGTCTTTATGAGAAAAGCTGCATTGTGAAATATTGTGGGTGTCAAAGTACACGCCGTTCTTGATGACATCTGAATATGTGTAATTTAAAGGAATATTTTGTGATTTCTGGTGTTGTACCTTTTTCTCTGTGTTTTCTGGAGATTTCCCGACTGTCCAGATTACTGCATGCAACTTTCTGTCACTAAGCAATGATGGGGTTGCAAGCTATTCGTTTTTTACTAAAACTATGCTAAATGAATATGTTGCAAGTCAACCTGTTTGCATGTAGCTAAATGGCCAGAGGGAGAATAAGTGAACCAAAACCCCCAAGTGAATGTAAAATGTAGGTGGATGTCTGGACATATCCAGGAAACACTCAGATAAGGTACAACATAACCATTCCCAAACTATCCCTTCAACGGTACGAGAGTGGTGGCAAGTTGCCAACTGAAGCAGGAAGTTTTAGAGGGTTTTGGTGACCTTATACTAAAGAAAGGGGGGTGGTTTGGTTTCTGTTACGTCTTACTCAGAACATCACCTTGCTGGGGTCCTGTCAAAACCACAAACAATCACTGCTTGGGAAATTGTTTAATCTTATTGATTTTGCAGTGTTAGCAGTTTAGCTGATATCGGTGCACCTGATACCTTACACAGTGAGATGATGAGTGGGTGATAGTCAATGCCCCAACATATGAGAGAAAAATATGATTCTAATACTGTACACATATCAATAGTATGTGTCTTGCAAAACTTTACTTGGCAAATTTTGCAGAGGGAGAGAGAGTGTGTTTCTTGTGTGTTTCAGGCCCAATGAATGTGGATGAGATCTGGTTTCTGGCTCTCGTCAACACATGCCGGATGCCTTGCTCTGAGACCCTGCAATCAGTCAATGTTGTTTTCAATCCCCCACCCTTTCTGCTGCAAAAAAAGTGTTTGGTCAAGCCACAGCATTCCACAAAAAAATTACGTTTATCTACACACACCTAGATGGAGGCTGTTCATTTGATACACCCACTATTTTTCCATATGCACGCCAGACCAAGAAATATGTACATCATCCGTACATTAAGAATGCTTGATTAGTGTGAACAAATATATATTGCGGGAGAAACTAAATTTAACAAATCATCAAAAGTTTTTCACTACGCAAAAAATCCCCATTTATTTTATCCTGGTCACACACTTAATAAGTATCCAAACCTGGGTTTCACATATACGCACGCACGCACGCACGCGCACACACACACACACACACACACACACACACACACACACTATCGTTCAGTTATCACTGAAAACAGGCACAGAAAATTTCAAAGCCTGTAATTACACCAATATTTCTTATCAGAGGGCTGTAAAGGCAATAATACTTTGGACTTACTCCTGTATAAAATTATTAGATTTTATTAGCTTACTCTCTCTCTCAATCTAAATTATCTCTTACTTTTCTCCGCCACAGGTTATTTCTACACTTCCTAGTCTTCTAGGAGCAGGTAATATTATATTCTGTTTTGCTGCAGGGTTATACTGCTAAGAAAGTAAGATTACGAAAGATATTGTATTATTGTCTTGTTATTTTCTTGGTTATCCTGTTTCTCCATGCAAACATGCACACACACACCCACAATAATGACTCGTCATTGTAAGATGCTAATTTCCTTTCATCCTGGTGACAGTCTCTTATGTTCTTTGACTAGTTGCTCTATAGGAGGCAAAGACAATGGCTATGTTCGGAACCACATACCTTAATACCATCTACTATATAATCAATGAGCACATACAGTATTTCAAATAAACAACAACAAAATATGTTACAGTCCAATACATGGTATAGTATAGTCTGTTCCAAACAAAACCCCACGTTTCGGGGAACAGTCTGTCCTCCACATAGGGGTTCAGCACAGGATGCATCTTGTCTGTCAAATCCAGTTATGTGGACTTTGGATGGATGTCAAAGTGGAATGGATCGATGGCCTGTTGGAGGAGTCCTCTTTGTGTTTCAGGCTGCTCCGGAGTAGTGTCAGCAGCCACTGGCAGGCAACATGCTGTTTGGAGGCTAGACTTTGGGCATGTGCCCCTCCCTACCAGTGACCTCCAAACAACGTAACGCAGGCTCCATTAGGCCAATCAAGGGGGTCCTTATACTCATATCCAAACAATCACGTCAAGTTGATCAAAGTCTGCATCCATGTGGAATCTAACAGAGTCACAGCAGAAGGGAATAACCAAACAAAACCTAAACAACTTGCCTGTGGCATCTTGATCGCCAACAGGTTTATAACAATTTGGCAAAAGTTCTACGTTATGAAAGATACCACTTCAATAACACAACATTAGCCTCCAATACCTGTACAAAAACATGAAGAAAAGAAATAATAATAATAACATTTCAACTATTAAAAACTAAATAATATGAGCTCCATTGTGCTTTGTAAACCTGCTAGGGTGCCATAACCATCTCTAATTTAGGCCATAACAACCATGGAACTCAAGACACCCCAATGCCACCATGACATCCTCATGCCAAAAGGCATTTTACACAGTTGAGGTTCAATCTTCCCCGTTGTGTTTTACTTTCTATACTGCTGGTATATTTCGCATCAGACAAAGTGAAGGAGTCTCTGTTGCTCTAGCAGCAGGTTACCGGAGGCCACAGCCCAGAAGAACTTGCAGTAACGCCGCTTGTCTCTATGCTGGACCCGAGTTCTGCTTTTCATTTCACTCCTTGGGGCCTTCAGCATGCTTATCCATGTGCAGAACATTGGAAAGCCCAATGTAAAAAGTTAACCTTCATTACATTCCGCTCTCGGAAGATCCTGGTAGGGTTCTCAATTCGTTTTTCTCAGCAGATGTCTGGAATGGCTTCAGCCCTGAAGATTAGCTTTGAAGCGGCCACATTCTGGGGAGAGTTGTTGTAGTGGGAGGCAGGGCGCTGCTATCTAACAGGTATAGATATCCACCTCGTGTACTTGGGCAAATAAGAGGCTTTCACAAAATCCACCAGCTAGTTGCCACTTTACCATCACACTCCTATTTACTGTACCTTAACAAGCGTATAAAGATCCTATCTGGCCTTATCCTTGGAGTAACTCGACTTATCTTTCTCTAATTTAGGCAGCAATTTTTTATACAATAATAACTCAAGTCATACAGAAGAATGAAGAAAGACATATTAAATCACTGCATTTTTCCAAATAAACGTTATTCATAGGGATGGGTCAACGATACTACACCCACTAAGAAATTATATGTACAGCCACAAAAAAAATGGCTACTATCCAAGGCACTATCCAAAGGTACTAAGAAAATAATTTTGCAGGGTTTCTTTTAGAAATACCACATTGCAAAGGCGAGCTGCCAAAAAACTATTGAAAAGATTTTCTGGGTCCCTTTAGTTGGAGTATTTATTGAGAACGTCCAAAGTCCAAAGCAATAGCTAATTTAAAAAGTGTAAGGTAAAAATTAGGACCACACAGACTTTGGTTGGGATAATGCTTGTTTACTTCCAAAAATAGAGACTCACAGCCTACAATTGTATCACTCTGAAAATGGCCTAAATCCTTACAGATCATAATAGGTTTTCATGGTAGTTTAGATTTGACTGGTGGCAGAGGGTAGCAGTATGTTAGCAAGCTTTATTTAATTAGTGGTGAAGCAGAACCTGAAAACCAATTTGATGAATTAAAATTTGGAAAGTGCTTCAAAATCAGTTTAAAATGTATTTTATTGCAGTATTACTTTATCGTAAACAATTACTGACTCTTGATTTTTGGATATCTATAGATAAAGATAGCTTCCAGCTCCCAGCCATGACATCCCCTCAAAGATACAGCGTTCACCATTCACTGAACCAGCTACCCAGCGGTCAAATGTCACTACAGTTCCCTGTCATGCTCATTTGTGAAGTTTACCTCATAGAATATTAGGCAGGAATGCAGATTATTACTTTATGATAAAAAAATAAAAATGCTACTGATAGAGAGTAACCCAGCAATATGAAACTATTGGTCAATCACCTCTTCTTCTTTTCTTTTGACTTCACCCTTTCATATGTCCAGTGGCATTTCCAAGTGTTAAAAGACGGACACACAGTATATCTTGAAAAGGAATATGGTCTAGGAATATTTAACTTTAGAAAATGGACAAGCAAAACAAAATGGGACTCACTGCAAATCTTGTTGGGCTTTCTTATGAGGTGGGTGACCCCATGCTAGAGAAAACATTCCATACGGCTTTCATGACTCGCCAGTAGTTACAGTATATAGACTGCCAAGGGCTCTGCAGAATGTGTGCATTTACAGGCTTCAGATGCACAAAAAAACAAGCTGACATTTTTTACCAGGTTCACCCAACAACTACCCAGGGGTGTACCACCAAATTCTGGGCCCAGTACATAAGGCCCACTGACGGGACACGCAAATTTGATGTCCAAACCCCTTTATTTAGTAAAAATAAGGAAAATGTTGCCTAAAAAACATTTATTGAATCTATTAATCTCTGTTTATCAAATTCTATAAGCATTTATTGAGGGTATTACAAAGTTCAAGAATTATTAGACATCATAGTCACAAAATGTCATACCGGATAACTGGTAGAATGCAAAAAAGCTACAAAAAGTGTTAAAATCTAATAAAACATAAAATCTCTGCCACAGGCATTATTATATGAGTGTTGCCAATGATATAGTTAAATATTTCCCAAAAATATGACATCTAGCCGATTGTTACGCTTTGGAGCATTCTGTCCCAAAACTGAAAGTCAGCCAATGTCATCCGGGATAACAAGCAACCTCGAGAAATTCTATGGGGCATTTTATTTTGACACGTCACCAGACAGGATGATACACAATCAGGAAGACCCTGAGTGACCCATAAACAATGGTGAAAGGTTAGCAAGTCTCTCTTAAAATGTGTTTATTTATTCTTTTCACTCACTGGTACCCTGTGTAGTAAAATCTTATGTGATATGGGATAACGCTAAAAAAACATGTATAATTTTATACAAATTTGTTTATTTCAGGGTTAGGGTTAGGGTTAGGGTTAGGGTTACATACTTGGAAGTTAAATGTAATGGTTGGAGATCTCTATAGGTAGCCAAAACAACTGCCTGATTAAGTTTTAAATTCAGTTTTGTCATACCGGATAACAATTTTGTCATATAGAATAGCAGTTATTTTCTGTTAGCCCGTAATGTCATCCGTTATCCCGGATGACACATGGTTGAGGTTTTATACAGTTTTCAGCTATTATTTGTATTATTTCATTTCTTATTTTTATATTCCACATTATTATGAACATTATTTAGTTGACAAATTAACTTAATAATAATATACCGTATTATATGCACATTTAAGTGTTTGAAGAGGTGTCTTTACATGTTATGTTGGCTTACAGTATGTAACTATAAAAAGTTGGATATTAACCTCTCCTGGGGACCATCACCTTAACGTGGTGGAGAGGTTTGTGTGCCTCTGAACCTGAGGGCTGTATTGCCGGGAACCTTGTGTTCCTGGTAGGGTCTCCCATGGCAATTTGGTCTCAGGCGAGGGGCCAGACAAAGAATGGTCCCAAAAACACCTCATGGACAAGCGAGGAAGAAGTGTAGATACCCGGCCCGGAGGAAGCCCGGGGTCCCCTCCTAGAGGCAGGCCCAGGAGGAGGACCTGTCAGCGAGCGCCTGGTGGCCGGGCTTGCCACGGAGCCCGGCCGGGCACAGCCCGAAGAAGCAACGTGGAAAACACCATCGCCTTCTTAACTTCTCCGTCCCGTGGGCTCACCACCTGCGGGAAGAACCAATGGGGTCGGGTGCGCTGCCAGAAAGGTGGTAGTGAAGGTAGAGGGTCTCGACAGACCAGACCAGTGGCAGAGGCTGGCTTTGGGGACGTGGAACGTCACGTCTCTGGGAGGGAAAGAGCTCGGAGTTGGATCTGGTGGGGCTTACCTCTACGTACAGCCTCGGCTCTGGTACCTCAATCCTGGACAGGGGTTGGACTCTATTCTTCTCCAGAGTGGCCCAAGGTGCGAGGCGCAAGGCGGGAGTGGGGATACTTATAAGTCCCCGGCTGAGTGCCTCTATGTTGGAGTTTATCCCGGTGGATGAGAGGGTCGCCTCCCTACGCCTGCGGGTCGCGGGGGGGAAAACTCTGACTGTTGTCTGCGCCTATACGCCATACAGTAGTGTGGAGTATTCGGCCTTCTTGGAGACCCTGGATGGAGTCCTGCATAGGGCTCCTGGTGGGGACTCCGTAGTCTTACTGGGAGACTTCAACGCACATGTGGGCAATGATGGAGACACTTGGAGGGGCGTGATTGGGAGGCACGGCCGCCCGGATCTGAACCCGAGTGGTGGCTTGTTATTGGACTTCTGTGCTAGTCATGGACTGGCCATAACGAACACCATGTTCGAACATAAGGATGCTCATAAGTGTACTTGGTACCAGAGCACCCTGGGCAGAAGGTCAATGATCGGTTTTGTTATCGTGTCATCGGATCTGAGGCCCTATGTTTTGGACACTCGGGTAAAGAGAGGGGCGGAGCTGTCAACTGATCACCATCTGGTGGTGAGTTGGGTCAGGTGGCCGGGGAAGCCTCTGGACGGACCTGGTAAGCCCAAAATCTCTGTACTCCCAAAGCGAAAGCTGTGTCCGGGTTCTCGGCAGTAAGTCAAACTCGTTTCCGGTGAGGGTTGGTCTCCTACAGGGCTGGCTTTGTCACCGATTCTGTTTGTAACATTTACGGACAGGATTTCAAGGCGCAGCCGCGGGGGAGGAGGGCTGCAGCTTGGTGAGCTAGGGATCACGTCACTGCTTTTTGCGGATGAAGTAGTACTGATGGCGCCATCAGCCTGGGACCTTCAGCACTCATTGGATCGGTTTGCAGCCGAGTGTGAAGCGGCTGGGGTGAAGATCAGCCCCTCCAAATCTGAGGCCATGGTTCTCAGCAGGAAACCGATGGAGTGTTTACTCCAGGTAGGGAATGAGTCCTTACCCCAAGTGAAGGAGTTTAAGTATCTTGGGGTTTTGTTCTCGAGTGACAGGAAAATAGAACGTGAGTTGGGCCGGAGAATCGGAGCAGCGGGAGCGGTATTGCAGTCGCTGTATCGCACCGTTGTAACGAAGAGAGAGTTGAGCCAAAAGGCAAAGCTCTCAATCTTCCGGTCTATCTTTGTTCCTACTCTCACCTATGGTCATGAAGGATGGGTCATGACCGAAAGAACGAGATCACGGATACAAGCGGCCGAAATGAGTTTCCTCCGGAGGGTGGCTGGCTTCTCCCTTAGGGATAGGGTGAGAAGTTCAGTCATCCGGGACGGACTCGGAGTAGATCCGCTGCTTCTTTGCGTAGAAAGGAGCCAGTTGAGGTGGTTCGGGCATCTAGTTAGGATGCCACCTGGCCGCCTCCCTAGGGAGGTGTTCCAGGCACGTCCAGCTGGGCGGAGGCCACGGGGCAGACCAAGGACCAGGTGGAGGGATTATATCTCCATGATGGTGGGGGAGCGCCTTGGAATCCCCCAGTCAGAGCTGGCGGATGTGGCCCGGGAAAGGGAAGGATGGGGCTCTCTGCTGGAACTACTACCTCCCGGTCGGATAAGCGGACGAAGATGATGATGATGATGATGATGATGATATTAATTGGTAATAAAAAATAATTTGTAATGGAGAAACAAAGTAACAATTAAAATAAGTTAAAATATAATTAGTTTATCATGCTATGAGGTCTTTATTGTCTAAATAAACTCTTATTTATATAGTCGTTAGGCTAACTTAGGCTAACTGAGTTTAGCAGCCACAAGTGCAGTTCATTAAAATGTAAAGTACTAAGACAAATGTTAGGCTGCTGGCAGAAAAGCTCTTCCATTATGGAGTTCTGGAAACATCAAGTACGTCTTCACTTCTCTCACATTTAGCATGTTATCAGAAGAAAAAGGAGTGTATGTATCGCATATGTCCAAATTGCTGCTACTCTGAGATAGAGTTGACATTACCCGCTGACAAAATGTCAACAAAAACTTTTTTCAGCGTGATTCCCTTTGCATGACATACGTATGAATTATTTATCAATTATGTTTAAGTTGTGTAAAAATTCCAATTCATATGGAAACTCAGAAAGTCTCATACCGGGTAACAATTTCAGTCAGGTGGGATAATGCAGATTTCTTTCCCTTACAAAGCTTCATCTCTCTTTATGGAGTTGAGAAAAACAAGAATAGTATGATGCAAAGTATTGTAAAAGATTTTCAGACATTTTGCAGCTTAAAACAAATTTTAGCTTTAAAAAGTGGGTAAAAAAAACTTAAACAAGTAGGGTCACGGCTAAAGCAAACACATTCTAATGAGAAAATATAATTGTTTTATTTTCTGAGCACTATATTGGTTACTGCATCACTTCATATATTTGTTGAGTATTATTGACTTAAAGAAGTTTTAATGATAATATTTAGAAAATTCATTAATGTTATCCCGTATGACATTTCGTCACATGACTCTCAATTAAAGCACTTAAAAGACATTGTTTGACAATAAGATTTTAGTAATAGGTAAATAACATCCTCATAAAAGCAAAACATATTTTGATGCGCAGTTTTAACCTACTAAAAGTTTTGGTCAGTTGAAAACCTTATTTGTCACTGGGCCATAAGCAGTCTCTGTGGGCCACCTTCCTCTCCCCCACAATTTTGTTTTAAGTATTATTTTACAAATAATTGAGCCAACAACTGTACACATGAATCTCTATTGATTATTAGTCACTAATGAACGTTCATACCACATTTCAACAAGTAGGCCTAATAATAGTCTGTGATATGTGCTTAAGGGTGCAGATTTAAATCTCACCACATTCGAACCCTACTTTCTCACTATACTGTAGCCTACAATTACTTCACTATGTTTAAATAAGGTTTGCTTGGAGTATCATGATTTCCTTTTCTTCATGTTTATCTAAGTATTTATCATTCCCAGGGCCTTCCACAGGGATTTGGAGTAGGGAGCCAGTCGGAAAAAGAAGGCAGCTGAGCTCCCCAGCTTCCCCTTGATTCTGACATGACTAAAGCTTACGATAGCTAAAGTTTGTTGAAAGGCACGTTTCTCTATCATCATGGGTTTTGCCGGCAGCCGGTGCTTACTGTAAAACAAAGCTATAACAATACCAACTCTTAGTTTTCGAACCCCTATATTGAGAACATGCTTATTCTGCATAATGAATGACAAGACTTCTCTAGAGTCCATGTTATATTTCATGGGGATTGAAAAACAAGGCACATTAGCAGTAGTCTGAAACAAATAGGACAGCTAGACATAGTTATTTAGGCTACATGATTTTAGTAATATAGCAATATATTAATATAATATATAATATTAATATATTATAGTAATATAGCATAATTTAGCACAAGACATAGCTACGGGCTTATCACCTATTGGTATGATGATGACAATTGACAACCAACTCGCCCTAAAAAGGGAGTGGACTCACTGAGATAAATTATAAGTTAGTTAATCAAATCAAATACATTTGATTTGTAAAGCATATTTCACACATGTAGCCTATTCAATGTGCTTTACACAAGGCAATAGCTGACAGCTGGTCGCAAA
Source organism: Aplochiton taeniatus (assembly GCA_017639675.1). Taxonomy (NCBI): domain Eukaryota; kingdom Metazoa; phylum Chordata; class Actinopteri; order Galaxiiformes; family Galaxiidae; genus Aplochiton; species Aplochiton taeniatus. The sequence goes on along the minus strand of CM030181.1, from coordinate 12,516,618 downwards.
GTTGGTGCTCCAACGTCAGCAGCAGTCTCACTCGATGTGATTACCTGCGTTAGACATGTAGGCTTACAGGTGAGGACCATTTTACTAATACATTTTACTGGACTACTATTTTTTGGGGGGTACAAGGTTCAGTCTCTCAAACTATTTATTTAGCCAATTTTAAAGTAGTTATGACACCAATTACTTAGAAATAAAATATTACAAAAAACAAACAAACAAACAAAAACTTTTAATTTTTGTCTTTTGAGGGCCCTCCCCCAAGGGAGAGCCTGGGTACTCAGTCCCAGTTTTCCACACACTTCGATGCCCCTGCAAAGATAATCTAAGAGCATTGCCGAGGGAATCATAAATCCACCATAAAAAATTCCCAACAAAGAAGCGGGTGTATTACTATTGGGGAACAACCCCTTTGGGTTATCGGTCACATTCACTAAAGCTGTTCTTGTGAAATTGCCTGAAAAAAAAATCTGTAAAAGGAAAGCAGTAAAAGCAAACAGCATTGTTAGATTCACACCTACCTTAAGTTTGTTGATTACAGAATACCATGCATGAAATGTACTTATTGAACATCGCTTGCGATAGACATATTTTTAGGCTTTGCACCAATAACTCATCGGAAATATCCCGTAAACCAATAAACTTTAGATGGGAATTACTGTTTTATTTCTTTACTGCTGAAGGTCAAATATCAGAGCCTTATAAGGTAATGATGAACTAAAAACAATGTTGGCTTTTTTTTCTTCACCTCTGAACAGCACATAACCTTGTTTTTAACAAGGCACACAAAAAATTCCAATACAGTAATAACTAAAATACATGATAAGAAGTATGTTATTTACATATCTTTTTTTTTTCTCAACATTAGATAGGATTGTAAGTGATTCAAGGAAAGTTACTCCAGCTTTGGAATGATAATAAAAAGCAACCTGGCAAACCAGACTGACCTGCTACTGTTTTGTTTCACTTGGCTTTTTGTGCCCCCTTAAGATCTGGCACTCCACCACATGGACCCAAGATTAGACAGAGTTGAAATTATGCTTATTTACCTGTCATCAGCATCTTCGTTTTAGAAAATGTCAGGACTAATAAATATATTACAGAAAGTATTTTTATATATCTATTCTATTTGTATTGGCAATAACTTAAGCCATGTAGTGATACTATAAACATGTCCTTCAGAACATTTATTACTTTTTTTTCTAATTGCGTAAACACAATTTCTGTAGCTATTTTATATAACTCCACACAAAAACCACAATCACAGCATGCGAAACATTAGACATCTCTTGCAAAAGCAAACACGAAATAACAAAGTAGTTCACTAACGGGAAAGTTCGGTACTTTTGTTCAGTTCAGGAGTGAAGTTGCAACACTGTTGCGCTAATAATTTGGTCCGGTTTGTGTTCTCACAGCCTTTTAAAAAAAGAACTAAATAGTGCAAAGAAATGTCTTGTAATCGAACACAACGCTCATCTATTAGATGGGTTTTCAGAGGCAAACTCAACAACAATGGCTCTTTCCGGTTACGGACAATAATGGATATACAGCATATTGTGCTCCTGGGGCTTATGCTTCGGTTTACTTAAGTATCATGTACTACAGTGCAAAAAATACAATTTGAACAATTGACAAGATTGCGTGTTGAAAACCTTTTTCCTTGAGCTGATACAGGTCAGCTGTGCGCCCAACATTTCTTTCTTTCAGCCTTTCACTGAAAAATCTCAAAATGTTTGTGCATATCAGACAGCAATTGTGAAATGTGATCAGTGCTCCAGGTTTTTCCCCGACTCATGTTGACAGGCTTCTCCTAGTTCGTTACATTACGTGTCGAAAATCACCATCCACTTTCAACCCACAATGCACAATGTTTAGATTTGGTGTATGCCGTTAGTGCAGACCGCATTTTCACCAGAAAGGAACCAGACCATGGTTCATTTGGAAGCGGACCGAGTCCTGAGTGGACGCCCCAAGCAACTGACACAACGCCTTCCAGAACTTGGAGCAAAATTGGAGACTCCGGTCACTCACAATGTCCAAGGGATGACCATGTCCACGTAAAACATGGACCAGGACGAGGTGGGCAGTCTCGGGTGCGGAGAGTAGCTTAGAAAGGGCAATAAAGTCAAAAGCCAGGAAAAAAAAAATACAAAGTTTGTTTGTACCTTGCAACATTTTATTTCTAAGTATTTACTGTCAGAACTGCAATACAATTGGCTAAATAGATAGTTTGAGAGACTGAACCTTGTACCCCCCCCCCCCCCCCCCCCCCGCCCAAAAAAAATAGGGGTCTCTGAGGCCCCTCTTACAAAAGGAGCAAAATGGTTTAGTTGGCACCTGTAGGCAATTCGTGTCTAACGCAACTAATCAAATCGAGTGAGACTGCCACTGATGCTGGAGCACCAACTTTGCGTCCAGCTATCTGCTCTTGCCTTCAAATTAATTAATTGCCTTGTAAATCGCATTGAATAGCCTATATGTAGGATATGTGCTATACAAATTAAATGTTAAATGTTTGAATTGATTTTAAACTAACTTGTAATTTACCTCAGTGTGTACACTCCATTTCTTGGTTGTCAATTGTCATCATCGTACCGATAGGTGATGATGTCTATGTCTTGTGCTTGCTTACTTAATAGTACAAAAAACATTTAAGTATGTCTAGCTGTCCAATTTGATTCAGACTATTTCGCCAATACTATTGTGCAATGTCTGTCAATCCCCAAGAAATATAACATGACTAGTGAAGTCTTATCTTTTATTATGCAGTATTATGTTCTCTATGTATGGGTTAAAAAAACAAAAAAAAGTTAGCATTTTTATAGCTTTATAACTTTCCATAAGCGACGGCTGCCGGCCAAACACCCATGGTAATTTAGAAATGTACCTATCGACGAACATTAGCTATCGCAAGCTTTAGTCGTGTCAGACTTAAGGGGAGCCTAGGGAGCTCAGCTTGATCAACTGTTTGCCTGTTGCCGTGACGAGAGCCCGAGCAAAACCTGATATGGACTTTCAGAGAGGTGGCTATTCTCACGCAATAAAAGCGGAATGGATTTTTACAACCTAGATATTTTACCACTTTGTCTTTAAGGTAGGATATCGGAACTAAATCAGCACATGTGACATTTCTGATTGTTTGCTGGTTTCCGGGTGGATTGATAATTTTGTTGTAGAAATAAAAAGCGTATAAAACTTTCTAGCACTAACCCTAATTCAAGCCTGATAAATTTGACTTAGTGATATGACTAGCTGCAGTGGTCGAATCGTTAAAAGTTAATGGGGAATGGTAAAATATCTGACCCATATGTTATTAATGACTGGACGAATGATCCAACCAAATGGCCCGAAGTATATACAGGTGTATATATTTTTTAATTCAGCAGCATTGAAAGGATACATTCTGGTATCTTTAAAAGGTACAACAAATTCTTAAGTTGAGACAATTTATAAGTAAATGAAACCGTCAATATTTTAATTTTTTTTATTTCAATAGTGCAATTTCTAAAACATTAACTATAGCTCTACTCCATTAATGCAAAGCCTTTTGTGGGTACGCAAAATCTAAGAGATTGCAGTGTGGCTTTCTGCACGTCAAACAAGCAAGCATAAATCCCGATTTAATTCTGTACATATTGCCAATTGATTGATTTGAATATTCAAGAGCGCTTTCTCTTGTGTGGCATGGAAGGCATTGACTTTTGCTCCTGCACTGTTCCAATAGTAGGCTAAACAAGCAGGCTCCAAGGACCTGTAGTTCTTCAGGCTGCACTGTGTGTAAATCCCTGCGTGATTATAGCATATTGCGTGATTATAGCATATTGTCAATAATGGAGTTGGGTAACGTTAGCGCTATTACGGTCTCGAAACTACATGGAATTCACTAAAACAGGCTAGTTTATAACATAATAGCGTTCGTGGTTGTACTAAGGTACTGATATTATGGTAAGTTTAATTGATCATATCTATAGTAAACGTATAAATAATATTAGTGCAAGTGTCTCACCAGGTCATTCAACCAGATAGCAGAAGATACCGATCTGGGAATGACACTTCGGGCCATTTGATTGGATCATTCGTCCAGTCATTAATAACATATGGGCAACTATCTGAGCCGATCAAGTTTAATTTTTGAAAAAACCTTCCTTTTCTAGTGGTAAAAGTGACTCTATATAAGACATGACACCATTAGGAGGTTAACTTACTAGTTTAAAAACCGCGTTTTTACAGTGTCTTTGGGCGGGGGGAAAGGTTTGTTTTCCCCTCGCCACGCCCCCAACTATGACGAGATGCCGACGGTATCTATAGAAATAGTAGGCAGGTCGAACATTCGAACGCCATTGTAGTCAATACGAGAGCTACCATGCTCAGCGCTGAAGAAAATTGCCCTGCGTAGCGTTTTAAAACTGTTTAAATTAACACAAATATAACGTTTTTGTTGGTCTGAATCACTTAAGTAATTCAAAAGTAATACCTACTTTCACGATATATTAGTATTGATATGCATACAGCACTTGCTAATTCATTATTAGCTTCCAAAGAGCGTAGGTTTTGTTATTACTTGAAAAAAGCCTTATCTTTAAGCAGTTTATTTAAAATATATACGTTTTATTTATTATCAAACGATTGATCATCTGGTTTAAACATATATTCTTAAACCACTGACAATTAAATCTTTCCATATGTCTACCGTTAATAAAGTCATTTTGTCACTCTAAAACTCACCTCAGCGCAGAGGTCGAGAGCGGACTTGGTTAGAATCTCTCTTATTCTGGCCAAAACGGGACCTGAAAAGCGGTGAGCACCTAGTGTTTAAGCAAAAATGCAGGGCACTTCCCATAACATTTAACAATCAAACTTGGGTTCATTTTGCAGACAACCCCTCTCGGGACCTGACACTGAGCGACGGCGCCGATCGGTCATAAATAATTTGGTTAACATGCGTTTTAAATACTTCAATTGCAGTGATAGTACCCTAAATTACATCCGTCGCATGAGAGCTTTTAACTGGACCTAAAAGGAGGTCTCACTGAGCTCTGTTCCAAAAATCAAAAAAATCCATAGTTGGACTTAGAGATATTGGGTTAGAGATATTCCCCCTCAAATCATGTGATGCCCTTTATGCTCAGAGCATCCAATTTGTCCAATGACGTAATCAACACGAAAGCTTCTACGCTCAGCGCTGACGAAAATTGGACTGTGTAGCGCTTTAAAACTGTTCAATTCGACACAAATGTAAAGCTTTTGTTGGTCTGAATCACCAATCAATTTTGAAGTAATTCAAAAGTAATACCTACTTTCACCTTATATTAGTGTTGATTTGCATACAGCACTTGCTAATTCATAGTTAGCTTCCAAAAAGCGTAGGCTTTGATCTTACTTGAAAAAAGCCGTAACTTTAAGCTGTTAAAAATATATGCATATGTTTTATTTAATGTCAAACTATTGATGAACTGGTTTAAGCACATATTCTTAAACCACTGAAATGAAATCTTTCCATATGTCAACCCTTAATAAAGTCATTAATTCAGAGTGGACTTCGCTAGAATCTCGCTTATTATGGCCAAAACGGGACCTGAAAACTGGTGCGCACCTAGTGTTGAAGCAAAAATGCAGAGCACTTCCCATATTAATTAACGATCAATCGTGGGTTTGTTTTGAAGACAACCTCTCTCGGGAACTGACACTGAGCGACGGCGCCGATCGGTCATAAATAACTTAGTTAACGTGTGTTTCAAATACTTGAATTGTGTTGCTACTACCCGAAATTACATCCGTCGTATAAAAGCTTTAAACTGGACTTAGAAGGAGGTCTCATTGAGCTGTGATCAAATTAAGAAAGAAATCTTTAGCTGGACTTTAGAGATACGCCCTCTCAAATCATGTGATGCCCTAGATGCTGTGTTTTAAATACTTCAATTGCGTTGCTACTACCCTAAATTACATCCGTCGCTTTAAACTGAACCTAGAAAGAGATCTCATTGACCTGTGATCCAAACATTTAAGAACTTGATAGCTGGACTTTGGAGATACCCCCACTCATGTGAGGCATGCTCCTTATAGCCTACTTCATTGTCGCTGAACTGCATTAGAGCTATGTCCACTGTGTGATTAATTAGATTTTGCTCGTGACGGGAAAACAATGCAATATATTTTGGTTAGCATTTATGTTTCCATTGGCTTCTAGACTTTTGCGTGTCTGGGAAGATAACGTGATTATTTCAGTAGAATTTGAAATCAGGCGTCCGTAGGCTACCTATCTCATAGGCTACTAACCTTGAACTTTTGAAACATGATATATGCCTGCACCTTTAGAAACATAGTAGCCTAGCCTGCACGAATACACTTTTATCAACGTTACAGTAAGAAAACTTCTAAATCCATTCAATAATTTAATTGTTTAGTTTCCGTATGGATCAGAGCTGCCAATGATTAAGATATAGGTGTGAAGTCTCGATCCAATCAACACTTAGAGGCTAGTGTTTACGAATCATCTTGCCATTGTATAATATAAAAAGATATAGGCTATATTCATTTTTTTACAGTGGCATTATTTTAGACACCGATATGTTACGAATGCTATTGCGAGCAGACTTTGGTCCCGCGTCCTAAAAAAGCTAAGCTGTTTGACACGTTAGCGGTTTTAAGAGTACAAGTTTTCAACATTGTACACTTTATTTGGGTAAACAATTATATCAAATGTATAGGTAATTCGTTTCTTAAGGTATCTGTTGTGAAATATCTATTAATGCTTTCACAATTAAGAAGTATAATAACAACGAAGTGGGCCGTAGGATGTTCATGCTTCTAGACCCAGCGTCTGTCTAAACGGAAGTAACTTCGCGGTAAATATAAAATCCTTTTTTTAACAATAAGACTGTCACTTTTGACAATTTATGAATTCGTTTTATTCATAAACGTTTACGAAATAACAACAAATTGGAAGATAGGACTATTTAATCACTTAATAAAAAAAAACTGTGAAAACGGGTTTAACCTGCCTAGAAATAGAACATTATCATCTATCTACAATGTAGATAGATGATAGTGTTCCATCTCTGCTAGTAGGAATAGTAGGAATTCCCTACTAGCAGGTGGTTGGTGACCGGAATGAGTAGTAACGAAGTTGAATGATAGCTTAGTAGGTCTACATTCTCTTCCACCGCTCCGTGTCTATTCAGATCTGGGGTCGGAAACCTTTTTGACATGAAGTGCCAGTTTGAAATGGTCTTGTTAATTTGAGTGCCACATAAACATTAAGCTTAGCATTAGCCTTAGCCTTTATGCCACCGTTGTTCAGACACTTCTAGCGCATAATGACGACACGTTAACGATAGGTGCGTGTGTGAACTGTAAAATGAGCTGTCACTCCGACTCCAATGGGCCAATAGGAATCATCTTCTATAACCCCGCCCTCACGTGAGATTTGTGCAACAATTCCACAAGCAAAAAAACAAGAACCACAAAACGAAAACCGTGGATCAAAATGACAAAACTGAAAACCAAAATAAAATGTCGATATCAAACGCTTATCTTTAATACAATTCTGTGTATTTGGTTTTTTTCTTTGTAGATTTTATTTTTGCTTGTGGATTTTATATTTTTTGTTTGTGGATATTTAGTTTTGCTGTTGAAGATATCTGGCACAAATCTTATTCCATAAGGTTTACTCCGGGTTTTCATCCATTCTATTTTGACCATTGCTTGCAAGTTGCCTCACGGATGCGTTAAGGCACCGTTAAAGTTGTTAGCCCCGTTAAACGCGTTAACTTTGACAGCCCTTGTCACGCCCACACCTGCCCTCCAACGGTCCTTATCCCCACAGTACTGATTGCCCTGATTCCCCACACCTGTGTCTTGTTAAGCACTCTATATAAGCTCTGTCGTTTCCTTCGTTTAGTGGGCGTTTTTGTAAGTACTGACCTTTAGTTTTAAGTTAACCTGTTACCGTCATTAAATCTGTTCCTACCTGCACATGTCTGCCTGCTCATGGATTCGTCACAGCCCTAGTAGGCCTATATGTATATACAAACGCTTTTTCCACGGTCAAACGGTTAAGGACACTTACTCCAGGGCTGGCGAGCCCGGAAGGGCCCTGAATCGATCCCAGGTAGTGGGGAACAGGGGAGGAAGCATCAGTTCTTCCTAGCATGGGGATCAAAAAGTCAGAATGCACACCAATCACGGCCGTTACATTTGCTCACAAGGAAAAAGCGTGCCGGCTGGCTTGACTGTAATTCTTGAAGTGTTGGTGTGTTATGCCAAGTTCTGCATCCCGCCGTGGATTACATGTACCCAAAATATGAGCTGATACGTGTTTAACCCTAAAGTGTCTCAAATTAAACTTAGGGCGATGTATTATTCGGCAGAACAGATTTTACAGTTGCCGGGATATGTATCCCCCGACGTTTCAGCCCAATCGTATCAAAGAAATGCTAGCCTACTTCGTTGTCAAAGAGTGTAATGAAACAAAGATGACCGTAAAAAAATTCTATGGAGAAATATGACATTTTAACACCCCATATTTTTTGAACATCAATTGTTAAAACAGAGGGTGGCAAACTGGGGTGGCAAGGCCTTTTTCTGAGATGGCAGCTGCCACCCCTTGGAACCGCCAGTGCTTTATCCCATCACCAACCGAGCTCCCGAGACAGTTGAGTGTCATCTCAGGCTTAGTTCAATTTATGGAACCTTGACAGTCTGCAATTGATTCTTTCGTTGGTTTTAAAGGGATTTTCCAGGAACCTTGGCTTTTGTGACAGCATTGTGTAGCCAAGCATACAATTATTTTAAAATTACCACACGTTGAACCTGGGAGTCAAAGTGAGCTGTCTAATCCTGTTAGGTAATGGGGGCGCTCAGGTATAGAGAAAAGCAGAGCCTGACAGAGAAGTCAAACAGAAGTGGGAGGCTATGAAGGAAGACCACTCCTTCAATTACATGGCAACCAAGTGAAACATTAAACATAATCTTTGTTGGTTCATGGGCTGACCCACCCTGCCTCAGTTTAAAATCAACTGTATGGGATTATCTATCTTAGGTGCACCAGTGCGGTGTATTTTGATCACCTATCACTTCGACAAGCCCCTCAAAGTTCCAAATGTTCTAACCCCCAAGGGGGAATTGACGTTGTGAATACCTCTGCTGTTTGACCAGGGTGTAAAGGGAGCAACAGGGCCTGTTGTTGTGGTGCAGCTGGTGTGTGGGTGGGTGGGTTCCAAGATCCCCAGCCAGGTGTGGGGAAACTGGGATCTGTGTGAAGGGGCTATTGAAAACTCCTCATGCAACAATTTCTAAAACCAGGTTCAGGTGTAGTATCAGGCAGAGGTGGCTTCCAGCCAGCTAGCTGTACGTTTGTGTGGGCATGTTTTTCTTTATCTGTTATTACTGAGGTCTTCAAGAATATGAATGATTCATTAAGCACTAGTCTGTTTTCCATGTATGATTCCTGTGGTCATTTCAAGAGGGATCAAATAGTTTATCGGTATCTTTCCAATTACAAGCATTTCGCAATCACTTAGCTGTCTTGCAGCACTTAACAAGAACATGCTGGAACATGTTCGACGCATAGATTTACAATATTTGTTAATTCGAAAATAGATAGTAAAACAAACCTAATGAAAATATGACTGGTTAATAGGAGGACATTTTTAAGGGGGATGTAGACGTTGGGAGACACGTCAGATTTACCGTTATACATAGAATGTTTTGATTTTACTGACTTGAGTGGCTCACTGGCTTAATTGTCCATGTCAATCCCTGTTGTTGTACACACCAGAACCTTCCAATATGTATTATTAAACTGCAGATCCAGTCAATTTACCACGAGACAACCCTTACTTAGTCAAGAATAATTCTGCCCTGCTAGTTCCTGGCCAGCACCCATGTGATTTCCCCAGCCTGGGTTTTTTCACCAAACAGAGGCACCAAACGCACCCCTCTGTGGCACCTTGTTTATCTCTCCATCCTTGGTACATTGACAGCTGGCCTCTGTAATAGGGCAATGGAGAGAATAACCCCAATGAAGAGAGAACAAACAGGATCCATTCTTTCCCCCCAATCAAAAATGGGGTCTCTTTTATTTCTAAGGGCCTATCCATTGAGAGTTGAGGGGTTGAACTCCTAATCTCTCCTCTGGTCTCAGTGGCATTGGGATTAGCAAGAATTGTCTGGCATCAGCACTTTGGGTTAGAGATTGGTTGAGCTTCCAGTTTGTTGCCGTGCATGAACGTCTGTTTTATTGTTGACACACCAATGTGGCCCTGTCCCCAACACTAACGAGTAAGGGGCCTTCTCCGACAATTGGGGGAACACCCCAGATCAAAGACATTTTATTCAGGCACTGTTGGGCTATGGCGATGTGTGTCAGCTCTTTGTGCTTTTTATCGTATTGCATTTAGTCTCCACTTAACCTTGACGCCAGGTCAGGTTCTTCATTTATTTTTAAATATCATCAAAAAATATGCAAAGGATCATTTTAAAAGAGCAATTCGATGGCTGACACTGCCCCAAAAAGGTGTCTTTGTTAAGCAGTACTAAGCAGCATCTACATATTCAATGCCCTGTTTGTTCCAACTGGCTCTACTCCTCCTGTTCTTCCACTGCCAAGTCAGAGCATATTTTTTGCAAGCAGCTCAGTAATACATTTCAAGAACTCTAACTATAGTAAATATAGCACAGCTGTCTTTGCCTAGGCCTTTGAACTGAGGCTCTGTTGTGACATGAGACTAGAGATGAGTGGAACCCACTATAACCTAAGGCTCTTGATGTTCTGGTCCATGTTGGATTTGGGCCTAGATAAAAGGGGACACTCTCGCAACAATCATAGCACCATGCTTTCACTCCGGGCTAGACTGTTTCTTGGCGCATAGCAGCAATCCACCGTTGAGAGGTGACTGCATGTTTTATTGTTTGTGTGAATACAGAAACAGACCTGCTTTAAAGGTAACTTTTAAGATTGTTATCCTCATAGCAACATCTTTATGCATTGTTACAGACACCAATTCAAACAAGTCTGAACTATGAAAGACTGTTGGCATTAAAAGATAGTTTTTAAAGTCAGGTTGGTATCACCAAAGTAAGGCCTACACAGTTCAATTTAATATTTGCAGCTGTAATAGAGGGCTGCTTTGAACATTTGCTAATTTGATGCTCTCAAACAAAATTGGGGAATTATCCACAAGCCTGATCTTTGTAGAGAGAATGGCCAGCACTTGACCTCCACTTGTATAGTTTTCAATGGGCTAGTAATCTACTATCTAACTATCTTAAGTGGATTTTACTATGTATGTTAAGCAAAAACAGGTGTCAAGAGCTGTGCATGGGTTGATGAACCATGGGATCCATGTCTTAATTGTATTTTTTAAGGGTTTGTGATATCCTGCTTGTTCAGTTAATCATCTCTTTCCCATTTCACATTGATAGTGTTTGAATATCCATAAAAAGTGGGTTATTTGTAGACAAGATAGAAAAGGGATATTGTGTGTGTGTGGGGCTGAATTTAATGTCTGGGCATCCAGATTTGTAAACTCGGATGATGTGAGAATGTACTTTCTGTGGCGTCTCTTTCTTTGAGATAAAGTGTGTTACGGCTTGTTTCAAACCTTGGGTGGCACACTTGCTTCAAAACAAATGACAACAGTTGCTATCCAATTTAGTTGTTTTTAGCTGTGTTAGCAAGTGTTGTCTTACACCTAGTCAAGTCCAAATACGTAGCTTTTCAGCAAAAATTATGTTTTTGTGTCTGCTTACCCTTTAAATCAGAATGTGCAAAACTATGAACTAAATATTGAGCTGTGAGCTGAGAACGACGTTAGTAGTAATAGACTTAGATTAATTCGAGCCATTAGAGGGTGGGGAAAGGATTTAGAAGAGGCTAGAGGTAAAGGTATTTAAACATGACTTCAATTGTTTTATATGAACAGCTTGGTATGGTAAAATAACATTATCTGTATGTATGTGCAAAGCTTCATCTTGTTAAAAGTCTGTTGCCTTGATTGTTTCTGAAATCCAAAGCTTGTGGGCAGAATAAATACATTTTCCATTTTGCCACTCAATTCTTTTGTAGTATTACATCTTTAAAAACTGGGGGATGCGAGACTTTGCATTGCTTACCTTTTTTCAAATTTTTTGTCAACAAAATAACATTTTCGACATCCAAAGAGAGTGGATAGAGTGTAACAAAAACAGGTTTTTATAGTAGTTTGTTCTTTTTAGGCTACATTTACAAACACTTGCCCTGGCAGATGGACGGATGGACAAACCACTTGTTTGTACAAAACATTGTTGGGGCAAACCTAGCAACATAGCTTGGTTCTAGATTTGGTTGGGTTGTCTGGCTGTCTTCAGTCCTAATCGAGGCATGCCAGTTCAAATTAGAGCATGTAATAGACATCTTACATTTTGACCAGAGCAACCCTTTATGCTTTTCTCACCCCAATCATGGAGTAAGAGTCAGGGCAGGGTCAATGTACCTATAAACAGGAAAGTGGAAAGAAGTCCAGACAAGCCCTCTGTAGATAGCATGTTAGCATTTGACTTTTATTACAGCGGTGAGTGTCATGTGGGGTCACCGTTACACACTAGCTCTCACCAGCTCAACTGGATAAGGCAGGACTAAAGATAACCTTTATAATATCTGTTTTACTACTGGAAGATGGTTTTGAAAAGGCCGTTTCTCAGTTAATCACTCTTGTGGACATTCGGGCTGACTTTGAATGAAGGTCTCTATCTAAACTTTGGGGAAGCGCTCTTGTACTCATGGTAAATAGTCATTTGTCTTCCTCCAAAAGACGTACTCAGGGGCCGCACAGGATCATGATCCGGCCCTGGGGGGTGCAGAGTACATGTCCCCACAACTGTTTGAAATGGACAATTTTGTCCTCCACTTTTTGAAAGCATAATTTTTTAAAAATGTTCAGAAAAAAGGCTTGATCCAAGAAATCTTTTTTTTTTTAAACAAATAAGAACCCGTTGAGAAAGGTTTATTTACACAATAACAAAACAATCATTATGATTACACAATAAACAATACAATGCAATAGAAGAAACAAATGTATGCAAATGTCCCCAAAAAGTAGCGTCAAAAGAAAAGTCCCCCTTACCTGCTGTGGATGTGATGCATACGGACGACTGCGATTGACGTGTTGTGCATTTTATGCTGAGAATTTTCATAATGTCGACTCTGAAGTAGCCTTTTGATGAGCTGTTATGCCATTTTTTTTTCACAGTAGTTATCAATTCTGACCTCATACAGATACCCCCATTACATAAATCTAAAATCGCATATGTGTTGTGGGCACACATTGATTGAAAAGAAAAGTTGAGAGAGAAGTCTAGAGTTTTCAGAAAAACGGTTGATGAATGAGCCCTACTGCTTCTTAGATTTACATTTCCCCAGCCTCGATTCAAGCTTTCTACACAATACACATTTTGTATTGTTTGTTTGTTTGTTTGTTTGTTTGTTTGAAAGCCTGGGCAAGTTTCACAGTTAAAGTCCGTATCAAGGAGGTGGAGACTAGCAAGCTTGTTTATTTGTTGTGACACCTATAAGAGGCGAAAGTTTCATTAAAACAAACTCTGTTAGTGAAGTCAATAGTTTAGTAAAAGCAGCACTGAAGCCAGAATATTGTAGTAAATTCATATCGTTTTCCAGTTATTATTCTCTAAATTACCAGTTATTTTTGCTTTTAGAGTTTTTGACATTTTCACCAAAATTGAGTCAAATAACCAATCCTTTGGAAAACAGCTGGGACAACAGAAACCATGGGTAAGACAGCCAGTTAGGAAGCACAACAGCAAATTAGGTAATACCATTGGCTAAGATCATGTAAAAACAGTCATTAACCCAGACTCCTCCTGCTTTAAAGTGATCTCATTTGCACCTAAAGGAAAGTGCACAGATATAAACCTCATACATATAAGCACACTCTATGTGCCCCTAAATGAATAATCAAACAAAAAACAACTAATTAACTTTCTAAAGAAGAGTAGCTAAATCATGAAAGTATGAGGAGAAAAACGTCCCCCACTATGTCCATCTATACCAGCTTGTTTATGTAAGCTTCAACAATGTTTCACAAGGGCTTTTGGGAACGATTTTATAAACACTGCAAGCAGAGGATGGCTTAACACACCTAGAGTGTGTAAGGCCTCATCTATCCCTAGATAAACCCTGACCTCTGCTGTATTTATGGCTAAGCCTACAGGCAGCTATGGTTGACCCAGAAGCAGGCCATATGCTGTACGCTGCTGCCCGAGCACCTGCCCCTTTGCCCCTTGATGTCCAAAGTGCCCAATGCGTTTTTTTTGTTTTGTTTGTTTTTTTGTGAAGGCCTGCTCTTATCAAGAAGAAAATTTGACAATTGATAATAATTTAGCTATAAATAAAACGACCTGGCTGCCGGCAGTCATTTTAAGCCACATGATGACCTTTCACGTGACCTGAGCTCATACGTGACGTGCCCTAACGGAGTTGCAGCTGCGACCGAGTGCGCTTAAGACAGACGCTCAGCGGGAGAAATAACGAGTAAGTAAGTGAGGGTTACAGCGGTATTATGTGCGCGTTGTTTGTCTATTTTTACAAGACAAAGTGAGCATGCACGTTTGTGTTTATTTCCCGCGCACTACCTTTACAGTACAAATAGCCGTTAGCCGCCCGCTAGCCTTGGTTCCCGCACTCAGTTTGAAACCCTGGGGAAGTTTGATAGTGAAAGTGCGCAGCGTTGCCAACTCTTGCGAGACAAATAAGCAACTTCACCTTACAAAACAAGCCCAAGTGTCATAATAGAAAGCACTATTTTCTTACAAGCGTTGTTGGTGAATTTCTGTCATTTGTTTCTGCAATTGCAACATTTCGCCGTTGCCGATGTGGTAGAGCTTAGGGTGAAATAAAATGTCCTCTTTAGTTCGCCGGATCTTTTGACTGATCACCGAACGATCAAGTTGCAGATTATGATGGCATGTCCGCTAGGAAGTGTAGGTCTACGCGTTATAGGCTAAAGGGACAAGTCGAGTTGTGTTTGATGCCAGAGTCCTCGATCAAACACACAAGCATTCCATTCAAATTAGCGTGCCAGAAAAGCTGAGATTCATAGGCTAACCTAAACACAAAACGTCCAGGCCTATATCATAATAAAGCATTAGAGCTTTCTATAAGCTATATTAAAATATGCTTTGTTTTGATTAACAAGTTGTGATTTGACATGTGTGTAGCCTACATGTATTCCACTAGCTTTAAAACAATGCGAGCATGATGATAGAGAAACGTTATCCACGAACTTTAGCGATCATAACTTATGTTTACCATGTAACACAAAATCGGAACATTTCATTGTTTAGTCACTTGATAAAAAAAATGTCATACAGTGTATGAGATATGGCCTTTCAAAGATTGCAATTTGAATCACTCATTATAGCGCCACCATGAGGGCAATGTGGTTCATCTATGGTTGGGGACTAGCAGGTATAGGAGTAAGTACCAGCATGCAAAGTTACAAGTCTCTAATTATGCCACTTGCTGACTATTTGTCATTTTTACAAAAATACATATGAATATGTGGCCATTATAGCGCCCCCTCAAGGTAGATGTGAAAATGGCTTTGCGGATATGATCAATTAAGCCTCTAGAGCAGCTATGCTCAACCCGCGGCTCGCGAGCCGCATGCGGCTCTTTTAAGACTAGTTGCGGCTCTTTTAAGTCCCACTTAAAAAAATAAAAATAAAAAAATAAAACGAAAAACAAAAACATTGTCAGCAGAATTCATCAACATTTCATTATCACTCACGAGTCACACATCAGTCTGGGGGGGGGGGGGGTTGTTCATCCCTCTGAACAACCAATCACAAATTATTTCAGGTTTCGCGCTCTGATTTCAGGTGCGCGAGATAATTGCTGCGTCACACTGGGAAAACTAGCTTACAGCACTATGCAAAAAAGGCAAAGGAATATAGGAAATGAAAATATGGAAAGGAGCGTTTTTGGATTGTGGCTCTTGCAAAAATATTTTTTCGTCAATGTGGCTCCTGATTAGGACAAG
Organism: Aplochiton taeniatus; assembly: GCA_017639675.1. Taxonomy (NCBI): domain Eukaryota; kingdom Metazoa; phylum Chordata; class Actinopteri; order Galaxiiformes; family Galaxiidae; genus Aplochiton; species Aplochiton taeniatus. The sequence continues at coordinate 12,500,584 of CM030181.1, read as the reverse complement.
GTTGAGTACCACTGCTCTAGAGGATGTGTATCGAGTTTCAATAGGATTGGACAAAGATTGACTGAGTTAGGATATATATGATAAGCCACGCCCACAAGGCCAACCATTGGTCCAATCACAATCTTCTCTTAGTTATTGCATAGACTCTCCCCTGGACCAAATATGTGAAGTTTCATACTCTTTGTTCAGTAGCGTCAAAATATATCAAAATGTGACATTTATAGCGCTTCTTTTGGGTTATGACCCTTAATAATGCAATAGATTTATAATGTCCAAGCTATTATAGCAATAGTTTTAGACAGATCTATTTGGCTGGCCCTTGATCCACTTTCTTTAAGCTCTACTGTCATTGTGAATAATCGTGAGTGATTTTTTTAATTTATATAACTCGTTTAATGCATGTGCAAACATTAAGAAACTACAGAACAAAAATAAAACTAAGAGCTTGGCGGAATAATAGCTCAAAACGGTTCCAGAAAGTAACATATAGTTCACATAGGCCTTACTACTGCTAAAACACAAGCTCGAGCCTGGGAAGGGGGCTGTTATAGGCTTGCGCCGAGACTCGTGGCAGGGCAAATTACACCTTAAAGCACCTTTGATAGGCTATTATTAGACTAATTAGCAGAGTGTCATTCAATATCAATGAGTTGGGGGGAAAAAAGTTGCTTGATAGATTTTCTATACAAGCTACCATATCTTTAAAACAAGCCCAAAAAACTGCAAACCACAACTCCTGATTTTTTGGAAGCCCAATGTTGCTTGTTATAAGTGGACATGACAACTCTGAGAGTGCGTATGAAAGAGGTGGAGACTAGCACCTAGTTACTATTCAGAACAACCAATTAAGTATTGAAATGGACGGAGCTTCAAAGACTGGTGTTACTGCTTGAGTAGCCTCGGTTCTAGCTTTCGGTTTGCTAGCCACACAAACCAGGGAAGAGGATGTGTCTTGAAAGGAGGAGGGTTTTGCCAAAGAGTGAGTGACGTTTATAAGTGCCAATCAAAAGCAAGGCCATATTCTTGTTTCTTTGTGAGAATTCGTTTTTAATTATGCATATAATTTTAAGATAAATAAAGAATGTTTCATATTACAACAGTAATCTTGGAACAGTTACATCTGTGGCTGCGTTTTAGGTCCAAGCTTAATGCCATTCAATAATTACAGGTTAAAATTAGAAGTTTCCTCCAGCCAGGAGTAGCCTATATAATTTGGAAATTCGTGAGAAGCACTTAAATAATGCCCCGGGTGGGGGACAATGATATGGTATGATGCGGTTTGTTGTAAGATTCCATGTTACATTCTGTTTGAATATGGATTGCTATAATTCAACAGGCTAGGCTCTAAATTATGTTGGTGTATGGCGTTTTAAAATGTTGTTCCCCTTTTTAACTTTTAGCACCTGCCCCTCTAAAGGTCCCTGGCAGCGTGCAACGTAAATCAGCGCAAATGAGACACAGTTACTGAATGGTGCACGTTTTACTTGGTTAACGTTACAAACAATTCAGCTGACTATTATCCTATCTAGGTAGCTCCACCATGTTAAAGGGCACTTATTTTAAATTGCGCAATAGCCGGCTATTGTTAAACTGGTGGTGCAAAGTTTAAGGAGTGGTTGAATACTCTCCTATAGTTTTATTGTGGTTACATGGGACTACTTCAACGTAGGCAATTTGGGTTTACTACAAACAGCCGAAAATGCAGAAGTGGAAGCAGAAATCGCGAGTGGTTTACTGTTATCAAATGTTTACAATCAAACATGGCAAGTTTATACTGGTCGGTGTCCATCATGCAAGCGTGCTGCACGGCATTAAGACAGACCTGTTGGTGCTGGAATTTAGTCGATATGGCCCGAACAGGGCGTAGTTAGGGAGTGTAGCACACAATAATGTAATAATTTCCTGAAAGTTTTATAAAATTTGCACTTAACATGATCAGAAATGTACTGAAATCCAATAATGTAATAGCTTGACCAATAATGTAAGAAAATGTCCTGTCCTGCATTAAATTAATTGTATACATTTTAAAATATCTCACGGTTATTCACGTTGACAGTAGAGCTTAAAGAAAGTGGATCGAGGGGCGGCCAAATAGATCTGTGTAAAACTCTTGCTGTAGTAGCTTGGGCATTATAAATATATTGCATATTTTAACGTGCATTTGAACACACTATTAATTACCAAAATCATATTGTACAAATAAACGTGGGGACATGGTTGACAATCTGAAGGTACGACTGTACCTGATCTATTTGATTAGAATTAATTCAGGACAGTGTAATGCGATATCTTCTATTCATCCTAACAGCTAACTGTATTTCCAAAACAAGATAAGGTAAGACATGTAAGGACTATGGAAATGTCTTGTGGAAAATGTTTACATAAATGTTCACACCCCTATTTTGATATTTTTTTATTATAAATATATGGGCTTAATAGTGTTTTGTAAGGTGAAGTTGCTTATTTGTCTCACAAAAGTTTGCAACACAGCGCACTTTCACTATCGCACTTCCCCAGGCTTTCAAACCAAATGCTAGAACCGAGGCTAGCTGCCGGCTAACGGCTGAATGTACTGTAAAAGTAGTGGGCAGAAAATAAACACACGTGCATGCTCACTTTGTCTTGTAAAAACACACACACAACGTGCACATAATACCGCTGCAAACCTCACTTAGTGAAATTAATCGTTATTTCTCCCGCTGAGCATCTGTCTGCAGCGGCCACGGTCAAAGCTGGAACTCCCGTTAGGGCACGTCACGTATGACCACAGGTCAGGTCAAAGGTCATCATGTAGCTTAAACTGACTTCCGGCAGCCAGGTCGTTTTAATTATAGCTAAATTCTTATCAATTGATATATTTTCTTCTTGATAAGAGCAGGCATTCACAAATGTTTTTTTTAAATATGCCTTGACAAGAGGGCACTTTGACATCAAGTGGCAAAAGGGCAGGTGCTCGGGTACCCTCCGTTAAGCGAGAAATCCATAGCTGGACTTTAGAGATACGCCCCCTCAAATTATGTGATGCCCTTGATGCTGTGTTTGAAATACTTAAATTGCGTTGCTACTACCTTAAATTACATCCGTCGCATGAGAGCTTTTAACTGGACCAAGAAGCTGTCTTATTGACCTGTGATCCAAAAATCAAAGAAATCAATAGCTGGACTTTGGAGATACGCCCACTCATGTGTGGCATGCTCCTTTGAATATAGCCTAGTTCATTGTCACTGAACTGCATTTGAGCGACGTCTTTCTCCACTGTGTGAATAATTAGATTTGGCTTGTGATGGAAAAACCATGCAAAACATTTTGTGGAGCATTTATGTTTTCATTGGTTTGTAGACTTTTGCATGTCTGGGAAGAAAACGTGATTATTTCAGTAGAATTTGAAATGAGGCGTCTGTAGGCTACCTGTCTCATAGGCTACTAACCTAGATCTTTTGAAACATGATATATGCCAGCACCTTTAGAAACGTAGTAGCCTAGCCTGCATGAAAACATTTTCTATCAACATTACAGTAAGAAAACTTCTAAATCCATTCAATCATTTCATTGTTTAGTATTTGTATGGATCAGACTTGCCGATGATTAAGAAAGGTATGAAGTCTCGATCCCAATCAACACTTAGGCTAGTGTTTATGAATCATCTTGCCCTGGGTTATTTCAATTTATCACCAGTAGACTCATTGTATAATATAAAGAGATATAGGCTATATTCATTTTTTACTGTGTTATTATTTTAGACACAGCGATATGTTACGAATGCTATTGCAAGCAGACTTTGGTCCCACGGGACCGTGTCCTAAAAAAGCTCAGCTGTTTGACACGTTAGTGGTTTTCAGAGTACAAGTTTTCAACATTGAACTCTTTATTTGGGTAAACGATAATATCAAATGTATAGGTAATTTGTTTCTTAGGGTATCTATTGTGAAATATCTATTAGTACTCTCACAATCAAGTTGGTCCTGCTTTGTATGTCATATTTCTTACAATATTTGGTATGTTTAGCTAGCACATTTTTTGAGTTGGGGTAGATTTTTTTTTTTGCCATTACAGTAAGTGACCAAAAACTAAAATTATGTAAACATGTTTGTTTCCTCATGGAAATTTCTTTCTCCTAATTTGTTAGCAGACTCATTCAAAGTTGCCAGTTAGAAAGCTCATAGTTCGTATATTGATGGTTATAGTCAGTATTGAGAGTGCTAGATAATAACTGTTCAAATAGTCTTCTAATTAGCAGACGCAAGTTTTATTGTTTGGTGACTTTATGTGTTCTTGAGATGGTTATTTTTAGTTGTGAGTGCCTTAAATAGATATCGTTATGGTACACTAGCATGGCGACAGAAGTTTCGATTATGAAAACACATTATTCTCATTAGATGGCAAATTGTTCTGCTTTAATGGACTTTTCCTTTTTTGTGACAAGTATTTTCAGTTTTAGTAATGTTAGTGCATTTTGGCTGTGTTATTGTTTTGAGAAAAAGGAATTCTGCTTCAAAACAGTGGGTTAAGTGATGGAGAAAAACGGTAATAACAGCGTCATTGAGAGGTTTTCTTCTCAGAAGGAAATAAGGACAAAATTCCATTATAAACAAGATACGCACGCACGCGCACACACACACACACGCACACAACCGTTCCCAGTAAAGAAGGTGCTTTAGTACAAAACCACAGGTGCACCTTGCATAACGGACATGACGTGCAGGCAGCGCAGCAGACAGACTTTTTTTTTTACATTTTTGTTGCAGCCCGAGGCCCGGCCCGGCACAGGAAAAACACCCAGACCCAGACCAACCCAAACTCGTCGCGTCCCAACGGGCTGGGGTTGGGTTCGATAACTCTAATCCTGATCAGGCCCTTTCATATGGCGGAACTTGCAGAAGGATATTACAGGAAATACAGGCTTGCCTGGTCAGTGGTCATTTTACCAATATTTTCTAGTCATCGCCAAATGCTCTGCGCATTATGGGTTTCTCTTTCATACGATAAGCCTGTGCCCAAAGTTTTCCCAGGTCAATCAGAGCTTCTGGAGTGAGGAGGGAAGTGTTTAACCTAGGTGCTCAAGCTGGCTCCGATACAACAGTGATCATTATTCCAGAAATTGGCAGTTTTCAAACAAGCTATAAGTGTAATGTAAATTATCTCATTACTGTTGAGATAATGTTTCCAGGTTGTTTCCAGGTTTCATGACTGCTTCAGATTGCCAAAGTCACATTCCTAGGGTAGAATCTTAAGTCAGCCATCAAGATAGTGAGTTATGTAGGACGCTACCCTCTAGTACCCGTCACACTGTTGTCGGCCGTGGGGATTTAATGTCTCCCTGGCGTCCTTCCGAGGGTGCCATTGGAGAGCCAGAAGAGAAAAACCTTTTGGGCAGTTTGATGTTCACCCTTCATATGAAACTTTCTAAATCAGACAAATGTAACATTGGGATTCTGTTGTAATTTTCTCTGATCAGATCTAATATTGTCATAGCTCAATGACTCAGTAAATGCAATGCCGGTCCTGGGATAATCTCTCTGACCCATTCCCATCACCCACAAGGGGAAACCTGGATCTAGATGTTGTTTGTCTAACATCTCCATCTCCTGTACCAGGAATGTGGCCTTCCCCATGATCCGTACATTGCACAATCATCCGCACTGGAACAGCAACCTCAGCTTTTTCAAATGTACCCATGAATTCAAGAAAATGGGCAAAATAACTTCTGATCCTCATGAACACTGAGGTTTATTACAGATGATGTTATGGCAGAAAGAAACTGGAAGCTTCAAAGTAATAGGAATGGTTGGTGGTCTGGAGGTGTAGTAGTAAAACCTTTATGTCAGTGGCTCAGGACATGTTTCAAAACATCCGTCGGTCAATGTGTATTAAGATCATAATCGGGTCTTGTTAAAAGCAGTTCTAACCAGGCATCTATTTTGAACAGTCTGTTTGGGGGATTAAGAGATTATTGTAAGGTAACTGATACTGATTTCACATAATAAGTAGAATGATCATCTAGATTCTGTCATATCTATGGCTCGCAGAGGTTTGATTTCAGGATATCTTTTTGGTGAATCCTGAGAGCCTCAGGAGGCAGGGTCGTTTCGCTGCACACATCGTTTTTCATTGGGTAGATGGTTTCCCATGCACCAAGGATTCTGGTGGTTCCTGTGGTCTCTTGCTTTCATGTAAATGTATGGTTGCTGGCAAGCACTATCCTGAAATCTTTTTCTCTAGAGGGTAGTAGTGCCTTTGTAAGTGCATGTGTAAATTGGTAGTATCTGTCAAAGCGCAAGTGAAGTGTGGTAAGTGCAACGTAAGTGTAGTAAGCACCTTTTTATGCGCCTTTTTAAATCACCCGTCTAAGCACCCTGTTAATCAAAGGCCTGTTTAAGCGATTGTTCAGGTACACAGTCTGTGGGTAATGTCTGCTGGTTTAGGAATTGAAGTATGTATGCTCCCTGACACCTGAGTGTTGTCCCGGATATGTTACGGCAGGGAGCTTTACAATAAATAGTAGATCCAACCATGCCAAATTGAATTGTATTCGCATGTAATGAAAGTTAAATACGGATGAGTTTGTCTGACTGAACTAATATTTGATTATCTTGTCTGATTGTTTGACATTTTGAATGGTTGTTGAAAGCCGTGTTGGGGATCTCAACACAGATGGGGATGCATATTTGAAGAAATGTCACCGGCCATCTGGACAACAGGTTTCTTTCCGTTCACAATGTGGCTTGCAAGAATCTAAAGATAGTTTTGAAAGTATTTTACTTAAAAGCACTTCAAAAGTTGACATTTGGCAAAATACAACTTCATAAATGTTACTATATGTGCTGTATCTTTGATTATGTACAGTATTTGGAGTTTCAAATAAGAGGTAACAACATCAAGACAAGGGAAGCTAGGATAATAGAACATAAACAGTGCTATTTGTTGAACCGACTAGAAAAGGTCTCTTAGTAGACATTAAATATCAGAAAATTCGTTTCGGATCTATCGTATACCGTTTTTCAAAAAAGGGGTTGGATGATAATTTTTTTAAATCATATAATAATTTATATTATTGATAACTTATTTTTGGATCTCTTTTTGGCCACATCCTTTTGCTTTCTTTCATTGTCCACATTGGCTGATCAACATTTCTAAAAGCAGTTGTGGACTGTAGCAGGGTTTCACACCGATAAATGTCACATTAAAACAGTTTGTGTGGCTCTTTTTGGCACTAATGCCAGGCATTGAAGGAATACCATAAAATAATCTATTTACCTGTTTACTGGCGTAAAAAAGCTTTAGTTTCACGTAAGGTTGGCAGCAAGCATTTATGACTCCAGGTCTCATTCCTTAGTTTCACTCTCAAACCATTGCAATTGCTTAAGATAATGACACCTTTACATTTACATAAACGTGGTAGGATTTTCCTATGAATTTCCCAGAAGGAGAATTAGTTGATGGACTCAAGAACCTTGCATGTTCAGTGGTATGTGGGGTGACCAGATACCAACAAACCAAATGTGGAACAAAGATTATGTTTGTGTAGGACAATGTGGGACATGTTACCAATGCTGAGAAGTAGTCTAAAATGTTGATATAATGTCTATCTAGCCAACATCTAACCATTTATATTCAGCCCCTTAGCTCCAAACATCTGTAGTCTTTGCCCTCTGGTTGATTTAGTAGCACACTATAGACTGTGCAGGTTACAGCTTACCAAATATATTTTCTTTGAATGCAACTTCGCAATTTTCTTATTAAACAGAATTCCACTGAATGGTTTTCCTGATCTTATATTTTAAGTGACCATGCCTATATTTTCTCCAACAGCAGATACTATGAACACATGGTAGTTTCCCGGACATGTTATGGGGATATAAACACTTTAAAACATATACTAGGCAATGCAAATACAGTAAGCTGTACTTAAAGCTCTTAAGTGGCCCATTACAACACAAAGTCTGGAAGGTATTGGTTATGACCTCCTCTTTTGCATAGTGCACAGCAGTGGAAACCATTCTTTATTGAATGTGTTAAAGAATAGAACTGAACAAATATTTTAGCCCTACGTTGCTTATAGGAAAATGTGCTTCCAAAACTGTCTTCTTTAGAAATTAGCTCCATTTGAAGATGTTGCGGAGACCACCTCTCCTTCTTGCTGTCCTGTTATTTCTGAAGCAAGGCCTATTATTAAGGTGTTAAAAGTTTCATTTTAAGGCCAAGGATTAGTACAGCATGTCCTTCATCCCAAAAAAAGCCCTCTCCCCCGTTCTACATTGACAAATAATGTTTGACAACCCACTAGCTAATTATTAATGAAGGCTGAAAATAAGTAACGCTGTGATGATGTTCTGTCATCATACTCTGCGATTTAGTTATGTGATTGACATTCATGTTAAGAGACAGACGATAAATGAAAAAATGTCTTAATAAAATGTTCTTTGTCAATCAAGGACCTCTTAAAAACCATACACTACTTTTTTTTAAAGAATCATTTGGAAAATCATAATGTACAGTGCTTATTTGTGATTTAAAGTAATCTAATTTAATAAAGTCAGTTGTGAGAGCTATTGTGTTAAATCAAATGGCATTACCAGTAGTTACTGAGTGAGATTTGCATCCAATACCAAAGCCCACAGTAGGACTTTATTTTATTATTTTTATTATTTATCTATTTATACAGGGTAACCGATGAGCCGGTCATTCATGATTTAAAAAAACATTTCACCTTAATAAAAATAATTGCGACATAAGGAAGGTAAAGTAAAGGGGAAAGGGTTAAGGCCAGTAAGAAAATGGAATAATGGATGACAGCTTGAATGGATTGTTTCCATTGGAAAGAATAGGTCTTAACCGGCTGTATTGTACACTTGGGCCTGTCAAAAATCTATTTGACTTTTAAAATAATTTACAAGATCACACATGGTTTTACACTGATTATAGAAAAATGATAAGTAATAGCATGCATCAAAATGCCTTTTATTGTGTTACAAAATGGGCAATACAAAACCTTAAAAAAAAACGCAATAGAAAATTGTGGGATTTGCCCTGATTAGCTAAACTAGTTGTTTTGGAGCATAACCATAATTGATTTTGACAATGTGTTCTTGTGTGTTGTAAGCAAGGTGAAACCATATATTTATCACCATGTTTTTACTCAGACCTTTATTTTTGACCTCCAGCTGTGGCAGCATTTATGACCTTACAGTAAGTCTGTTTTGGCCAGTCTGTCTCACACTGGGGCCTATAGCTTAATGAAGAGTAATTTTAGCAGATAAACAAGCATTAAAACTCAGGCATACAGATGTATCCCTCCTGACACTATATACCCCGACTTTAAAACTACACCTCGCATATTCAGATTGCAGATTTCTTTTTTATTAATCAAACTTGCTGTACAGCCACTGTTGTGAACCAGTTGAGCAGCACACACCTTAACCCATGCAGGCTTTTTAAGAGCATAGGCCCAGATAATAATAATAATAAGGAAGATGGGAAATTAACTAAACTTGATTCATTTCCAATGAGCCCAGCCCACTACAGAGGACAAATAAAGTTCACAGAGTAGTTGTAGTCCAACAACTGAGCATTGACGAGGTTGGATATAGAAACTAAAATGAAATGAAATAAAAGAAAAGCCAAAGTCAATCAAAAAGAAGAATGAGCCTTTATTTTGGAGTTCAAGCTTCGATGGCTTGTTAGTACAAAGCAAAATGGAAAAAAGTAAATTGAAATTAAACAGTTAATCTGCATAAGATAAGTTGTACATTACTCACAAAAGCAAAGCTCAGACCACAGTAGATGAAAACATTTAATATTTCCAAACACAATAACCCAGTTGACAAGTGCAAGAGAATAAGACATCTTGGTTAGCTCTCTTAATGAAGTAATTACAGCATTTCTTCACATAACTGCATTAGAGGTACAATCATGGCCTTCTAGACAGCTATTGTAAAACTGTTTTTTTAAACTTGAACAGGATGATGAGCGATTAGAGTTTTATGCGCACCAGTAGTCATGTGATTCCCCCTCAAAGACAGTGTGCCACACAGCAAAGATGTATGGCATCTAGCTGATGATCCACTGAGAAGAAACAGCTGGGGCATGATCAAAACAGACCTGATGTTAGCAGCTTCCTGCTCCTTGGAATCATCAGCACAGCAGTCAGCCCAGCATCTATACACACCCTACCACTTCGGAGATTAGGTGAAGTCCCACATAATGCAACCATAAGCATTAACCCTGATATCATAGACTTACTTTTGTAGCCCTAATTATTTCATAGGAAGCTTGTCTTTGCTAGCCAGGCACAACAGAGAAAGTATAACCGGCTTGAAGGGGCTACAGTTAGACATCAGAAGTATTTTCATGCAGCAATAGTGACATTTTGCTTCCTCCCCATGCCTTGCTTGAGGTAGGCTTAGATGAAAGTTCACAAGGAAAATTTTAAGAAATCATAACCAAAGCCCCCCATGGTGTCTTAGAAAATATTTAGTTAGATCACGGTAATCACACTTTTACATCTTTCACTTGTAGGACAATGCCCAAAATCCAGCACCACATGATAATCTGAAACCACCAAATGTTATAGACAAATACTCTTACTTTCATGAATGTATGTGTATTTCTTGAAATAATAAATGTGTATACTGTAGAACTCCACTTTTTTACCTCAGTAAGCTAAAGCAAATAGACCTGGACAACATTTGTGTTATAAATATGTCAATATGTAGATTTTTTGAATACCACTTTATCAGACATGAGCCAGGCAATGCTCCTCAACCATGATTATGGTCAACCGCATGATTTATACCCTATTGACAACAATAAGAGATTTCTAAGAATCTAGTAAGTCAAATTTAAACTAGAACTTTAATATAATTCTCAAAGTATGAAAATACTTTAAATATTTGAAAGAAAAATGTGCTTTAAAGTCCTTTAAAGTTGATAACTAAGGACAATCAGACATATTCCAACAGTCTTATCTCATGTATCATGAATAGAATGATACATACGGTCGCTTATCTTTGTCCAACACAACCCTGTGTTCTTAAACGTCAGCATTTTCACCCTAATTAAAATTTGCTTGCTTGCAAGAACGTATTAAAGGGGAAAAAATCAACGGGGGGGGGGGGAAGATTAGTGAAGTGAAGTGAAGCAAATATCTATTATCTGCAATGCGTAAACGGTAATCCACACATGAAAGTGTTTGCTGTCTCGCCTAACACTGTGTGACAGCCACATAATGGAATCCCCGAGCGTCATCGCCTAAAACTTACAAGTCAATGTCATCTTTTGTCAGGCCCTGCTCCACTCTTGCTCTCTCTACACGCGGACATTTCAGCCCGGGCTAGCAGGGATTTGGGAACATGGCTGGTATCTGCTCTGGAACAATGCCACCCATCTATCTTGTAAGACATATTTATCTGGCAGCATGCCACGTGCCTAATCCTCCCAAGCTCCTCTACACACACACACACACACAAACACACACAGATAAAAAACTAAGAAAGACCCACATCTATTGACCGATAAACAAGCACTTTCGTTTATGCAGACATGCAACACCTGTGTCGAATGCATTTATTCATGTATTACATACACACAATTGAGAGACTGTGTACAGAAAAAGGGTTAATTACCCACAGAAAACACTCATACTCAGATAGTATAATTTCTATTGCCATCAATTTGTATGGAGATGTTCAAGTCTGCAATTACTATAACGTATCAAATGGTCCGATATTCTCTTGACAAAAAGTACATTTCTGTCAGATTTGGAAAACCCTGAAAGAAATAGAAAAAACTTTATAATTAGCATGCTTTGGCGAACTTAAAACATCTTTCGCCAACAGGTATTTTTTCTCTGCAAACCAAACAATGTTATACTTGGGAGTTGAAATTCTGATGTCTAAAGGCTATCTAATAAATAAGCTGTAAAGCTGGGCATTCAAGATCTTGCATACCACATTGTAATGATCCTCATAGAATATTGATGTAGCTAAATGAAATCCTTTCAAGTTTTTTCTCTACGGTAAGAATGGAATAAGGTCAGATGTTTTCTGATAACAACTTGAGTGGAATGCAGAAGTTGCGTTGTTGGCCCAGGTAACAAATGATGGCTGTAGTTCCTGTCTCTGCCGTGGTTAGTTGTTAAAATTGCTGTTTATTACATAATTCTTTTCTCTAGGTTTTCCTGGTCCACTTTCTGAGAACATTTTTCTGATTTCATCCATAGAGAAAGCATGAAAACCTGCTCTCTGTTTCTGTCTGAGTCTCTTTAGAGGAGACCCCTGCTGCGTCTGAGACTCTCAACAATACATGACAAATGAGCTTCCACTTTCCTATAATCTGCTAGGCTAACAGTTTTGTAGTATTTGTCATGTTTGTACAATGCCGTGTCCACCAAGGTGATAGAAGGAAATATATGCAATGTCTTCCCATGAGCACACATAATTAACCATGAGGAACGCTCTCATTTTTGAAGGACTAATTCAGCCCATTCACCTAAAATCTAATACCTTTCCTTCTAACTTTTTAATGGGTTCCCAAATTTGCATAAATTACTTTGAAACCATAACATGTGTCCAGGATATGAGACTTAGACATTTTGCAGGAAGAGAGGATGGACAAAATCAATGTAATCCATGTACAATAGTGCAGAACACATATTCCAATTCTTTTATAGTAATGCCGGAGATGCTCCTCAAAGCCATGGTAGAGAAGAGAAAAAACTGAAAAAATAGCCCTTTTCCATACACAGACTGAGACGCTGTACATGGCTGACTATTGCAGCATGTGAAAGGCAGCTCAAAGCTACGGCACAGTCTGTTCAATACGTTCTGCTGGTTTTACTCTGCTCCACTGTACGTACAGTCTGACAACATCCAGTTAGATCATTCGAAAAGGTCACATAAAGCATATTATTTCAAAACAACGTGTGAGTTTCAGTCAAAGTTTTGGGAGTGTGCCAATAATCTTATTCATTTGAGTTTCTAAAATCCTGTCCGTATGTGGCAACCTGTACTCTTGGGAGGCAAAATGGCTCGCAGACTTCTAACAAAGTCCAAATCAAGTTGTTTTGGGATACCAGCAGCTATTCCCTTAATTTAGAAAAAATGTAACACATCCAGAGCCACAATAGATGATCCACCATTAAGATCTATATTAGCCCTTTCTGTACCTCTTCCTTTTACTTAATATTCTAGGGGATCCCC
>CM030181.1:12439726-12487188 GCA_017639675.1 Aplochiton taeniatus | reverse complement strand
GGCAATTCCTCCTATATAACGGTCCTGTCCTTCTCAAAGATTTAGTTACTCCTGTGGTGTACCAAAATGTTATGCTTCTTTTTGTAGGTGTTTTTATACTTTCAAACAAAGCTTTGCTTGAAGGGTATGTTGGCTATGCAGAAGATGCCTTACTCACATTTGTTAGACATTTTGAAGATGTTTATGGACAAAAGCATATGTCCTACAATGTTCATGCACTAATACATCTTGCACAAGATTGTCGAGTTCATGGGGGGGGGGGGGGGGGGGGGGGGATAGTTTTAGTTGTTATAAATATGAGAATTTTTTGGGCCAGTTGAAAAAACTAGTTAGAAAGCCATCCTTTCCGCTGAGTCAGATAGTAATGAGGCTGTCTGAGAGAAGAGCAGGAAAGTCACTTTCAGTAGAAGTTTGTGCTAAAAGAAAGCATTCATCAGGGCCTGTGCCACCATCTTTACACAGCGGCACCCAATATAAAGAATTGCAAACAGAGCAATTTGTGGTAAAGCTCGACAAAGCCAATTGCAATGTGTACATTGAAGAAGAAGTAGTGAAAGTAAAAAATATAATAATAATGGAAAAGAAGATCTATTTAGTCTACTCTTCCTATCTGGAACAAGATTCTTTCTTTGATTATCCCCTGCTCTCATCATCATTTCGGATCAAATTGGTTAATCGTCTTTCAAACTCTTTTAAGTACTGTGAATTTGACAAAGTAGAGGGGAAAGCATTCATGGTACCTTATGAAAACAAATTTGTCTCTATGCCTCTTCTACCCCACTAATCAGTCAACAACATCCACCATATATTCCATATTAAATTATAATTTGCCACCCATTTAACATTACAATCATCCCTTTAATGACTAGCCCTTTTGACCACCAACCAGTACCATCCCTTCACTAGCCTCCTTGGTACCATATGAAAAAAATGTGTCTATATACCTCTTCTACCTCACTAATCAGCCAACAACATACACCATATAGTCCATATTAAATTATAATTTGCCACCCATTTAACATTACAATCACCCCTTTAATGACTAGCCCTTTTGACCACCAACCAGACCCATCTCCTCACCTGCCTCCTTGCCCTCAGCTGAGTAAGAATAGTTGCAATCTCGTACAATTACAAAACATTTATTATTATTTTATGTCAAACTATTTAAAGAACTTTCATTATGTTACTTTAGATCAAAAACGTACTTTATTGTCGATTCTTACGACGAAAAAGACCACTGGACCTGTGCACGAAAATTGGTACAGTGAGGGCTTGCCTGGTGGCCCCCGTTTGGAGACCAATTAAATTGAATCCGGTGCCTAAAAAATGCAGAGGTCCCTAACCCCAGCAAAGGCTGGAAACAATACAGAGCTAAGAAAATGAGTGAATTTGGTAATTGTTTATGCTCTCAATTTGTAATACTTCGAAAACTAAGTATGAATAGTTGAATATAATATACATATACAAATGAATAGATAACATGTACAATACGTTATAATACATTTTTTATCTTCACAGATGATATAGGAAAGATTTTAAAAAGGTGGAATCTTTCCACTAAAAAAAGTGACCTCGATTCTGATGTTGAGCCTCCAAAAAAGGAAAACATATGTGAGGACTCTAAGCCTCATCTTTTACTAAGAACATAAATAGCAGATTGTTAATACAATTATTCTTTCAGACCAAAAAAGGGTTATACTTTGGAGGAAGATGATGAAGCCCCCCCCCCCCCCCCCCCCCAGCGAAATGCAAGCCAAAAATAACAAAGTTTTGATCGCCCCCTCCCAAATTGAACCACCCACCAAAACCAAATCGCACGTTTCTCAACCTTTCCGTCAGGGTGGGTATACTTGATAAAAAAAACTTTCTTTTTTTTTTATATATAATTATGATGTAAGGAAATCCTTAACAATCAAACAAATGATAAATAATGGATAGTGGTGGCATAGTGAGTAGGACCACAACCTGGTGACCAAAAGGTCATGAGTTGAAATCTCACCTTGTGACCTGGGAACACCACCCACCACAAGTGTGCCCTTGAGCAAGGTACTTTACCCTAGATTGCTCCGTGAGGGCTGTTCCTGTAATCTAATTAAAAGTCACTTTGTATATAAGCGTCTGCTAAATTCCGTAATGTTGTTGTTATTATATGATTCAGATTAATCGGTAAACTGTTGCATCCCATTTTCTAGTGTCTGTGTTCAAGAATGTGGCCCTGACAAAATTAACAGAAGCTGAGGTGGAAAGGGCAGTGCAGGATTGGCTGAGGCTGAGCAAGGATAGAATTCAGGGAAGAAGGAGAGATAGAATTACGAATTACGAAATAAACAATCAACCTAAACACACACCAACATGAAAACTTAATTAAAACAATTTGTTCAATATAATGGTCTTCAGTCTTAATAATCAATGAAAACAAATCGTTACACAGAGTAACTGATCAGTCTCTAGTAGAATAGTATGTAGCCTTGGACTGTCTGATTGCAGCAGCCCAGTTTTCACCAGACATGGTAAGTGCATAGTTAGCTGATAGTATTAGTTGGTGTGTGTGTCTCAGTAGGTTTTTTATAATAACCAACTCACATTAATAATCAACTACTCTGCAGAATGTATGTCATAGTGCCCTGTCTTATATTGCATAAATAATAGCCTTGTTTGTTGGTCTATCTATCAAACTTATATATTTTTTTTCTGTCTGTTTCAGGCTGGCTTCCTTCCTGATGCTTTTACCATACCAAAAGGTAGGGTTTTACTGCCTTGGTTCGTGTTCGTGTTCATGATCTCTCTCTCTCTCTCTCTCTCTCTCTCTCCTCTCTCTCTCTCTCTCTCTCTCTCTCTCTCTTCTCTCTCTCTCTCTCTCTCTCTCTCGCTCGAACTCAACTACCGTGCTTTTTGTGTTCTCTTTCAGCTCCATCCTGCTTTGTATTTGCTGTCCTGGCATAAACGTCCATTTGACAACATCATCAATTCTAGAATAATGCTACAAGACCCAGCAATAGCAGACCAAATTGAATCAGACCCACAAACTACACAATTAATTAAATAGCCTTCAATGGTAAGTAACGTTAAATGAACAGGGTCTAATCAGTGTGGTTTTTCCTTTCTTCTAGAATTGACCACCACTGCCATAGCATCTACATCATCCACTGGGAGAACCTGCATTGATGGTGAGGGGGCCGTCCATTATTGCCTTGGTGTGTTTCAAAATCCTTTTATACATTTAACTGTTTACATAATTTGTATGTACTCATCTACTGTGCCATGGCGTATTTTTCAACTCCATCTTGCTTCTGATTTGTTGTTCTGGACGTCCAAATCTCAAATTAACATGACCTTATTAGTGCTGTTTGTGCTTTCCTGTAGAATTTCCTTGAGTCTCCCCCACTGCAAATCTACAGGAACTTGAACGAGAGGGACTTGGACAGTTGATGAAAGGCTAGCCCATCATCAGTCATCAGATGCACCACAGCATTTGCACACAGAATATTAATCTTTAATTTAATTAATGTAAGTGTATTGAAATGTATTACATGTAAATGTTATTGACTTTAGTCCTCTAAGTATATTCAAGTAATCTATTGTCATTATTGTTTGCTCTTCTGCTTGGCTACTTTGCTATGTACTGTTGATTTGACTTTATGTGTCATCTTAAATAAATGTGCTGTTTTTAAAAGTTCAAGTAGTGGCTTTACTTTTAGTTTTTGGATGAATTATTGATGTGCCAAATTCATATTCAGTTAAAACGTCAGCCTATGTTAATTTTATTGTTAAAAGTTATTGCATTATCAGCTATTATATATTATATATATTTCAATTGAATGATCTACAATCACACTTTACATGTTGAACTATCACATTAGTTAGTTATCTATCACATCTTGTTACTATATTGCCTAACGTTTAGTTTGTTAATTAACATGTTTGCTATCAGTATAGCGGGGAGGGAGGTGTAGGAAATAGTTGACATGGTAACTAAATTTGGAACGTTAATCAGCAATATATATATATTGGCCAGACGTGCGCCTATCCGTCGAAATGTATCTGAATAACGTCGGATGGAGGTCGGCCGGAGATCGATCCGTATGTTTGGCCGATGTCGCCTCGACGTCTTGCCGATTAGCAAACGAGCTCTATGCGATGTAGGGCCTACGTATGTAACATACGTTGGGCCGACGTTGGCTAGACGTATGTGTGTTATCTGGGATAGTAGGCAGGTCGAACATTCGAACACCTGTGTAGTCAATACGAGAGTACCATGCTCAGCGCTGAAGAAAATTGCCCCACGTAGCGTTTTAAAACTGTTTAAATGAACAAAAATATAACGTTTTTGTTGGTCTGAATCACTTAAGTCATTCAAAAGTAATACCGACTTTGACGATATATTAGTGTTGATATGCATACAGCGCTTGCTAATTCATAGTTAGCTTCCAAAGAGTGTAGGTTTTGTTCTTAGAATCTCTCTTATTCTGGCCAAAACGGGACCTGAAAAACGGTGCGGACCTAGTGTTTAAGCAAAAATACAGGGCACTTCCATAACAATTAACAATCAACCTTGGGTTCATTTTGCAGACAACCCCTCTCGGGACCTGACACTGAGCGACGGCGCCGATCGGTCATAAATAATTTGGTTAACGTGTTTTAAATACTTCAATTGCGTTGATAGTACCCTAAATTACATCCGTCGCATGAGAGCTTTTAACTGGACCGAGAAGGAGGTAAGAGCTCTGTTCCAAAAATTAAAAAAATACATAGCTGGACATTAGAGATATTCACCCTCAAATCATGTGATGCCCTTTATGCTTGGAGCATCCAATTTGCCCAATGACGTAATCAACACGAGAGCTTCTACGCTCAGCGCTGACGAAAATTGGACTGCGTAGCGTTTTAAAAACAGTTTAATTCGACACAAATGTAAAGTTTTTGTTGGTCTGAATCACTGAAGTAATTCAAAAGTAATACCTACTTTCACCATATATTAGTGTTGATTTGCATACAGCGCTTGCTAATTCATAGTTAGCTTCCAAAAAGCGTAGGCTTTGATCTTACTTGAAAAAATCCCTAACTTTAAGCAGTTCAAAATATATGCGTATGTTTTATTTAATGTCAAACGATTGATGAACTGCTTTAAGCACATATTCTTAAACCACTCAAATGAAATCTTTCCACATGTCAACCGTTAGTAAAGTAATGAATTCAGAGTGGACTTCGTTAGAATCTCTCTTATTCTGGCCAAAACGGGACCTGAAAACTGGTGCGCACCTAGTGTTGAAGCAAAAATGCAGAGCACTTCCCATACTAATTAACGATCAATCTTGGGTTTGTTTTGAAGACAACCTCTCTCGGGAACTGACACTGAGCGACGGCTCCGATCGGTCATAAATAACTTAGTTAACGTGTGTTTCAAATACTTTAATTGTGTTGCTACTATCCGAAATTACAAAAATAGCTTAAAAGCTTTAAACTGGACTTAGAAGGAGGTCTCATTGAGCTGTGATCAAATTAAGAAAGAAATCCATAGCTGGACTTTAGAGATACGCCCCCTCAAATCATGTGATGCCCTTGATGCTGTGTTTTAAATACTTCAATTGCGTTGCTACTACCCTAAATTACATCCGTCTCATGAGAGCTTTTAACTGGACCCTAAATGGAGGTCTCATTGACCTGTGATCCAAAAATGTAAGAACTTGATAGCTGGACTTTGGAGATAAGCCCACTCATGTGAGGCATGCTCCTTATAGCCTACTTCATTGTCGCTGAACTGCATTAGAGCTATGTCCACTGTGTGATTAATTAGATTTGGCTCGTGACGGGAAGATACTTGCAATATATTTTGGTTAGCATTTATGTTTTCATTGGCTTCTAGACTTTTGCGTGTCTGGGAAGATAACGTGATTATTTCAGTAGAATTTTAAATCAGGCGTCCGTAGGCTACCTGTCTCATAGGCTACTAACCTAGAACTTTTGAAACATGGTATATGCCTGCACCTTTAGAAACATTGTAGCCTAGTGTCGAGATAGACCTTTTGGCCTCCTCTCTCATCGGGTCCGTTATTCCAGAGGAAGGATCACAAGTGGAGACAGTTGTTTAGTCAAAACGTATTTTAATTCACTCAGAGTATATGTATATTATCACACGCATATGGTTTATTAACCTTTAAGCAATTATTGTAATAATAGCAGTTTACCTTAGCTCATATCCCGCAAAGCTGAATATAAGGAGAGTGGAGAAGACTGCGACGCCCCAGTTCCCTCTGCCAGTCTGACCTTTGTCTCCTGCTCTCCTAGCATATAAGTTTAGCGCCACACTCATTTGCACCCCACATGACCGCTACCAGATGTTTCCTGTTTGACCTCCTTTACAGGGCGCTTCTTCGTTCTCTAAGCCTGACTCAGCATGTTTTGTATCTTGGTTTCAGCGGCAGGCTTAATCTGTTGTTCCTCTTTCTCTGTCTGGCCTTAATGATTTCACAACAATCTGGTATTAATGATTTCACAATAATCTGGTATTAATTATCTCACACTAGCCTGCACGAATACACTTTTATCAAAGTTACAGTAAGAAAACTTCTAAATCCATTCAATAATTAAATTGTTTAGTATCCGTATGGATCAGAGCTGCCAATGATTAAGATATAGGTGTAAAGTCTCGATCCAATCAACACTTAGGCTAGTGTTTACGAATCATCTTGCCATTGTATAATATAAAAAGATATATGCTGTATTCATTGTTTTACAGTGGCATTATTTTAGACACCGATATGTCCTAAAAAAGCTAAGCTGTTTGACACGTTAGCGCTTTTCAGTGCAAAAGTTTTCAACATTGTACACTTTATTTGGGTAAACAATGATATCAAATGTATAGGTAATTCGTTTCTTAAGGTATCTGTTATGAAATATCTATTAATTCTTTCACAATTAAGAAGTATAATAACAACGAAGTGGGCCGTAGGATGTTCATGCGTCTAGACCCAGCGTCTGTCTAAACGGAAGCAACATCGCGGTAAATATAAAATGCTTTTTTTAACAATAAAACTGTCACTTTTGGGCAAACTGACAATTTATTAATTCGTTTTTATTCATAAACGTTTACGAAATAACAACAAATTGGAAGATAGGACTATTTAATCAATAAAAAAAAAAGTGAAAACGGGTTTGACCTGCCTACTTAAGGAATCCCAGTTCAACCGTTGCATAAAAGACCTTAGCAAACAAAGAGAAAAAACTTCCCTCCCCTCCATCAGTAATTCAGACCACGGTAGTCACAGATTACGGTTGGAATTAGGCCACTGACGGAGGGTAGAGCGGTGGTGATTGAATGATGTCCGTTACCATCACTGCCTCGTTTGAAAGAGGTTTTGGAGGTGGACATTTTAATTTTGTATGGAATAAATTCTGTTAATAAATTATTTATTTTATAACACAATAGGTTGCAGACAGTCTAAACAAGAAGGGTATGGTTACTCCATTAAGCCTGTGGAATGTTAGCTAGCTAGGCAATAACGTTTCCAAAAGTTACCGTTACAGTCTGGTTTATATCTACACTTAAATTCTGTGTGATGTGTAATGAATTCAACAATACATCAATAATTTGCGAGAAGAATGCCATCTTCATTATGAACGACTGTAGGCTACAGAGATTTCTTTCAATGTTGTGACATTACAGCTCTAACTTTAACGCCAACAAGCAAATGAACGGTGCCCATCGAAACTGTAGAATTTTACCGTAGTAAAATATTTTTTCAAGTAGTAAATGCCTAAACGCTTTCCGTAGGTAAGGAAACATTTTTATGGACTCTGTGCAACCCAGAAGTGTTCCAACATTTTTATTTAACCACACTTTGCACTCCTTTGCAGCAAGTTAATGCATCGCTAACGTTAGAGCTAAAATATGGTTATAATTAACAATTGATACGATTTAATTGATACAATTGATAGTACTAAACACAACAGACTATTCTCAAACGTTGATCCCAGATCAGATCGCTCTGCCCCTCCCCGAAAGGCCAGACAGACTCTCTGTCGTGGCAGCATTTGTGGCAGCTGCCACACGCTGGACGACCTGGCATGGCATGTGGACGACCTGGCACGGCAGCCGGACCTGCCAGTCACAACCCTTCACCCTTACGGCAAAATTCTGGGCCCTATACATAAGCAGTCGCTGTGGGCCCCCTTCCTCTCTCTCCCCATTTTTATTTGACTAATAATTGAGCCAACCAACAACTGTACACATGAATCTGTAGTAGGCCAACTTATTAGTCACTTATGAACTGTTCATACCACATTTCAACAAGTAGGGCTAGGGCTGGGCGATTTGACGATTGAATCCATTAATTCGAATTTTTAGTTAGCATGATGTGTAAAAATTTAAAATCGAGAAAATCGCGATTTAAACCAGGCACAAATGATCTTGTAACGTTTGATTTATATAAACTAGTTGGTTCTATAAACGCCAACGGAACTCGTTGCGTTAGTAAAGAGATTGTTCGTCTGCTGCACACAGGGGAGGGGAGTAGCCAACTGCAACAAATAAGCTACATTTTGTTATCAGTAGTGTTGCTGTGCTTTCAGCGTCGCACGCTATCAAACACTGATTTGTTCCCTGCCCCCTCTCCACGTAACAAGCTACCATTGGCATTTTGCCATTACCATTGGTCTAGCAGAGATGGCAAAAGTACACACATCCTTCACTCAAGTAGAAGTATAATTCCTTGTATTTTAAACGATTCTGGTAAAAGTTGAAGTACTGACTAAACTTCTTTACTCAAGTTAAAGTAAAGAAGTATTGGCTTTTACATGTACTTAAGTAAAAAGTAGCCATTACTGCCAACTGTTTTAGTGTCAAGCTGGTAACTGGACCTCACATCATAGTAATAGAACATTAATATAAAATAACTTCCATTTCAAATTTGAATACTGTCATTGGTAGCTAATGAATGTATTCAGGCTGAACAACCACCATGTAGAACACAAGCAGAGAAAAACAAAGTGGACAGGGAAAAAACAAACTAGTTGCCATCGCCTAGGCTACATTGTAGATTGTAGGGTGACTCTACCTGTTGTCCTTGGAAACAACACAACAATTATTATGGTGCTTTAAAAAATTACAGAATTGAGGGGAGTTATACGGTAAGCTTTATTGGAATGCAAGTAGAAAGAAAATAGAGTGCAAGCATAATTTACACTTAACCTCTGGTTTACCATCTCATTGAATCAGTATTGCTCAAATCAGCGACATGACTGAGAACAGAGACATTCCATACACAGGCTTATACACTGGCCTAAACAACTTGTCCTAAAGCCTGAAAATTTGTGTTTGTGCTATCACACCACATCACATCCAAAAAATCCTTAGCCCCTCCAAAAACTAGGGAATAACTTTACGGCATACATTACATAACTACCGCCGCGGCAAGTTGCGCTGACTGACGCCGCTGGCACAGCTCAAAGGATGATAGGAAACGCTTCGAGCTGAGTTCTCATTGGTCCCTCTTCTTCAGAGAAGAAAACCCACCTCTAACGTCAGTGGTGCCAGGAAATGATGGATACACCAATGGGATTGTGTTTTCTGTATGACATTAGGTTGAAATAGGCCCGCAGTGACACGAAATAATAATGATCATGTCACCAAATGCAGATTAAAACTAAAGTAACGAGCCTGTTTTGAAAATGTAATAAGTAGAAAGTACAGATATACTGTATGATTTAAAAATGTAGGGAGTGAAAGTAAAAAGTTGTCAGAAAAACAAATAGTGAAGTAAAGTACTGATACCAGAAAAATCTACTTAAGTACAGTAACAAAGTATTTGTACTTCGTTACTTCCCACCTCTGGGGTCTAGCTAGCTAGTGTACAACGCAAGTCTCATTCATGATGCATAATATGAGGTGTGTCGGCTGCATAAAGTCAAATGGATGTGTTAGTTCTGTTCGGTTTCAAATTAAGTATACAACTATCACTGCACGAGCGATTGAAAGGGAGAGTTGCGTAACAACACTTTACATCCATTGTAGGCCTATTTCCAACGTTTTTGAGTAATTCATTCTCCCATTTAGCTGCAATTATGAATAGAAATCTAAGATTGATAGCTTAGCAGGAGTGTCACAGTTTCAGAGCACATGTCTATGCATAGACTGGTTAAGTACATCTCATTTCTAATTTCATAAATAAAGAAAATATTTATTTGAAACACTTCTTCGTATGTTTTATTTTGTTTACAGAATAAACAAGAAAAAATCGAGATTATAATCGAAATCGTCCATAACTTAGAAGAAAATCGTGATTTATTTTTTTGGCCAAATCGGTCAGCCTAGGCATAATAATAAATCTGTGATATGTGTGTAAGTGTGCACAATTTGAAATCTCACCACATTTTAAGCCTCCTTTCTCAACAGAGAGCATTCATTTACTTGACTATGGTTAAATGAGGTTTTCTTGGAGTTTATGGTTTTCTTTTCTTCATGTTTATTTAAGTATTTATCATTCCCAAGGTTTTTCCAGGGCTTTCCACAGGGATATGGAGTACGCAGCCAGTCGAGAAAAGAAACCAGCTCAACCAACAGGGTTCAAGCCCCCGTTTTGGCCGTAAAAGCCCACATTTTGTGTCCTCTTAACGTTCTGATGCCACTATTTGCACTGATCTTAATTATTGCATATTTTAAAGAGTGTGCCTATCCGATTGTCAACAACAACAACACAATTGTAGGCTATGGAATTATTGTAAAAGAGAAATAGGCTTCTTGTGCGTTTTAGCCTACAGTCTGTAAATAGCTATTCATATTTAGGTGTGAATAGGCCTATAGCTATTCACACCACTTCCTGACTACTCAGAACTTTTGTAATTAAGAATCATTAGACCTTATTTATTTATTGATTGATTGATTTATTGACACCCTCACAAAGCTTTATCAAGCTGATGTATTTGTTTTAAATTAAATTAATAAAATAAACATGGGCAAATTGTGGCTGATGATCAGCTATGATAGCACAATATATTATAGTTAGCTAGCTTGTTTTATACCGATTTTGTAGCTAGCAAACTTGTGCATATTGGAAAGTTTCATAAGCTTATTATTTCTTCCAAAAATTATCAGTAATTTTGGTTTTTTAGCCCCTACATTTATTCACTTACCGCCCTTATGCTATATTTCTTGGGGATTGACAGACAGTGCACATTACTATCAGCGAAAATAGTCTTAAAAGAATTGGACGGATAGACATAGTTACTTAGGCTACATGGTTTTAGCAATATACTATTAAGTTAGCAAGTACAAGACAGCAATAGTTGGGCTTTTCACCAGCTGTATGATGATGACAATTGATTACAATCAACTCGCCAAGAAAGTGGAGTGGACTCACTGAGATAAATTAGAAGTTAGCTTAACTGAATCAAATACATTTTATTTGTTAGCACATTTATAACATATAGGCTATTCAATGTGCTTTACACAAGGCAATAGCTGATAGTTGGTAGGAAAGCTAGTGAACCAGCATCAGCAACAGTCTCACTCCATTCGATTAGCTGCGATAGGACACGTAGGCCTAAAGGTGCGGACTAAACAATTGCGCCTTTTATAAGAGGAGCCTTTGAGACCACTATTTTCCGGAGGAACAAGGTTCAGTCTCTCAAACGATTTATTTAGCCAATTTGAATGTATTTATGACACTAATTACATAGAAATGAAATATTGCCCCCAAAAAAACATAAAACATTCTATTCACTCTTGGCTTTTGAGAACCTCCCCCCCCCACCCCCTAGGTACACTCTAAAAATAACACACTGTCTCCACTTAATAAAATTGAGGTAAGAGTTTGCATGGATCTTTTTAAGTAAGCCATTAGTGGGTAAATCCAATGCAACTTTATTAGTCCATTATTAGATGGTTATTAGACCAACTGAATCACTTTTGTACAACCAACAGACATGCTTTGCCCTCTAGGCTTAGTTGAGTTGGACCAACTTAATTTTTGTGAGAAACTTTTGGTCATTAAGTGGTCAAATTACTTTAAGTTATTCTAACTTCATTATTTTACTTCCATTCTACTCATAAATGTCCATGCAATTTGTCTTTTGAGTAACAGTATTTAACTTAAGTCTGAATAAATTACACATACAAATGTCTTTTTTTTTTTTTTTTTTACAAAACTCTGTTAAAACCAATGTCAACAAAATATTTCGGTATACAGTGAAATAACTGTAAACAAACTGTATGTTCAATTATCTGTGGACAAAAGAAACATGCACAAACACAACACAAAATTTGGTTTCAATTTATCAGCAGATAGAAATGGCACGTTACACAATTTGACTCATACCTGCCTTTGCAGATCGCATGAGGCTATTGTTAAGCTGTGACTCATCTAACCAACTGTTTAATACTTTAACTTAACTTTACCACAAAGATAACTCTACATGCATCCATTTAAAATCGAAATGTTTGTAGTAACCTATATGTTTGCCATTATAGCTATTTGACCCACCCATCATGCATGCTAGCTAGTCAAGTGCTAGCATGACAAGAGCAACTCTACGGTCGATGAAACCTGGTTAGATGGCGGCTCGACTCGTGCACCTCCATCTCTGTGCTTTTGAATTCATTCAGTTCTTTCCATGTCAATGAACTCTATAAACGCTGACTTAGTTTAGAAAAATTATTTCATCTGAAGCTTAAGACAAAAATAAATATGCAATGCGTGCTGATATAGTAGCTGTGGCGAATAAAAGAACTAAGCAAATCGTATTTCTTACCAAGTGTTAACCTTGACTCGAACTATTTTCTGTTTCTCTCGCACCCTTTCTCTAGTGGGACGCGCAAAAGAGTCTTGCTGTCATATCTTGCTGTCTCTCAATGATATTCAAGTTGCACTAACCTAATACTTTTCTTTTGTCAAGTGAAGGCAAAAATACTTGTTCAAAATAGATATTAATTTAAGTTAAGACATTTTTCTTTATTTTAATTTTGACCAACTTAAATAACATACGTTATCAACTGACACAAACATGTGCATGTAACAAACAAAATGATTCAAGTTGAAACTCTTAATTTGAAGCTCGACTCACTAAACCGATTAATCATTTAGTCACTCAGTCCTACTTTCCCCCCCACTTCGTGCCTTACAAATGCACTGAAATCGGAGAAATACCTACACACTAATAAATATTGTCTCTCTTTCAAGCTGCAAAACTGAACAGATCAGCAAAATTATTACTAATCTGTATTTTGTGACACGTTGATGTTGTAACCGCATTTTAGCTCGTTGAAAATTGGGTGGTCTTAGACATTCAGACCAAATATCACCCAGTTCTCAACTAGAAATCAACGTTGTAATCTAGGTTTGTGCTCAATGGGTTTGGTCAGTCATAACAGATAATTTGTTCATCATTTATGGTCATTAATGGTCAACAACACTACGTGTACATTTAAAAAAGTTTAATATTTAATTGCTTGTACTTTTGGGGTGATTTCTGGAATACCGAGGCCTATACCACGAAGCAGGATTTGGGGTTAGCAAGTAACTTCTGGTTTAACCCTGGGTTATCTGTACCACGACGTCGATTCAGTTTTCACCGGGGTAGATCGCCATGGCTACTAAAGCTGAACTCCTAACCTGCTCCAGCGCACGTTATGTTCGAGATACCAGAATAACACATATAAAAGCACTCCCACTGTGTCCCACAATAGTCTTGGAAAATGTTATCACCACTCCTAGAAAATCCCTTGGAGCTTGTGAGCGATTAATGAGAGGGTCTGTAG
Organism: Aplochiton taeniatus; assembly: GCA_017639675.1. Lineage (NCBI taxonomy): Eukaryota > Metazoa > Chordata > Actinopteri > Galaxiiformes > Galaxiidae > Aplochiton > Aplochiton taeniatus. Next base: position 12,473,438 of record CM030181.1, on the reverse strand, counting down.
TATCGATTGCGAAATATATATATATAAATACACTCACGATTATTGTGAAGTATAGTTAAAAACAAAGTCGGTAGTAGGATTTTCATGCTTATAGAGACAGCGTCTGTCTAAACGGAAGTAACATCCCGGTAAATTTAAAATCCTTTTTATTCCTAAACGTTTGCTAAATAACAACAAATTGGAAGATAAGCCTATTCACTCATTCAATAAAAAATTAATGGGGAAAACGGGTTAGACCTGCCTAATTTTATATTGGCTTCTCTGTTATAGCCCCGGCGGCCCCAATTGCCTGGAATAGTCCCTTTTACTGTTGTTAAATATGATGACGTATGTAAGGGTGTGCACGCATTTTGGCAACGGAAATTAGATGGAGAGCAAGGGCATTAACCATTATGATTGCGACGGCTACCTTATGATCATACACACAAGTTTTGCTAAACTAGTTTAGCAATCCACCATGTCCATCAAAAGGATATCTCATTGGCAAAAGATATTTTAGGGGTTCAATCGATGTTGAGCATACGAACATGGTTAGTTGTCACCGATCAAAGTAGCCTATAGCGCCGCTGATCTAATCCATAGACAACAAAAGATCAAATTCACTGTTTTTCCCGGGAGCCTTTGTCGTTCGTAATCAGTAAAACATTTTCAAGCGGACCAATATTGTCTGGCCTGCCCGCCGAGATGTTGTTAGTGCTGACTGCTTTCTCCAACGAGCCAGCCAGTTGATTATGGTGCCCCTGCTAGGCCAGGTTATGACTGCGCCATGAACCAAAAATATAACGCGACATAGACACGGACAAAAAACATTATTACTAAATAAAGTAGCTGATAACTATTCGTAATAATAATAGGGACGGGACTAACGTAGGCTGTTCGGCAAATATCAGTAGGACGACTTCGAGATTGACCTTGTTTTAAAGCCAAGATTTTACTGATTAATGAATTAAATGAAGGGTATCTGACATTCCGCTCGAAAAGTGAAACATTTTGAAATGTGTCTTATGCTGCACTCCTCCGGTTGTTTACATATTGCTTGCTTGCTACGTACAGCGCACCAAGTTTTTCTCACAGCGGCAACTTGTGAACCCTATGACAGGCTATGTGAAGATGTGGTTAGCCAAATGTAAAATTGTATCAGTTCAATGACGGTGAATCAACATTGACAGTCAAAAGGACCATGGTTTACCCTTTCGTTACATACATTAGGCCTACATGTAGACATTTACGTAACTTTTAATAGGCTAAGGAAAATCATTAAAACACACAAACGTTTAAAATAAAGTTTGTAAGAGGTCAATTTAATTTAAAGCTTGCAAACTGGTCTGGATGGCTGGAACAAACACATACATATATACACCGATCAGCCCAAACATTAAAACCACCAGCCTAATATTGTGTGGGTCCCCCTCGTGCCGCCAAAACAGCTCTGACCCGTCGAGGCATGGACTCCACATGACCTCTGAAGGTGTCCTGTGGTATCTGGCACCAAGACGTTAGCAGCAGATACTAAGACCTGTAAGTTGCGAGGTGGGGCCTCTAAGGATGGGACTTGTTTCAGCACATCTCACAGATGCTCGATCGGATTGAGATCTGGGGAATTTGGAGGCCCCTTGAACTCTTTGTCATGTTCCTCAAACCATTCCTGAACAATTTTTGCAGTGTGGCACGGTGCATTATCCTGCTGAAAGAGGCCACTGCCATCAGGGAATACCATTGCCATGAAGGGGTACGTGGTCTGCAACAATGTTTAGCCAGGTGGTAGGTGTCGAAGTAAAATCCAAATGAATACCAGAACCCAAGGTTTCCCAGCAGAACATTGCCCAGAGCATCACACTGTCTCCGCCGGCTTGCAATCTTCCCATAGTGCATCCTGGTGCCATCTCTTCCCTAGGTAAACGACGCACACGCACCCGGCCATCCACATGATGTAAAAGAAAACGTGATTCATCAGACCAGACCACCTTCTAACTATTGCTCCATGGTCCAGTTCTGACGCTCACGTGCCCATTGTATGCGCTTTCGGCAGTAGACAGGGGTCAGCATGGGCACTCTGACCGGTCTGCGGCTACGCAGCCCCATACATTTCACAAGCTTCTGGAATCCATAATTCTGCGTAAGAGCTACTGTTGCACACATTTCTGGAAAAGTTAATGCTGGCTATGATCGAAATGTGTCAGATTACAGCTACAGTAGCTCTTCCGCAGAATTATGGATTCCAGAAGCTTGTGAAATGTCAGCATTTTCACCTACAATATTAAATAAACCTACTTGTTAAAATCTAATTGATGATTCTGTGGTGTTTTGATAGGCTACAAGCCAAATGGGAAAGAAAAATCGAACTATCATGGGTATTTTACATTCGCTCCCACAAATAATAAACAAAGGCAGAGCACGGATTTGAGCCTGCAAGACCTTCATTTCCCAAATACTACGTTAGCGCATAAGACCGCTGATGTGTGGTACAACTCAGCGCTTTTTTACAATGAACTCTCAATATCTAATTATACTTCCCATGTCAACATGAAACGCCCTTGTTAACTTGGGTCGACATGGTAAACAAAATGTCTGCAAATAATGTGATATTACAATGGTCAAGCTAGCATTTGTTCCAACAAATTGCACGTAAATATTGCACCCGTTTTGCGGGTGATCAACTGAGGGTGCTTTCACACCTGCACTGTTTGGTCCGATTTAATCAAACCATGGTGTGTTTTAACCGTTCGTTTGGGTACATTTGGTTAAGTGTGAACATGCATTCGAACTATTGTGCAAAAACAAGCGGACCATGGTTCGCTTCAGAAAAGCAGGAATCGTTCCGCTTCCAAATGAACCCTGGTTTGGTTCCTTTCTTGTGAGATGGCAATCCGCACTAACGGCGTAAACCAAATCTAAACATTGTGCTTTGTGGGTGGGAAGCAGACATACCGTGTGAAACGTAACGAGCTTGGACAAGCCTTTCAACATGAGTCAGGGAAAAACCTGGATCACTGACCACATTTCCCAATTGCTGTCTGAAATGTACACAGATATTGAGATTTAAAAAACTTTTCAGTGTCATGCCATGGATAGTTTGGACAGAAAACAGAACGGCCGCAAAAGGAAAATTGTATTTGATAGAAGTAGAGGTACTAGTGGAAGAGGCCAATGAGCTGTTCAGTTACAGCAAAGAAATAAAAACACAACAAAAATAAATGCCATAAGGGAGATTATCAGTGAGAAAGTCAATGATGTGGGAAAAAGAAAAAGATCAACAGATGAAATTAAGAGAAAATGGCGCAGAAGAATTTAGGCGCAGAACAAAATAAAATTGGCCTATAAGATCTATTCTATAGCCGAAAAACTGTATTGCTGGATAGGAAATATGTGTGAATTATTTTTGTCTCTGACATCTTGAATGTTAACAGGTCCGGAATAAACACGTTCTCAACAAATTATTTGGTTTTCCCTGAGTCTCCTCCTCACCACAATAAGAGCAGCCATCTCTTCTAACGTGCAGGGGCGTCATGCAAGCCAAAATTCTTGGGGGGCACAATTAGAGTGGGGGGTCCTCCAATTTTCTTCAACTTGTTTGAACTTTGTTCAACTATTATGGGGAGGTTTGATTTGAAAGAGATACTAAATTAACCCTTTGACGCGTACGATCACACCGGTGTGATCACTCTAGAGTGGTCCCTGAAGCGTACGATCAAACCGGTGTGATTAGAACGTATCAATAGAACGTACATTTTCTACTGCTGCATCATAATCAAATAAGCGTTTAGGTTAACCCAGACTAGGGACTAGCCAGTCCTCACATTCACAGAATTTCGCAGTCTTGTCAGCCAAATACAATACGTTTATTCTGTTACAGACATTCAAATGATCTGAGTATTAAGATAACAGGTTATAATCTATACGGCGACGGTGCTGTAGCTATGCTAGCTAGCTTTCTGTCCTGACGCGTCACAATCGAATTCGAGAACATTTTTGCTTGCTCTGACATCGCGTGCGATAAAAACTCACTCTAGGGGGACAGTTAGAGAATTTAGAACTTACGCGCGAAAAGGTTAATTTGTCTTGCTCAGTAATCTCCCACTACACTTGCGTATATGTATTTAGAAATTTCCACGTAAATTATTTGTGCTATGATGTTATCTAAAATGACACACAAGTAACACTTATTCACTCAGTTCTACACTAGCTTCTACAATGATGCCACTTTCTGTCTGTTTCACTCCAAAATTTTAGGGGGCATAAACACACAAAATTGTAATTTTAAAGAAAATAGAAAATAAGGTCACAGATGAAGGAACCTGCAAACATGGTAATAGCTGTATTTTAGGAAGCAGCACGAATACAGAGGAGACTGCTGACATCACATAACAGCAGTAGTTACTCTATTTTCCAAACTGCTCAGCCTCCTTGAAAGATCCATCATCATTATGAGAGTCACACAATGAGAGTTCGGTCATGTGGAATCCCAAACTCTGTCCAAGTTCACTTGGATTTATCATGTTGTTATTGTCAGAATTATCATTAGGCTATTCATTTACAGTACCAATCAAAAGTTTGCATTCACAATTCATTTGAATGGGAAAGTGTGTCCCATTTACTTCAATGGGAACGTGTGTCCAAACTTTTGACCAGCACTGCATCTTCACGTGCCTCACACAGCAACTTTAACTGCCTGATCATCATCCTTTGATTGGTCTGAAATGGTACGAAAGAGGGAACAATTCTTTCTAGTACATCTGAACACATTTTCTTGAAGGAAAAATAGCCTATCACCATAAATATCACCTAAGATAACCTACCTCTTGCACTGCCAACCTCCTGACTGATGAAGGGCTTGGCTTTCTGTCATTTATATTTTTATATTTTCCTCTGCATATTGACCAGGACATATCAAATGGAATTCAGTCCTTTTCTAACTATATTCTTTGAAAGTTGTGGTAAAATCTATCAGCTCACTGCCATATGATTCACACAGCTCTCATTTACCAATATGAACTGAAGGACGTGGGGGCGCGTCAGTCAATCATTCATTACAAAAACATTCAAAACCAAAAACTGTTTGCCCAAGAGAATATATGTTTTTTTGTATGATTAACCTGAGACCTGGAGTTTTAATTTAAGACCGATTTGGTTAATCACGACTAGCAAGAGAGCCAAAAGGATAAACAACGGGATTGAAGGACACCTAGTAAATTCAGCTGGTACTCGCAACTATCTTGCAAAGCAAACTGTCTATATTTCTAAAATGCAATTAAGTGTGTATAACTAATTGCATTCTTTTTTTCAAACGTTTGAAAAACAGATTGATGTTCAACTAACCACTTCAGCAATACACAGTTAAAATGTTGATTAAATCTATCGCATTGAATCGCACACAGAGTGCTGTGTGCATGCATACCTGCTGTGGTGAACCTATTCCACCTTGTAAGTTTTGGAAGAAACTAATGCCATAGGGAAAGGGTGTGTATGAGATATGATCTGTGACATAATTAGAAGAAGACGTTTCATTCATAATATAAATGTATCATAACTAAAATTATAAAACATAAAGGAAATAAAGTAACTGTACTCCCTCCTCGAAGCTGATGTGGTGCATGTTGCCCTCTGCTCCACTGGACAGAGTATTACCTATTGCCGCCTATGCTCTATTGCTGCCAGCCTGACCACTTTAGTACCTGATTGTGGCACCAGGCATATCGTCCTTGAATAAGGCTAGACTTGTACCCAAACATTCTGTGTCTCAGATTAGCTGTTCCCTCACAGAGGGGGCATGTTGGGTCCTCACCCACCCATTGGCTTTTCGATCACTGTAGAAAGTAGATCTTCATCTATGAACATTTTTTTGATGCACAAATTTCCCAGATAAGCTTCTGGATTTGCTTGGTTTTATTTTCATTCTTGCCCATTAAGCTTAAAATTTTGTTTGCTTGGTAGTCTTTTAGTACAAGGAGCAGTCTTTGTCAATATTGTCATATCGTCCAGATATGCTCGAGTAGGAGGAAGGCATAACCCTGGCCTTAACTTTTGCCAGCCAACAACCCACTTGGATGCTCGGATTAATACTTCCATGGCCATAGTAAATGCCAAGGGTGAGATTGTACATCCGGCCATGATGCCAATATCCGGACGTTTTCGGTCCGTGTTAAACTTTGGTGTATTTACAACACAGTTGAATGTCCTGAAAGTTTGCCTTTACCCGGTTTATAATTGCATTTTGTACCTTAAAAAACTCAAATGCTGTCTACAATAGATTGTGCGGCACTGACCCAAATGCTTTTGCCAAATCCAGGAATATTACCTGAAGGTCTTGTTTCTCACATTTTGCCACTTGAATTTGGTGCCAAATACTACTTGTGTGCTCCAGGCATCCGGAATAGCCTGGGATGCCTACTTTCTGTATTGAGGTACAGGTATCTATTAACTGTAAGGTTTTCGGTCAGTCTCTGTGCTACTATGGGAAAAATATTGGTCTGAACTCGCTAATGTCACTAGAATCTTTCTCTTTGGGAATAAGAAATCCACTGGTGAACTAATTTATTTGTTTTCCCCACGCTAGCTTCAGTAGTTTCCAATGGAAACGTAAGACATCAGGTACATTTTTGTACAGTTTGTCCATTATGTCCTGGTGCCGATGCGGCTCTTGCACGTCTAACTGCGTGGTTAACCTCCTTCCATTTGGGAGGACTGGTGTCCATTCGCTCCACTGGTTCGTCAATTGGTGGAATGTTCAGCGGAATTGTGAATGGCTCGTGCATTTTCTCATCTGTGTGAGTTTCCTTTGAGTGTTTCTCCAGTTCCTGTTTGGTTGTTTTAAGCTTGCCGTCCTTAGCTTTCTTGAACAGGTACTTGGCAAACTTAAAGGGGTTTTGTATAAATTGGTTCCCTGCTTGTTCTTTCTTCTTTCTGTTTGCTCGTAGGTTCTCGGCTCTTCTCAATGTTGACAGCCGATTCTTTAAACTTTTCTGCAAATCCCTAATGCCTACCTTTTCTATTTCAGTCACCTTTTTCCATGGCATTTTTAATAGCCTTTTTTATTTTATTAGCTTGTCTATCTCTGGCTGTCGCCTTGATTTTTTGGTTCCGTCTGGGTTTAATGAGGTTTCTCCAAAACTCAAAATCGCTCCTTTCCATAGTAATTTATGACATTCCTGATTCTCTCCACCTTCCTTTCAACTGTGCCTCTGTCCTTTTTAGATCTATGTTAATAGAGTCCCAAACCTTCTTTTCAGTTGCCAATGGCCACTTTAATTTAAGTTTTCGGCCACTGATCTTCTCATTGGATTTTTTTGTTGGCTGATTGGGCCTACCTTATCTCCTTGTCTTTTAGTGCTTGCCTCCGCCACCTCACTACTGGAGTTGTTAATGTCTTCGGTTTGTGCCCAATCTACTAAGCTAGTGTCTCAGCCAAGTTCACTCATTCAGTGAGTGAAGAAATTCCTGAACGTGTACCGTTCCCTCCCTCGCAAGGCCGTCTCTCAGCCAGTACCAGTTTAGTGATTCATTGATTTACTAGTACTGGAGACTGACTAACTTGTGAGGGAGGAACTGTACACTTTCAATGATTCGTTCAATCACTGAACGAGTGAACTGGCTAAGACATTAGCTTTCATTGCGAGGGAGGGGGTGGTGCATGTGTGCGCTTTGTTCAGTGATAGACAGACGCTTAAGCCTGCTCCTCTTTCTCTCCCTCGCTCTATTGTCTTGAAGTAGTAAGTAGTAGGCTACCAAATATTGCAACTTACCGAGAAAGCTCAAATTAACTGAAAAATGTACAGATTGTTACAGGAAGCTATTCAGTTCAGTTCGTTCACCTAAAATATTAGTTCAAAATGAATGAATCGTTTGCGGATGCCACATCATTAGCCTCTCCCTACTTAAGCTTACTTTGGTGTACAGTTGTTACCTTTCCCCAGCCACAGAGGTAGATCTGTTGACTTTACCTACAATTGCATTGGTTTCTGAAGTACCTCTTGTGCTTGTAGTTGTTGCATGGCTTGGGGACTTTACTACCCTTGAAAGCCCAATTTTAACAAAGAACTTAGGAAATCTGATTTTTTTTAAATTTTCTGCAGAGCAATGGAACAAGATTCAACAGGAATTTAAAATGGGTAGAGACGTTTATTTGTTCATGATGTGGTAATGTTAAGATTTTGTTTAAAATTTGCTCAACAATTTGGGTGAGAAGGCAAAAAGGAATATGTTGTCCGACAACACAATCTCATGAGGGTGTCTGCTTCTCATTAAAACTAAGGAAGAGTAGCAAATCTGGAACAGTCACACTGGCTACACCTGAGCCTCGAGGGGGCATGAGCTTGGAGGTCTGGGCACAGGCATGGAGACCGGACAAGGCAGTCATGTCTTCAATTCACATTAGTGATGTGACGTTCGCAAACGAATCGATTCTTTTGTACGGCTCTTTAGTACGAACGGATCTGAGTCGTACTTAGTGAGAGCCGTTCTTTTCATCGTTCTGCCCAAATTTCACTGCCTGCCCTAGACCAGCAGCAACGAAACCACAGCGCGTGCTTGCAGACACGTCCAAGTAATTTAATTCGTCATTGTAGTTCAGTAATAATGACAGCTCTGACAGGAGCGCATTCACAAAGTAGCCTTGTAGGTATATTCAGGGGTGTAGTATTTCTCACAAAAAGTTGTTTTAAAACAGCAAATCAATACAGCCACGAAGACACATGCAAACGTTCTAATAAGTGGGCAGCAAGTTAGCAACAGCTGCAAGTTTAGTCAAGGCTAGTAAACGTGTCTCTCGCTCGTGATACTGATAGCAATACGAAAACAATGTCTCTCGGCCATTCTTAATCATTCATTAATTTCTCCACACTAACCCGCTGTAAAACCACAAAGTTAGATAACTTTAGGTTACATAACACATTTCATATGGAGGGTAAATTTGCGAATTCAAATTAGTAGATTAACTGACGAAGCAGAGGGACATGGCGTCACCTTATGCAGGTAATGTTAAAAATGCAGATAATTGACAATAGGTTTGGCAATACAAGTAGGCTATTTAGTGCTGCTAAACCTAGTCCAAACATGAAAAATAAAATTATAATGGTGGGATTTCTAAATTATTGTCCTAGTGGTTATTTCGCATATAAACCTAGTAATCCCCGCCCCTAATAAAAAAAAAAAAAAAAGAACGATGAGCCGTTCTGTTGAACGGATCTCGGAAAGGAACGAGCCACAAGATCCGTCTCTCTTCAAAGAGTCGTAATTCCCGTCAGTAATTCACATTTGTTTTCACTGGCATTGAATGTTTTTAGTCATCGTCATTATGATGTCACATTTATAGAACATGTTCCGTTCTGTAACCAGTGTGTGTGTGGCTGACAAGGTGTTTGTTTCAGTAATACTATAGTGTGCGCCTGAGCTGGAAGTATTGAAATAACGTGCATGAATTTAAAAAAAAATCCTCTTTGAATATACCCACACAGGAATGCAGGGTGTGTGTCTCTGGGTGTCAATGCTCTGCAGACTCATCTCCCTTTTTCCACGCTCACATGGCCTTCCCCGAGCATTTATGACTCCAGGTGACCGAGAAGAGATGGCGGTTGTGTCAGCGGAGGTTATCATTCGCAGTTCTCCATGCAGTGTCACTTGTGGTTTGGGGGTGCAAACACAGATGTTGTGTGCGCCAAGAGATGGCCAGTCTGATCAGGGATTAAAGGAGGCTTTGCCAGGTGTTAAAGACTGTCGAGTTCGTAGGGTAAAATGTCTTGACTCGTGGCAGTGCGGCCTCCAGGTATTCACAGTTATCACTGGTCAGCGTTTTGAAATGCACTGTCTGGGAGCGGTAAGGGAGGCCTTAGGACCATTCTCCTACAGGTATAGTATAGATTTTACAATAATAAGAAAAAACAACATAAAAACTATAATAAAGAAGCGACCATATGACTTCGAAAGCAGTGGTGGACAGTAACGAAGTACATTTTTCAAGTATCTGTACTTTACTCACGTGTTTTCATTTTGGGAGACTTTTTACTTTGACTCCACTACATTTCAAACTAAAATAACATACTTTTCACTACACTACTGCGATATATGTTGTTAAACTGTATTTTTGTTCAAATGCTTGGCCCCGAAAAATTGGCCGGCGTCGTGCAGGCGCTGGCATAAACTGGCTCAATCTCTCTCAAAGTTCCGCACACAATTTCAGTTTCAGCTCGTCGCTGCTCAGTGATCATTGAAACAAGTACGGTTGGTCGATATAGCCTATTATTAGCCAGTATGGTCCGCCAATACGTTTACTGTGTTGCATTATCAGCTGTGCGTTAGCCTATATTGTTTGCACAAGGGCAAACTGTTAAAAATGAATGCCATTTTGTGAAAATAAGAGTTTCTATTTCTATATTCTGTTGGTCATGTCAGCAATCCCTGACAAACATAATCCTACAAAACATTAGTAGGCCTATTTTTAACTTTTTATACTTAAGCACTTTTAAAAGCAAGTACTTTTGTACTTTGACTCAAGTTAACATTTAAGTTGAAGACTTCGACTTTTAGTGGAGTAATATTTTGCATGGGTATCTACACCTGTACTTTCACTCAGGAGTTGTGTACTTCGTCCACCACTGTTTGAAAGTCGTGTAGTGTGTAGGAGGCAGTAGGTGCTCTCCCGTATTGGAATAGAGTCTCACAAGCCAGGAAGGGGGCGTGTCTTAAAATGAGGAGGGTTTCGTCAAACGTGGGTGAGTGACGTTTATAAGTGCCAATCAATCAGCCTTTGAGAATTGAAGGCCAAAAGAAGAGAAGAACTGTAAATGAAAGTCTCCAGACCGCCAGTTGAGTTTGAAATAACAAAAATTGGAGGGATGGCCACGTGAGACAAGGTAGTAACGTACATAAACAAAGTATGGGGTCTGACGTCAGGTTAGACTAACAAAAAAGGTATTGGTCATTTAGTTGCAGGGTCTATTCAGCCAACCACCTACGGTTAGGGGTGGGACGGCGAAGCAAGATGGCATTATCTGTAAGAGCCGGGAGCAGCATCTCCAATCTCGGTAGCAGTGAGAAAAGAAAAGGGGAGAGCAGTGAAACTAAAGCTAGATAATATGCCTAGCCAGTTGATAATCTGGAGTTTGTTAAACAAAGATGTTCCTAATTCTCGTGGCGTAGGTTTTAATATTTTCTTTCCAATGTAAGAGTTTTAATTTAGGTTTTGAATAGAACGCTAGCATTTCAGATGTATAAAGCACGGAACCATGTCAAGGAGGCCAGAGTTGGGGAAGTCGAACTGGTTGAATGAAAACTATTCACATAGCCCTCTGAGCTACTCAGTGGCGCCTGCAGAAAACCTTTTTTAGGGTGGCCTGTTTGGGCCAGTAATAATCTTAAGGTGGCACGCCAAACATTGCTCAAGTTTTTGCTCGTGATATGCAGTACAGGCAGTCCTGTAGAAGCGCCGGCCGTTAAACAGCGCAACACCCATGTAGTGCTGTGTTCAATTGATAGTTTCGCAAGGATAGAAATGTAGCCGATATATACAGAATCGTAAGTTAAAAAAAGGGGGGAAATGCATGGGACGTGGGGTGGCCGGTACATTTTGTTGGGTAACACGTGCCACCCCTTGGGGGCGTCACTGGGGATACTGGGTGCTCAGAGGTCCTCTGGCAGTGTAACATGCCTGCAACATATCACTCTTTGGGTGTCAGAGAGTGTGTGTTTGTGTAGTGGGTCCACCATTTAGTTAATCATTTAGTAAATGTTATAAATACTGTGTTTAGAATTGGAAATGTAAGATCTTACTGATGATTAGAAGGATACATTAATAGTATATTAGTTATTGATTTGATTCACCTATGAACACTCAAATGCAGGGTTGTAGTGCTATTATATAAAGTGCCGGAGCACTTCCGTCTGAGGAGCGTGCAGTTTGATAAACATTGGGGAAGATACATGATGTGGTGTAGACCAGTATTCAGTATCACTGATCAAATCTCACGTGAGGGCCCAGGTTAGGATTATTCCTATTGGCCCATCGGAGTTGGAGTGACAGCTCATTTTACAGTTCACACACACCCATCATTAACGTGTCATTATTATGCCCTGGAAGTCTTTGAACAGCGGTGGCATAAAGGCTAATGTTAATGTTAAACTGAATGTTTATATGGTACACTAATTAACAGGACCATTTCAAACTGGCACTTCATCTCAAAAAGATTTCCGACCCCTGGTCTGAATAGACACGGAGCGGCGGGAGAGAATGTAGACCTACTTGGCTTTCATTCAACTTCGTTACTACTCATTCCGGTCACCAACCACCTGCTATAGTAGGCTATTCCTACCCACACGCATAGAGATAGAACACCACCATCTATCTCTTAGCCCACACCGTTATTACACTTCCCTTCCCCTTGTGTCCAAATAAATTATTATTTAATATTTTGGTCATTAGACCCCGCAATCTCTTAGATTCAAAATTTTTTCACCGCGTACCCAAATCAGCAGCCTCCTATTGCTTATAAAAGGCTCGAATCCCTCAATACCTAGACTGCTTTTCTGCCTCTGCAAACTAGCTACTGATGCCCCGTGCTGTCTCCATACCGGCTCCTATAACGTTAGTTAGGGCACAGATGCGGTGGTTTCCACCAGGGACAGCGATCCACATACCCTTCGAATTTCTTGCGTCTGCATCGAAAGCAGTGCGAGCTATATATATTATAAAATGAAATTCTAGTGCCACCACTACTGCCACGCCATTCTCAACTGGGTCATTGTGTACCAGCAAACTAGGCTGGTATCCGGAATTTGGTAGTGACGAAGTTGGGTTCTAGTAGCCTATCAATTTTCTAACATGGCCAGATCAGCTAATCTGAAACGAGTCCAAATTTCGAAATGTAAAATAAGATGTGTGAGCATTTGTTATAGCAATGAAAGGCAGTAGTCTCGGGAGGGTTGGCATATGCTATGGTGATGGCGCCGCAGATGGCAGCCTCGGTACTGCGCTCTCTAGTACTTTTTTGTGTTTTTTGTTTAATTGTTTAGTTTCCTGCTCTCCCTCTCTGGTCATATTCACCAGAGAGGAACTCTTAAACTTCCGACTATCTCTAGTCATACTTTGTGTCTCCAGTTTTCATCAAACCGGAATGTTTCACGGAGATTTAGTCGGATTTTAGCATTTGGCATTTTGTTGTTGCTATGGTGATGGCAGCCTCTCCCTCTCTGGTCACATTCACTAGAGAGGAACTCTTAATCCTCCGTCTATCTTCTGGTCAAACTTCGTCTCCGGTTTTCATCGAACCGGAATGTTTCACGGAGATTTTAATCGGAGGAGCAGCAGCTCTCACCAGGATTTGCCGGAGACGCCGACGTGGGAAACGAGCCGGAGCGCTAGTTAAACTGAGACAGCGGGGATTACGAACAGCGCTCCCGTCAATACATCTGGCGAACGTCCGCTCTCTGGCCAACAAGATGGACGAACTGCTGCTCCTCAACAAAACAAATAAGGACTTTTACAGATCCGCCGCCCTGTGCTTCACCGAAACTTGGCTTGGTGAACACATCCCGGATAGTACACTTCATCTTCCGGGCTTCCGATTCCTCCGAGCGGGCCGCGTAACGGCGCTATCTGGGAAAACTAGGGGAGGCGGAATCTGCTTCTACATAAATTAAGGTTGGTGTTCAGATGTCACAGTTTTAGAGAAATCATGCAGCCCTCACCTGGAGACCCTTTCCATAAACTGTAAACCTTTTTATTCACCGCGGGAGTTCTCCTCGTTTATTCTGGTCGGTGTTTACATTCCACCTCAGGCCTGTGTTAGTGAGGCGTTACAACACCTGGCTGACCGGATAACTAACGTGGAGCAAAACTATCCGGACTCCTTGCTCATTGTTCTTGGGGATTTCAACAGAGCAAAACTCAACCATGAACTTCCAAAATACAGACAGCACGTTAAATGTCCCACCAGAGACACAAACATTCTGGGCCATTGCTACACAACATTAAAGGACGCTTATCGCTCTGTTCCCCGTGCAGCCTTGGGACTCTCTGATCACTGTCTAGTTCATCTTCTCCCGACCTACAGGCAGAAACTAAAATCTGCTAAGCCAGTGGTCAAGACCGTGAGAAGATGGACCAACGAGGCTAAGCTGGAGTTACAATCCTGCTTTGACTGCACTGATTGGAGTGTCTTTGAGGCTACGGCTACAGACCTGGACGAACTCTCGGACACTGTGACATCTTATATCAGTTTTTGTGAGGAAATGTGTATGCCAACCAAAACATTCTGCACATACAACAATAATAAACCCTGGTTTACAATAAAGCTCAGGCAGCTTCGTCAGGCCAAGGAAGAGGCCTACAGAAGTGGGGACAGGTTCCTGTACAACCAGGCCAGAAACACACTGACAAAGGAGATCAGAGTAGCTAAGAGGCGCTACACTGACAAGCTGGAAAATAGGTTTTCAGCCAACGACCCTGCGTCAGTGTGGAGAGGCCTGAAGGATATCACCAACTACAGGAGACCATCCCCCCACGCTGTGGAGAATCTCCAACAGGCTGACGACCTGAATGTGTTCTACTGTAGGTTTGACAAGCCCACATTCACACCCCTCACCCGCTCGGACATCAAACACCCACCTACACCTCTTGCTATTTCCCCACCCCTCCCCATTGACCCCCAACCTGCACTCAGGATCTGTGAAGAGGATGTGTGTCAGCTCTTTCACAGACAGAAGATCAGGAAGGCACCAGGTCCAGATGGCGTCTCACCCTCCTGTCTAAAAGTCTGTGCTGACCAGCTGGCCCCCATCTTCACGCAGATCTTCAACAGATCACTGGAGTTATGTGAAGTTCCCTCCTGCTTCAAACGCTCCACAATCATCCCGGTCCCCAAAAAATCCTACATCACAGGACTAAATGACTACAGGCCCATTGCCCTGACATCTGTGGTCATGAAGTCCTTCGAAAGACTTGTGCTGTCCCATCTGAAGGAAATCACAGGCCCCCTGCTGGACCCCCTGCAGTTTGCCTACCAGGCAAACAGGTCAGTGGATGATGCAGTCAACATGGGACTGCATTACATCCTGCAACACCTTGACTCTCCAGGGACTTATGCAAGGATCCTGTTTGTGGACTTCAGCTCAGCGTTCAACACCATCATCCCAGACATCCTCAGAACCAAACTCTCCCAGCTCACTGTGCCAGCCCCCACCTGTCAGTGGATCACCAACTTCCTGACAGACAGGAGGCAGCAGGTGAGGCTGGGGAACATCACATCAAGTACCCGGACAATCAGCACTGGCGCCCCCCAGGGGTGTGTGCTCTCCCCACTGCTCTTCTCCCTCTACACTAATGACTGCACCTCAGGAGACCAGTCTGTTAAACTCCTGAAATTTGCAGATGACACAACGGTCATTGGCCTCATCAAGGACGGTGACGAGTCTGCATACAGACAGGAGGTTGAACAGCTGGTCCTCTGGTGCGGTCAGAACAATCTGGAGCTGAACAACCTCAAAACTGTGGAGATGACAGTGGACTTCAGGAGGAGCCCCACAACACTGCCCCCCATCACCATACTGGACAGAACTGTGTCTGCTGTGGAAACCTTCAGGTTTTTGGGATCCATAATTTCCCAGGACCTAAAGTGGACGTCCAACATCGACTCCATTAATAAGAAGGCCCAGCAGAGGATGTACTTCCTGCGCCAGCTTAGGAAGTTCAACCTGCCACAGGAGCTGCTGATCCAGTTCTACACTGCCATCATCCAGTCTGTTCTCTGCACCTCCATCACTGTGTGGTTTGGATCAGCCACAATACAGGACAGGAACAGACTACAACAGACAGTCAGGACTGCAGAAAGACTCACCGGTGCCAGCCTGCCCTCCATTCAGGAATTATATTTTTCCAGAGTCAGGAAACGGGCTGGTACCGTCACTGCAGATCCATCACACCCTGGACACAACCTGTTTCAACTTCTCCCCTCTGGTAGGCGCTACAGAACTCTGTACGCCAAAACTTCCAGACACAAGAACAGTTTCTACCCACAGGCCATCACTCTGTTGAACAGTTGACAGCATCACCATATATATTTATATTTATATTTATATTTATATTGTCTATGCATCCTTTGCACTCTGCATCAATGCACTATTGACACTGTCTACAAATGTCATTGTAGCTGGTGTATGTGTATGAGTGTATATGTATATACATACATATGTATATATATGTGTATGTGTGTGTGTCTGTGTATACATATACAGTCCCCTCCAAAAGTATTGGAACAGTAATGCCAATTCCTTTATTTTTGCTGTAGACTGAAAGCGTTTGGGTTTGACACCAAAAGATGAATATGAGACAAAAGATCAATATGTCAGCTTTTATTTCCAGGTATTTTCATCTGGATCTGATAAACAACTTAGAAGATATCATTATTTGAGAAGAAAGACCACATTTTTAGATGAGCAAAAGTATTGGAACAGATAGACTTGAAATGGATTTAAGTGAATAAGACTCAATATTTTGTTGCAAATCCTTTGCTTTCAATAACTGCATCAAGCCTGCGACCCATGGACATCACCAAACTTTTGCATTCTTCTTTTGTTATGCCTTTCCAGGCTTTCACTGCAGCCTCTTTCAGTTGTTGCTTGTTTTGGGGGGTTTCTCCCTTCAGTCTCCTTTTAAGAAGGTAAAAAGAATGCTCTATAGGGTTTAAGTCTGGAGATTGACTTGGCCAGTCTAGGACCTTCCACTTCTTGCCCCTGATGAACTCCTTTGTTGCTTTTGCAGTGTGTTTAGGGTCATTATCTTGCTGCATGACAAAGGATCTCCCAATCAGTTTGGTTGCATCCTTCTTTAAATTGGCAGACAAAATGTTTCTGTAGACTTCCGAATTCATTTTGCTGCCGCCATCATGTGTTACATCATCAATGAAGATTAATGAGCCCGTCCCAGAAGAAGCCATTGAAGCCCAAGCCATCACATTACCTCCACCGTGTTTCACAGATGAGCTTGTGTTTTGGGGGTCATGAGCAGATCCTTTTTTTCTCCAAACCTTAGCCTTTCCGTCACTCTGGTAGAAGTTAATCTTCGTCTCATCAGTCCATAAAACTTTTTCCCAGAATTTTTGAGGCTCGTCTCTGTACTTTTTGGCAAAATCCAGCCTGGCCTTCCTATTCTTTATGCTAATGAATGGCTTGCATCTTCTGGTGTAGTCTCTGTACTGTTGTCCATGAAGTCTTCTGCGAACAGTGGATTCTGAAACCTTCACTCCTGCCCTCTGGAGGTTGTTGTTGATCTCACCAACAGTAGTTTTAGGGTCTTTCTTCACAGCTCTGACAATGTTTCTGTCGTCAACTGCTGTTGTTTTCCTTGGTCGTCCCGTTCGATGTCTGTTA
Source organism: Aplochiton taeniatus (assembly GCA_017639675.1). NCBI lineage: Eukaryota > Metazoa > Chordata > Actinopteri > Galaxiiformes > Galaxiidae > Aplochiton > Aplochiton taeniatus. The sequence goes on along the minus strand of CM030181.1, from coordinate 12,456,086 downwards.
CTTAGTACACCAGTAGTTTGTTTCTTCCTGAGGATATTCCAAATTGTTGTACTGGCTATGGCTAGTGTCTGTGCAATGGCTCTGATTGATTTCCCATCTTCTCTTAGCTTCACAATTGCTTTCTTTTCACCCATAGACAGTTCTCTGCTTTTCATGTTGATTACTATAACTGCAGTCTGCACAGGCAAAACCAGAATCTGAAACTGAGCCTAGACATTCAGTGTTATTTATTGTTTGAATAATAAATGTAATAAGACACACCTGGGCAACAAAACACACCTGTTAGTCACATGTTCCAATACTTTTGGTCAACAAAAAATGTGGTGTTCCTTTACAAATAATGATATCTTCTAAGTTGTTTATCAGATCCAGATGAAAATACCTGGAAATAAAAGCTGACATATTGATCTTTTGTCTCATATTCATCTTTTGGTGTCAAACCCAAACGCTTTCAGTCTACAGCAAAAATAAAGGAATTGGCATTACTGTTCCAATACTTTTGGAGGGGACTGTATATATACATACCTTTCTATATATATTTATATTTTTTGTTTCCTGTAAATAACAACTTTAATGTTTATTCTTGTAGAGCTTGTTGTCCTTGTTTTTAGCTATATGTTTGTCTATTTCCGTGTTAGTACTTGAGCAAAGAAAGACCGGAGTCAAATTCCTTGTATGTGTACGCATACTTGGTCAATAAAGCTGATTCTGATTCTGATTCTGATATGTGCCTGAGAGTGCGATAACCCCGTTTCACGTCCTTTCTCGGCCGCCATGCGAATTGATTTGATTTGATGTGATTTGTTATCTACTGCTGTTCAAAAACTTCTAGCGCATACTGATGACACATTAACAATGGGTGTGTGTGAACTGTGAAATGAGCTGTCACTCCAACTCCGATGGGCCAATAGGAATAATCCTAACCCCCGCCCTCACGTGAGATTTGTGCCACAATTCCACAAGCAAAAAAACAATAACCACAAAACGAAAACCGTGGATCAAAATGACAAAACTGAAAAACAAAATAAAATTTCGATATTTTGGGTATTTATTTTTGTTTGTTTGTAGATTTTAGTTTATGCTTGTGGAATTTAGTTTTGCTTTTGTAGATATCTGGCACAAATCTCATTCCATACGGGAGTCTTACCAAACTTCCCAATGCCAGCCAATCTGCCCCGCCATGGAGGACGTGTTTGTAACAGCAATCGCTAACAGCCATGGCCACACATTTAAACGTAAGCCTTGGTTACGTTAGCCAATGCCAATTAAAGTATATGTTACAAAATGTCCTTTATGTCAGCAATATTTTTTAATACAAAAAAGTCGTATTATTACAACATTTTAGGGAAGGCTTAGCCTTCTCTGGCCTACGATCACTGGTAGGCCTATACTTAAAAACAAATTTGAATCCTCTATTCTCATCCCCTCTGAAGCTAGTTAGTTAACTAAATGTTATCCAACTTTGTGGTTTTACAGCCGGTTAGCATGGGGAATTAAGGTCTAGTTCAGGTCTATTATGATTGGCCGAGATACATTTTCTTTGTTATTGCTGACACAAACGAGAGTTAACTTGCCTAGACTAGATTTTTTTGCACTTTTGTGCCCATAAGTCTTATCGTAAAGCTACAGCAGCAGTGAACTTAATCAGTGTAGACCCAGGTCTTGCTTATTATGGTTGGAACTCAGGACCCCTATCTAACAGAGATTGCACCCAGAAAACATTTTTGATTTAACTTGCTGTTTATCTGCTCACAATGTATGCAGGGTTATAACCTCCTAAGTTTGTATCAATATCACTCACTCTTTTTTACTCTGACCCATAGAGTGTCTTGGGGCTATGCTCCTGGGGTCATCACCTCCGATGACTCTTTGTTTTCCCGCTGGGGCGCTTCTCAATTGGACCGGTTGGTGATGGACTCAGTAACTGAGGAACACGCAGGTGGAATTACTCATCCAAAACTTTGTCTTTCCCCCGATTTACATTTTATGACATTCAGCTCTGGGTTTAACATGGGGAGAATCTATATTGTTTTTCTTGTCTATTTGGCCGTCACAATTTGTTTCATTGTTCTTTACTATCCTTTCACTGTTGCCGTGCCCTGATTTTCTCAATTTAACCAGATCACATTCTTTATTCTTTCTTTTAAATACTTGACACCCACATTTTTCCCTTAATCTAGGCACCTATCGCTGTGATGTGCAGGACAGGGCCTTTCATAGGGTAAAGAGGCTGTACAGTGGGATCAGGGTTCTACCTGCAGGAGTACTGAGTCTAGACTACAGCAATGCTCTGGCCCGATGGGGTGAGCCCAGGGCCCACCAAAATCGAACTGGGTTATCAGGCCCACTATACCACAGCAGGAATGTCCGCAATATTGTGCTGCTAAGTGTGTGTATCTCCATGTTCCTAACAATGCTAATGATGCTGGGACTCTACTGGTTGGTGCTGAAAAGAAGGAGGGATGAGGAAAAAGAGCAAGTGAGGGGAAGCCTGCTGATGTCGCTAGGGAAGATGAAGAAACAGACTAGGCCTTAACGAAGAAACTGAGAGGTAGTTGTCAACATAATTAAACATTTGAATGAATAGATATTTTTTTGTGATGAGAACGGACGATAAAAAAACGGTTAGTTCTAGAAACATTTATTGTTGCCCCTATTGGCATTATGGAATTAAAATTATGTTCATTTCGATAACTTTAAAAAAGTCATATAGTAACTGGAGATCCTTTTTTCAATAAGTTTCAGAATATTGTGCTTCTGCTCACAGGTTGGGTCGCTGCCCCTTAGGACAGTTTCATCATATTTTCTTTGTAGAGTGATCGATCACGCATGACATCTTCAAAAATGAGCCCACAGCACATCAAAATTACTGTCAATATTACTGTATATTCCCTTTATCATATCTCACTCATTAAACAATCCTCAAAATATATATAAAAGTCATAAGACCCACGACATGAACTTTGCAAAATCTCAGAACTCTATCTTGAAAGCTTGATATTTATAAATATCTGAATTTATAGTTTTTTGGTTGGACTTTAGCTACTTGGTCTAGCTCCTCTGAGACCAAATTACACCAACATCCTCAGATGGTCTAGTTAAAAAAAATGCCCAGCTTGATATATTAATATTGAGCTCTCATTGCATACAGATATATTACTGTAAGCAGTAGGCCATTGTAAAGTGCATTTCTATTTTTAACTGCTTCAATGTTTGATCAATTCAAATCATACTTCTTTAAAATATTTGTATTATTATTCTCATCACGACTGAAATTTGTAGAAAATGTGCCTAGAAAACGAATTTTGGATAAATATGACTTCAGTCGTTTTTTGGTTGGACTTTGCACTTTGACACTATTTGAACTATTTGAAATAGCTCCTCCGAGACCGTCAAACCACATTATACCAAAATCACTGTATATCATCCTCAGATGGTCTACTTTAACAACAATCCTTAAGCTTGTTGTATTATGGCTCCAATGCCACTCTGTCTAAAGCCACTATCCCTATCATCACTATTGATGGCTATTCTGCACCTTTCTCCTCCCAAGTCAAGAGCCGTGGTGTCATCCTGGACAACACTCTCTCCTTGGCCCCTCACATCAACTCCATAACTCGGGCTGCATTCTTTAACTCCGTAACATCGCCAGACTTCGCACAGTCTCAATCAAGCACTCAGGTCCACACATTTATATCCTATTATATTATATCCTAATATATTGATTATTGCAATGCTGTTCTTTTAGGGATCCCCACTAAACTACTTAACCGTCTACAAATCCAGAATTCGGCTGCTCAAATCTCCCTCACATCAAATCTACTGACCACATCAACCCCACTACCGATCCAACTGCACTGGCTCACTGTAGCCTGTACAATACCGCATTTATTACAAAACGCTCCTGCTAACCTTTAAAGCCCTCCATAACCTGCCCCCCCCCCCCCCCTCTCATATATCTCTGACCTCCTTCAGGACTATACCCCCTCTCGTTCTCTGCACTCCTCATCATCTGGCCTTTAAACCATGGGTGCGAGGGCTTTCAACGGCTCTGGAACTTCTTCCCCCCACTCATGCGACAGTCTGACTACAGCATCCTTCAATTTACGCCTAAAAACGAATTTGTTCAAACTGGCTCATTCACTTTAATGCTCCCTTTTATTGTGTTTCCTGCTGTCTCCCCTAGTTTTCAGTAATTTTCCTACTTTTGTATTTTTAATATGCTGCTGATCTATTCATATTTTACTTATCTGTTTATTTTAAGGTGTCCATGAGTGTCTTGAAAGGTGCCCTCAAATAAAATGTATTATTATCAGGGCTCCAGACTGCCAGAAAATTAACTATCCACTGGCAGCATTTCTTTCTCTGTCTTTCACACTTTATAGTATTTACTTAAGATGGCCTTCTACCACGCAAAGTAGCAATCTACAACAGTCCAGTTTATAGGTCATCCTTGTCGGTCGAAAAACATGAAGAATAATGAAGCGTACCGGCACGTTTTTCATTAACAAAAATGTCCCACCACCAGTTTTTGTGCTACTGCCACTAACTTAAAAACTTAGTGCCAGCCCTGCCACCAGTGTAAAATGTTAGTCTGGAGCCTAACCCTAACCTTAAACACTGTACTTTTTCTAAATGTTTAAAGTTTACAATTATAATGTATAAGATCATTTTAAAGACAGCAAGGGGCGATTTGATATTGAACACACCATCTTTAGACTTCTTCTGGTGCATGGTGATCTTTTGGGTTTCCTTCAATACGAACTAGTCCAAAACATTTCAAATTAAATACAAAAAAAAACAAACATCTTAAGACACTTTACATAAACAGTCTTACATTGCAATCTCAAATGACCCCAGTGCACAACATTTATTGCTGGTTGATATTTTAATTTCCAAGCAAAGATTATATTTTGAACTTTGCACACCATCTTTAGATTACTGATAAGGATGGGGGTGGGGCTGTGAAACCCCCTCCACTCATCCATAAAAAGCTTAGCTTTGGTAGGGTTTTGAAAATAAATCAGACCTTCTCATTCAGATTTTTAAATTTTCTAACCACGTAACTTTGTGTAGTCTTCGTAACAGAAACTTAATTAATAACATAATTTGTTGGGTGAGTCAACCACAATCGGCAAAGACAAATCTGACGTACGATGTTGTCCAGTAGGGAATTGAGCCATTCCTTTTGTTTTGCATAGCCAGTAAATTCAGTTTCTGTAACCACTCAGTGAAGACTAGAGCCAGACTAAACGCATCAACGAGAGGTGCCTGCCATTGTTATGTTGTAGATCCGTGTTGTCTTTATGTACAGTAGTCGGATTCAGAGGATTAGCAAATTACCCTCTTTTGGACACTCTCCCTGAATGCCCTTCAGCATTAACAATCACATTAATGACGATGTAGAACCGACATTACTTATACGCTACAATAAAGAAACATTCTTGGGGAGGATGTAACTCTAGAGCCACCGTATACCTAAAGCCGCCATTGGGTGAAATTAACCCAGGCTATAGCATTTCTAGTACAGAAAATGCATTCTATTATTGTATTTTCGTCACAAATTAAGGTCTCAAGTCATAAAATTTAAAAAATTTAAAATCATCACCTGTGTTTTGGTCGTCTTGTTGTACAATCTAAGTATCTTCAAGAACACCAATGCTTTGCATGGCCGTCAGTAGCCTATAAATCAGTCTAAAATTACATTGAAAATATGTAGCCTATTGGAAGAAATATTTGGGAGGTGTGATATAATTTTATATGGCATGAAAATTGCAGGGCAACTGAGGAATTGAGAAGGGAGTAGCATTATAAAATGTTGTGGTTTTAATGTACGGAGCTCAACTCAAATAAGTAGCTATAATGCATTGCACACATTACAGCAACAGAATATAATTTTATTCCAGGGAACCAAATCAAGGTGACACATGCATGTACACATCACTAAAGCCACAAAGGTTGTTAAAGCAGTTAGTCAACAGAGATCAATGGCATCAGGACTGCTGTCAGCACAAGCTAGTTGGAAATCACATAGTTATAAAAACATTGACCTAAGTACTGTGACAGCATGTTCAGAATTCTATTGATATCAAGGTGTATCGAATTTCATCTGTATGATAAAATGAATACATCTTCGGAAACAGTACTGCCATCCTGTATCAAGAATACTCCAGTGTAGAAGGTTTGACTAATTGGGTGGCCTCAGGTGTGTAATCATAAAATAGACAAAATTCCAATTACATTTGCATAATCCCACAAACAAGCTTTATTTTCATGAAAAATTATCAGCATGGGTTTTCCATGTTATTATATTTGGAACAATGTAGTGACATTCTATTCAAAACCATTTCTATCTTTTTAAAGAATTGGTTTGATATATAGAAACATTGTTTTGATGAGTCAACGGCTCAACTCACAGGGTCATCGCATGACTTACTGTCAATTTAACTCCCATTTTAAAATGTCAATATCGAGAACATAACATAGGCTATACTAACCTTGTTATGACCGCGGTGCCGAATGGATACACCCAAATGTTAAAAATATTTTCTTCCAATACACATTTTCAGTGTCATTTTAGACTGATTGCAACTGACGGCCATGCAAAGCGATACAGGTAATGTTTAAAATAACTAATTTAAGACTTGAGACATTCATTTGTGAAAACAATGCCTTAACACAATAAAAGTGCATTTGTACAAGACATTCGGTAGCCAGGCGCACGGGGACATTTTTCTCACTGGCGGTTTTAGATATTCAGTAGTCTCGTGTAGCCATACCTCCAAATCTTGTTCTTTCAAACTCGACTGGAGGTCTGGAAACTTTCATATCCCAAAGTGCTCTTCTCTTAGCTTTCCGATCTGGAAGGCACGCATTTGATTGGCACTTGTAACCGTCACTTTTATTCAGTATTTCAAGGGGTCCATTGATAAACTTACAGTGGTTGGCCTGTTTTTTTTTTTAGCAACCATTAATAATTAAGATAGCCTATGTAAAACATGAGCGCACGCAACATTTCCATCCTGTCCAATTGTCAAAAAGTAATTTTTTAACCCGCAGTTTCAACTCAAGAGTTGGTTGTTCCTCTTCTTTTGATTTCTATTGGCGGTTGGCTTCTAACTTTTGGAGCATCACTGCCACCACTAGTAGATCTTCTGCACATTCTTGTGGGTGCAAACGGAGACCGATTAGCCAGTGAAGGGGTGTCACTACTTCCTGACTCACAAAGACACGAATATTCCAAGAGGAAAAAATTATCAAATTAAAGTGATTGTATATTTCATATATATCCTATATAAGGTATTAAGATGAACCCATCGCAATGCGATCCACAGAATGGCACTAGTGATAGGCAACCCATAATGTACCGTATAACATCCACCAGATAAACCTACGAGAGCAGTTAGAATACATAGCCTAAAGGTTTACAAGGAACACATTTATGTATCATATGATTTTTCTGGGAAGATTAGTGGGACAGCAAGGAAGAGTTTTGCAAGGGCATTTTACCTACTGTTTTCAAAGTTGGAGACCTGTGAAATGTATTGTGGTGACATCTTAAGGTGTCTAGATAGTACCCTAAAAAGTTCATACTTGTAGATAAAGCAGTCTTAAAGCCTCGCTACCCAGAGCAGCGACTTTGCCGGGACGGGAGGTAAGCCTTCGCGCCCCGGAGAGATACGACGGTCACCCGGGAGGCTGCCGCACCTTTCTTCTTCAGTGCAACAACATCTTCAGCTGCCAGCCCACAGTATTCCAAAGCGAGTCCATCCGGGTGGCTTACATTATGGCGCTGCTCACGGGTAGGGCTCTCGCCTGGGCCACTGCTGTGGCAGAGATTCAGCCACTGGCCCTCCAGGACTCTCAGCGTTTCATGGAGGAGTTTCGGCGAAACTTTGACCACTGCTGCAGTGGTTCTGAGGCGGCAGCACGCCTGATCGACATCCGTCAAGGGTTGCGTAGTGTGGCAGACTAAGCAATCGAATTCCGATCGTTGGCGGTGACGATTGGGTGAACGGCTGCTGCGCTGGTCCCCTCGTTACTCCGTGGGTTGAACAAGTGTAAAAAGGATGAGTTGGCAGCCATAGCTGACGTCGAGGACCTGGAGACGCTGATCACCGTGTCGATGTGCATAGACAAGCGTCTCCGGGAACGGCGTCGACAACGCCAGTCCTCGCCTGACCACCGGCTTCCCAGGGACCACAAGCGGCTACCTGCCCAGGACGACGTAGAACCCATGGAGGTGGGTCGTTCTCGGTTGTTTGGCCGTCAAAAGGCCTATGATACTGCAGGCTATCAACATGAAATAAAACAAAATTATGTTTTAACCTGGACACTTCAAATGCATGGAAATGTTCCTGAAAAGCGACAGTAAATAAAGGCACAGTGAGCAGCAACAGTCTTTCATGTATAATCAGAACAGAATCAATCTGATATAACAGAGGCATTTCAGATTCAACTTTGCCACAGATAACCAGGTGTTGGCGGTAAACAAACCCCTGATATTTATCCCAATGCACTTTCATAACCTTAGTGCTACTGGGCACCTGCATTGCCATAGCAATTCCAGAACCTCCTTATACTATGTTCAAAGACAATTTTTGCAGGACCAACATCTAAGCGACTAAAAGTTGTTGAGGATCACCAAATGTACGCCATATAATTCTGATGTTTTGTTGCCAGTGTTTTATTAACATTTTTGAATGATTGTAGTTGTTTTGGGAAAAAGTTATGTTTGTCTTCATACCGCATACACCAACTGAATAATAGGTAACATTTTCTGAATGCAGCGGGGACAAGGTGTAAGAAAATGGTGCTTTGGTAAAAGTATTTTCTGGGAATACAACTGCTTTAACAGTTTGTGGTGTTCCACAATTAAATGTTTTAAATAAACAGATACCCTTGACATAAAATGGGAGAGAATACAATGTTAACTATTTGAAGTAATAAAAGAAGAAAGTACCAGTGCTGGTCAACAGAAGATACCAAATCTCCAGAGATAAGAGGGACATTCCTTAGTAGGCACCATGACTGAACTGGATTCAGCCCCCGATCATTAGATCCTTCACATAAATTTACAGCCACTGGTTTATTGCTTCTCTCCATGAATTCATAATAAAAACTTTGGATTCTTAAATGTAATTCTTCTGTTTTTAAATGTTTTTCCTTCAAATACAAAAATAATTAAAGCTTCGAGCAGCCTTTGACGGTTCCTAGTTGTCTGCAAGGTCTTAAGATTGTGAAAACATGCTGCTGGTCAAGGGGTTCTTAGTATATTCTTGTATTCGTCAGAAAGGGCAAAATTAAGAAGCACCACGGACAAAAGCCAAACCAAGAGTTCTTTATAGGAGTGATTTTGCTTGGAGCGGGTGGTTAGCAGAAGTGGTTTTAGCAGGATGGGCCTAGGACCTGAATTTGGTGACACTGGGAAATATTGTGTTGGAGTTGTGGCCTTTCAAAGTATGCAGAGTGTATCACCTATTATAGCACCACCATGAGGTCAACTGGGGTCCAACTGTGGGTTTGGGGATAGCGAGTTCTGCTATCCACCAGCCGGCAAAGTTGCAAGTCTTTAGCGATGCCAATTGCCGACAATTTGAGTAGGGTCTGGCTATGGCCAGTCGCACCGCACCGCGCCCCGCCCTCCTCATGTCACACACTCTTCACTCCGCACCCTCTTCATGCCGTGCCTCCTCTCAGTAGAGTCTGTTATGATTGGATGTGGGGTAGAAGAACACCCACATTTTCTTCTTCTCTTCCTTCTTCCTTTTTCACCCCAAGACATCGTCCATCTAGTGGCCATTTTCCATTGAAACAACTTTCATGCACATGAATTTTTGTGCAAAAAATAAACATTAATATTAATATTAATATTAAATTAATTATTTATTGTTTAGTTAAAGAAATCAGTAAGTAGTACAATGTTTGAAATATTGTTGCATCAGTCGGGAATCGGACATCAGCAGCAAAAGCTGTCACAACTAATGAAGTTCCATAACTTAAGTAGGGGAACAAAGACTACACCTCATCTCCCAAGGCAATTTTCCGTCCAAGCCTATACGTGTGTGTGTGTGTGTGTCTCTCTCTCTCTCTCTCTCTCTCTCTCTCTCTCTCTCTCTCTCTCTCTCTCTCACACTGAGTCTCAACTCCTTGGGTTTTGCAAGCCTTTCACGGTTCCTTATTTTTAATAAACCAAACAATAAGCTTCCCAGTGGTGTGGTCTTTGTTTGTGAAAAAAGTACAAATCAGTGTTTGAATATGATTACCTCACATATTTTTGTTGTTGTATAATCTTTAGTGATTGTAAGATTACTCCTGCTGACTTGAGCCAACCATTTTCTTCTTCTCTCCATGTCAGTGGGGGAACCGTACATTTGTACTCCTTTCTTCGAGCGATTGGAGCATCCCCATGCAGCACAGCAAACCATGGTGGAGACTATATGCAAGCACAACACGGAGGAAAGGGCACAGACAAACTGCTTGACATGCAATTTAAGTTTATTAGAGATTTATTTAATGAATTCATTATAGTACATAAGTGCATAGTAAAAACTCAAAAGATACATTAAATATATGAATATATATGTGCTTTAATCTGTCCTGTCTGGATGTGATGTGTTTTAATGTACCCTTCTGGTCACCTGTTGGTCTCCTTCTGTCCTATCTGAAAGTCATAAAGATTGCATTAGTCATTCAGTCATTAAGATCACTTAGGCACTCAGTTACCATGAGATTACTGAAACCCCCATGAATTAAAGAAATGGTAGAAAATGGATCTAATCTGAATTTTGAAACATTCCTTCCCTTCCCCTCCCTCTAAATATATCAATAAACATTAGGATGTGATTGCTCTTGACAACCATACAAGTTTAACAACATAATAATAATACAAAATAATTCAAAGCAATAAACAACAGCAACATGCTCTTTTAACCAAGGTAAGGGTAGCCTAAAATGTGTCTGGTAACACTAGCTGTTCACACTAATCACAAATACGTCACAGAAATATTAGCGATTTTTTTTTTAATACATATTCATGTAACTACATACACTTGTCGGTGTGCTGTATAAATATTGTAAATCAACGCCCTTTTTGACTACCAGTTACCAAAAATCGCAGTTCTGTCTTTGTATTTCAACGCATTCAAATTGCCCGCCGAGAACTTCCTGCAACTATCTGAGGTGTCCGTAAACTTGACGATGGCCAGCCTATTGTTTACTTCCACGGCGCAAACGGATGTGACGTTTTTTGCCCACGCTTGCCGACTGTGCGAGTCAGCGAGATGCAGGTGCAATCTCTAATTAACAATCTTGTAGGTCCACCCGAACACCAAAGCAATTGCTAGTCATTGTGAATATTTGACTGCTGAAGCAGTACATTTAGTAAGGTGGTAAGGGTTTCATTTTTGCCTTAAGATGTCATTTTATGAGTTTTTTGTAACTGTCTTGCAATATTGTTCGTTAGGTCACTAGCTAGCAAGCTGAGCTAACGCCACAGCTTGATATTTTACTGGAATCGTAACCAGCACGTTACTTTTGCTAACGTTAAATTACTGATTGACAACGTCTGGTTAGCGAATTAGTTGTCATGTTGTGATACATTTACTACAGAACGTGTGCTAAACTATGTACTATATGTTTGCTGGTAATCTATGTTCATCCTCCCCTTGTGTTCGTTTGCAGACATGGTCACTGCACTTCACGTTATGCTATCCAAGCTGTTTGCACCATTGTGGAGGAGGGTAGAAATAGATGAAGATAATAGCTTATATGGTGAAGGTAAATTCAATATATTGGTATCATTGTTACACATCTTCTAATCTGACCGATGACTGTTGAAAATACCAGGATTTTGCGTCTCGTAATCATTTTTATACTTCCCCTAACTGTGTTAGCTACGGAGGAGATCCGCCAACTGCGGGGGAGTGCTGTGACCCAGCTGTGTCTGGATTACGGCATGATAGATGATACAGTCTATTTCACTAGTGGAGAGGTTCTGGGAGGGGTGTCGCTTCAAGTAGGAGATACCGTCAATGGTATTGCTGTACGAGATGGTGCCCATGGAGGATGGAGAGCACTCAGGGTAAGACACCAGTAAAACCAATCCTCACGATGTTTTTGCACAAGGGGTTACCCCGACTAACTGACGGTTCTGATTCGGCAGCCAATCTCTTATCGTCGCAAAATGACCGGAGTAAAGTTGGCTCAACGTTCGATATTCGCCAGATATTCAGCAAGGATTATCTGCTTTCTAAAATAACTTGTATTGTACAATGTAAAAAATACATTTCACGAAACACCTGCTTCTTGTGGAATAATTCCCAACCAATGTCTTTTTAAAATGCTGGCATTATAGGATAAATGGAGCTTATATATCTGCTTTACCGAGTGACACTTCACGTTCACACGCGGTTCTGCGTATAGTAATAAACTCAGACATCTAACTATCCGGGTTAAAATACATATTTCGGGATTAGGTTAGATAACAGATAAGAAACATTGTGTAATATTATCGTCAATGTGTGTAGTATTTAATACGTTTGTTGAAATGCTTTATATCAAACTAATTTGCAGAGTTTTTCCTGGATCTAAATGAGGCGGTGGTACTATCCTGGTCACGTGCGCATTGCGTGCACGTGTTGAGTGCCATTAACTGGCTCAGGCAAACACTTGTTAAAAGCAATGTATTTTTGGAGGTTAATATTTATACTATTAGACACACTGAGAAAATGTTGGCCTTAAAATACCAAATTTGGTGGCCTCTGGCACATTTAATGCTACTATTTGATCGTATACAATGATCTTAATTAGTGCATTTTTTTGAGTTTGCCTACCCGATTGTTAAACGTGAATTATTGTAAAGGAGTCCTTGTACGCTGCCCCACAGTCTGCAATTCATATTTTAAACCAAACCACTGCTCAGAATCTTTGTAATAAATAATCATTTGACCGAAGCCTGTTTATTACCACCATCACAAAGGTTTATAATGCCTATGTAAAGGTTAATATAATTAACCTGTGCTAATTTTGGCTGATCATCAGCTATGATAGCATAGGCTACTAAAGTTAGCTAGCTTATTAACACTGTCAAATATGCACACGTTTGCTAGCTACAAAATCAGTTTCAAACGCATCATTATCTCTCTCTCTCTCGCACGCACAGCCTCTCTCTTTCAACAGGAATTTTGCATTGCGATGCAAAAATGTTAGCATATCCACCTGCTCCTGGCTAAGGCTAGCTCTCTTCTTGTTGCCAACTGCTATGTTGCCTGCTGCAGAGAACAGCCGCTCAGATGTTGTTGAGGTGCCAGGGATACACAAGTAGGACTTTGCTAGCCTGGCCAAGGTGGGATATCTATCCTTGTTAGCCTTCCACGAATGTAATGGACTTTCTTCCTTGGCAAGGGGCTTCTCTCCAAAGTATGTGAAGACTTCATTCCTCAATTGGCTCAGATGCTCAGCTTCCCGCTCTCTATTCTCTTCACTGCTGGTTTCAGAATCGAGGAGTGAGTCAAGTAAAGAGACAGGAGTCTTAGGTTTAGCAGCTGTAGGGGTGGCACTGGTTTGGTCACAGAGACTACCATGCTGCTGCTCATCCATCTCTCTTCTCACTCCGAGTGCCAGTGCTTGCATTTTAGTTTGCACATTCAGGACTTCATCAGGTGTTAGAAACTTAAGTCTTTTGAACCTTGGGTCCAGGGCAGTGGAGAGGATCACTGTGTTTGGTGCCGTGTCTGAGAAAGAAGTCTCCCTTTTCCATTGCTGTTCCAGCTGCACCGTAGCAGTGAGTTGGAAAGTCTGCACCGGGACTGACTCGAAGGTGGCAATCTGGGTTGACTTCAATAGCCACTTCACTAGTGGAGATACTGCGGAGATTATGTATTTTCCCCCACTCATGAAGACAGTGGCACATTCAAAAGGCTTAAGGGCTGTGGAAATGTCTTCCAGCAGGCTCCACTGATCTGGTTTCAAATCAAGTACCTTTTGCCCCTGTGTGAGACAGAGGAGTCAGACAGCGTTGCTGTTACAGGCCACCTTTGCTCAAGAAGTCGGCTTATGTAGAACGTGCTGTTCCACCTTGTGCTAATGTCCTGACCAAGCCTGTGCTCAAGTGTGGCCATTTGTTGCGGTTTCTCTTTTAGCTTATTGCAGGCTAGCTTGCTCTTATTAAAATGTTCCACAAGACATCTTGCAGCCCCAATTGCTTTTCAATGCTTGGGTGCTTCAATGCAGAATTGATGACGAGTTGCAAGGTATGGCCAGTGCAGCGCATCGAGGCCCACCCATGCTTCTCCTACAGTATGTTTGCCGCAGGCACAGCATTGGCACCATTGTCATGCACAATGGCGATCATTTTGCTAGGAGGAATTTCAAACCTGGCTGCTACCTCCTCCAACCACCCTGCGATGTTGGGTGCCGTATGTCTGTCCTGCAGTGGCATGGTGGTAAGGCAAATTTACTCCATGTCCCAATTATCTTTGATGTAATGCCAAGGTAGGCTTCAGTGGCTACACTTGCCCATACATCAGTGGTAAGAGCAATTTTGCTGTTGGCTTCTATTGCAATCTTCACTTCCTGGACTGTCTCTTGGTATTTCCTCCATCAGCTTCATAAAATGGGTCCTTGAGAGAAGAGTGTAACCAGGGTGGAGGATGTTGGTCATTACTCTGAAGCCATCAACTTCAACCACTGATAGTGGCCTCATGTCTGTGACAAGCATGTTTAGGACACTGTCAAAACAGCTGTTTGCTGTGGTGTGCATGGCACTTTAATCCCAATCAAGTAGCCACTCATAGTGAGTTGGTTTTTTCTGAAAGGAGAAAGACGCGAGTATATATAAAAACACTTTACATAAAACTCAATACATGCTTTGTTGTTTTAGTTAATCGTTGCTTATGTAAAGGCCAATAACCCAAAGGCCAAGTACAGACAAGACACTAGAGTATATCTTTTTTAAATATATAACAGATATGCTCCAAACAATGCAATTTTTCCTAGGTCACTCCTTACATACAGTAGTGTCTTACTCCGACCTAATTTCAGCAAATGAACACTTTGAAATAGCTTAATCATTAAATTGCCATCATTTAAAAAGTGGTTTGCTCTACGGGCTAGTGATAATTAGCTTGCTAGACTAACTTTAGCGATACCTCTGCGCTACCACGGGTTGGCCAGCTAGTCAAATACGCTTGTCATGCAATATTGCAAAATTGAAGAAAATTTGACTTAATAAACAAGCTGGATCGCAAGCAAACAACGGCTATTAGAAAAACGAGAAGAACTACCTGCTTTGAGACGAACGATTCCTCACTTCAAAACGCAACGCATGCCATGGGTCTAAACTGTTTAATTAACAAAGATATTGTAACTTACCCTGCTGTTCCCGAGTCCCCTTCATCCATGGCTCCAACTTGTTTTTGTTTCAGGTGTTCTCCCATTACCGTGGTGCTCCCGTGCCATGTAAGATCGGTTTTGCATATATTGCAAGTAACTGACTTTTTACTCTAATGTAATGCAAAGTGCATCCATGCTTTTGATGATTTTGGTCGCAAAGTTGTCTTCTCTGCCTCCGCCATATTTCAAATGTATTTTTTTCTTGAAGTGACGTAGCCAGGTCCGCAACTCGGCGTGCAACAACATAGACCCAAAGAATTTTAGCGATTTCATCCATTCGTTGTTGCAGCCCTAACTAAGATTAGTTATGATAGGAAGGTCAAACTCGTTTTCACGTTTTTTTAAATCAAGTGATTAAACAGTGAAATCTTCAGATTTTTTTGTTACATGGTAAACATAAGTTATTATTGCTAAAGTTCCTGGATAACGCTTCTCTATCATCATGCTCGCATTGTTTTAAAGCTAATGGTCATACATGTAGGCTACATGCATACCGAATCCCAACTTGTTAATCCAGACAAAACATACTTTAATAAAGTAGCTGGCTTGAGCCGTCGGCACTTATAGAAAGTTCCAATGCCTTATTATGATATAGGCCTAGACATTTTATGTGCGCGAAACAGTAGCCTATCTCAGCTTTTCTGGCACGCTATTTGGCGTGGAATGCTCGTGTGTTTGAGGACTCTTGCATCAAATACCTTGTAGGCCCACACTTCCTAGCGGACATGCCATCATAATCTGCAGCTTGATCGTTCGTTGATCAAAGATTTTTTCCTCCAAATAATAATTAATAAATAATAAGTCAAAAGAGCAGGCGAACTCAAGAACATTTTATTTTACCCTAAGCTCTACCATTTCGGCAACGGCAAAATGTTGCGATTCCAGTAATAGATGACAGAAATTTACCAACTGTAACGTTTGTAAGAAAATTGTTTTCTTTTATGACACTCTTCAGAGTTTTGTCGAG
>CM030181.1:12410493-12439526 GCA_017639675.1 Aplochiton taeniatus | reverse complement strand
AACTTGCACTGAAAAATAAGAACATAGAAGCAGTAAGGCAATACACTCACTATGTCAGTTTAAGTGGGGAGTGTGGTCAAGTAAATAAAGTACATCACAGCAATAATCAAATTTGATTATTGCTGTGATGTACTTTATTGTAATGCTAAGTTTCTCAAGATATAAATTGTACAAAATATGTACATATAATACAGCTGGCTGTAACACTTTTTTAAATGAACAAACATGTTTTAACCTCCCTATTATTTCTCACCCCTTTCAACTCTACATTTCTTAACCCCTCCCATCTTCCCTCAGCCTTTAACCCCAACATTTAGCAACATTCTGATACATTTTTACTGACTCATTTAAAAATTACGCTGACCTGGCATGTCAGAAAGGGTATAACATTTCAATTGGCACAATGAAATCTAATGAGAGGTATGCGGCTGGTTGAAGTTTTCAACTAGCAGGTCTATTCTTGCTTTGGTTTTTGAAAGTGCTATTCTGAGGTCATGCTGAGCATTTAGTCTGTTCCTGTATTTGTTTTTTAAGTGTGCTAGAGTAGAAAAAACAGATTCACACAAGTATGTGGTGCGAAACTGAATCAACAAACCTACAGCTTTCCTAGCTAAGCAGGAGAAACTCCACCTGCCGTAGATGAGCAATCCAAAACTGTGAGAGGATGACTGTCTCAAACAGCATCCATTGTTGACCGGCAGTGTGACCAGTGTGTCTAACTCTGTATGACTTAGACCCAGCTTTAGTGATGGCACAGCTTGAAAGGGATACTTCACCCACTGAAGGTTTTTAGATCCCTATGAGACAGGGAAGTACCGTTTAAAGTTCTCCTGTAGGCCAGACGTGCTCAACTATGTTCTGTTTCACAGTCACTCAGGGGAACACCCCTGTTCTCTTGGTAGGACCTCTTTGAGATCCGCCAAATTTGTGTCCACCACTCTGAAAATGTCCTCTCCCCTTGTTGTTGTGTGCAAACGGTCACAGAACAGAAAATCCTCCTTGATATCCTTTCCACTGATGTATCCGGCAAAGACCATTAACTGGGGAGTCCCAGCAACATCAACAGACTCATCTAGCTGTAGTAAAAATATTTTATGCTCCAATATTTCTTCTGTAACTGACTTTTGAATATCTGCTGCCATGTCCTTGATTCTGGCAGCAACTGTGTTTTTTGAGTGTGGGACAGATTCAACTTTGTTTGCCGCTTCCTCACCCAAGACGGAGAAACACATCTTTTAAACACGGTTTTATCAGCTGCTCCCCAATGGAATGGGGCTTCTTTGCCTTGGCAATGTGGAGGCTGACATGGTATGATGCCTTCAGTGCTGCTCTGTACCCTTTGAATGCCTGGTAGATGGCAGAGGATATTATCATTAAAAATCACCACCCTCATTTGCCACCACCACATTTGCCACACACACACACACACACACACACACAGAATTTCTGATATTTGTGGGGCATGGAAACTGACACACATACACACTTAACTAATACAAACATAATACACAGATTACTGACTCCTCCACCGTCAAAACAATGTTGAGTAAATGCACTTTGCTGCCTCATCTACAAGGGACATGGCCTGCAGGTGGGGGACAGAATGTCAATCATATGGGGGGGAGACGAACATGCTCGCTCCTAAGCTAAGTTAGAGATGGACCATTTTCTGATCATGAGAAAAGTGTGGGTTATTGTCGTCATTTGTATTAGGCTTATAGCTATTTTGTTAAATATGATTAAACTTAGCACCCCATGTGTTGGGCAAGCTCCTTTAGCCCCGGGAGAGAAAAAATCCTGGCGCTGTGCCTGCGTTAGCAAGATAGCGTCAGCAATCGCGGCCAACACTGACAAGAAATGCTAGCTAGCTACACACTAGTCACCAACTTAAAAACACATGAAACAAACAAATGAAATGCTACACAAACAAACACATGAATTACTTACTTTTCCGCTGTCAAAACATTGTCTCTTGGAACTCTCTTCTTTGCACAGAAAAAATAAATCTTCTGACTTGCCCCGATGCTGAGAATGCTTGGTTTGGAGATGTCTTTCCAATTTGTTCATTTTTAAGCTCTCATTACTGAGCACCTCCCCACATAAAACACATTGAAGCCACTCCTCTGAATTTCTAATGGCTTTGGTGAAGCCAACGTTTATAAACTCTTATTTATATTTTCGTTTCAACATCGTGAAGGCTACTCGATCGAGAGTGAGGGAATCAGAGAAGCCACACTCAACGTTAACTCAACCAAAGAGCGCAAACAAGTTTTTAGGTCCAGGGTCGTGCGAAGAGAGAGGAGGCGTGTGGGCTATGACCCTTAATAAACCGGTACAGAAACAATAAGGGTATAGCCCTTCAGGCTATGACCCTTAATTACTTAGGGCCTGCATCGGTAGAATAATATATTTTTATTGCACTCACCTATAGAACAAGAGTAATTTGATTATTTTCTGCCTCCATCAACATTTGGGATGAAATCAGCACTGTGAATTGGACAAAGTAGGGGAGAAAGCATGTGAAAACATGTTTGGCTTGACCCGTCTTCTACACCGCTAACTATCAAAAACCAGGTCAATGTTTTTTCAACCAACCTGTCTTAAGGGCAATACCCGTATAGTTAATGTACCGCTGTATTCTTCCCTATTATTAAGGGTCATAGCCCGAAGGGCTATACTCTTAGAGTTATTGTACCGCTTTATTCTTCCCTATTATTATTATTGTTAGTCAGCTGTCGCTCAATTTCCAATCTTCATGAATCTTGATACACTACCTCTAAGGCCATCATGGACCATAACTGGGAAGCTATTTTCACATCAACCTTTAGGGGGCGCTTTAAATGCCAAATTTTCATATCTCTTGATGATAATGTCCAATTTGCATGGATCTTTATACATATGCTCTAAGGGAGAGTTTAAGTCACCAACTAAGTGAAGATTGTGATTGGACCAATGCTTGGGCTTGTGGGCGTGGCTTATCACATATATCCTAATAACTCAGTCAAACTCAGTCCAATCCTCATGAAAGCTGATACACATCCTCTAGAGGCTTAATTGATTATATTACTGTAAAGGTTCTAGGCACAGAGAGACAGCACACCAAGGGTGTGTAACTTCCACTGTTTTATTAACATTTTAAATCACAGCGTTTCCGAAAATGGGCTGTATGGTGCTGGTTCTGCTTCCCGGCATCCGCCTCTCACTCCACCATAGCTCCCGCCATCATCCTCCTACTGCAATGAAACAGACACCTTTTATATCAGTCCTCTGACCAATCACCAGATTGAACACACCTGTTGCAATCCGATGACCTGTCAGAGGAACACTTCCTCCCCACCACGGCCCTTCAGCGCCCTCTACTGGACGGATGTCCGCACAGCCCTCACAAATTATCAAAGCCATTTCCACATCTGCCTTCTGCTATAACAGCCATATAATGATATGTGTTTATGTGAAAATGCCAAAAAGTCAGCAATTGTCAGTACAGACTTGCAACTTTGCATGCTGGTAGGTACTCATACCTGCTACTCCCAATTCAGAGATGACCCTCATTGACCTCATGGTGGCGCTATAACAAGTGATACAATTTTCAAACTTTGAACGGCCATATCTTCTACAACATTTTACCTTGCCTCAAGAAATTCTGTCACTAGGTCCCCTCTCCCCATGATAAACCAAAAAGGACTTTTAGACCCTTTGTTAATGCATTTTCCGCTATTTGTAATTTTGTGAAAACCCTTAGACCTTTAGAACATTTCATTTGTTTGACTAATCCTTACCAAACGTGGCATGTGCCATAAATCAACTATGATATGTAAATGTTGTAAAAACCAGACATACTGGTCACAACATATGGCCGCAATGTACCAATAAAATTGCACAAATTCTTGCCATATGGCTATGACCCCTCAAAAATTCGCTTGCAGCTCTGAGTCTCTGATTTCCCGTGAGCTGCTTTATGCCAGAGACTTGAAATTTTGCATGCTGGTCTGTACCCGTAACCGCTACTCTCAAAACAAAGATGACCCACATTGAGCTGATGGTGGCGCTATAACAAGTGATTCAATTTTCAAACTTTTAAATGCCGTATCTCCTACACCATATGGCTTGTAGTCACTAAATTTGCACTTAGATTCATCTTCAAATGATGAACAAAAAAGGCTCCTGGGACCCCAAGATCCGTCTGATTTATTTTCTGCCATTTTGAATTTTGTGAAACACACTTAAACCTGTAGAACAATTAATCTGTTTGACTAATCTGTACCAAAATTGGCATGTTAAATAAATGGACCATGATATGTAACTGTTGTAAAGCCAGACCTATTGGTACCAACATGTGGTCCAATGAACCAATGAACCAAATTCTTGCCATATGGCTATGACCCGTCAAAATGCTGCTTGCAGCTTTAATTGAGGGTCATAGCCCGAAGGGCTATACCTTTATAGTTATTGTACCGCTTTATTCTTCCCTATTATTTTTCTTTTTCCCCTGCCACCGTTGCTACATTTTCCGTGAGCTGTTTTATGCTAGAGACTTGAAACTTTGCATGCTGGTTTGTACCAGTAACCGCTACTCCCAAACCAAAGAGGACCCACATTGACCACATGGTGGCGCTAAAACAAACATTGCTCAATTTAAACTTTGACCGGCCTTATCTCCTACACCTTTTGCACATAGGTCCATGGCCACATGATGAACAAAAAAGCCTCTTGCGACCCCAAGGTCCTTCTTGAGTTTTTTTCTGCCGTTTAGAATTTGATGAGAAACACTTTAAATGAATAGAACTTTTGATCTGTTTCTCCAAACTTCTTGATATGAATGTCGAATTTGCATGAAACTGTATACATATGCCCTAGGAATGTAAGTCAACAACTAAGAAGAGATTTTGATTGGACCAATGCTTGGTCTTGTGGGCGTGGCTTATCACATATATCCTAATAACTCAGTGAAACTCAGTCCAATCCTCATTAAACTTGATAAACATCCTCTAGAGGCTTGATTGATCATATCAGCACAGCAATTTCCACATCTGCCTTTGGGAGGGCGCTATAAAAACCATATAATAATATGTGTTTATGTGTAAATGGCAAAAAGTCAGCAATGTCAGAGTTAGAGACTTGCAACTTTGCATGCTGGTAGGCACTCAACTGCTACTAGCGAACCAAAGATGATCCACATTGCCCTCATGGTGGCGCTATAACAAGTTATCCAATTTTCTTGTCCTTTGAAAGGCCATATCTTATACACCATATGACATGGCCTCAAGAAATTCTTTCCCTACATCCATCTCCACATAATGAACAAAAAAACATCTTGAGACCACTAGGTGCACCTTGAAAATGTTTCCACCATTTTGAATTTTGTTAAAAACACTTATATGAATAGAACTTTTGGTCTGTTTGTCCAAACTTCACAGAATTTGGTATTTAGCATTATTGGACAATGATACAATTACGAATGGTGTTTAAGCCAGACCAACTGGCCAAATCACGTACTCGCTATAAGCCAATGACATCTGCAGTGTGTGTGGCTTATCACAAAAATGGTTGTAACTCAGTCATATTCATTCCAATCCTCATGTAACTTGGCACACTCACTGTAGGGGTGTCATGGATAATACCTGCAAACATTCACATTTCTTTAGGGGGGGCTTTAAATGCTATATTTAAATATCTCTTGATGTGAATGTCCAATTCGCATAAAACTTTATATGTATGCTCTAGGGGAGAGTCTAAGTAAGAAACTAAAAGAAGATTTTGATTAGACCAATGGCTGGGCTTGTGGGCGTGGCTTATCACATATATGGTAATAATTCTGTCAAACTGAGTCCAATCCTCATTAAACTTGATACACATAGTCTGTCTAGCGGCTCAATTGATCATATCAGCAAAGCCATTTCCGCACCTGCCTTTGGGGGGTGCTATAACAGCCACATATTGATATTTGTTTATGTGAAAATGTCAACAAGTCACCAATTGGCACAGTTAGAGACTTGCAACTTTGCATGCCGGTACGTACTCATACCCGCTACTGCCAAAAACAAAGATGAGACACATTGATGGCTTTATAACAAGTAATCCAATTTTCAAACTTTGAAAGGCCATATCTTATACACGATATGACCTAGCTTCAAGCAATTCTGCCCCTAGGTCGATCTCCCCATCTTGAACAAAAAAATACTCTTGGAACTCAAAGCCTGCCTTCATGGATTTTCCACCATTTTGAATTTTGTGATAAACCCTTAAACATATAGAAAATGTAATCTGTTTGACTAATCTGCACTAAACTTGGCTTGTTTCATAAATGGACTATGATATATAACTGTTGTAAAAGCCAAACCTATTGGTACGAACATGTGGTGGCAAAGGACCAATGAAATTGCAAAAATTCTTGCCATTTGGCTATGACCCGTCAAAATGGTGCTTGCAGCTTTAATTATGTTTGTTGTAGTAGGCACAAATCAACACCAAAGCAAATCCTTTATCAGCCAACTACAGTTAACATTTTTAATCAACAAAATGCGTTTCGCTATGCGTATACATTTACTACCACTAACCTCCGCTTCAAAATAATGCGAGCATGATGGTACAGAAACGTGCCAAACTGCATATCAACGAACTTTAGTTATCGTCAGGGATGTAGAAACATGGTAGGCAAAGCAGTCAATTTCCTGGGGCCCCGAGCTTATAAGGGGCCACACCTGATGACTGCAGATTATATTTCTCCACAGCAACAACAATTTCTTGATCCCCCTTTTATACAGTCAAGCCGGAAAGTCTGCACACCCCTTTCACCTTCTCAACGTTTCATTACATTGCAGACTTATTCTACAGTAGACTGAGTTCATTTTTTGCCTCAAAAATCTACACACAATAACCAATATTGACGAAGTGAAAACAGGTTTTTAGAAAATATGCAATGTTATTTTACTGAATTAAATAGGTTATTTAGGGGTTCATCTGTACACACCCTTAGCCTAATACTTGGTTAATGCACCTTTGGAAGCGATTACGAGCTTCAAGGCGTCTTGGGAAATAAGCTACAAGCTTGGCACAGTTGTTTCTGGCCATTTTTGCCGATTCCTCTTTGCATATCCTTGTAAGCTCCGTCAGGTTGGATGGGGAGCGTCGGTACACAGCCATTTTCAGCTCTTTTCACAGATGTTCAATTGTATTCATGTCTGGGGTTTGGCTGGGCCACTCAAGGACATTCACAGACTTACTCCAAAGCCACTCCTTTCTTATCTTGGCTGATTGCTTCGGGTCGTCCTGTTGGAAGGTGAACCTTCGCCCCAGTCTGAGGTCCAGAGCTCTCTGGAGCAGGTTTTCATCAAGGATCTCTCTCTGTACATTGCTGCATTAATCTTTCCCTTGATACTGACTAGTCTTCCAGTTCCTGCCGCTGAGAAACACCCCCACAGCATGATGCTGCCACCACCATGCTTCACTGTAGGGATGGTATTGGCCAGGTGATGAGTGGTGCCTGGTTTCCTCCAGACATGACGCTTGGCATTCAGGCCAAAGAGTTCAATCTTGGTTTCATCAGACCAGAGAATTTAGTTTCTCATGGTCTGAGAGTCCTTTAGGTGCCTTTTGGCAAACTCCATGCGGGCTGTCATGTGCCTTTTACTGAGGAGTGGCTTCCGTCTGGCCTCTCTACCATAAAGGCCTGATTGGTGGAGTGCTGCAGAGATGGTGGTCCATCTGGAAGGTTCTCCCATCTCCACAGAGGAACACTGGAGCTCTGTCAGAGTGACCATCGGGTTCTTGGTCACCTCCCTGAGCAAGGCCCTTCTCCCCTGATTGCTCAGTTTGGCTGGGCGGAAAGCTCTAGAAAGAGTCCTGGTGGTTTCAAACTTGTTCCATTTGCGAATGATGGAGACCACTGTACTCATTGGGACCTTCAATGCTGCAGACATTTTTTGTACCCTTCCCCCGATCTGTGCCTCGATACAATCCTGTCTCGGAGGTCTACAGACAATTCCTTGGACTTCATGGCTTGTTTTGTGCTCTGACATGCACTGGCAACTGTGGGACCTTATATAAACAGGTGTTTGCCTTTCCAAATCAGGTCCAATCAATTGAATTTACCACAGGTGGACTCCAATCAAGTTCTAGAAACATCTCAAGGATGATCAGTTGAAACGGGATGCCCCTGGGCTCAATTTTGAGTGTCACAGCAAAGGCTGTCAATACTTATGTACATGTGATATATATATATATATATATATATATTTTTATACATTTGCCAAAAATTCGAATAAACTTTTTTCACTTTGTCGTTATGCGGTATTGTGTGTAGAATGTTGATTTTTTTTTATTTGTTTTATTCAATCCATTTTGGAATTAGGCTGTGACATAATAAAATGTGGAAAAAGTGAAGGGGTATGAATACTTTCCGGATGCACTGTAGATATTAGCTTCCAAATAAGGTAAAAATTACCAAATAAGGTAAAAATTACCAAATAAGGTAACGTAGACAAATGCCATAGGATATTATGTGTGGTTTCTATTGGTCAACAACCAAAACAAACCATAGGAACGTGCATTTGATAACTTTTATTCATAAACACGGTCTGGGCGACATATAACGGCCAAGGCAGGCTGGTGTAGGTTTAGTATTCAGGCGACGCTCGTCGCCCAGTGTGTTTAATGAGTTAAATACGAAAAAAATGAACATAGCACACCAATTCTCAGATCGTTACACTAGCTCCTGTTTGTCAGAAAATTGATTTCAAAATACCGTTTCTTACCGGTACAATCAGGGTTTCAATTATGTGTGAGCTGAGCTCCCCTAAGGAGGGGTCTGGGCTCTCATTAAAGCAGTAAAGGCATACATCTCTGGAGACTGCTGAGACATTCCAAAAAGTGGAATGTAAAAATGTTTTCCAGTTGTTTACGTTTCACAGCTCAAACAACAGATACCAGATAACAGAACCTAACCTGTAGGCATAGGCTACGTTTTTTTACGTTGTCTGATTTAGCATGCTCCTTCAACTTTGGTGTTTAAGGCTTGATATAACAAGCTGGATATAGATAATCAACAAAGCTTGGGTTAATATGCTTGGTTGGTGTAATAAATAGCCTAAGGCTGGGTTGCACCAACATGGATTAACTCTTAAACTGGATTAAATTAAGGTTTAACTGTTAACCGTGTAGTTCCAAACTTTAAATCTAGATTAAACATAGTTTACAATTAATCCTGGTTAAATATAATTCTTTGCTAATCTTAGTTCAACCCTTTCCAGCCAGAGCGCTCTAATTTTGTTAAAGTACTGATGGCCAAAATATTAATATCTCAGCCGGCCAATCACATTTTTGTATTCTGAAAACTGCCCGATACTACTGACAAAATAATATATGTGGCTACAGCCACATATAATTGGTTAAGAGGTTATCGGCGCGAACAGTTTGTGATACGTGCTGACCCGTCAAGTATAAAAATCCTAATTTTACCTCGAGCGGGGAGGATTGCGTTGAGAAAAGGTCCTGTGTATTTGATTTACGGCTTCTTCAATTCTGGTTTAGTTAGAAATAATATATATATTGTCTTTAGCTATCCCTTCTAACTTCATTATACTCAGCTCGACGGAATGGTAAGCTGGAGTGAGTTAAGGGACTGAAATTACGGCTGTCCTGACAAAACAGCCTGGCTCGGACATTTCTCCTATAACGTTATCTAGTTTGATGATCATCTTATGTTATTAGGAAATGATTTATAAAAATAAATTAAGAAAACCTTAAGCTTGGAAAATTATCAAAATATGTTCTAAGTAGGCCAAGCAACCCAGACAGACAGCTTAATAACCTAAAACGTTAGTTACTAACTGGGCTGGCTTGAGAAATATTCTTCTGTCAAGTTGTCTTTGACATGACATGTTCTTGACAGGATTTGCAGTTGCTTAGTGTTTCATGTACATTATTTACCTAGCAAATTAAGATAATTACCAAATATATATATATATATATATATATATATATATATATATATATATATATATATATATATATATATATATATATATATATATATATATATATATATATATATATATATATATATATATATATATATATATATATATATATATATATATATATATATATATATATATATATATATATATATATATATATAGTGGGGCCAAAAAGTATTTAGTCAGCCACTGATTGTGCAAGTTCTCCTACTCATAAAGATGAGAGAGGTCTGTAATTTTCATCATAGGTACACTTCAACTATGAGAGACAAAAATGAGAAAAAAAATCCAGGAAATCACATTGTAGGATTTTTAAGGAATTTATTTGTAAATGATGGTGGAAAATAAGTATTTGGTCAATAACAAAAGTACAACTCAATACTTTGTACAGAACCTTTGTTGGCAATGACAGAGGTCAAACGTTTCCTGTAAGTCTTCACCAGGTTTGCACACACTGTAGCTGGGATTTTGGCCCATTCCTCCATGCAGATCTCCTCTAGAGCATTCATGTTTTGGGGCTGTCGCTGGACAACACGGACTTTCAACTCCCTCCACAAATTTTCTATGGGGTTGAGGTCTGGAGACTGGCTAGGCCACTCCAGGACCTGGAAATGCTTTTTACGGAGCCACTCCTTCGTTGCCCGAGCGGTGTGTTTGGGATCATTGTCATGCTGGAAGACCCAGCCACGTTCCATCTTCAATGCTCTCACTGATGGAAGGAGGTTTTGGCTTAAAATCTCACCATACATGGCCCCGTTCATTCTTCCCTTAACACGGATCAGTCGTCCTATCCCCTTTGCAGTAAAACAGCCCCAAAGCATGATGTTTCAACCCCCATGCTTCACAGTAGGTATGGTGTTCTTGGGATGCAACTCAGCATTCTTCTTCCTCCAAACACGACAAGTTGAGTTTTTACCAAAAAGTTCAATTTTGGTTTCATCTGACCACATGATATTCTCCCAATCCTCTTCTGGATCATCCGTATGCTCTCTGGCAAACTTCAGACGGGCCTGGACATGTACTGGCTTAAGCAGGGGGACACGCCTGGCACTGCAGGATTTGAGTCCCTCTCGGCGTAGTGTGTTACTGATGGTAGCCTTTGTTACTTTGGTCCCAGCTCTCTGCAGGTCATTCATCAGGTCCCTCCGTGTAGTTCTGGGATTTTTGCTCACCGTTCTCATGATCATTTTGACCCCACGGGATGAGATCTTGCGTGGGGCCCCAGATCGAGGGAGATTATCAATGGTCTTGTATGTCTTCCATTTTCTTACAATTGCTCCCACAGTTGATCTATTCACACCAACCTGCTTGCCTATTGCAGATTCACTCTTCCCAGCCTGGTGCAGGCCTACAATTTTCTTCCTGGTGTCCTTCGACAGCTCTTTGGTCTTGGCCATGGTTGAGTTTGGAGTCTGACTGTTTGAGGCTGTGGACAGGTGTCTTTTATACAGATGACGAGGTCAAACAGGTTCCATTAATACAGGTAACGAGTGGAGGACAGAAGAGCTTCTTAAAGAAGAAGTTACAGGTCTGTGAGAGCAAGAAATCTTGCTTGTTTGTGGGTGACCAAATACTTATTTTCCACCATCATTTACAAATAAATTCTTTAAAAATCCTACAATGTGATTTCCTGGATTTTTTTTCTCATTTTTGTCTCTCATAGTTGAAGTGTACCTATGATACCTATATATACACTGCTCAAAAAAATTGAAGGAACACTTTGAAACCACATCAGATCTCAATGGGGGAAAAAAATCATGCTGG
Organism: Aplochiton taeniatus; assembly: GCA_017639675.1. NCBI lineage: Eukaryota > Metazoa > Chordata > Actinopteri > Galaxiiformes > Galaxiidae > Aplochiton > Aplochiton taeniatus. The sequence goes on along the minus strand of CM030181.1, from coordinate 12,427,785 downwards.
ATATCTATACTGATATGGACTGGGTAATGAGTGAGGAACGAAAGGATGCCACATCGTTTGATGGAAATGAAAATGATCAACCTACAGAGGGCTGAATTCAAAGACACCCCGACAATCAAAGTGAAGAAATGATGCGGCAGGCTAGTCCATTTTGCTGAAATTCCATTGCAGCAACTCAATTGTACTCAGTACTGTGTATTGCCCCCACGTGCTTGTTTGCATGCCTGACAATGTCACTGAGCTCCTAGACAGTCTGAGGTGCAACCTGGCGGCGTCGGCTGGACCGAAACATGTCCCAGAGGTGTTCTATTGGATATAGGTCAGGCGAGCGTGGGGGCCAGTCAATGGTATCAATTCCTTCATCCTCCAGGAACTGCCTGCATACTTTCGCCACATAAGGCCGGGCATTGTCGTGCACCAGGAGGAACCCAGGGCCCACTGCACCAGCGTAGGGGCTGACAATGGGTCCAAGGATTTCATCCCGATACCTAATGGCAGTCAGGGTGCCGTTGTCTAGCCTGTAGAGGTCTGTGCGTCCCTCCATGGATATGCCTCCCCAGACCATCACGGACCCACCACCAAACCGGTCATGCTGAACAATGTTACAGGCAGCGTAACGTTCTCCACAGCTTCTCCAGACTCTTTCACGTTTGTCACGTGCTCAGAGTGAACCTGCCCTCATCTGTGAAAAGCACAGGGTGCCAGTGGCGGACCTGCCAAATCTAGTGTTCTATGGCAAATGCCAATCGAGCTCCACGGTGCCGGGCAGTGAGCACAGGGCCCACTAGAGGACGTCGGGCCCTCAGGCCACCCTCATGAAGTCTGTTTCTGATTGTTTGGTCAGAGACATTCACACCAGTGGCCTGCAGGCGGTCATTTTGTAGGGCTCATCCTGTTCCTCCATGCACAAAGGAGCAGATACCGGTCCTGCTGATGGGTTAAGGATCTTCTACGGCCCTGTCCAGCTCTCCTAGAGTAACTGCCGGTCTCCTGGTATCTCCTCCATACTCTTGAGACTGTGCTGGGAGACACAGCAAACCTTCTGGCAATGGCACGTATTGATGTGCCATCCTGGAGGAGTTGGACTGCCTGTGCAGCCTCTGTGGGGTCCAGGTATTGCCTCATGCTACCAGTCAGCTGAAACTGATTAACAACCCCCTCTGCTACTTAACTGACCAGATCAATAGCCCAGAATATTAATTGACTTGATGCGATACTCTGATTAAAAAGTGTTCCTTCAATTTTTTTGAGCAGTGTGTGTGTGTATATATATATATATATATATATATATATATAGTTTGAATGGCAGTAACAGAGCTAGCAAATAGTCTTACCCATTCACCCATACAGGATAGGCCTATATATATTTAGCTTACTGCTCATAAGGAAAGTAAAAGGACTACCAGTATTAGGCCATTATGGTTGGTCTACAAGCCTTTGGTGATCATTTGTTTACTGTAAGGATATGTGAAATAGCACACTACTGTCAACTAATTGTGGTTTACTTCTCCGTAAGACGACGGGAGAAGAGAATTAGGATTCTGATCACCAGCTAAGACCATCAGCAACGTAATACATGGTGGTCCAGTTTTGTTGTTCGCTGTATAACATATATTATTTTATCCATTTTAGTTATTTTTCCTCAGCACCTGCAGTTTACCTTTACTCACAAATATAATATGTGATAAATATTTTATATTATGCATACAAACTTCTGTTTCTTGCAATTCTGGTTTCTGGTAGTGTTCATATTTAAATAAAGTGTGTGTTTTATTCAACACACAGACTGTATATTTCAGTATTTTTGTCTTTTTAAGCAGATATAGTTTAATTATGTTAATACAGCTGATACAGGATTGCGGAGAAGTGGTAAGAAAACGAGATCTTTCAAAACTAACATTTCGTTTCCCTACTTGCCCACTCATCACTAAAATGCTCATAACTTTTAATTAAAACATCCTATTTCTAATCTGTTTGCAGTTATATATTCTACAAGATTGTGAAAATGTCATACACTCTTATGTTTTTCTCCATCTTGTATACAAAGTGGTTAAAAATGCTGGTCTCGGGTAACATATGGTGGATGAAGAATATATTTTTGTAAATAAATTTAAGAAATGTGATAAAAGATGATTAAAATCACATAATCCTATATATATATAATTTGAAAGAACAACTTTTTTTCTTTAAAATGGTATGTACAGATAATTGTGACGTAATTTGAGCAAACCACTAACGTTTTAGCACGTCAACTTCACTTTCTTGTAAAGAATAGAATTTTATAGTTTTTTTGGCTCTGGCTAGAAAGGGTTAAACTATCCCTGGAGGAAGTTTTTATTAGGTCTATCTCAGTCAAATTTGAGCAGTGCATTTCACACATTGCATTTCATTTAGGCTTTCAGGTAGAATGCAGTTGGTGCACTGTAGCTAATTTGGTTAATCTAGAGATTACGTGCAGATCCCCCCCCCCCATAGACCAATTAATTGGTCAAAGAATAATGCCAGTCTTTTATCACTGTCAACGATACACGCAAAAAGGCCTTTGGATCCTTTGCTATTTAACTTTATTTCATATCAAGAACATTTTTAAATGCCCATTTAGCTGTTGTGCGTGTCTTTTTAGTGCCCTATCAAACTCAGTAAGATTAACTCTACATTTAACCGTCGGCGACCGGAACAACAAGAAAAGATAGAATATTTTAAACAGAGCAATGTAAAACAATATGCTATTAGAGAAAATGTATTAAGAAAAATATATGTTAATACATTTGTATTCATATATATATTTTTGTTTAGTAATGGTAGGAAATACATTTTTTGTAAGAAATAGTCCCCCAAAAATGTTGACTCCATGGCTACGGCCTTGGTGTACCCCCTTAATTGTGTAGCTTTAATCTTCTTTCCCTGTCTCCAGTCAGAGAAGATCCGTGTGTTGCTACACAGGGTGGGCTTGGCAGACATCAAAGTGGGCTCTGTGGAGGAGTTTCAGGGACAAGAGTTCCTGGTCATTATCCTGTCAACGGTAAAACAAAATCCCTTTCCAACACACATACAACTATCCACAGGGACAATGAAGATCCAGTGAGTATAACTGGGATGGGGGTGGGTACATTTTGTTTCCCTACCCTTCAAATAACTGTCTTCATTTTATGCCTTGTTTTATTCAAAACATGCTTGTGTGTGGCCTGCATGCCTTTGTGTGTGCGTTTGAGTTCTTATACCAACTTTCATTTAAACATTCGATGGCATCTGTTGCTGATGTCTTTCTATAGGTACGTTCGAATGAGCTGGCTCAAGGAGATGACCTGCAGAACACCTTGGGTTTTCTCTCGAACCCTAAGAGATTCAATGTGGCTATAACTCGACCCAAAGCTCTGCTCATTGTCGTGGGGAACCCTCATGTTCTCATCAAGGTCAGTTTGGGACAGAGTTATGTGCGTGTATCTTTTTACTATATTGTTGAAAAGTTGTATGTAAGAACTTTGTTTGTTCTACCAGGACCCCTGTTTCAACGCTCTCCTCCAGTATGCTTTTGATAATGGGGCGTTTATGGGCTGTGATCCCCCTCCCTCTCTCAAAGCCTCACACAAGTAGGTTGAACTCTGGCCATCCACCACACATTTTAGTTAAGTTTACTAGGTTTACAAGTATTATTTCTCTTTTTTTTTAAGTGACAAGATTCCTCCTCTTTAACAGTTCTGCAAATGAGAAAGACAGTTCATAAGTGTCAGCTTCACCTACCCTGCTGACAAACCTTACTCACAGTCAGCTCTACAGCGTTCTAATTTAGGGTCCTTTTTTTTCTTCTCTGTATGTTCTGTATTTTGTATTTTCTCTCGTTGAGCAGCAGATGTCTTTGATCAAGTTGAATATGGCTAAACTGATGAGAAATTGTTCCTTTTTCTATTTTCTGTATTTCCCTTGGTGGCAAAAATAAAGTTGGTGACTAGAAAAGCATTATGTCTGCAGTTCAGTGTTATATTCTTAATTCCTTTCGTCAACGACATGCAACACTTTTTTCTAAAAGTAAACTATTCAGAATTGTTTTTCCTTTGTAGATGATTAGATGAAGAAACATGGATTTAAAAAAAATGCTTATAATATAATGTTTGGGGATTTCCATTGTCTTTGAACTGTGATAAAAAAAAAAAAAAAAAGATATTGGTATTATAAAGATTTTCATGGAATGTCTCATTTGACAGTAAGGAATATCACACCTAACTCATGTTCAAATCACAGCTAATGAGCAAACAGGACTGTTTCGTATATCTTTGCTGTCCTATATTATATACTTTTTCTGGGGGATCTGGGAGTGTCAGCGACAGCTGAAATGTCTAAATATCTTGGCTTGGCAACGTCTGCCCATGGAGCCCCGGAGACTGGATGTGACAATTAAGTGCTACTAACAAGTCTGCGGGGGGGGGCGGCACACACACACACACACACACACACACACGACACTTACAACACACACATTCATCAATGTCTCTGTAATGGGCTTGGTGGTGACAGCTTTCTTATAGCTGTGAGCTTGGGTTGCAGCTCCAAACCAGCCCCACCTTCTTGAAACATCACTTTGATGTGGAATTCTGCTACTCTGTTGTTTTCTTACTATTGATAAAGGTTTTTGAGCTTGTCCCAGCAACTAAACTTCAAAATAACTAACTGCAAAAGTTAAATGGTCTCATACCGTTGCATCTCATACCATTGTTTTAACTATTTTATGGGCTGACTAAGACTTCCCCATTGCTGGTCAGTCTATCAGTGTCAGACCTAGATGAGAGACAAGAACCCAGCCACAAAGCCTACTAGAGCCTTATTAGCCCCCGAGACAGGTCACACATTACCAACACAAAGTCCAAGATTAGCAGGGAGACCATTAGTGGTTGAAATCATCACTGCACTAGGCGAAGGATGGGTGGGGTGTGGTGGTGGGGGGCTTGTTAAACATGCGGCTCCATTGTTCTCTCAACTATCCCTGAAACTCAATTGCCCAGTTAGGCCCCTCAGTCTCGGCTGGTAGTTGGGCTCGTCTACCCCAACCCAGCCTCCAGTCATCAGGCTGTAAAAGGATTGCCTGCTGGGGCCATAGGAGAGCCCAGGCTGGCTAGTGAGGGTGGTGGAGTGAAGAAGAGCCGTTAAGAACAAAATTGGTGAGGCAGAGAGCCAGGCTCTCAAACCCAAGGCCTAAAAGCCTGGATACACTGCACAGACGGTCAGTTGTCTTCTCAATTGCCAAGTTGCTTTGAGTCGATCCAAATAATTGAATCGCACACGCTCTGGGACACACTTCCCCAGCAGCAAATTTGGGAATGCCTTGGCGCATTTGTATGAACAGCTGTTGTGCGTTTTTTCTCAATATCGTCCTTCCAAATCAAATCTGCGATGATATTACTTTACTTGCATTTTTATAAATGGCGGTACTCAATAAGTGTCCTATTTTCAGCTTGCGTTGGTTAACAAACTAACTTCCGCTACTTGTAAACATAATAGTATGCCCTGATTGGGTATCCCCTTCTGACGCTTCTGGCCAGACAGTTGGTGGTTTGCGAGAAAAGCCACCGATTTAGCCCGACCTGTGGAACATACCAAGGCAACAACCATTGAAGCTGTGTGTCCAGTCCATAAGCCTAGATGCACATCTCCACATGGAGACAGACTGCATCCACCATACAACTTTTGCAGTTACTGTATTGCTGCCATATTTTTGGAGAGAGTCAACTATCAAGTATATGTGTACTGAGGGAGAACAGAGAGGAGACATAAAAAGCTTAATTATGTTGCTTAGTCTGCATCACCATATACACTAACACACACAATACTTCGCATAGGGCCAACAAAAGCTAGAAATGGCCTACATAAAGCTCTGAATAAATGAATGATCTGTGTAGGTTTTTCATGTCTATTACAGTTTGCAGATAAGACTTGAATACAGTGTAACCATTCCATTTAGCATTTGAATATAGCAGTCAGCTGGAGGCACATCAAAGCCAGGTGAGCTAGCAAGCAAACAGCTCTACTAATGAGAGGTATTGGCTCTCTTGGGGCCTCAAATTAGCAGGAAGGATACATGAAAGAGACTATAGAGGAGACTGCCTGTCTGAGAACTTGACTGAGAAATGTACTTTACTGTATACATTTGTTTTTGTTAAGAAATAAGATGTCAGACGAAAAAGAAAGCTACATTTTAAATCAAGAGTTGGTCATGATAGTGTGTCTTGTGCATCAAGTTTTTATTTGCTAGGGCTAAAATGGCGAAAGACATGCAGAGATATTTTTCTGATATCTAATTAAAAAGACCTTTCCTAGCTATCTTAATTTTATGGGAGCATGACTATTTTGTATAGAATTCGGTAGGATTTGCAAAGGCACAATGAACAGTTCTCTATATAAGTTAAAGGTTGAGCTGTGATTGTTGAAAAAGAATTACGCCCCCCCCCCCCCCCTCTCTTCCTCTCTCTCTCTCTCTCTTCCCCACCCTAAACCCCCTTTATGTCTGCAGTCATCTCAAAACAAGCCGTTGTCTCCTAACACATTGTCTCGGGGTATTTGTTATGCAGCTGATGACAGACAAATGGTGCTTTCCCTATTGGATATAAAGACCGGAACAGTTGGGCCAAAACCACCATCTTATTTGGAGTATCTCAAGCAACAACCCCAACACAGCACCACCATCTACCTCTTGGAAATTACAGGACTATTTTATTTTTAGTTATTATGGCTGTCTTGTTGTCAACACTGGTTCTCTTAGCACTTGTCTTTCTATCCTGGGCTTTTGACCTGGGTCAGTCCACACGCTGTGTGCCGATCCCACACCAGATGAAGGTGTGTCATGACATAGGTTACTCAGAGATGCGCCTGCCCAACTTTCTGGGCCACAGCAGCCTGGAGTCTGAGGTTGTGCCTCGCTCTGAGGACTGGAGGCCACTGTTGCAGATCGCCTGCCACCCCCAGGCTCAGTCCTTCCTCTGCTCACTCATTGCTCCAGACTGCCTTGACACGTAAGAAGCTTTCCAAAGTTTTTTGTCGCCTATGCCTGGGTTCCTCTGCATCACAATTTTTCCATTCTTCCTCATTTATTCCATCAGACATTTAAGTGTTTTGCATTGCAATGTAAGTGTTCTGCCTCGTGATCCAGTTTTATTATGTTATTTATTTCTGCCAGGTTCATCCCGCCATGTCGTAGCCTGTGTGTGGCAGTGAAGAACAGCTGTGCCCCTATGCTGGCCTGCCAAGGACTCTCCTGGCCAGAGGCCCTGGACTGTGACCGCTTTCCAGCTCTAGAAGACATGTGTCTGTTACCACAACACCAATACAGCCACTTTGCTAAAGGTATCTGTTTCCACCAACTTTCCCTTATGAATTTAAGATCAAATTGGTTTTGTTCAAGCTGAGAGGTGCAACCGCATGTATGTATGACCTGTTTTCTTTTTCTTGAAGAATTACCCAAGCCTGCCTGCCAAAACTGCCCTTCTGTAGAGGAATCCCCTGCTACTAAAACCGTTTTGGACGCCTTGTGCAAAGATGACTTTGGTGAGCATAATGAATCCATGTCAAACGGTTAATGACATTTAATATATATATTTTTTTTCTGCATAAGTGAATTTACACTTGTTCTCTCCCTCTAGCAGTGACAGCCAAGATTTCTCGCCGGCGACCATTATCTAGAGAACCGGAGTTTGAGGTTGAAGGTCGAGTGGAGTTCATCCGCCAAGGTCCACTCCTCCCCTATGACACCCAACATCTCCTTCGGCAGTGGCTTCTCATCAACCTGCGCTGTGCCCACACCCTAGTGCGGCCAGGACGGGCACAGTTCTTCCTTATCACAGGTGCTGTGCAACCGGATGGCACTTTGGCCGTCAACCACCTATTCCCCTGGTATAAGAAAGATCTTAACATTGCAGTGGCCACCCGCAAGTGGAAACACCACAAGTGTTGAGTAGACTAAGGATTCGGCAACCAAACCATTAGGTGTGTGTGTGTGTGTGTGTGTGTGTGTGTGTGTGTGTGTGTGTGTGTGTGTGTGTGTGTGGATATAGATGGCCATTTACTCTTGTTTCAATATATTTATGATTACTTTTGATTTAATATTCAAATATTCAGCTATTTTAGATGTTGGAGCTGGACTCTTTCACCTGCCTGCCTTCTATGGGTGACTAACAGCATCGCTAATCTCCCAACGATAATATTGAAACAGACGCTCCAATGCACTCAGAAAACAGTACTTTTTTTCATGATTTTTACAAAATTATCCCACTGTAGAAATGTTATTACAGTAAAGTATTATTTAAATATAGATAATGCTTCTTTGTTTATTGTTGTACGTTTGATTTCTATGTGGAGTGAAAAAGGACACAAGAATAAATAACACATTTTACAAAAATTTTTAACTTTTTTATGATTCTTTAAATGCTGACAGGCAGTTGGCCTACTATCATTGTATTACTAATCTTGCAAATCTTATGAAATCTCAGTGTATTGATTTAATGCACTTTTGTAATAATTTGTCTGAGCATGATGAGTTAAAGCTAGTCTGGCTGCCCGACTTGAATGGTGGGTAACTGCAATCTTGGAGTAAAGGGAGCTGGGTGTTACAGGTTCAGAGTAGCAGGATCGAAAAGGTGAAGGGACATTGTTTGCTGTCGCTCAAATGTAGACACACACGTGCGCATTCTTCTGTTCTCTTGAGTCTGTTTAGTTCGGTTAAATCAAACTGTGGCTCGTTTTCCCCCTTGGAGCGACTCGTTAGGGCAGGTGTGAACACAGTAATCGCACTTAGGTGCAGACTAATACAACAGTACCGAGACCCTCTAGAGCAGCGGTCCCCAACCCCCGGGCCGCGGACCGGTACCGGTCCGTGGGTCATTTGGTACCGGGCCGCGGAGAAAGAATAAATAACTTACATTATTTCCGTTTTATTTATTATCTGAGTCTGAACGATGTTTTATTTTGAAAAATGACCGGATTCCCTCTGTTACATCCGTCTATGACTCACTCTTGACGCTTGTCTCGGAAAATACCACAGTTGGTATGCCGGTCGTATCATTTTATTTTGTGTATTTATCCGCCACACCTTAAAGGCCGGTCCGTGAAAATATTGTCTGGCATTAAACCGGTCCGTGGCGCAACAAAGGTTGGGGACCGCTGCTCTAGAGGTGTTGGTCTCGGTCCGTTTCAAAACGAACTCTAGAGCGGTACGTCTGTGGTGACAATGTGATCCGACCCAACTGCAATTTGTGTGAGGTGTATTCTGTACGTTTTAGCTAAACGATCTACTGTACCAAGGTGTCCTTTGCATCCTCGGATGCGACAGAGCACGTAAACGCAAAACAGAAATTTCAATCAAGGCAGCACGTCTTCTTCGGAAAGTCTGAAGCAGTACAGTGTTTTCCAGACGTGCCCTCAAAGGGAATTCGGCGTCCTGCGGGTGTAGTTTAGCCTGGTATATTGCCCAGACAATTACCACAGCTAGGAACAAATGCTACCTCTGCCGTTGCTCCATGTTAATTAGCATAGAAATATGGACTAGCCCTGATGAGAACACTGCAACTTCTGCCTGTATTTACTTTCATTGCTCTGTAAGAGACACTGACCAATAAGCGGAGTGGTTTGTTTATAGGCATTTTGGTGCGCTTGGATTTGTCTGTGTGTGAAAAGAAACCCAATCAGGGGGAAACGCTCCAGGTTTCCGGACTCATCAACTGATTTGGACCAGAGTGAACAAACTACAGGTGTGAAAAGGACCTTAGGGTGTTTTCGTATATAGTCCCCTTTAAACAAACCCAACTCAGTCCGCTTAAAGTGAACCAAAATGTGGACCAACAGAAAAGGCACTCATTACTCTTTTGTGTTAGATTGTCAGTTGATTTGAAAGAGGAATCCTTTCTCTTGCTGGTCCACTTTAGAGGGGTCTGAGTTATTTTGGAGTGTTAACATATGCGCAAAAAATACTGACTAACCGCTCGTAGTTTGTTTGTAGGGCTAAAAGGGACTACGTGTGAAAGCCCTTAAAGGCGGTTTCTCAATTCACGTTTTCGGCCGTTCTTGTGTTCTCGTGAACTTGTTTGATGTTATATTTCATATCGACGGACTGTTCCAATTCCAAAGAACATAGTATGTGTTCTTGATCCACCATTTTTATCGAGGATTTATCGGTTGGTGACTTGCTAGCAAGAACGCATCTGCTAGGCTATATGGAGATTAATCCTTGTCAAAACTAGGCTTGTATGCTGGATGTGTAAATGTGTACAAAGCATTTAAAGAAGATTTGCAGAGTTGTATTATATTTTGCAGACTTGTACATGGTGTTGTAAACTTGAATGGGAATTTGTAGAGTTGTATTACAATTTGCAGTGTTGTATACCTTTCTTTGGACTGCTCTCGTCGAATACATTTTTCTTTTGTGTATCCAAAAAACATTTGTAAACCTCAATTCTGCGTGCACAGAGTTTTGACAGTGGTTTAGTGCAGGGCATGGGCGATGGCTGGGCTTTCGGGGCTTCAGCCCCGAATATCTTGAGTCAAGCCCCAAATGTCAGAACTCATCATTCAAAATTATCATTACAATCCATAACACATGTCGTTCAAATCACACGAATTCCAAAATAAGTTCCGAGTCCGACTGCTCCGCTAGCTCTTTCTTCCTCAACTTCAACTTCACATAACTCCTCCCCCTGGCTGCTGCTAGTAGTGCGCGCACGAGCAATTTCATTGATGATGTTAAACTTGAGAGAATTTGATTCTGATGAGAATACAGAAATAATAGACAAACAGCAATTTGCCGATTGATCATCATCATGGACATTTCGAAGTTTTTCAAAAACAAGTAAATGAAAGTTCCAGGTTTGTGCAGTTCACGAAACTGTTTGGGAACTTAAAATATTAGTTAACTACCTACCAAAATGTTTTAACATGAACCTGCTGGCACGCAGGTCAGGTTAGCTCCCTTTCTAGTATGTAGCGAATTGTAGCTTTTTTAGTGATGTTACCCATTCCAACCAAATCAACTAAATAAAAATGAGTTCCTAGTGACGTGCCTGATTAAATAAAAAAAATTGAAAAAACAATCGAACGTGAACAACCTGAAGATGATTGACAGTTCCACCTATTCTTCCTGACGGATTCCTTCCCACACACCTATCCACTCTTTCTTTGGAATTCTAGTTACCGTGGAGTCTTTAGAAGCCTCGGAAGTTTGATGTTTTTTTTTCTAAAAATTCTAAAAACAAAGAAAAGATAAAGATAAATGTCCGGATCATTTTGTAACAAACAAATTTCATTCTAAAAGCAATAAGAGGAGCAGGGTATTTTCTTTTTTCAAAACGTCATAATATTCTGTAAATTCTGTAATTCTGAGTGAGAATACGTGATTACACCATTTTAGATAAACATTATTGTGAGAGCTAGAGAAAAATAGTAAATGTGAAGGAAACAATTAGGAACCCACAGAGTTTCATTTATTTTCTTTATTAGCTTTTCTATGCTGTTTTTAGATACGCACAAAAAAAGGCAGATCCAGCGAGCTTGATGGTCTGCTGGGAGTGCAAACTGGCGCTGTTGTTGTCGAGTAATATTTGCCGCGACTCGGGACTGTAATAGTTTAGTTGTTTTATCGAACGCTAGCTATCACAATTTAGATGTTGTGTTAACGTTACTTTCATGCAGTCTAACGTTGGCTAGCGAACTTGTTATCCCATATTCCACTTGTTGCCGACGATAACAACACAGCCTCCGACCTCAGCCAAAGTGCCAACTTAACGTAAACCCTTAGATAATATTAGCAAGGTTAAATATGTCATAACCACGAAGTAATCAAACAATTGCCACTTGATTTGACTTATGATGGGAACGTGAGACTAATTTATGAGACATGTAGCTTAATTAATTGAAATTACCTTGAGACATTTCTGTTGTACTACAGTAGTCGTTGTGAAATCCATTTATAAACTCAAAAACCACATTAAATATTACGAGCTACACCATTGAAGCTTCATTTCATAATAAAAAAAACAATTGGTGCTCCCATTTGGTGGGTGCTCCTAACTTTTGAAAGTTGGGAGCACCAGTGCTACAAAGTTCAAAAGTTAATGTTGAGCCATTGGCAAGTCTGTTTAAATAATTACTTTATAGTATGCATAATCATGTAAACTACTTTCAGTGACATATTTTATATGCATCTGTGTATATTCAAATTAGTCGAATTGTTTTAGTTTTCTATGTATTAGGTGGAAAATCTGCAGGGGACAGAGGAGAGAAATACAAAACAAAACACAGACATCAATGAGAGAAGAGAGGGATGAGGAGAGAAAGACAAAACAGAACAAAAACAAAGACTGCAATTAAAGAAGAGAGGAGAAGAGAAAGACAAAACAGGCATCAATGAGAGACGAGAAGGATGAAAAGGGTGAGAGAGACAAGACCCTGACAGAAACAGATGAGGGCAGATGATAGAGACACAATAGAGATGTGAGCTGTGCACACTACAGTGCATCAACTATGACATAGCTGTGTTTTGTTTTTTTAAATGTCAAACTACTTAAAGAAAGATAACTGTAGGGCGTGTAAGACCATTTGTTTAATGCCTATCAAAACAGCTCCCAATATACGATTTACCTTGTCTACCCTTTTTCTGCATGGATAAGAGAGATGAGGGCAGATGAGAGAGGTAAAGAGGAGTGAGAGAAAGATGGTGACTGCAGCAGATGAGAGCAGAGAATGGAGAGAGATAACAGGGGTAGGCTATACAACACTGCATTAGATGTGCTATTATTTTATTGATTTAATCAGGCAGAAGAGTCATAGGAACATCTGCAGATGGATCTGTTGTGCAGTTACAAAAGTAACATATCAAACGTTAATCTGGTTATTGAAATAAAAGCACAAGTAAACTTCTATCAAAGACAAAATGACCATGTATGGGAGCTTTCAGGGTTTTTTTCTCCACCACCAAGAGGTCAATAGCAGATGGTTGATACTATATACCCAATGTATTATCTTATTATTAGTGCCTCCTAAACGGATCTAAACATTCAATACAAAACGAAAAGTGCACCAGATTGATGTATTTGGTTGTCAAAATGTAAAAAGAAATCTCCCAATGGAGCATGCCCCCAGACCCTTCGAGTGGCTGTGACTCTGGGCTGAAGCCCCCAATGTCCTCAGGTCCTAGAACCGCCCCTGATCTTAAGGGGATGGGCCTGAAATTATATTTCAAACAAAACATTTAGGCTATTTGATAGACCAAGCATATTTAAATTTGCCAATCTTATATGTTCTCACTAGAAGCATATCAGGCGTTAAACACAAAGGTTTACGGCGCATGCTAAAGCAGACAAACTTTTCAAAATGGAGCCTATGCCTCAGTTTTTCGGTGATACGCCATGGTTGTTGTTGAGCTGTGAATCATAAACAGCTGGGTACAAAGTTTTCATTCCACTTTTTTGTCATTCTGTTTATGAAAGTATTTCCACACGACAACTTATTTGACATGGTGTCAACAATTAGCGTAGTAAACATTTAATAAGTTACGCCTAGAAGTCTCAATTTGTGTGAATTCAAAATCATTTCTGCATGTCCCTCCCACCCTGAAAATAATGGATTAAGAAGCACTTTTTGGCTTATGAAAGTAACACCAACAATTATTCGACCAAGAGAATTTAGTCGACCTAGAGCATTTCGACTAACCAACCTATTACTCTACCAGAAGGTGTCAACTCTAGTCAAATGCGACAACCATTGTGCAGTAACCGATCGTTGCAACTCCAAGTTGCGTTTGACAGGGTAACAACAGGCTATTTGGAGCAGGGTTGAGCAGTGCTAGAATGTAGCCTGAACCAAACTGCTGAATGTCGTCAGACACTATACAGTAGAAGTATAGCCTAGTTGAATCTTGCTGTGTCGATTCCGTCTGTTGTATTGTATAAATTGATTTAAATGTTGCAAAGAATTACACTCGGGCACTTGTCCACAGTGTTAAAACTTGACCAAAACCTATGCTGTAATAAAATATGAAAGACATCATATCATTAAGAAGCAGACAAACTGCGGCACAGAGATATTTTTTGGGGTGTAGGGCGAGGCCCGGTACGCACGGTGTAGGAGCCAATGTTAACTATTTGTGTTAGTGTCTTTTGCACCCTCTACAGGCCTACAGTGTAGGGAGCCAAAAGGGTTGATAAATACCTGGCCAGGAGAGGACCAGGTGTGGCTGATTGGAGGCAACAGCTTTTGCTTTTTTTTGCTGTTTTGCTGTGCTCTGTAGTTCTCAACTGTGTGTTTATTATATACAGATTCATTTGTTTTCATATTTTGTAAACTCAAGCCTGGAATAAACCCTCTACCTTTTTGCCTGCTTCAACTTCTGGACATTCCTCTTTTTTGTTACTGCATAACAAGGACAGTCAGTAAAGAAACGGTGCTCTAAGTCAGTCTTCAAGGTAAAGACAAAAGGTCAATACACACGGGAAAACATATATTTTCAGGCCTAGACTAACCCTAACCCGCCAGTTTTAGTCAGGGTTGAAAACATTAGAACGGACAAACAAACAAACTGCCTTTAGGGGGTGCTAGAACAGCCACAAAATGACAGGTGTATTTGTGAAAAGGCCAGAAATGTAGCATTTGGCAAAATTAGAGACTTGCAACTTTGCATGCTGGTAGGTTCTCATAGCCGCTACCCCCAAACCAAAGATGCCCCATATTGACCTCACGGTGGCGGTATAACAAGTGATCAAATTTTCAAACTTTGAAAACATCTTATATACCATATGACTTTGCCTCAAGAAATGATGTCCCTAGGTCCACCTCCCCATGATGAACAAAAAAGCATTTTGACCCCAAAGGCCGCAATTATGGATTTTCCGCCATTTTGAATTTTGTAAAAATCCCTTAAACCTGCCCAGCATTTCATCTGTTTGACTTTTTTGTACCAAACTTGGCAAGTACCATAAATTGACTACGCTATGTAAATGTTGTAAAAGCTAGACCTACTGGTCACAACAGGTGGCCGTTGTGTTCCAATGAAATTACACAAATTCTTGCCATGGCTATGGCCCGTCAAGATGCTGCTTTCAGCTTTGATTAAGGTTCCTGGCCCGAAGGGCGTAGAACCTTATAATTATTGTGGTCCCTTATTCTTCCCTTTTATTATAATTTCTGTTTTCCTCCCCTCGCTCAATTTCCCGTGAGCTGCTTTGTGTCAGAGACTTCAAACTTTGCAGGCTTGTTGGCACCGGTAACCGCTACTCCAAAACCCAAGAACCCCAGTTGACCTCATGGTGGCGCTATGACAGATGCTCAAAGTTTTCACAATCCAAAACAAAATATCTCCTACACCTTATGACCGAAAGTGACCAAACTTTGCATCTAGGTTCACTTACCCGAACAGAACAAATGCTTTATTCTTCCCTATTATTGTTATTATTATTTGTATTATTGTTCTTCTGTCGTCGCTCAATTTCCCGTGAGCTGCTTTATGCCGGAGACTTGAAATTTTGCATGCTGGTTTGTACCCTTAACCGCTAATCCCAAACCAAAGATGACCCACGTTGACCTCATGTTGGCGCTATAAAAAATTTCACAAATGTTAAACTTTGAAATACCTTATCTCCTAAACGTGTCTCCAAATTTTACAATTAGGTCCATCTCCACACGATGAAAGAAAAAAGCCTTTTGGCACCCCAATATCCGTCTGGAGTTTTTTTCCGCCATTTTGAATTTTGAATAGAGAGAGTGAAAGTCAAGAACTAAGAGAAGATTATAATTGAACAAATGCTTTGGCTTGTGGGCGTGGCTTATCACATACATGCTAATAACTCAGTCAAACTCAGTCCAATCCTCATGAAACTTGATACACATCCTCTAGAGGCTTAATTGATCATATCAGCAAAGCCATTTCCATATTTGTCTTTGGGGGGTGCTATAACAGTCATATATGATGTGTGTAAATGCCAAAAAATCTGCAAATGTTTGAGTTAGAGTTGAGTTGCAACTTTGCATGCTATTAGGTACTCATACTTGCTACTAGCGAACCAAAGATGATCCACATTGACATGATCCTCTCTCGCCTATCCTCCCTAAAACCCCTACCCTGCCCTCTACCTTCCTCCTCCCACTCTTGTGAAGCGACCTTGGGTATCATGAAAGGCGCTATAGAAGTCCAAGTCATTATTATTATTATTATTATTGACCTCATGGTGGTGCTATAACAAGTTATCCAGTTTTCAAACTTTGAAAGCCCATATCTTATGACCTAGCCTCAACAAATTCTGTCCCTAGGTCTATCTTCACATGATGAACAGAAAAGCAACTTGAGACAACGAAG
Source organism: Aplochiton taeniatus (assembly GCA_017639675.1). NCBI lineage: Eukaryota > Metazoa > Chordata > Actinopteri > Galaxiiformes > Galaxiidae > Aplochiton > Aplochiton taeniatus. The sequence goes on along the minus strand of CM030181.1, from coordinate 12,411,464 downwards.
TCCGCCGGGAAAGTTTTTCCACCATTAAGAATTTTGTTAAAAAGACTTATATGAATAGAGAGTTTGGTTTGTTCGTCCAAACTTCACCAAATTTGGTATATAGCATCATTGGACCATCTTATAAAACTGGTGTACAAGCCAGACCAACTGGGCAAAGCATGTTATTGCTATACGCCAATTACAGTTTAAGCTGTCATGGTTTATCACAAAAATGGTTGTAATTCAGTCAAGCTCATTCCAATCTTCATGAAACTTGGTACACTCACTCTAAAAATATCATGGATAATACAATCAAAGAGATTTTCACATGGGTTTATGGGGCGCTTCAAATACCATATTTTCATATCTCTTGATGTGAATTTCCAATTTGCATGAAACTTTATACATGCTCTAGGGGAGAGTGTAAGTCAACAACTAAGAGAAGATTGTGATTGGACCAATGCTTGGGCTTGTGGGCGTGGCATATGACATATATCCTGTATGACAGCCATATAATGATATGTGTTTATGTGAAAATGCCAAAAAGTCAGCAATTGTCAGAGTTAGAGACTTGCAACTTTGCATGCTGGTAGGTACGTGCTACTCCAAAACCAGAGATGACCCACATTGACCTCATGGTGGCGCTATAACAAGTGATCCAATTTTCAATCCAACTTTGAAATGCCATATTTTATATACCATTTTACCTTGCCTCAAGAAATTCTGTCACTTTTGATGATTCCTTCCAAACATCACCACATTTTGAATGTAGCATCATTGGGCCATGATACACAAATGGTGTATAAGCCAGACCTACCAATGAAAACATGTGACCGCTATAAGCTAATGAAATTTGCACATGGGCTTGGCTTATCACAAAAAAATGGTTATTAATCAGTCATACTAATTCCAATCTTCATGAAACTTGATACGATACCTCTAAGGCCCTCATGGACCATAACTGCGAAGTTATTTTCACATCAACCTTTAGG
>CM030181.1:12198849-12410293 GCA_017639675.1 Aplochiton taeniatus | reverse complement strand
GTTTGAAACAACCCTAGCCATAGACATAAAATACATAGACGCCGCATTGGGCGTTGGATTGTACGTCAACATCGCCGCCATATTGGAGAGGTCAACCTGTCATCATTTTAACTGACACAATATTGCAAATGTTAGGCAGGTCAAACCCCTTTTCACGTTTTTTTTTATCAAGTGATTAAACAATGACATGTTCAGATTTTTTTGTTACATCGTAAACGTTTATCAATAAAAACAAATATATAAATAGCCAGTTCAGTTGAAGCGTTGAAAAAGTTATTTTTACTAAGTTGTTACTTCTGTGTTGCCAACCGAAGTTGTCAGAAAGTGAAAACATCATATGGCCGACTTTGACGTTACTGTAATTATTTACCGTGAGCGAAGTAATGGATATTTTGAGATAGATAAATGGTAAAGCGCATTGGCTTTACACTGTATATAATCGTTTGCCTAATTTAAGGGTACAATATATTGAAAATGTGTACTCTGAAAACAGCAATAGTGTCAAAGGACTTTGTCGTTTTTGGACACTGTCACAAGGCTCCGGAATTCAAACTGAATAAAGCTTAGCTAGCCTGTGTTAGCAATGTTTGTTCTGGTGCGCGCAACTTAAACTAGCAAAGTGGAAAGTGGGACAATGATCAGATCTCGTAAAACTAGCGCGGTTTGGCAGTAGGCTATTTGGATTGTCTAGAAAATGGGAAAAAGGTTGTATGTAGACTCACTGGCAATGTCCACCAAAAGTGGTGTTTCCGGCAAATCACCGCTCACCATTCATTTTCAATGGCGGGGCATTCTGGGAAGGCGAGCGAAATCTCGAGGCCGCTGGTGAAGCGAGCTTGAGCAAGGGAGCATGTGGAGAGGTCACCCAAAGTTAAAATAATCTCAATGTCATGCAAATTTCCAGCGAACATCGCTAGGCCGTAACCAATCAGGTATTTTCGCTCTTCTCCTTTCCCTGGTCCAAGGGAGATGTACCGCATTTCGTTAAGGTTGCAAGGGGGGGGGGGGGCTTTACTGGATTCTGGGTGTATGCATTCCATGATCCAGGAGCACCTGGTTCGACCCGTGACACTGCTGGAAGCAGCACAAGTGTGTATTAGGTATATACGTGGGGATGTGCACGAGTATCCGCTGGTCTCCATTGAAATTCGTTATGTGGGTAAAAAGCATAGAATAAAGCTGCGGTTAGCTCCCGCCTATCGTACCCCTCTGATCATAGGCACCAATTGGCCAGGGTTTGGTAGAGGGGGGACATGTGGGGGTGCGTTCACGACAGACAGGGACATGTGAGATATGTGCTGTGCTCTGTGCTGATGCAGGGGCTCCCGATTCGGCCGAGTCCCAGGGGGAGGGGGAGGGACCCTCGTCGGCCGCGTTACCCCCTATGGAGGAGTTCCCTCTCAAGCAGTCTACTGATGCCACCCTATGCTTCGCCCTTAGCCAAGTGATGAAGATTGATGGCGTGTTAGTACGGCCAGGGGCAGCGCCGTCTTACCCATATTTTTCATTGGTTATGGATAGATTGTAAAGAGTGAGTCGTGACACTCAGAGGCAGGAAGAATTACTACAATTGTTAGTACACGTAAGCCGTCAGAAAGAAGTATTTCAGGCGGCTCATTACAACCCGATGGCAGGCCACTTAGGATTTGCTAAGACACTAGATCGGGCTGAGGCACGCAAGTGGTGTGCATCCTGCCCGGAATGTCAGTTAGTGAACGCCCCGGCCATTCCAAAAGCACTGTTGTGCCCTCTTCCGCTGATTGAAGTGCCATCCGAGCGGATTGGCATGAATATCATCGGGCCATTAGACCGCAGCACGCAGGGCTATCAATTTGTACTAGTTATCATTGACACGCTACCCTGAAGCAGTGCCGTTGCGCAACATCTCTGCGAAGAGTGTTGCACAGGCGCTGTTTACGGTCATCTCCCGAGTGGCATTCCTCTGTGCTCCAAACCTCACAATATCATTCTGTAGGAATGTAACAGTACATCGTGAGACAGTTAAATCGCGACACAAATATGTGACTATTCAAATCGGTAAGATGTAAATGAATTGCGATACTTAGGGGCCGCTATTTCATTTTGATCCCACTTGTGCTACGTTAGTAGCTGTAACAACGCGCTAATAAATGGTAGCGGCAGGTGACAATTTTGAGATTGAGGATGCACCATCCTGTTTCAAATCAGTTGTGTGGCAGCATTTTGGCTTCCTTAAATCAAAAAATGAAAAAGGTGAGGAGAACATAGACATGACAAAAACGTGTAAATATTGCAAGAAGGCGATGAGCTACACAAATAGCACAACCAACATGATGCAGCATGTAAACCGGCACCATAGCGAGAAGCTCCGGCCAACACTGCCTGGTCAAACTGAAACACTTAAAGGCCAAACACTGACAAGCAGATTTGCCACCCCGCTCGCCCAGACGAGTGCAAGAGCCAAAGAAATTACGAGGTGCATTGGTGTTTTCATCGCAAAAGAAATGAGGCCATTTTCCGTAGTTGAAAATGACAATTTAGTTGTAAAATATTCCCGGTCCCAAGAATGTGGTCGCAGATGCGCAGTCGTGAGCCCTTTGTGCAGCCGAGTGTGCTACGTCAGCGTTTCTCAAACCCTGGTCCGCGGACCGGCGACGAGGTAACTGCCGGTACGCAGAGCACAAATCAAAATAGGTTTAGTCTCTCTAAAAAAGTGACATTAACCAGCACCACGCTTAAGCAAAAGTTGAACTATTTACATAGGGAATGAATGGAGAGGAGGCACTGGGAGTTGCGAAAACTTGTGAAGGAGGCGATCGCTCCTCTAAATACTGTGTGCACTACGATTGTGATTGCTAGACACTTTAGGCAGCCATGCAGGAGTGAGGGGGAGAGCAAGTTTCCATGGTTACATGGACGCCATTTCTGCGTGCGTTGCTTTAAAAGTTCCGCGCACTTCGAACATTCCACCTACCATTTGCTTCTAAAAGTCTCAATTACAAATAAACCATTTCCACCCTTTTACATCTACCACCCAGATATGTTACTGTTGTTGGTCTTATTGTGATTGCAGATGGCTGTATATTGCCGTTTTATAACAACAATGAATACTTAAGTCAGCAATGTCAACAGCAAACGACTGCATAGCAGCGAGACAGTCACGGAAGTGAATTGCGCATTGTGTCATTGTGCGCAACTACCAATCACTGACCATTTATTTTTCGCCATTGTGTTTTGTTGAATTGTTCCCTTTTGTTTTAAGCTTAAATAAATTACTTTAACTAAATGTAAAACGTTTTTTATGGATGTTTTATTTGTTTACAAGTAATAAACAGCTCATTTCAGAATCCATTCAATTGCACGCTACCTGAACTGTAAGCTAGTCATGGCATGCTCCAAACAAGCTAGTTTAGATTCCTTTTTTAGGACACAACCAGCATCCAGCGATGCTAATATAACTTCTGAACCAGAAGCGGAAAAATGTCGTCCTTTTACCCGTAATTATGACAACTCTTACATTAAATTTGGTTTCATTTCCAGCGACAGCTTCCCCCCAAAGCCAGTCTGTGTCATTTGACAAACCATGCTTAGCAACGAGGCTATGAAACCTTCGAAACATTTGGAGACTAAACATGCACAGCTCAAAGACAAATCAGAGGAATTCTTTATCAGGAAAAGGACCGAATTGGCGAATCAAACTAAATTACTCAAACAATTTAACAGAAAAGCAGGCGTACCCATCTCATTAGAAATTAAAATTTAAAAAGTGCGGGATGGAATGGGTCATTAAGGTAAAAATAAATAAATATATATATTAGTTTAAACATGTGTTGAACAGTTTTAAGTTGGGGCAGTGTTGGACCGTTAGAAGTTCATTTAGCCCCCCAAAAAAGGACAAAACACATAAAAAAGAGAAAAAACATTTGTGTTGGGAGTGTTCATAAGAATCAGTTTATATTTTATTTGGTGTTGGTATTGTTGGCAGTCATTTTATGTTCAGCCAAATCACTTCTGTTGAAGCTTTCAATTACATTTTATTTTGTTTATATAGCGCAATATCATAACAAAGTAATATCTCATTTCATATGGAGCAGGTCTAAATGGCCTGTAATCAAAAATCACAAAAATAATAATTAAGACTAACTAATAGACAAATAATAATATGCTGGATATCTATCACCCCTCCTGGGGGGGGGGGGGGGGGGGGGGGTCGGAGTTGTGGTGGGTCGTGTAAACCCAAACTCTTGACTTTACTGGGCCCCAGGACAAAAGTTTGAGAAAGGCTGTGCTACGTCACTTGACAAAAGTCCACTATGGTGAAATCTGGTGATGTGCAGGATGCTTTTCATCAATCCTGTGATCCCTGGAAATGATACAGACGCGTCTTCAGCGGCTGGCGGACTCTAGTGGTACAGGAGAGCCGCCCCAAGATACTTGCATCTCTTTGCAGTCAGTGTTCGCTGTCTTGGAGCATTCGTTCATGACGAAACACAAATAGAGATCTGAGATTTTGCACTAGTCTTGGAATTTGTATATATGTTTTGGATGAGGATTGTTTCATGATCCTGTGAGATGACCAATTCGATGTACAGTGGTGTTTACAGTAGGCTAATACATTTTGATGTGCTGTGGGCTCATTTTTCTGAACAACCTGGGGATTTTTGATATATTAATAATTGCGCTCACAGTGCATGGAAGTATATTACTGTAACTAGTAGCCTACTGTACATTTCAATTTTAACTGCTTTAATGTTTGATCAATTTAAATCCATTTTCTTTTTATGTTTGCATTCTTTTTTTCATCAGAAATCTCCCCTCTTCACCTAAATCACTGCTTGCAGTTATATTTTTGTAAGCAATTTCAGAGGCAATATTTAAAATTGGTTCTTTGTTTTTATATTTTACTGAATGCGTTGTTATACTGAAATTGTATGTTTTGTTTCAAATGTACTATGCCCCATTCCAGTGGCTTTAAACCTTTTTCTTAATGGCCTTTAAAACATTTTTATAAACGTGTGTCCTCCTGCACAGTTGCCAGGGAAGAGACCATTGTTCTATTTGTACTGCTCCTTTCAATCTGTCTGGTCTATGCATTAAATGTATTTTACCACAATTTTGTTTTCATCCTTGCATTTTCTTTAGTAACTTGAAAGAAAAGTAATGAGTAATGGGATTACTTTTCAGACTGAGTAATTAGTAAAGTAATCTCATTGCATTTCAGAGAAAGTAATGAGTAACTTTACTTCATTACTTTTCTTGAGTAACTTACCCAACACTGCCATCAACACAGGTGTGCTGTATTGTGTGTCTAAGGACCCTGTTACAAAAAGAAAGACTTACCAGTACGTCGTACCTTCTGCACGGAAGGAGAAGATTCTGAACAGTGTACATGACGAAGCGGGTCACCAGGGCCAGAGACGAACACTATATCTGGCCCGGAAGAGATTCTATTGGCAGGGCTTGAAGGGGGATGTGATACGTTATGTCCAGTGCTGTCGTCGCTGTGTGGTCAGCAAGTCTCCTGAACCAGAGCTCCACTCGAGAGTGTTACGACCTCCAGACCTCTTGAGTTGGTTTGCATTGACTTTTGGTCAGCTGAGGACTCCTCCAACAAGTCGCTGGATGTGTTAGCAGTTACTGACTATTTCACTAAGCTGGCCCAGGCCCACCTTTTGTCCCAACCAGTCAGCCAGGGCGGTTGCTCAACACCCTTGGAACAACTTCTTCTGCGTGTACGGTTTTCCAAAGCGTGTACACTCGGACCAGGGTGTACTAACTTTTGAGAGATGGCTGATCGCGAAGATGCTCCTTTTTCGTTCAGAAGTTGCATACTACGCCTTATCACCCGATGGTCAATGGAGCAGTGGAGAGGTTCAATCGTACTCTCGGGAATATGAGCAGAGCCCTTCCTCCGAGAGCAAAGCAACCTTGACTGTTGAGATCTCTTACCTTCTCTTACAACGCGACAGTGCACGAGACCACGGGCTTTGCTCCGTTTCAATTGGTGTTTGATAGGACCCCTAGGTTGCCTGTTGACTTGATGTTTGGATCTTTTCTCCTGGATGATCAGGTGGTGGATTATGCTGATTATGTGCAAGGCCTTAAGAATGACCTGGCTGAGGCCATGAAGGTTTTCCAGTTCTCTATCACAAAGCAGCAGAGGAAGCAGACTGACCTTTACAACAGGCAGCTTAAGGGGGGACCCTGTGGATGTCGGCGACAGATTCCTGATGGCTAATGAAGGGAAACGGGGAGAAAGGAAACTGGCAGATTGTTGGGAGAATGAACTCTACACTGTTGGGGAGAAACATGCTGAGACGCATGCCTACAGAATCAGGAACTGTGCTTCTGATCAGGAGAAAGTAGTCCACAGGAACCTTATCATGCCAGTGAACTTCCTGCCTATTCTGGCTAAGCCTGAAGACAGGTTCCTGTGTCAGTGACCAGGCTTCTGGAGCTGCAGAATGACGAGATTGGGGGCTCTGTTGCGCTACCAGAAGGTGGACCTGAAGACAGGACTGTTTCCTGGAACTCTTGACTACCAGCTTCTGCCGGAGGCAAATTGACTGTCTCTGCTGAGGATCTGGTGGCTGTTGATGTGGAAGAAGACGTCGATGGATCAGAACATCTGCCTTCTTGTTACTCTCCTGTGGCGGCTGACTGTCCCGTTGACTTACCTGACTGCAGACTTGTGACTTCTGTGCCATCAATTGACGAGCAGCCTTTAGAGTTAGGCTATGTGGCTAGTTCAGGTGGGGAGGACGCTCAGCTTAGTTCCACTGCGGGTGACGGAACATTGGGAGCAAGGACTAGATTCAAGCTCTTAAACCTGTTAAGGCTTTCTCAGAACATGCAGCCGAGGGTTCTTCGGGAGTTGTACGTTTTCTTTCTGTGTGGGTTTGTTGCATTGTGATGTGTATAGGAGTGGGAGTTTGACCGGATTGTACTGTTTTTGAGATGTGGTACTTGGTAGCTTAACATGTATATGGGCATGTTTTTCCTGTGGGTGTTGACGGAATTAGCTGCACTTTTTCATTCTAATTCTTTGGGAATGGTCAATGACTCGAATACCTGGTATCATTTATCTGAGTACTGCAGATTTTGCTTTCATCATTGTGTGGTTGTTTTTGCCTGATATGTATTGAGGTTTCTGGGATTCTCACTGATAATGGCCAGTTTTTGTTTCAGTTTTTTTTTTCTATGGTATTTTGGTTAATGGAATGAGCAAGTGGAGATCAGTAGGGGGGAATATAGCGGGGTCAATGATTCCACTTGTCATGTCATAATTTGTCATTATAATTCTTACGATGAATGTATGTATTGTTCATATTATTATTTTCTATTCGTTTATCACAGGGACTGGTGATTAGCATAAGAGTGAGCGCCCTCTACAGGGGTCCCTGCAGACTTGAGTGGTACCCCCATAGCCGATACCAGTCCTATGGTATGCTGTCCCAAGGTTTCTCAGAGTCTGTGATCAATAACGCAATGCAAGAGAGGGAATATTTAAACAGCTACATATGTTTATATCATGAAGTTATACAAAATATAAACATCACGATGTGGTGCCACATCGTGATGCCATCAAAATATCATGATCTCATAATTTCATTGATAATCGCCCCAACCCAACTGGGAATCCCTGGACATCCTGTTTCTACTGTCGTGATTTCGGCAATTAGATGAACTATTCTGCATAGGATGTCTTACACAATGAAATGATTCTAACATATTTTGCTATGCAATGCTAGACTGTTGTTTGCAGTTCAGCCTTTAACACCCTACAGCCTGTATTCTGTTCTCCTGAATAGACTGCCGCTGATGAATGTCAACCCCTTCATTACCAAGTGGTACCACTCATTCCTCACCAACTGTACCCAGCAGTTCAGGGTTAACAACCTTGTCTGAACCCTTGACCATCAGCACCGGTGCCCCCCAGGGGTGCGTCAGTTCATCAGTCCTGTTCACCCTGTACACTAATGAATGCACATGCAGCACTGCTAACAATTACATGATACAATTTTCTGATGTTACAGCCATCCTGGGTCTCATGTCTGACACATCAGATACAGCTGTATACAAACATGGGATTCAGAACTTTTTGTCCAGTGGTGCGACAAATACTTCCTCATCCTCAACATCAAGAAAACAGAGGAGATGGTATTCGACCCCAAATCCATTGGAGACCACTCACCAGTGGTTGTCCATAACCAGAACATAGCCCAGGTTGACTTTTAGAGATACCTGGACATGCACATTGACCAAACTGATATGGAGTGTTCAGGTAGAAAATGTCTGCACTAGGGTCCAACAGCAGCTACACTTCCTTCGTATGCTGAGGGTCTTTGGTGTCAACCACAAAGCGTTGCTCCCCTTCTACCATGCCGTAGTTGAGAGCATCCTGTGGTTTGGTATCTCAGCCTGGTTTAGCAACCTCAGTGTACAGCTGAAAACCCAGATTACCCGGCTAACACAAAGAGCCATGAAAATAATGAGAGTCAGGCAGCATCCCACACTCCAGGCTGTCTTTGACGAAACTATCATCAGACAGGCCCAGAAAATTATTTCAGACCCCTCCCATGTCCGCCACCCTGAGTACCAGCTTCTTCCCTCAGGCAGACGCTTCAGAGTCCCCCAGTGCAGGCTCAACCGCTTTAAGTACTCCTTTGTCCCCCTGTCCATATAAAGCCCTAAATGGCAAGCTAGCCAGAGCTTAACCCCTGTAACGCTGCTTTTTATCTTAACTGTACACATGTACATTTTATGATGATTCTATGTTGAATGAGGCTGCTTTACTCTTGCTGCACATATTATGTACACTATTATGATGACTGTGGTGTGTCGTACAACGGGCAGTGTGCAATTTGTTGGTTGATGGCAGTCTGTGCATGTACTGTAGGGTGTGTGTGTGTGTGTGTGTGTACATGTGGACTGGTGACAGTCTGTGAATGTACTGTATGTATGCACTAGGTTATTTTGTTAACAGCAGATACTGTATGTGTCCAAGACAAATTTCCTTCGGGACAATAAAGTCTATCTTATCTTATTATCTGAGAGGAAACAATCTATTTTGATCACAAGTACATATACAACCTAAACCGTTTTTTTAATTGGAGACAATTGTGATTAGTCATTTGCCTAAATGTAAAGAAAGAGAAATGCACTCTGTTGTACACAAGTGACTAAATGTTTTGAAGAATTTAACATTGTTTCGACAACTTCAACTGTCATTCGAGAATAGTGCCAAGCAATTGAGAACAACTGACATTAAGTGGACTTATAGGATGGGTGTGCAAACTTGTGAAAGGTTCGGGGAGTCTACCTTTTTCTTCTGGTCTGCGACGATCCGGAGTAGAGGTGGCAGGCAACGGTGCAAAGATAAGGAGGATTGATCCGGGCTAATTATCCCAACTTTGGTGGAGATCATGCTGTTGGATAGCCATCAGGTCACTGACAGTCCCACAGAGTTGTAATGCCTCGAATCACTTGACTCGACTTGACGGGCTATTTTGACTCGACTCGACTCAGCAATGGTACTAACTCGACTCGACAATTCCTTCAAAAGACTCGACTAAACTCGAGTCTGTACAATAAATTACTTGTGTCGACTCAGAAATTCTCCATCCTCCACGAACAAGAACAACAAGAACCTTGTGTCATTTCCGGGCTGGTGCTAGAGCCGGTTTGCAGTAGGTTCAACTTGAGAATCTTCCAGGAACCGTTTGATTTTCTAATGGCTAGAGAGCCACATCATTACTTGATTGTGTTCGTCGGTATACTCCTCCACTTTCTCTGCAGCGCTAGCGTCAATTTCCATCGAAACAACAATGGCGAACTACAATCTCTTACAAGTCTTTTTGTGCCTGGCTTTGCGAGCCTACAGTAGCATTCAAACACAACTGGTTCAACGTGTTTTGTGCTGCTCGTCATGATTGCTATGTACGGCGATTACGTTCGAGACGAAAGATAATTACCTAACATGTTTTGAATCTCATAAACACTAAACATAATATATTCATGGTCATAGCATTTGTTGTAAGCTAACTAGCTCACTAGGTAAATAATGTTAGCTTGTTAGCTAGCTACGTTTTTTTTGTTTTTTTACCAATACAAGCTTTAGCCTAGCATGTAAGATGGGTTCAATACAAATACTCATAAAAAATCTATAATTAACATGAATCACTTGATGAATAAAATATGATATACCTATAATTGGCTATACCTGTGAAAATGTATACAAATGTGTAGAAAAAAAAAACCCACATTAAACAGTCTACAAGAAAAACAATAGAAATGTTATGATGACACCCTGTTAACCCCCATTAAAACCCTGGAAAATGGTTGCATCCATCGTTCGTACGCGAATGATCAATGCGGTCAATATCCTATTTTCTATTTTTCCAAAAGGATTAGTGGCGATCTAATATTTAACAATAAAAAAAAATCGACTATTAAATTAACCTTTCAATTTCTTGATTTAACCACTTGGGAACGAAATCTTACAAATTGGAATCGAGCCCAATTTTGTTTATTTTCATTTGGTTAGGCCAGTTATACAATTGAACTGATTGCAATATACGGACCCTGAATGTCCAAATAGGTTTGAAATTCTGTGTCCTCTTTACCCACCAGAGTGAGATGGGATTGGCCACAGAGCAGCTCTCCAAGCAGCTTCTGGAATATGAGGAGCAAGTAAGTTAAAACCCTGAGGGCACACACACTCTTGATGATTAAACAAAGTAATTGAGGAACAGAACATCGAACTTTTTTTTTTGCTGGACTGTTTTTTAAACCATCATAGCATTTTTTTTAAACTTTATCAAATTGAGACTAGTATAATTACATGTGTAATTTCTGATTGGAACATTTAAGTTGCTTCTTTTTTGACAACTGCTTTGTAGTATAATGCTGTTTCAAATGGCATTAAAACAGGAATTTGCCAGCATTCTTTTGATTAGTGCTTTTAACGTCATATACATTCAGTTATATGTTGCCTGATTTTCACAAAAAATCTGTAATTTTCATGTGTGTATGTGTGTATATATGTAGATATACTGTGTGTGTGTGTGTATGTAGATTTACTGTGTGTGTGTGTGTGTGTGTATGTATATATATATATATATATGTATATATATATATGTGTATATATATATGTGTATATATATATATGTGTGTATATATATATATATATATATATATATATATATATATATATATAATGTAAATATTTATGCATTTCAAGCCCTGTATTTTTTTCTAGAATTTTGCGACCGGAAAAGGTGACAAGGAGGTGATAACTACACTACAGTGTTTTGCCAAAACTTTGGGGGAGGTAAAACTTATGTTTATCTTATTTACCATTTTGAGTGTCTGGGTGTGTGAGAAAGAAAAACAGATAAAGAGTTGCTGCTGCTTTTATCACATTTTATGCCATGCATGTCTGCGGTAGTGAATTAATGTAAAGGTTTAATAATAAGTAAAAAATGTGAGCTGCCTTAGATTCTATTTTGCAAGTTCCGTCTCATCCCATAGCTAGGGAAAATTCAAGATAAGGTCTCCTTTATATCATATTTACAACTCCTAGATAGAATTAAATTATTTTCTCTTTCATCTCAATTGTCACTCGTGAGAAGTAAACATGGTTCAGTCTCACAGGGATCAATGTGTGAGTTCTCCTAATAATCTCACATGTCTCTTTTCTAGCCTCAGCCAATAAGAAAAATTAGAGTAGTGCAAGCTCTCAAATGAGTCTCAATGTGATACATATTGCCTCAATTATGTCACAGTGAGAAATAAATATGTTGTCTCACAGTGAGCACTACTGTTACATGTCTTACATGTCTCTTTCTAGTCTCAGGCGAAAGAAACATGCAAGCTCTGAAATGAGTCTCAATGTGATACCAATAATTGAATGCACTATATGTCCCTGTTTATTACATACAAATGTATTGCATGTATGCATTTCCCACTGCACATGCACTTACTATATTATACTTAATTATTAAAGGCTATCAATTCATGCAGTACCAGACATTTGGTCTATTTACATTAAGTATAAATAGTATGCTACGAAGCCCCGGAGGTGACATGCACGTCTTTTTCCTTTATGTCACACGTGCTTTAGTAAGTCGCACACGCGAGTTACTTAAGCTCCCGCAAGTTACCACATCTCACGGGATTTTCTCACAGCCTCAAACTGTGGTTAGAACGAGGATGTAGTTCCGGCTCTGACAAATGAAGCCTATGCGGAATTGCCTTAAACCTGCATTCTTTCTAATAACCAGCAGGGGGCGACGCTCTCTGGTTTCAGAACCAACTAGATTGTGTGGAAGTCTATGAGAAACTGACCGTACTTCTAAGTTACTTTATTACGTCAGTAAACATTTTCCTTACGAGTTAATGGTCTTAATCACTAGTTTCAAGTCTTTTTCAATACAGCAAGATGTTCATTTTGTGTAGATGTTCATTTTCATATGATGGTCCCATTTAGAGTAAAATAGACGATAAAGCAGGGTATGCTTTAGGTCGTGGCTACCTTGTGATACTCAATCGGGATACACGTAGCAACGGGCTCCACCCCTCGCTCCTCCCAGCCCCTCTCCAGCCCCACCCGCTAGTCCAAGTATGGTCAATGTTGTCACTTCTGGTTTAGAAAAAAAGAGGGCGATGGCCTATGAAACCAACATGGCGATTTTCTAAATGCCAAACTCAAGGCTTCAAAACGGTGGTTCACAAACCAATGTGTGACGTCACGATCACTTCGTCTACTCGTGTACTGTCAATGGGTTAGAAGCACACTGCAAGGACATAAAGCTAGAATATCCCAAGGTAAGGATGTGTAGGTAGATAGTTATTATATTACAGTATTGAACACATTTTATTAATTTAAACGCTTAAGTACTGAAATGTCATAATGAGGTAATTTGTCACTTATTTTGCAGAGATGGAAAAGTAACTGGCTAGCAAGCTAGCAAGCTAGCCCACTAACTATATAGGCTGCTATGACAAATCGTCTGCGCACTTGCCAGGTTGTTAATGGGGGCTAACGTTAATTGAGTAGGCCTATAGTGACAATAGGGCAGCACCCTTTCTGGCTAGTGATCATACTAAAATCTTAAATCTAGCCCTGGAAATAAGAACTCATCCACTATATGCTTCAAGATTTTTTTTATGGGGTAAAATAATTGTCTAAATCCGTAAACATTACAGCTCATGCTGTTGCTACAGTAGCTATTTATCCTGCATACTATCCGCTAAGACCACTTGTTAAATGAATGTCTGCCAGCTAGGGATTGCTGCTATGCATAATTTCATGTTTGTTTGTAGTAGCTATAGTTATACATGAGGCAGGACAACACAAGGTTGGCGTTTAGAGCATTTCAGTTTTTCATTTCATTTCATTACACCAACGCATGATTTCTGATGATGTGATTGTAGACATGGAGAACAGCAAAGTAAAATGATGATCATTCATCAATTACACCGTTACATGTTCTAGTCAGAGATATGCCTTTCTCTATAGTTACAAGAGTACACACACGTTAAATTAACTGGAAGCATACAGATAAATACATATAATACAAAGTAGCGTGGCCTAACATACAGGGCCGTAGACCTACACAAAGTAACAAGCTAGTGTGCAGTAAAATGTTTCTGTTGTGATCCAAAATTCAAAGAAATCGATAGCTGGACTTTAGAGATATTCCCCCGCAAATCATGTGATACCCTTGATGATTGGAGCATCCAATTTATCCAGACAACGTTGGTACGCCAATGACTTAGTCAATACGAGAGCTTCTACGCTCAGCGCTGAAGAACATAGCACTGCGTAGCTTTTTAAAACTGTTTAATTGGACACAAATATAACGTTTTTGTTAGCCTGAATCACATTATTAGTAATACCTACTTTCACCATATATTAGTGTTAATATACAGTGGGGCCAAAAAGTATTTAGTCAGCCACTGATTGTGCAAGTTCTCCTACTTAGAAGGATGAGAGAGGTCTGTAATTTTCATCATAGGTACACTTCAACTATGAGAGACAAAAATGAGAAAAAAAATCCAGGAAATCACATTGTAGGATTTTTAAAGAATTTATTTGTTAATTATGGTGGAAAATAAGTATTTGGTCAATAACAAAAGTTCAACTCAACACTTTGTAACATAACCGTTATTGGCAATGACAGAGGTCAAACGTTTCCTGTAAGTCTTCACCAGGTTTGCACACACTGTAGCTGGTATTTTGGCCCATTCCTCCATGCAGATCTCCTCTAGAGCAGTCATGTTTTGGGGCTGTCGCTGGGCAACACGGACTTTCAACTCCCTCCACAAATTTTCTATGGGGTTGAGGTCTGGAGACTGGCTAGGCCACTCCAGGACCTTGAAATTCTTTTTACGGAGCCACTCCTTCGTTGCCCGAGCGGTGTGTTTGGGATCATTTTCATGCTGGAAGACCCAGCCACGTTCCATCTTCAATGCTCTCACTGATGGAAGGAGGTTTTGGCTTAAAATCTCACGATACATGGCCCCGTTCATTCTTCCCTTAACACGGATCAGTCGTCCTGTCCCCTTTGCAGTACAACAGCCCCAAAGCATGATGTTTCCACCCCCATGCTTCACAGTAGGTATGGTGTTCTTGGGATGCAACTCAGCATTCTTCTTCCTCCAAACACGACGAGTTGAGTTTTTACCAAAAAGTTCTATTTTGGTTTCATCTGACCACATGATATTCTACCTATCCTCTTCTGGATCATCTATATGCTCTCTGGCAAACTTCAGACGGGCCTGGACATGTACTGGCTTAAGCAGGGGGACACGCCTGGCACTGCAGGATTTGAGTCCCTGTCGGCGTAGTGTGTTACTGATGGTAGCCTTTGTTACTTTGGTCCCAGCTCTCTGCAGGTCATTCATCAGGTCCCTCCGTGTAGTTCTGGGATTTTTGCTCACCGTTCTCATGATCATTTTGACCCCACGGGATGAGATCTTGCGTGGGGCCCCAGATCGAGGGAGATTATCAATGGTCTTGTATGTCTTCCATTTTCTTACAATTGCTCCCACAGTTGATCTATTCACACCAACCTGCTTGCCTATTGCAGATTCACTCTTCCCAGCCTGGTGCAGGTCTACAATTTTCTTCCTGGGGTCCTTCGACAGCTCTTTGGTCTTGGCCATGGTTGAGTTTGGAGTCTGACTGTTTGAGGCTGTGGACAGGTGTCTTTTATACAGATGACGAGGTCAAACAGGTTCCATTAATACAGGTAACGAGTGGAGGACAGAAGAGCTTCTTAGAGAAGAATTTATAGGTCTGTGAGAGCCAGAAATCTTGCTTGTTTGTGGGTGACCAAATACTTATTTTCCACCATAATTTACAAATAAATTCTTTAAAAATCCTACAATGTGATTTCCTGGATTTTTTTTCTCATTTTGGTCTCTCATGGTTGAAGTGTACCTATGATGAAAATTACAGACCTCTCTCATCTTTCTAAGTAGGAGAACTTGCACAATCAGTGGCTGACTAAACACTTTTTGGCCCCACTGTACATACAGCGCCTGCTAATTCATAGTTAGCTTCCAAAAAGCGTAGGTTTTGTTAATACTTGAAAAAAGCCGTAACTGTAAGCAGTTAAAAATATATAGGCCTACGTGTGTTTTATTTAATATCAAACGATTGATGAACTGGTTTAAGCACATATTCTTAAACCACCCACAATTACATCTTTCCATATGTCACCCGTTAATAAAAGTCATTCATTCAGAGCGGACTTCGTTAGAATCTCTTATTCTGGCCAAAACGGGTCCTGAAAACTGGTGCACACCTAGTATTTAAGCAAAAATGCAGTGCAATTCCCATATTAATTAACAATCAATCTTGAGTTCGTTTTGAAGACAACCTCTCTCGGGAACTGACACTGAGCGACGGCACCGATTGGTCATAAATAACTTAGTTAACGTGTTCAATTACTTCAATTGTGTTGCTACTACCCAAAATTACATCCGTCGCATGAAAGCTTTAAACTGGACCTAAAAGGAGGTCTCATTGAGCTTTGATCAAATTAAGAAAGAAATCCATAGCTGGACTTTAGAGATACACGCCCTCAAATCATGTGATGCCCTTGATGCTGGGTTTTAAAGACTTCAATTGCGTTGCTACTACCCTAAATTACATCTGTCGCATGAAAGCTTTAATTTGACCTAGAAGGATGGTCTCATTGACCTGTGATCCAAAAATTTAAGAAATCAATAGCGGGGCTTTGGAGATACGGCCACTTATGTGAGGCATGCTCCTTGTAGCCTACTTCATTGTCGCTGAACTGCATTAGAGCTGAGCCAAAGATGTCTTTCTCCACTGTGTGACTAATAAGATTTGGCTCGTGACAGAAAAACAATGCAATACAATTTTGTCAGCTTTCATTGGTCTCTAGATTTTTGCATGTCCGGGAAGATAACGTTATTATTTCAGTTGAGTTTGAAATGAGCCGTCTGTAGTTTACCTGTCTCATAGGCTACTGTTATTTTAGACGATCGATATGTTACGAATGCAATTGCGAGCAGAATTTTGTCCCGCGTCCTCAAAAAGCTAAGCTGTTTGACACGTTAGCGGTTTTCAGAGTACAAGTTTTTAACATGGTACACTTTATTTGGGTAAACAATTATATCAAATGTATAGGTAATTCGTTTCTTAAGGTATTTGTTGTGAAATATCTATTAATACTCTCACAATTAAGAAGGATAATAACAACAAAGTGGGCCGTAAGATGTTCATGCTTATAGACCCAGCGTCTGTTTAAACGGAAGTAACATCCCGGTAAATATAAAATCCTTTTTTTAACAATAAAACTGTCACTTTTGGGCAAACTGACAATTTATTAATTTGTTTTAATTCATAAACATTTACTAAATAACAACAATTTGTAAGATAGGACTATTTAAAAAAAAAAATTAAAACAGGTTTGACCTGCCTAATAAAAGCAAACCCCCGCACGTTGTAGTAAATCCCGCGAGGTGCACGCGCGATTTAAAAATAACAAATAAAGACGTTCATGTCACCTCCAGGGCTCTGTACAAATTAAAATGCCTCGGTGAGTTTTAAAGTTACAGATTATCCCATTGGTTGGTTTTAAGCCTTAGACCCTCGTGCTATGTGTTTTTTTCGATTGGTTTAGATTAAATTATCCATAAGTCGTTGAATGCCCTTATTGGCTACGGCTATTGCCCTGAAATAACAAAAAAACACAGGCCCAAGTTTGGTGCTATGCTTTGTCGAGGTTCTCAACGACGTCCTCAAACAATTAAACAGATTTCCAACCCGTTTCGGGCATTTTTTTTCATTATTGAGGTCAAGTGTGGCCTCCCTCCCTCAAATGCTTGGAGCTTGTGTGAGGAGAATTGCCGCGCTAGCTTGTTGAGAGCTGACAGTCCGTGTGGAACAAGTTAGCAGTGTTAGCTAGCACTAGGTCAGTTTAGGGCATAATGTAACTTTTTACCTCACGATTTGAAATGTGATTAGGTATTCATTAACGGTATAGTATTTTCTAACTACCACATTTATTGCCAGTAATTCTCTTAGCTTTTTTACATATTTAACTGTATCGTGCTATACCGCAAAACAAAGACAACAAGAGGCTTTTGCAGAATCTCAAAAACAGATCCCCTATTGACACAAATAAATTAAACAAGATGTATTTATCACTTGGATTGACTAGTAGGCCTACTATTTACTAATTAACTAGTAATGTTACACCATGTGTTATATATTGTCATTTGTAGCTACACTTCCATGCCAATGAATTGGTAAGACATTTTTGGGGAGGCGCATAGACTAGTGTTGGGGATTGGGACAGTATTAGTGTCTCACTGAGAATATGCGTGCTTTCCCTTGACCAACAAAGTGACAAGCATGGTCTTCTCCTTGTTCGATGTGATCTTGTGAAGTCTTAGATTGGAACAAGATACCATCTCTTGGGTTCTTTTCAAGAGGTCGATAGCAGCTGAAACGGTAGGTAGGGACTTTAAGCCGTGGTCAACATAGAAGTCCCTTTCCACAAACTCTTGAACGTCTGTTCCATACTCAGCCTCCACTTCATGTGCTGCCTTCTTCAGTCCATACATTGCGACAGCAGGAGAAGGGCTGTTGCCTAAGGCATGAACCCTCATCCTGAACTGAATTACCTTCTTGCTAGGTTCATTATCTTGGTACCAGAAGAATCTGAGGAGGTTACTATCTTCTGGCCTGACGAGGAAGCAATGGAACATTTGCTGAATGTCAGCAATAATTGCCACTGCTTCTTTCCTAAAGCGTAAGAGCACTGCAAGAACACTATAGTTGAGGTCAGGTTCAGTCATGGACCCCAAAAAGAGGTTAGCACCAGTGCTCTTCTAACTTGCCAGGTGGAGGAGCCACTTCTGCATGACCTTCTTTAGTATCTTTGCCATGAATTCGAATAATTGCTCTTTCATGTTTGGTTTTCTGGAGAAGGACCAGCACAAGATCAGTCTGTGTTAATGCCCAATAATGAATCAACATCTTTAAAAAGGTAAATACGCGTTAGAATTATTGGACCTGAATCGATCCAAGGCCTGCATTCGGTTATTTGGTAAGCGCTGTCTTTGAGGCTTTAAAGGCAGAGGAGCTACCCAACTGAAGTGGGGTTCATGTTTTATCTCTCTGCACTGTGAAAACGCTTTGATCTGAGATGACTCAGTAACAGTTGTCAGGGTAGGTGATTGGCATGGCCACCTTTTCTGTGTGTTCAGTAGAATAATTTGTTTCAACATCTGGAATTTCCTTTCCAGGAAGTCCCTCATAAAACAGGTTGCAGTTTGCATCCAGACTCTCCGTAGCATGTGGTACTCCGTGAATCATCCATTACAGCTGAGTCTAAATTACTATTATCTTTAGCCTGTTCTTGAACATAATCGCTAGTTCGTTGAGCAGATAAGCTCAGAGCATGCCCCCATGTCGTTATCAAAGGCTGCAACTAAGGTTTCCGCTTTGGCTACTGCTGCAGTCCTTTCGGTATCTAACATGTCCAAGCATGCTTCTAAGTATGCTTTCTCTGCATCTTGTCGTGCCTTTTCCATTTTAAGTTGCATCTCCTTTTTCGCGTATCTCACCTTAACTTTGGCTCCCTCGGCTTCGGCGAGAGCAGTGGACATTGCTGAGCTGGCAGAACAGCGAGAGCCTCTGCTTGTTGTCGAAGCAGAAGACCTAGTGATGTTCTTAGTAATTGTGTTTTTCTTCCTTCCATGGTATGTAGGAAGCCTGTCTGACAAGTGTTGGTCATTTGTAGATCAGCTCGCTAGGAAGTGTTGTTTTACTGTTCTGTCACCCTTATGCACCCTGCTTAAGCTGGCAGACAGATAACTCCTCATCCAATAACCACACAGCAGAAGAGAAAGGACTTTTCGACTCCCTTTAAATGGTGACGGGAGGTAGGGTAAAACTGAAAGGAACACAGAGCATGTGAATTTCAATATATCAATCAGATCCTTTGTGTCAACAAAATATGCACTAATTTATCGTACATACAAAACTACTAAATCAAGTAAGCAACCATTTAACCAAGGTAAGTACATATCATTTTAACAAGTATGGTTGCAAACAATTTGTTGTACATGTTCACATCAAAAGAGTTCCATAAAACATAACAGTTTACTGTTTCAACTTTACATACCAATGATACTTTCAAAAGGTATGGACTGTAACAGAGGATTTGACTCAACTAAAAGAAATAGACGATCTCTGCCGTTATAACGATCCGTACCCAAGGGCTCTTGAAGACAACTTGATGATGTCACTCATAAACAAATGTTTCTTAAAGTCACAGAACACATTTACAATATACAAAGACAACACAATTATTTGCCCAGTTTGTATCATCGAGCACCTGAATATAATGTTAATTTATTCTGCTTTGTGTCTCTGGTGGTTTGTGTGACATTCGGTCGGGTTGATTAGGCCTATACTCATAAAAGGGCTGAAACGGGTCCGAGTTTCCTGCACCTGTAATAAAAGGGTTTGCACAAGCAGTGTGGGTTTGCACAAGCAGTGTGGAGTATCTCCGATTAATAATTGGAATTTTGTATTTGCTAAAAAGGGTTTTCAAATTTGGCATATAGATTCTTAAAGTATTATAGACAAAGTGAAGATTTGCTACGCTTCACTACGCAGTGACAGCATACAGTGCTGTTCATAAAACATTTTTAAAATATTTTTTTCCTCTTCAATCTAGGGCAAAGGTTTTTGTTTTCTTAGGTGAGATTTATGGTGATAGGGTATTTTTCCTTCAAGGAAATGTCCTCAGATTTACTAGAAAGAATTGTTCCCTCTTGTACCATTTCAGACCAATCAAAGGGTGATGAACAGGCAGTTAAAGTTGCTAACCTGTGTGAAGCAGGTGAAGAAGCAGTACCGTTCAAAGGTTTGGACACACGTTCCCATTAAAGTGAATGGGACACACTTTCCCATTCAAGTGAATTGTGTGGGTAAACTTTTGATTGGTTCTGTAAGTGAATAGCCTAATTCTAATTCTGACAATGATGAATCCAAGTGAACTTGGAGAGTTTGGTATTCCACATGACCGGACTCATTGTGTGACTCTCATCAAAGATGATGATGGATCTTTCAGGAGGCTGAGCAGTTTGGAAATTAGAGTAACTACTGCTCAGTCTGAGCTTTTAATGGAGCAGACGCTGCTATGTGATGTCAGAACAGTCTCCACTGTACTCGTGCTGCTTCCTAAGATACAGCTATTACCATGTTTGCAGGTTCCTTTCATCTGTGACTTTATTGTCTATCTACTCTCAAATTAAATCTTGTGTGTTTATGCCCCCTAAAATTTTGGAGTGGAACCGACAAAAAGTGGCATAATTGTAGAAGCTAGTGTAGAACTGAGTGAATGAGTGAGTGTCATTTTCAATAACATAATAGCACAAATAATTTACGTGGAAATGTCTAAATATATATACCTAAGTGTAGTGGGAGATTACTGAGCAACACAATTGAATTTAGTAAATCTTTCAAATAAAATCTCCCCATAATAGTCAAATATATAAATGTCAAATTGAAGAAAATTGCATCATTATTTTCTTTCTTTTTCTGGGGAAGTACCGCCAACTCTGATTGTGCCCCCCCAGAATTTTGTCCTGCATGACGCCCCTGGTGGCAGGAACACACACACAAGACTTTGTCAGAACAGACAGAGAGAGAATCCTTGGGTGTTTTCCTTTGAGGTGCTCGTGCATAGCGGTATGCCATAGAAGCAGGCATACAGTTGTACTAATCACTTTTTTATCACCGCGAACAGCGTTTTTGCCCCATGGCACATGCACCGTATTTTTTTCTGGAAGATTGCACGTTGAGAATGTCAGGATATGAGGTGTTTAAATGATATATATTTTTTAATTTATAAGAACAGTGTTCTTGTCGTATGTGCTCTATTTTGTCTTGCTGACTACTTTTATTTGTAATATGATTGAGATGTAGCCTAAGGGCACGTAAAACAGTATCTAAATATGTGAAAACGATTAAGATAATTCCATTATGGCATTTATATATGAACCATTCTCTGTTATGAATTAAAATCTACTGCTCCCTAAGCAGGTGGTAAGGCTACCTTTGTAATACAACCCCAGCGGAAAGCATGTTTGAAATTATATGTATAAAATGTGTTATTTTTAAACTGCTAAAAGTTAAGGCCTAAGAACCAAGCCAATTCTTTCTTTATTTATATATATATATATTCAGTACCCTCCACAATTATTGGCACCCCTAGTAAAGATGAGTAAAAACGGTTCGAAAAAATTCACCTTTTGGTCTCACACTGAAAAAAATGAGGAAAATCCAAAACCATGTGTGCCACAATTATTGGCACTCCTAGAAATTCTTACCAACAAAATGTAATTGAAATATTTTTTCCATTTATATTTTACTTTTTTAACTTCAGAGTGTTAAGCAGTAAGCAGTAATCCATTATTTCCTTTTTCACTAGGGTAAAATATGAGGTGACACGGAGGCCATATTCCCTTATTCATAAATCAACATGGGAAAGATAAGAGAACACTCAAACCAAACGAGGGAAAAGTGTGTTGAGCTTCATAAGTCAGGGTGTGGCTATAAAAAAAATGTATACTCACCTGAAAAGTCCCATATCTACCGTTAGGGCAATACTTAAAAAGTTCATAGCAACTGGAACTGTCACAAACTTGCCTGGAAGAGGACCCAAGTTTATTTTGCCCCACGCACAGTGAGGAGGATGGTAAGAGGATGGAGTTCGCTAAATGCTACTAGAACTTTGACTGGAACCGTGTTCTATGATCAGATGAAACAAACATTTTGCTTTTTGGCAACAAACACTCAAGGTGGGTTTGGCGTAAAAAGAAGAATGGCTAAACCGAAAAGAACCTGATCCCCACTGTGAAGTATGGTGGAGGTTCCGTGAGTTGTGGGGCTGGTTTTCCTCCAAAGGCTCTGGTAACCTTGTTAGGGTACATGGCATCATGAACTCCATGAAATACTAGGACATTTTAAATCTGAATCTGGCTGCCTCTGCCAGGACACTAAAACTGGGTAGTCGTTGGATCTTCCAGCGGATTTTTTATGTCTCCGCACTCCAGTGAGATCGAAATAATGAAATACTGTGAGAAATAACGTCCGCTTGCTTTTAGTGGTTTTAATGGAGATGAGTAAAAAAGTAACAGAGTTGATACACAATATATCAACCACAAAGTAACAACATAAAACTGATCAGATAAAAGAAAACCCTAACTGCAGTCTAAAGTCATACCAAAAAATGAGGATGTATAACTGGTGTGCACCAAATCACAACACCCCCTAACGTCCCTTATATACACGCTTCCTTAGGAATGTTGATTTAGTTTAACTGCAGTCAGCATCTCCTGTCTTTCGGACCTCCCTAGGTCACATAATTTATTGCACAGGGCAATAAATAATGCCATCTGGCTGACCGGTCCTCAAGTCTGACATCTTATCTTACCTAAACAAGAAAATGGCTATGCCCTTTATGATGGAAAAGGCAACTGTTAGGTGAAGAGATTAGCCCCAAGGGTTCAACCTAACTAGCAAAGGGGAACTTTGTTTGAACTCATAGGAAAAACACAGATTAACATTTCATAGTTTAGGCTAAATCACATTTTTCCCCATCACAGGGGGAGGATTTTATAATGAATGTGTTGATTGACGGAGCCAGTGAAGATCTAAGGGGACAGGAGTTATGTGCTCAGAAGATTTGCTTGAGGAGAGGAGACGAGCAGCAGAGTTTTGTACCATTTGGAGTTTGTGGAGTGATTATGCACTAATACCAAAAAGAAGGAATTACAGTAACTAAGGCGGGAGAAGATGAATGAATGAATAAGCGTTGCAGCTGCACTTTGGTAGAGGTATGATTTGATTTTGGCTGTTTCGTAAGTGGAAGAATTACATTTTGACCATGTTGTGGATATGAGAGTTGAAGGAAAGGGTTGAGTCCATTAAGATGCCAGCGTTGCGTACAAGAGGGGAGGGGGAGACTGTAGTGCCATCGATATGGAGATAGATATTTCCAACTTTGTTAAGGGTATATTTGGAGCCGATAAGTAGGAGTTCAGTTCTATTGCTGTTTAGTTTTAAATAGTTGTCCTGCATCCAATGGTTGATAGTCGAGAGGCAGTCATCAATACAGGTAAGTGGTGGGTTATCAAGACAAGTAGTGCTGATGTAAATCTGGGTGTCGTCAGCATAACAGTAGAAGTTAAAGTTGAAGTGCCTAATGATTTGACCAAGTGGAAGAATATAGATGATGAAAAGGAGGGGTCCTAGAACAGAGCCCTGGGGAACCCCCTGAGTAACTGGGGAAGTGTCAGATGTGTAACCATGTAAAGAGAGAAATTGAGTTATGTTTGTGATGTATGACTGAAGGAGAGAGATTGCAGTACCCTCATCACCCAAGTCATACAGCCTACACAGAAGTACTTTGTGACACACAGTGTCAAAGGCTGCACTAAGATCTAAAAGAACTAGGATGTTGTGGGCACCGGCATCAGCAGACATAAGGAGGTCATTGGTGACCTTAGTAAGTGCAGTTTCAGTGCTATGAAGAGTGTTAAAACCAGACTGGAGCGGTTCAAACAGATTATTGTCAGAAAGGAATTTCTGTAACTGAGATGTAAGGATGCGTTCAAGGGTTTTTGCAAAAAAAGGTACATTTGAGATGGGGCGGTAGTTGTCAAGAATGGTTGTGTCCAGGTCAGGTTTCTTTAGAATAGGAGTGACAGAGGTTTTAAAAACCGTTGGAAATAAACCCTGAGAGAGTGAAAGATAGATATGATAGTTAGGTGAGGAAGAAAAGAGGGTAGGCAAGACAATTACAGGGCAGTGGGAAGAGGGTCAAGAAGACTGGTGGTTGGTTTAGAAGCGATGATCAATTTTGAAACATGTGCGGGGTCGACCGGGGTAAAAATAGAGAAATGATTGTCGGAGGTAGGTAGAATAAGATCACCCACACTCTAGGAGACTGTGGCTGCACCAGTGGAAGTCAAGGAAGTGTATATGTCAGATATTTTATTGTTAAAGAACTGAAGGAATGAGTTGGCAAGCTGGGTGGAACAAGTTGACAGCATTTTCCACGGGGCTGAATAAGCTTACTCACAGTGGAAAAGAGGATCCGAGAGGTGGATTTTGGAGCATTAATCATGGCCAAAAAATATAATAATAATAATAATATATATATATATATATATATATATACACCGTAATTTTCTTGACCTCAGCATTATAGAGCTCCATGTTAAGGGTAACTTGCGTTAACCACAACAAACATAATCTGCTTGGAACAGTTTAGAGATGCAGTTTAAACTGCCATGACAATATACCTCGGGTAAAACTTATCCACCTTTTGTAGTATGGGTTACTCGGGAAGTTACACCCGACATCACAGAGTTAGTCCTGAACTT
Source organism: Aplochiton taeniatus (assembly GCA_017639675.1). Taxonomy (NCBI): domain Eukaryota; kingdom Metazoa; phylum Chordata; class Actinopteri; order Galaxiiformes; family Galaxiidae; genus Aplochiton; species Aplochiton taeniatus. The sequence continues at coordinate 12,385,366 of CM030181.1, read as the reverse complement.
ATCTTGATTATCCAGTTACCTCGCTTCATAGTTCAGGCCTCTGCACATTACATTTATCTACACGTTTGCATTGTTCTTACATGCATATTGCTTTCTTTATAATGGTTGTGTTGCTTTTTATATGCACATGTGTTATTGTTTTCATATGTATGTAAACAAAAAGTGCATAGTGCTGCTCAGTATATTTATGTTATATAATATAAATATCTGAAATTATTTAAGTGTCAGTACTTTTCGAAACTTAAGTAAATTTTTTCAATACAGCGATAATATTGATACCCATGTAATTTTGGTCACTATAATCGGGATGTGAAATTTTCCTACAGTTACATTTCTAACCGTAACTAAAAGAAAGTTGTTGTTTTTCTACAGCTGAACATACTTCACTCTGAGCTGGCCACCAAGATGGCTGACCACATGGTCTACCCCATGATCCAATTCAGAGAGAAGGACCTCACAGGTACTGTCTGTCAAATTCGATTGCATCATTCAAAATCTATTGTTAAGATGGGCACTGACATTTCTTGTGTGTGTGTGTGTGTGTGTGTGTGTGTGTGTGTGTGTGAAGAAATTGGCACACTGAGGGAGATATTTGGAATTGCCAGTGATGGTACGTAAAAACCTATCTTTACGATTTCCAGTACTGTGATTCCTTGCATCATAACCAATGATGTTCTCATTTTAATTCTCTTCATTTTCAGAACATGAGGCATCCATGGTCAAATACAGCAGACTGCCCAAGAAGAAAGAGAATGAGAAGGTACCCATGAAGGGAAATGCTTTCCTGAGCTGCATTGATTGGCCATTGATGGAGACTCTAATGAGTTTAGTGTAATAATGCCCAAAAAAAGCACACTTAGGGATTGATGCACATACGTTAGAGCCAGGGTTTCCATCTGAAAATAATGGTGCTGGTCAAGGTGTCCAGGAAAATGTCATTGTCCCGGACAAATGGGAGAAGTTCCAGTTAAATATTATCTGTGTTTATTATTGAGCTTAAAAAGTTGAATCAATAAGAAGGCTATATAAAGGATGACATCATCAAGGCATGTAGATTTGTTTTTTTGATAGTAGGCTATTTCAAATAAAATAAGTCCCGTCAATAGACTCGTGCATAACGCAAAAAAATGTATAGCCTAAATAAATATCATGCAAGCCTAAGCCATAAAACAAATAATTTCCTTCAGCTTTAGGCTCATATTCTCAGATAGAATTAAACAGATTAAAAACTATCTTTGACAAACCAAAAAATACATCTAGGCCTATTGCTCATTACATTTTAATATAAGCATGCTAATGCCGACTTGAAATAAAATCCATTTGTTATAGGCCTAACAAACGAAAACATTACCATAACCTATGGTCATGCCATTTGAGGCTACTTTCTACGATTTTTCAGCAGTGGAGCGTGCTGCTGCCGACTTAAAATCGACTTTTGACCTTGTTCTCACCAACGTGACTTTGCTGCGCTGTTTTAACACTAGAACCGCCAGGGTTTGCTGTGTAATATTTACCTGTGCACCTTGCTAATACATTTCCAGTACCAAAGATTTAGCCTATACTTTGTCCTCACAAATGAATGTCTCAAATCATAACATAATTTAGTTTAACCACCACTTGTGTTTTGGTCCTCTTGTTATATAATCTAAGTAGGCCTCTTTAAGAATGACTAATTGCTTTGCATGGTCGTTACGGCCCTTCAGTAGGCATAAGGGACATTCTGCAGAATTGGTCCAAAGTCAGAGTTTGAACCATCTTGAAGAAAATGTGTCTTTTACCTTTTAAACTTTGTACACAAAATGTTCCAAAGTATGTGGACACCTGACCATCACACCTGTATGAGCTTGTTGGACATCCCATTCCAAAACCATGGGCATTAATATGAAGTTGACCCCCCTTTTGTGGCTATAACAGCCTCCACTCTTCTGGGAAGGCTTTTCATAAGATTTTGGAGTGTGTCCGTGGGAATTTCTTCCCATTCAGCCAAAAGAGCATTTTTGAGGTCGGGCACTGATCTTGGACGAGAAGGACTGAATGGCGAAAGCAGGCTAGTGGTCGATGCCACCCTCAGATACTATTCTGGACCAGAGACCCTGGAAGAAGTATGGGCTGAGAAAATGCCGCACTAAACCCTTGTAATCCCAGTGCCGCTAGAGAGAATGGAGTGCACACAATAGGGGAGGATATTCGGGTGCCTGGTGGGAGCCAGGGGCAAATGACACCCCAAGAATGAGGAATAGCTGGTAATGGGAATGGCTGAAAGCATCCAGAGTAGCTTTCCGTGTAGGGCATGCCGCCTGGCCATTCTCTCATAAGTCGATCGGATGCGTATCCTCATGAGGTTGGCAAGGGCGATAGTTTGAAGGCCGATAGGGTGGAGGAGGACCTGGTCGTTTCTTCAGCGATAGCGCCCCTCACCCAAGTGCCTTGGAGCAGCTGCTCAGTGCTCGAGTGTCCCTTTTTTGGAACAAAGAGGTCATGCGGGGATATTAATTTGCCCCATGTGAACAAATTGGACGGGCTCGGGAGGACATTGTAGACCCGCTTAATCAAGAACTTGATCCTCTGTGCGTTCCACTTCCAGATGTCCTGCCATGTGACATTTTGCTCCATCACCTGTTTCCACTTAAACCAGGCACCCTGTTGTCGCATGGCCACTGTTTTGCACGCTCGCTCTTTCTCCACCAAACCACACACCTCCTCCTGCACCAGCTTCCGCCTCTGCTTCCTGCTGATGGTTTCGTATCGGGTTATTGTTGAGCTCCCGAGTCCGGGCCTGCCCTGCGCTACACTCCCTAGAAGGACCTTGTGTTTTAGCCAAGCTTCTGCCTGGGAGGAAATCCCAGCCATCTGCGGTGATAGCTGCTCACCTTGCGCTCAAACCTTTCTACTGTGGTCATGGGGGACCGATAATGTATTACCTATGCCATTACCCACCTACGAAGACTCGCGCCCCATGGTATTGCAGTTCTAACCGAATAGTAGTCTTTAATGGGTACAGTGTTCAGAGTCATGGTTACAAAAAAATACATGTACCTTGAAGGGCTTGCTGGGATTATGCAAATATATTATCTCAACGTCCAAGCAGAAAAGCAGTAATTGACTGTTGACTTAAGTTCCTTGACTTGAGGTTAAGACTATTGACATTTTAGCATGAACTTGTAGGTTAGCTTAGATTAATCCTAACTTCTCCAACATTTCAATACTGTAAACACTCGTTATAAAACTTGTTCCAGATTAGTTTATATTCAACAGGATAGGACATTGATCATGTCAAGTGTAATCGATTGTTGTCACATCAGCCTATATCACTTACATGGAAAAACGTAACGATATTATCAACGTTAGCAGTGGAGTAACAAAAGCCTGAGGATCTGAGGGAAAAAAACCCCCATCTAGCCTGACATTAACTTCCTATGTAGATACATGTAACCAAGACTATATCTAGTTGGTTTGGTCGAACTGAACATAGAAATAGCCATCTCACTGCCATAGGCAATGAGTTTGAAAGTTAGTAAAAATCAGTCTCAATTTTAGGGTGGTTATTTCAAGATAACTCTGGAACAGGAGCAGCTACACACAATTGTAAAGCAGATGACAAAACTACGGAGCAAGGGGAGGAATGCAAAGAAAGAAGAAATTTTTTTCTGCCTTAGTATTGTTACCACCCTATTCTATTACGCATACTGAGCATGTGTTCACATGTTTCTGAACAATCACTGTGACTGCTGATATTTGAATTTGAAATTATAGTGTATGTATTAATATCTTTCTCTTTGAGTAGGTCAAGACAGAGTTGGTTGCAGAGGTAGCGTACTCGCGGCGAAAGCAGCACCAGGCTTCCATGCAGTATTACCGTGCCCTCAACACTCTGCAGTACCGCAAGAGAGTGGCCATGCTTGAGCCAATGATAGGCTTTACACAGGCCCAGGTACCATACTACCCAACACTGCAGTATGAAGTGGCAGTCTTCATTTGGCACACAAGCCAATAAGTTACCATTGATTAGTAAAATTGTTAACAGGAATGCCACATTCTCTTTGATTGTGGGCTGTAACTCTTGTCTGCATAAGTAATTGAAGTGACTGATCCAATTCAGCTGTTATGGATTGGATGTGTGTAAATCTATTTCAGATCAACTTCTACAAGAAAGGCATCGAGCTAGTCTCCAAAAAAATGGACAGCTTTCTTGCCTCTTTGTCCATCATGACACAACGGTATAGTGTTTTTATGTGTTTAGATTTTGTTTATCTCTTTCTGGCGTACTCTGTCTCTCGCTTACTCTGTCTAATAAAACCTGCATTTACAATTGCTGAACGTTTCCTTCCCAGCATCCAGGCTCAGTTGGATGCTGAGGCAGAAGAAATGCGCATGTCTCAGAGGGAGCTGTTGTCTGTGGAGGACTCTGTCTACATGCCTGACCGTAACCCAGATACTGTCAACCGCAATCTTATCCAAAAGGCTGGGTACCTCAACATTAGAAAGTAAGGCATCCCAATCTTTTGTGGATTTGTGGTAAGAAATAAAACAATTTAAAGTACTGCCAATTAAGAACTGTGAATTTTACAATAATGCACTTGTACAGTAACATTTACTGTAAATTTCTCTAGTGAGAATTAATAACAAGTTTTCGGCAACTTAAACTATTATGAACATTCTCTATTTACTTTATTATTATTAACATAGTCATACTACCCCTAACTATTTGTACATATTCTATAGGTGAGAGTCTAAGACAATAACTACAAGACGATTGTGATTGGACCAATTGTTGGGCCTGTGGGTGTGTCTTATCACATATATGCTAATAACTCAATCTTAGGCCAATCCTCATGGAATTGGTACACATCCTCTAGAGGCGTAATTGATTATACCAGCGAAGCCAGTTTCACATCTGCCTGTAGGGGGCGCTATAAATGCCATATTTTGATATCTGTTGTGAATGTCCAAATAGCATGTCACTGTAAAAATATGCTCCAGAGGAGAGTCTAAGTCAATAGCTAAGATAATATTTTGATTGGATCAATGGTTGGGAGTCTGGGCGTGGCTTATCACATAAATGCAAAAAAACTCAGTCAATCTCAGTCCAATCCTCAGAAATCTTGGTACACAACCTCTAGAGCAGGGATGGTCAACTGGTTTGGTGGTGAATTTCTGTACCGGCTATCAGGGGCCACATATTACTTGAAAATGTACATTAAGATTAGTAACAAATACATTAAAATAATACTTTTCAGTCTTAACCATCTAAGCTGACAAAACCAATATCAGGCGTCTTATTTTCTGTATTATTTAATTGGCATGATTGTATTTAACAGGTTAGTGGACTAAAACTATTTGAAACAATTTGAAAGCACGGAAAATGTATTTTGAGATTAAACATTGGGATGAAACACTCACCCACCTATACTTAATGAGACACTTGTGTTCTGTCGTGCTGACGCACAATAAGGGGAATATCAACTTTGATGCCACAGCATCCTAGCTGCATCAGATGAAACAATGTTTCATCTGGCAGTCTGTTTCTCTCTTTTGACGTGATGTGTTTCATCATGGAGAAGTTGCTTTCACAAATGTATGTGCTCCTGAACATGCTGGCCTGTTTAAGTGCAAAATCTCTCAAGGGAATTAAGCGAGTTTCGGGCAACAGTCTCCAAAGTGACAACCTCTCTCGTTCCATATCATTTGGAAAAAGGCGTCGCTTTTTAGCTCACACACTTCCATTTGTAGTTCGGGTGGCTGGTCATTCACAACAGCTGATAGGGGGTCGGTGAAAAGCAGGATTGTGCCTCGCATGGTGTGGAAATCCTGAAAGCGATCTTTGAATTGATCCTGCAACTTTTCAATGGCTTCTCTGTAGCGGTGCATCGTCATCTCAAATTCGTTGATGTCTTTGCAAAGCTCTCCACATGCGAGGAAGTATGTCAAATTCGGGAGATCTGACGCAAGGTTGTCTCTGAACAGGCCAAGCTTCCTCTAAAAACCATTCACATGACTAAAAAGGTCGGAAACGGTCTCATATTTGCATTGCAACTGGACATTCAAGTAATTGAGATGTCCAGTGAAATCAGTGAGAAAGGCCATGTCAAAGAGAAATTTTGCATCCCTCAATTTGTCACAGTACACACTTGTATCCGCAGTAATGCTGTTTTCTAAAAACAAGGGAATTTCAAGGCGCAGTGTGTAAAACCTCTGCAGGCATTTACCGCTGCTCATCCACCTTATGTCTGTGTGCAGCTCTAGATCACCGAAGGCAGCTTCCACCTCCTCGAGAAAGGCCACACATTTCCGATCGTTTAGAGACCTGTTTCCCCCTTGAATCAGATTAATTTATTTATTTAACAGGGACAATGAACAGTTAGTAACTGTCCCAGACTTAGCTATGAAGCAAAATTTCATCTGTAGTCCCTGGGCAGGTATTTGAAACTTTTGTTACCACCTCCATGACATGCCTGAAGTTGAGATGCTTTGCACTAGAGATGGCTCGATACCACTTTTTTATGTCCAATACCGATACCTGTAACGCAACCTTGAGTATCTGCCGGTACCGATACCAATCTGATACAGTATTTTTCCCTGTCTTAATCAGCTAAGCTGTTAATAATACATTTGTATGGATGCACTTTGCTTAACCTAGCATCATATAAACATAAACATAAACATATAAAACATCATGCTCAAACTGAATCAAATATTCTACTGCCCTAAAGGAAGAAATGCATAACTTGACAAGTTCGTGGTGTTGAAGTTTCCAACCCTGCTGCCACCCCTCAACACTCACATTGCATAAATTGAACTCGGCTGTTTTGCTTTTTCATTCCTTCCTTAAAATAACTCCACACTGCTGACATGACGGCAGGTCTTACTCACGTTCTTGCTACTGTTCACGTGACACATGCTGTTATTTGTTGTGACACATACACACACTCTTTACGGCATGTCACTCAAAGTTTAGTTCAGCATTTACGTGATCATTTAGGCTAATGGATTGCATTGGATTACACTTTTATTTATTTCAGATATCCAATCCAGGGATTTTAGCCTGTATCGGACCGATACTGAGTATCGGATCAGCGCATCCCTACTTTGCATCAATCAAATGGTCAGTCTTGCCTATAATAGCCTGCTAATCAAATCAATTTACTATAATAAGCTATTAGCAGCCAAGCTGATCAGCCAACTTTGAAAGTAGGCTGCAATGTAAATAAAATTAAAACTGGATAATCCATGAGGCTCACCTGGAGTATGATGCATGCAGTACTGGGCAATCCATACCACTTTGACAGAAGAGTCCAATAGAAGCCAGTGCGCCTTCCTTGCATCGATGGAGCCCCATCCGTAACAACGGCAGATAGCTTGTCAAATCCACCATATTTACTGACAACACCCTTTACGGTGTCGAAAATGTCGGTAGCGTCAGTGCTCTCATCTAACGCTAAGAAAAAGTATGAAGAGTCTGCCTTATGTCGTTTCAGCTTTCCCTCCACATGACTTTGAATGTCAAAAATCCTGTGAGTCACTGTGCGGCGGGACACAGATTCAAAATTGTTAGAATTTTTTTTGGCTCAAAATGCCTTAACCATCTCAATCGTGCATTTTTTTTACTATCTCTCTCTGATAGTGGCTTCTTTGCTATGCCTTCAGACTTCACACTTGGACAGTTGTAGCCTGGGTGAAAAGGCGCTGTTGTTTTTTTTTACTTTACCTTTGATGTCCACTAGGATAGCTGCTCTGCCCGCCCCGGTATACTGGTCATATTTGCCCTTGTGTGAGGTGTTGTAGTGGCGGCTCAAGTTCTAACATTACAGAAACGGTCTGCAAACAGACCAAATATTGTGGTTTACCTCTGAATTCAGTGAAAAGATATTCTGTCTCCCACTTCTGTTGAAAAACACGATTTTACTCAGACACCTTCCTCATCTTGACAGCTAACGTTTGCTAACTTCTATCAATAAAGGGCAATTTACTGAAGATATTGGTACATTTTGTGCCGGCTTCCTGCTGTGCACATCTTTTCCGACATTCAGGGCGTTTGCTGCCGTGTTTAAATGTGTTTATTTGGACAATTAATAAATAAATAATTTTTCGTTTCGTAAATGAAGAGTTTGTTGTTTAAGATCCCTTGGAAATAAGAGGTTTGTTCATTGTTTGTGTGTTAGAGTGTTTAGTGTCATAGTGGTACACCATTATGATGTTGTGTGTTCATAAACATAGGGTGGCCTCCTTTTCCCGCTTGCGTATACTCCGTGCTGGATCAATAAGCACTGTGACATATTACGATTAATGAAATGTCTTTGCACCACGGGATTTCTCATCACCGGCATGTTACAATGTTTCTCATTGATCAGAGGGGGTCGGGGCCGCATGCGGCCCACAGGCCGCCAGTTGCCGTCCCCACTCCAGAGGCTTAATTGATCATATCAGCAAAACCATTTTCACGTCTGCCTTTAGGGGGCACTATAAATGCCACATATTTATATCTCCTTATGTTAATGTCGAAATAGCATGGAACTTCATATCAGGTCTCACACTGAAAAAATTAGAAAAATCCAACCTTTAATTGACGTAAATTTATTCTGTGGGAAAAAAAATCCCTCATCAAGAAATATACATTTTTAACAAAACCACGTGTGCCACAATTATTGGCACCCCTGCATTCAATACTTTGTACAGCCTCCCTTTGCCAATAAAACAGCACTGAGTCTTCTCCTGTAACATCTAATAAGGTTGGAGAATACAGAGCAAAGAATCTGAGACCATTCCTCTTTACAGAATCTCTCCATATCATCCAGGGTGCTAGGTCCTCTCTTGTGCATTCTCTTCTTCAGCTCAGCCCACAGGTTTTGATTGGGGTTTAGGTCAGGGGACTGAGATGGCCATAGCAGAAGCTTGATTTTTGTGTTCAGTTAACCATTTTTGTATTGATTTGGATTTATGTTTTGGATCATTGTCCTGCTGGAAGATCCAACGACTACCCAGTTTTAGTGTCCTGGCAGAGGCAGCCAGATTCTGATAAAAAATGTCCTGGTATTTCATGGAGTTCATGATGCCATGTACCCTAACAAGGTTCCCAGAGCCTTTGGAGGAAAAACAGCCCCACAACATCACGGAACCTCCACCATACTTCACAGTGGGGATCAGGTTCTTTTCGGTTTAGCCATCCTTCTTTTTACGCCAAACCCACCTTGAGTGTTTGTTGCCAAAAAGCTAAATGTTTGTTTCATCTGACCATAGAACACAGTTCCAGTTAAAGTTCCAGTAGCATTTAGCGAACTCCAGGTGCGTACGTTTGGGGTGAAATGACAGGAAAGGCTTTTTTCTGGCATGCCTTCCAAATAATTTGTTGGCATGGAGGTGGCGTCTAATGGTAGTTTTGGAGACTTGGTGACCCCAAGATGCTGCTTTCCTCTGTAATTCTCCAAGAGTGATCCTTGGGGATTGTTTGCCCCTCTTACCATCCTCCTCACTGTGTGTGGGGCAAAATAAACTTGGGTCCTCTTCCAGGCAAGTTTGTGACAGTTCCAGTTCCACTTTTTAAGTATTGCCCTAACGGTAGATATGGGAATTTTCAGGTAAGTAGCGATTTTTTTATAGCCACACCCTGACTTATGAAGCTCAACACTCTTTTCCGTCATTTGGTTTGAGTGTTCTCTTATCTCTTGAATATGGCCTCCGTGTCACCTCATATTTATATCCCAGTGAAACAGGAAATCATGGATTACTGATTACTGCTTAACACTCTGATCAAGTTAAAAAAGTAAAATATAAATGGGAAAAATGCTTCAGCAAGTTGGCAAAACACAAATATGGCAGAAATCCAAAAAATCGAATAACGAATAATTTTCATTCAGACTGGGAGGAGTTCTCAAATTCGAAGTCAATCTGTCTTTTCTGCAATCGTGAGCGCGTGGCCCTTCGAAGAAGGGCAATTTGGAGGAAAGTACTTCAGGTATCTGCAAATGGCAGCTAGAAACTAGGTAACCAGAAATGCACACAACCCGGACCACTGTGATCTAAAAGTGGGTATTGTTTCTACCATGTTATCCTGCTGTAGCAAGCCCAATAGTGGCCATTTATGTCATATTAGTGCGCATACCACTATGACCGATTAGATTCTTAGATCTCAACCAACATTAGTCCGGCTTTCATACTGCAGACAAGCCCCTGAAAAACTGTCCCCTGAAATTTCAAGATTGTGGCAAGGCTTTCTGACCCTAGTCAAATAACCCATGTTGTATCACCCACAGCAGACACAAGTGTTATACTGGTAGCTGATTCATTACGTATCAATGCTAATCTGTAGGCTTTGTTCTTCACCCTTTCCTTCCTGTCCAGCAAGATAGGCCTGGTCACCACAGCTTGGGACCGACTCTACTTCTTCACACAGGGAGGAAACCTGATGTGCCAACCACGGGGGGCTGTGGCAGGGGGTATGGTGCTGGACTTGGATAACAGCTCAGTCATGGCACTGGAATGTGAGGACCGAAGATACTGCTTCCAGATTAACTCTCCAACTGGTAAAACGTACGACCACATCCATCAAAATCCTAAAGCCATCAGTGTATAGAGTGTGTGTGTGTGTATATATATATATATATATATATATATATATATATATATATCTATATATATATATATATATATATATATATATATATATATATATATATATATATATATACATATATATATATATACACACACATTCTATCTCCATTATAGTAAAAAGTAACTGGACATGCGTGCTTTTGCAACATAAAAATGCAACAAAAAAATGATGACATTGAAGTGTCTTAGGGCGGGTTCCCACCTACTGGACCTTTCATGTAATTTAACCAATCCGAGGATCATACTTTGTTTAAATGTTCCTATTGATCCGGTTTGCGTTCTCAAAGGTCCAACTCAAACGGTCCAGAAATTACAAACAATAGCCATGTAGTCGGAGATGTTGTTCGATTATTGGTCATACAATTGCCGGGTAAAAAGACGACAAACCCCTTATAATTTCTAACTGGATATCGTAGGCTTACATAATGGAGCACTGTCAGGTTGTGCTCATGTTGGTTTTGATCTGAAGTGCATATTAATACCAGCATACTTTAGAGGACCGCGCACATACATAGTGTAACACTGGTTATTGAATAATTTGAAAATACAGACATTTAAAGGAAGGCATGCAAAGACAATAGTCACCAGTCACCAAAACAGGAAAAGAAAACAACAATACCCCATGAAGTGATACACTTCCTGTGGTTGGTTTGAATTGTGATCACACTAGAAATTAACCGCTCCATAGTTCACTTGCCAACGGTTGAGACCACTTCTTCGAGGCGGACCAGAGAGCGGTTGTTTGGTCCGTACCAGAGTTTGATTATGGCGTTCATACCAACCCAAATGAGCCGCTCCAAGGGGATAAACGCTCCAGGGTTTGGTTCAACCTTCGACCAAGGCTGGTGTGAACGTGCCCTTTTATACGGTATATTGATGCTATTAAATTTATATTTTTTTCATCTGAATCTAGGTCTTTGATTCTACAAGCAGAGAGCAAAAAAGAATATGAGGAAGTAAGTTGCACAATAATACAAAAGAATATAGCGGGCCAGATGTATTTTGCGTCTTGATTTTGGGGTGTTTTTTGTTTAATTAAATACTTACAAGCTTCCAGTCACTGCTAGTTTGACTGCATCTGTTTGATTGTGATACATCCGAGTTGTGCACCATTTTAAGTTGGAATTGAGTTCCATGTGTGTGTTCCACAGTGGATATGTACTTTGAACAACATTTCAAGGCAAATCTACCTGACAGACAACCCAGAGGTAGAGTGTACATTACACACATGCGACTCGAGGCATGTTATGTTCCTCCAACTAAACTGTGTTGCTGAATGAGTTTCATATGCCTAATAGGAAAGTGATTTATCCTGAATAGTTAAATGAACAACAACACATGAGGTGGACTGCCATGTTATAAACAGCACCTGGGTATTTGATATTATAGCTTACCTACAAAGCCAATAAATATTTTAATAAAAACTTTCATTAGATTAGTTGGAACAATTTCTTCTTTACTATGGATTACTTTCAATCAATGCTTATTCTTCAATGTCCTCTCTGCTAGGCGGTGGCCATCAGACTGAACCAGACAGCCATGCAAGCAGTCACTCCCATCACCAGCTTTGAGAAGAGACAGGAGGGCTCCCCTAATCCAGACAGGTCCGGCAAAAAGGCACCGAGGTTAACCAAAGTAGTGGTGAAAATCAAATTACAGAAATCTTTTGAGGAAAGCTATTATTAAAGTTTTGTTTGTTTTTATTTCCTTGCCTACTTAATTTTTCTGTGTTCTTCTTCATCCTATATATTTAAAAGTTTCTCCCTCTGTCTAACCTCTACCGGACCATTTCAATTTGTCCCTGCAGGGCTAAGCCAGGTGGGGTACATTCTTCTGCATCTCAGAAGCCTTGCTTTGTACCAGAGTCACAGGACCTGATAGTTCCCGGTACGCCCATCCAGTTTGAAATCATGCTGCCTGCTTCAGAGATGCTGGATCAGAACAGGGCTGTGGGGAGGTGAGCTGGTTGAGATTGTTATGAGTGGTGTGTGTTGTCAAGCCCAATGGATTGTTTTTCCTAAGAAGCTTTTTTTGTGATTATGTTTCCAGGAAGGTACATTCTGAAATGTTAATTGTGTGTGTGTGTGTGTGTGTGTGTGTGTTGACCTAAACAGGCGCATAAATCCTTTCGGAGAGACAGTTGAAGACAGCTCATCAGATAGTGATGGTAATAGCTCGCTCTTATTTATGATAACATTTCATCATCCATGAAATGCATCATTAAGTGTACAGGTTTAACACTGATTCTATATTTCTCCCAACCTTTATGCCTTCTTTGTGCATGTGTAGCATGTTTATTAGGGTGGTTCAAAATGTATGTTTTATGCTAGTGACCAGGGCACTCCACTTTTTCACTTAGTAATTGTATTATTCTGGTGCCATTTCAGCTCTCTACTCCAACTGGAAGACGGTGCTCAATGACCCTTTCATTTTCATATATAGCGTATATGTGAAGAATGAGGCCATTGCACAACATGGTTCACTTTATTGAATTTGACTTATTTTCATTTCTTTCTTGTAAGAAACAAAAGGGTTTACCATTGAATATTTAAAATGATTTATTTCATGGTATGTCTCACTCATTGAAAGATTGATTTTCTGGTTTATTTGCCTCAAAAAGGTACTATATAACTGATATATTTATATTACCGATTAGATCAGTTAACTTGTATAAAATAAGCAATTGGTCTTCAAAGCCATGCAGTATAACTTATTATGTTTTTATGTGTCTTGTGTGTTGCACTGTGCAATGTGCATACATTACTTTGAATTACTGGGTGATAATTTGGTGAATTGTTATGCTAAAAGTTGACCATCTGCCAGTTTTGGTTTCCCAAGATGGCATGGATAAAGCTGCTTTGTGTTCCACAATTAACTGATGGAACAGAAGAAAATGAAGCACATGCAGTTTATCATCTGTTGGACAAGTGGAATGTCCTGGATAAAGTCGAAGCAAGGAGCTTTGACACTACATCTGGGAACACCGGTCACTTCAATGGAGCTAGTGCACTTCTCAAAGCTAAGATGGGACATGAACTCCTGTGGTGGCTTGCCATCATCACTGTGTGGAATAGATTTTTAGCAATTTTTTTTCACTTTATGTCATTAAAGAGAAAATGCCGATCAGGGATCACTAGCCAAGAGCTGATTGAACTGACAATGATTGTTCTGGGCAAGTCCACCCTATAAAGATCCATTTGCGAGCCCTGTGACCAGTTTCACTATGGCAAATCTTCTTTACGCAATTAAGATTTCACTTATTTGCGATCAGCGAGACATTTTCAGCCTATCAAAGAGGGAGGAAAATCAGCTTCTGCGGTTTGTTCAGTTTGGTGCTCTCCTTTATACCAAGGCCTGGACACAAACTTCACTCGCAGCTAAAGCCACTGGAAGAGACCTAAAATTGTGGATTGATATTGGCGAGTACCAACCTGACTGTCACTATCTGGATATATATTTTTCTGACATCTCAAACTGTTTGTTCTGGTCATGTAGAGTTGTATACATAACTATAACAGCAAACACAAAATGTTGTAATCACTTTAGCTTTTATATTTTGTTCTCCGTCTTCTCTGTAAACGCTATATATGAAAAATGAAAGGGTCGTTGAGCAGCATCTTCCTGATGGAGTAGGAAGCTGAAATTGTACCAGAATAATCCAATTAGTAAGTGTACAAAAAATAAGTTGGCGCCCTGGTCTCTAGCACAAACTTGTTTTTTTAACCATATAGTCCCACCCTAATGTTTATGTGTAGCATGCAGTGGTGGACAGTAACAAAGTACATATACTTTGTTACGGTACTTAAGTACTCTTTTCAAGTATCTGTACTACTCAAGTGTTTGCATTTTGGAGGGACTATTTACTTTCACTCCACTACATTTCAAACTAAAATATCCTACTTTTGACTCCAATACGTTTGTGCTATTTTTGTTGTTATTCGTTACTTTTATACAGAGAGCATAGATTTTCTATAAGATCCTATAGAATAAACGACACACTTTCAAACTGAAGCCTACCAATCAGAAGAAAAAGAATTTCCAAAAAGTTAATAATGATGAGCATGCATTTCGATCGGCTCATGACATTTGTTTGACGTTAGCTTGCCAGATATGTCAATACTTATGCTAGGAATACACTTCCAAACTTTTTTTCTTCGAAACATCCAACTACAGTTCATACTTAAGTCAACTAGGATATTTGTGCTGTATAGTGAACAAATGGAGTTGTTCAGAAGACTTCACGATAGCAGATTTCACACTACACGATTTCCGCAATGCAGAGCGAAGCAGAATTGTAGACTGAACACGTAGACTGGGCTAAAAATGCGTAGCCAGACCCTGGCACTAGGAAACGGTATGACAGCATCCTATCGACAGTGGTCGGGGCACTGCAACACCCGTGGCCATATCTCAATGCCCTGTGGAGATATAGTACCTACAGCAAAATTATTCTGAATTGTAAAACAAAACAATTTTCTCATTCTGCAAGGGTAACAAGCTGCATGATAGAACAAGCTCTAATAAAGGTAACCTGCACTTTTCTACCACAGTCAGCTGTGTCCTATGCCCATTTCTTAACCTGAACTGCAATCTTTTAGATAAGATTTTTTTTTAGAGACATGGCTTGAGGATGGACACAATTAGGGCTGCGCGATTTTACAATTGAATCGATTCATTCGAATTTTAAGTTAGCGTGATGTATACAAAGTCTAAATCAAGAAAATCGCAATTTTAACTAGGGCTGTGTAACAAAATGTTTGATTTATAAATACTAGTTAAGTCTTTGAACGCCAACAGAACTAGTTGCTTCAGGAAAAAGAATACCCGTTGGCTGCATGCAGGGGTGGGAGGGGCTTGCTGTGTAACAAATAATCTACATTTTTGTGATCAGTGTTGCTCTGCTTTTGATGCTGCACACAAACGTGACAAGCTAGCATTGGATCTAGCATGCAACGCAACGCTCATTCATGCATAATGCATGATCTAGGTACCAAACACATATGTTAGTTTCATTAGGTTTCGAATTAGGTTTACAACTATCGCTTCACGAGCGGTTGAGAGCAGGGAGAGAGTCACGTAACAACAGTTAAAGGAATTGTCCACTTTTTTAAGTAGTTTGGCTTATTTCCACGTCTCTCAAAAATGTTCCAACCCTTCCAGGTCCATTCTACTTTCCAACGTGAGACTAATTCGATTTTCCACTTTAGCTGGCAATGCTAACTTTTTTACTAGAAATCTATAATTAATAGCGTAGGAGTGGCACTGTTGCAGTGCCCTATGCCTAGACAAGTTAATAACGCACAATCTACGTTTTACTTTGATACTTACAATTGCAATAAAAATTATTTAACCGCCATAGCAAATTACGTTTATTAGCAACATTTACAAACTGTCAGCTGATTGCAAAAAAAACATTAACAAAAGAACAATTTAAATAGCTCAACACAACTAACATAACAAGTGTCTCAGAATTATTCAACCCCCTCAAAGGAATCCCTCATAAGAGCACACATTTGCAAATGGGTCAATATCACTATTAAGTGCCTTTGGTGTCCTCATCAGAATCACTCAGTCATCATGAAAATGTAGCAGAATAACAAAACTCTGGGGTCTTATTATAAATGGCCAAACATTTACACACATATCAGTGCAATGATAAGTCTCTTGAAATGTGTTTCCTTCATTTTAAACAGTTTTTTTTCATTGGATGTACGTGATTTTGGCATGTCCCACAAGCACTGCTCTGCTCACTACAGTGTATGTAATAAGTGGTTAAATGAGACTAAATAAAAAAAAATATATATATAATTGTATTGTTCACAAGTTATTTGATAAAATGAGTCATTTTGAACATGTATATTCTATATTCATTATAATATTAAACATTTTGCGTGTGTCCCTGAAATTGCTGTCCACCCTGTCATTATGGAGTAATTGTCCTTTTAAGAGACCCCCTTATGTCTTCAGTGACATCACTACCATCATTTTGTCTTTCTTCAATGGAGGCTGAAGCAGTGGCTTGTTGCAGAGTAAGTATTTACACTTATATTTTGTAATTTTTATCATATTATGTGTGTAGTCGGATGTTGTCAAGCTTAACATGTCCACCGTGTCATAGTAAAATATCAATTAATATAAAAACCTTTCAGAAATTCAAAATATATTTGTAAAACAGTACAAAGTCACCTTGCTAACTGAATCATGTTGCTGACTGAAGGTTGACCATGTGCTCATTAAATGCTAACATTAGCCAAAAATGTCCACCCTGTCATTGTCCACCCTGTCAGCAAGCCTTCCATGACAGGGTGGACATGGTACGTGACAGGAAGGACATGCGCATAGTTTATGTTAAATGTGTGCAATAGCTGTTGTAATATGTGTATTGCAACACTTTAACAGCCAATTAATGTGTGTAAGGGAACATTTCGAATTGTCTTTTAGAAAGGAATGAGTTCAAAAGGTGCTGAGATAGCAAGGCAATATCGGGAACGTCGTAATGCTGACCCGGACAGAAGAAGACAGTACCTTGAGAAAGAGAGGGCCAAATGGAATAAAGACAGAGAGACTGGAAAGAAGAAGGGTGTCAGTGAGCTCAGTGAGAGAGAGAAAAGGGCTAAAAGAAAGAAATGGAGAGAGGCAAAAACTCAAGCAAGAGCCAGAAACAGGGCCAGTGCTTTGCTACAGTCAGAGACACCACCTGACTCCCCTGCAGCTCCTGAAACTCATGAAAATCAGCCTCAGCCAGGGCCCTCCAGGTTAGATCATTGGAAGTTTAGCTGATGACTTGTTAGAAAGTTTAGATTTATTTGAAGGACAATTATCAACTCTTTATGTCCCCCAAAAATGACATATTGATAACTAACTCTCTGAAATCATAAACATCCTTACCAATGTTTTGTGTTTCAGGCAACGGCGTCAAGGGGAAAGTATTCGAAGGAGTTCAAAGAGGAAACTGAAAAAACAGATTGAAACATTGGAGGCACAGCGCGCAAAAGAGAAAACCAAAACTGAGAAATATAAGAAAAGGTTCCATAGGGCCAAGAAAGAAAGTGCGTCCAAATCCCCACCTGCAAAAGTAAATTCTTTGTTGGGACGTCAAAAAGTGAATTCACCCATCAAAAGAGCTCTTCTTTTCCATACATCCTTGATTGATGACATAAGAAGAAAATATGAAAATGCTAAAACAAACAAAGAGAAGCAGTTGATAGCAAAAGTGGTCAGTGGAAACATTGTGAAGAAGTACAAGCTCCAAAAGCATGCCCAGACTGCTTTTGGCTACTCTAAGAAGAGAGCAAAGTATTCTGTGGATCTTACCTACCGTGGGAGGAAATGTGTCAGTCGAAATGAGATCAGGAAGAACGTCACATCGTTTTTTCTTCGAGATGATGTTAGTCGAATGACAACTGGCCGCAAACAAACAGTCACACGGCTGAAGAAAAAGATGCAGAAGAGGTTGCTCACCGATACAATGAAGAACTTGCATAGGAGGTTTCTCTCTGAGCACATTGGCCACGTGTCATACACCTCCTTTTGCCGTCTCAGACCTTTTTGGGTGGTAACCCCCTCTTCCTCTGACCGTGACACATGTCTCTGCAAAAAACATGAGAACTTGCAATTCATGGCCAATGCTTTGCAGAGCCAAGGGTTGCTGTCTTCAAGAAAGATTGAGGAAATGTGTGAAGCAACCATGTGCAACCCGAAATCCAAGGTCTCTGCTTACGGTGAATACGGTGAATGCAGTGAATGCCTCCTAACCTGTCACCCGATGCTGAAAACTCCTGGGGAAGAAAACATTAGTTTATCTCAGTGGATGACAGAGAAGATCACTAAGGATGAGAAGGTGTCAGCGATCACTGTGAAAAGGGAGATGACAGCAACAGAGCATGACCTTAACAAAGATTTCCAGGAAAGGCTTCTCCATTTCAGGCGCCATGTTTTCAATATTAAATGGCAGTTTGAAGCCTACAGGGAGCTCAGGGGGAGCCTGAAACACAACGAGTCCCTCTTGCATATGGATTTTAGTGAAAATTACGTATGCAAGTACAACAAAGAAATTCAATCTGTGCATTTTGGAGGCTCACACCAGCAGGCCAGTCTGCTGGAGTGCTCTACACCGCTGGTGAACAAGCGGCGCACACCTTTTGCTCCATATCACCCTCCAGAAGACACGATCCAGTGGCCATCTGGGCCCACCTTGATCCAGTTCTGAAGGTAGTGAGAGAACGACACCCTCAAGTCAGCACACTTCATTTTTTCAGCGACGGGCCTGCAACGCAGTATCGACAAAAGGGAAATTTTTTCTACCTCTCAACTGAACCCTACAAGTATGGCTTCAAAGAAATAACGTGGAATTTCTTTGAGGCTAGTCATGGGAAGGGGGCACCAGACGGTGTGGGTGGGGCCCTCAAGAGGTCAGCAGACCGGATTGTGGCCCATGGAGGAGACATCCCTGATGCCCAGAGCTTGTATGAAAAGCCTGGACACATCTGTTGAGCTGTTCTTTGTCCAAGAGAGGGATATTGAATCCAAGATTGAGGTAAAAGCTATAGTCTATTATCCAATGCACCCCATAGTCCTTCTGCCCCAGTTTCAGGTCCCTGTCCCCCCTCTCCCATCCAGATTACAGACTAGCTCTATCAAATCTGATCCTTTCATGTGTTGTGGTTTGGTAAAGTGTATTAATGTTTGATTTGCCCCCCTCACTATAGGTACCTGCAATAGCTGCCATAAAAGGCACTATGAGAATCCACCAAACTATCAGTCTGACACCCGGCCAGATGAAATACAGAGACATTTCATGTCTATGTAAAAGGGAGGAAGGTGTTTTGGACTGCCCCTGCTTTAACCTTAAAGAGGTCACTCTAGCAGATGTTTCTGTGTCATCTGATGAGTCCCCAACACGTGGAAAGGCAGATCACCCTAGGAGACCAGAAATGCTTGAGATAAAGCATATTGGAGAGTGGTGCGTCGTTAATTACGACAATGAAGCCTACCCAGGTGTCATCATGGATGCAGAAGGCCACAGTGTAAAAGTTAAATGTATGCACCGCAATGGCATTAACAAGTTCCATTGGCCAAGTCTCCGGGAGGACATCTGTTGGTACCATGACTGGCAGATACTTTGCCTAATACCAGCACCACAGGCTCTGAACAAGCGCTCTGTCCAGATTGAAGCGTCTGCTTGGAATTATGTGGAACAGCAACTGCAGAATTGAGTCATGTCTCTGCAGAAAGTGATCTCTCTGTAACATGCTGTAATGTTTCAATGTTTCAATGTTCAACCGTTCTCCCCTTCAGATGTTTTCTTCTTGTTCTACTGTTGAATGGGCATCTTTATTCAGTGGCCGCATGCAGGTAGAGTGGATCAAAACCAGTCTGTTCAACTGGTAATTTCCCCCTATATGGGAAAAGGACCTCTGCCATTTTTTTTTACATAATTTACTTTAGATGTATTGCATTTATAAGGCCATTGAATGACATTAAGTTAAGTTAAGTTAAGTTACCTTTATTACCATTTCACAACATGTCCACCCTGTCACGTCCAAGGTCCACCCTGTCATGTCATTGTCCACCCTGTCATTTTCATGTTTTATGTAAATAAATAAATTATTTTCACAAGTTAGCAAAAGCTTTTGTGTGATTCCTTAAAAAACAAATGAGGGCCAAATAGTATTGTTTGAAAGTTTGACCAGATATCTTTGTTGTCATGTTTTATTTTGAAAAGAAAGTGCAATTCTCGCTGATTTTATAGTGACACAAATTATTTGCCCCAATTTCATTACAATCCAAATACTTCTCCCATTAACTAAAACATAGTGTTGAGCCAGGGACCAAATAGCTTTCTGAAAATATACATTTTATGATCACTATGTGATTACAATGTATTTATTCTACTTTGAAATTGTCCATGACAGGGTTGACATATTTTGCTGCATGCGTGTACATTGTCTGCTTGCAGTTAATTTATAAAAAGTGTGGGAGCTTGACCAACATGAATTTCTAACAGCATAACATCTACTTAATACAATAAATGTGAAGTTAAATAGAAAATCTCAGCTTTTTGGGGGGGACATTGGGAAGTCCCAAAGGCACCTTATGGTGATATTGACTCAAATCAAGTGTTATCTCTTTATTAGTTGCATCAGGTGTGCTTGAGATCAAACACATAAAATACTTGGACTGGCAGAAAGTTAAGAAAAGAGATGAATGCCTTGCACAAACAGGGAAAAGGGTACAAAAAGATAGCAAAGGCACTGAATGTTCTTTGAGATACAGTTGGAAGCATAGTTTGCAAGCTCAAAGTAAAAGGAACCCTGGCTACACTACCTGGAGTTGGCAGAAAAGGAAGCTATCACCGGCTGCCACCAGATTCCTGAGGAGGCAGGTGATCAAAATGCATGGTGGTGGCTCGGTGATGCTCTGGGGCTGCTTGCTTCCTTTGGCACTGGAAACCTGCAGCGTGTGGAGGGCAAGATGGATTCAATCAAGTATTAGGAAGTCCTAGGATAAAACATCATGCCTTCTGTGAAGAAGCTGAAGCTTGTGCGTCATTGGACCTTCCAACAGGACAATGATCCCAAGCATACCTTAAAGTCCACCAAGGCTTGGTTTCAGAAGAAGTCCTGGAAGATTCTGCATTGGCAATTACAGTCGGCCTGACTTGAACCCCATAGAAAATCTTCGGTGGGATTTGAAGAAGGCAGTTGCAGCACGCAAACCCAAGAATATTAGTGAGCTGGAGGCCATATTCCATGAGGAATGGCCTAAGATTTCTCAGGAACGCTGCCAGAAGCTGGTGTCTGTCTATGCATCACATTTGCAACAGGTCATAACAGTACTTTTAAGTACTGAAGACGCTTGTCATGAAGGGGTTGAATAATTCTGAGACTGCAGTGGTCATTCAAAGTTTCATTTTGTGTTGAATTTGGAGAAACCACTTGTTATAATATTTAAATTGTTCTTGTATGATTGTTTTTTGCAAACAGCTGAAAGTTTGTACATTTAGCTATCAAACCTAATTTGCAAAGGGGGTTGAATAATTATGATTGCAACTGAGTATTTTTAAAAGCAAGTACCTTTGTACTTTGACTCAAGTCCAAATTAAAGTTTAAGACTCCTACTTCTAGAGGAGTAATATTTAGCAAGGGTACCTGTACTTTCACTCAAGTACGGGAGTTGTGTACTTCGTCCACCACTGGTAGCATGTATGCATGCATGTATATACAGAAGAGTGGACAAAATAATGCACACACCTGATCATTTTTATGAATGAAGTCTGCTTTTTCACAGACTTTTCTAATTTCTAGTGAGGCATATAGTATAGGCCTTCATAATATTTTGAAATTGTAGGGTTAGTGCAATGATTCATTTTAACTCATTTTATACCACAACTTGCATTATTGAAATTATAACATTTTTTGCAAATTCGATTGGCCAGTCTTTATGCTATAGACATTGTTCAACGTTTTTGTTGCGCAGGTTGCTAATAATCCTTATTTAACCAACAATTTAGTCAACTGAGAAATAATTTTCTTTCAGTAGGGTGAGATCCTCCAAGTGACTATTGACCATGCTATTTCCTTGCCATTTAGAAACCAACCTAGCAGTTGTATTTTCCACCCTATAGGTCGTTTTCTTTCGACCTGACAGATTTTTCTAAACTTTTTCAAGTTTCCTCTAAGTGCCACATGGTCTATTGGATAACATTTGTAGTTCTATGACATCTTTGTCGTTTTGCTCTGAGATTTTGATTCAAAAGAAATGTATTCGTTTTTAAAATCATATTAAATTATAATATATACTGCATTGACAGCCAGAGCGCTCTTTAAGCTGCCATACCTTTTGTCAACCTCACGTGACAGATCTTCATGTTAATATATCAATAATTAACCTAAAGTAGACAAAAATAGACTAATATACGAGGACACATTAAACTCATCTGGTGTGAATTTACCGGTGACCGTGTTAATTAGCCTTATTAATTGAATATGTATTTTATGTAAAGGTTTAATATGGAGTCGTGGATTTAGACAGATTATATGAATCGTGTTATTTGCAGGCTTTGCCAAAAGAAAATGAAAATTAAGTAAGTTATGCGTAGCTTATGAATTACTGGTGCTTTTTGAATTTCCCTTTGCATGTAGCCTTTGATGGCGCAATGTTTTCAACTCGTTTTTAATTGTAAAATAAAATTGCCCTTGATACAGTCAGGCATATCGTTGTGTTTTATCATTAAACATTTTTTTTATTTCCAAATAAGCTAAAATGAGATTCTCATTTTCTATAGTGTCGGCAAATAGTCTGCATTTTGCACAAGTAAGGTTACAGTATCTCCGAGCAATAATTGTATTTTTTTAGTTACTCAAAAAAGTGTTTTATGTCCTCATCTGGCATGAAGATTCTGTAAAATAACCTTTTATTTTAATGTATGTGTAAATGGGACTGCAATGTTTGCTTATAGGCAAAACACAAAGCCCATTTAGCTTTACTATGAACAGATGTCCGTTTAAAACATTTCAAAATAATGTTTCTTCTTTAATCTATTGGTTACAACTGATTCTGTCATCCTGACCCAATAGTGATGTACTGATTATAGCCTATGGGCTGTATTGTTTAATCTCTTGACCATGAGACACACAAGATAACTTTCGACTAGTCGGTGTTTTATCACTTCAGTAGGCGACTAGGAAATTAGTCGAAATGCCCATCCCTACATGTCATGCTTCTCTTTTTCAGTATTAAATGTGCACATAACATTAAACAAGCAGCAATGAAATCAGACCCTTGTGCTCACGTTGCCCATAGGAGCCAAACTTTGTCACTGAATCGTTATTATCTAACAAGTGATGCGATATCCATTTGAAATGAACTGAGACAATATAAGATATATGTTTTGTGTTTATTTACAAAAAACAGCTCTTCGGACATGAGAGTTTGCTCCCAACATTCACCTGAAAGTTTGCGAACAACACATCAACTTCAGTAGAAAACACTAGGGAGCGACAAGGTCGGTTTCAGAACGGCATGGTCGTGGCATAAGCGATAGTTGTTCTCATCTCTTTTGCAGTGACAACCTAAGGACTGTACTATGAAGCGAGGTAACTGGCTTATCCAGGCAACTTCAGGACTAACTTGTGACGTCAGGTATAACTTCCCCATTAACTCACTACGAAAGGGGGTTAAGTTGTATCCGAAGTATACTGTCATAGCAATTTACGTTACATCTCTACTGCTCTGAGCAGGTTATCTTTGTTGTTACCACAATGTTACAATTATGCACCTCCCCCACATCCACAATCTGGTTGAGAAATGCCGACATATTTGGAAGACCCAATCGACATTGGGGCACGAACTGTGAGAGGCTCACATGAATAGGCCATTGTAAGTGTAGGCTACACATCCTACACTCAATATTAATTGTGAGAGCTATTAATGCATACCACTTGAAAGAATATTTTTGATTTCATCCTGACTTGTTACCAGGTGCACTATCCATTGGGGTTGTAGCTGAAATGATTGTTAGAAATAAGTGTACTTTGCACAATAGTATTACATTCATGCAGGTAGCCCTACAGCTTAAAGGTGTTTTAGGGAGTAGATTTGTATTTATTCAATGATATAATTCAACAATGAGTAACGGGTCAATTTCAGAGAAGTAGCCCATGTGTCAGTTATAATTGAATTATCCTAATTATTTTCACATAGTTTGATTAACTCTGTGTCCTTACATCTCTATCATACATATAAAAGAAGACAAAATAGAGAACATACGACAGGAACACTGTTCGTACGAATTTACTCCCATCGGCAATGTGCTGCCAACAAGCCCCTCTTGCTTACCGTTAATCTTTCTTTAAACTCTACATTTCCTGACGTTATCAACATGCATTCTTTAGTGGAAACATATGGAGCACAAACCATTATGCAAAAACTGCCTGCCCGGCCTTTCCTGCGAATGCGCAAAATCCAAATAGGTTAACACTTAATCTAACCGTCTAACCGACATCATAATCACCGTCGTAGTGGTGTTTAACACCAGTTTAATTTATCAGAGTTTGTCAATTCTGACATTCCTTGATAACCCCGAGTAAAATCTGAATAGGTTAAACTCCCTTCATAGTACAGGCCTCTGGCCAAGTAGCAGACAGCATGACAAACAACAACACAAAACATTGTGAAACTTGACATTTTGCAAAGACAATGATCAATATAGCTGCGATGGCAGCCAATACATGACATGTATTAGACACTTTGTGACACTTCTTACTTAAGTCATGACAGACAGTTTTGGCAACAAGATTTCGATTTTTTATATGTTTGCCATCATATACCAGTGCTGTACCTAACATATTGTTAATTGTTGATCGTTTTTACACTATCTAAAGTTAACATATCCCATGGATACATAAATAAATCAGGTAACCAAAGAGAGGAGGGAACCATAAAAAACACTGTAACAGTCAGTAACTAATGTCAATACAAGAAGATCTGATTTGAAAGTCATAAAATGTTAAATCACAATTGAAAGAATAATCTGTGTATGCTGTGGTGTATCGGTAGGATAATGATGGCCATATTATTAGCCTGTTCATTAAACAATTGATATGGCTTTTCAATGTTCACTATATTATTTTTATGTCCTAGGTACATGGCTGACTCAGAGAGTCATTAGGGGGTTAATTGCTTTGCTTTAAAATCCAATACGTGAAGTGGTAATGTAACCGAGAATTTCCAACTTTTAATGAAGTGGATCGAGGGGCAGCCAAATTTTAGCGGGGCAATTGCTCTAATAGGCATAGCTTACTTTATTGCATTATTTGCTACTTTCACGTGAATTTGAAACAACAAAGTATTAATTATCAGTACCACATTTGATAAATAAACATACACTATAGCACTAGCCTATATGGGAAATGGCCGATAGTAGGCAGGTAAGATCGCCACATCTCGAGATTGGACTAATCTATTTAGAAAGCATTTTCTGAGAATGCCATGAGATATCTTCTAATCATCATAACAGTCAACAATGTTTCCAAAACTAAAGAAAGTTAGGGCTGTGTTTGTAAAGTCACAAAACATATTTTAATATATGCGCTCAGTATGACCGATGAGCGCCGAACTAGCAGAGTACTTTCCAGCGATTACACGTGCATCCGGAATACCCCTTCACTTTTCCCACATTTTATTATGTCACAGCCTAATTCCAAAATGGATTAAATAAAAATAAAATCTCAACATCCTACACACAATACCACATAATGACAAAGTGAAAAAGGTTTTGGGGATTTTTTTGCAAATGTATAAAAAATAAAATATCTCATGTACATAAGTATTCACACCCTTTACTCAATACTTTGTTGACGCACCTTTTGACAGCAATTACAGCCTCAAGTCCTCTTGAGTATAATGCTCAAGCTTACAAGCAAGCAATACAAGCTTGGCACCTATTTTGGGGCAGTTTCTCCCATTCTTCTTTGCAGATCGTCTCAAGCTCCATCAGGTTGGATGGGAAGCGTCGGTGCACAGCCATTTTCAGATCTCTCAAGAAAGATGTTCAATCGGGATCAAGTCTGGGCTCTGGCTGGGCCACTCAAGGACATTCACAGACTTGTCCCGAAGCCACTCCTTTGTTATCTTGGCTGTGTGCTTAGGGTCGTTGTCCTGTTGGAAGGTGAGCCTTCGCCCCAGTCTGAGGTCCAGAGTGCTCTGGAGCAGGTTTTCATCAAGGATCTCTCTGTACATTGCTGCATTAATCTTTCCCTTGATCCTGACTAGTCTTCCAGTTGCTGCTGCTGCCACCACCATGCTTCACTGTAGGGATGGTATTGGCCAGGTGATGAGCGGTGCCTGGTTTCCTCCAGACATGACGCTTGGCATTCAGGCCAAAGAGTTCAATCTTGGTTTCATCAGACCAGAGAATTTTGTTTCTCATGGTCTGAGAGGTGCCGTTTGGCAAACTCCATGCGGGCTGTCATGTGCCTTTTACTGAGGAGTGGCTTCCGTCTGGCCACTCTACCATAAAGGCCTGAGGGTGGAGTGCTGCAGAGATGGTTGTCCTTCTGGAAATTTCTCCCATCTCCACAGAGGAACACTGGAGCTCTGTCAGAGTGACCATCGGGTTCTTGGTCACCTCCCTGACAAAGGCCCTTCTCCCCCGATTGCTCAGTTTGGCCGGGCGGCACACTCTAGGAAGAGTCCTGGTGGTTCCAAACTTCTTCCATTTGCGAATGATGGCGACCACTGTACTCGTTGGGACCTTCAATGCTGCAGACATTCTTTTTTTACCCTTTCCCAGATCTGTGCCTCGATACAATCCTGTCTCGGAGGGCTACAGACAATTCCTTGCACTTCATGGCCTGGTTTGTGCTCTGACATTCACTGTCAACTGTGGGACCTTATATAAACAGGTGTGTGCCTTTCCAAATCATGTCCAATCAATTGAATTTACCGCAGGTGGACTCCAATCAAGTTGTAGAAACATCTCAAGGATGATCAGTGGAATCGGGATGCCCCTGAGCTCAATTTTTCAAGAAAAAAAAAGAAATATATCACATTTGCAAAAAATGCAGATTTTTTTTTCTCCACTTTGTCATGCAGCGGTATTGTGTGTAGAATGTTGCGATTTTTTTTTTATTTAATCCATTTTGGAATTAGGCTGTGACATAATAAAATGTGGAAAAAGTGAAGAGGTATGAATACTTTCCGGATGCACTGTATATATATAGAGAGAGATAGTTATAGATATGAGTCGTGAACACGTCTTTTATTCTGCATATTGTCTTTTCAACATGAATTCGCGGACGTGCAATTTCTTGTCACACATTTTTTGTAATCTGCTAGATCACACTTAACAATGGATGATATTCTCAATTGTTTTTCACCTTTATCTTATAATCAATGAAGTAACTGTACTAGCCCTGCAGGCGATGAACTATAATAGAAACATGGGAAACCAAACTTAACTTAAATTTAGTCACTGGCTATGAAATACATCTCTTAAAATGCAGATTATTTACAACAAATAGAAACTGAAAACATGAGCAATATGTGCTCCAGGGTCCGTGATGCTGGGCCTCTGCCCATTGCACTGCACCATCAGAACATCAATGTACTATCTCATACCAGCAGGCTCAGGCAAGGCTGAGTGTGTGAGTGTGTTTGTGTGTGTGTGTGTGTTTGTGTGTGTGTATGTGTGTGTGTGTGAGTGTGTTCATATTTCTGGATATGAAACGGTCCGGTGTCTAGTGCCAGTGCTAGTCCAGTGGATTCTCATATGCCACAGCAATACACAAAGCTGATGCCCTGCTTAGGTTATTACACCAGCTGCTAGCTTGGATCAGATTAGCCTGAATGGCTATGAACTTCCCTTGTGTTAGCGTTAGCCATGCTAGCTAGCTAGAGAGAGAGGAGGGGGGGGGGGGGGAGACTAGATCTAGGTCACAGAGGATAGCCTACCAGTTTAGCTCAGCAGAGGAATGGATGAACACACTGATGAAGCTTCTCGCTCTGAATGACACAGATTAGATGGCGGATGGGCTCTCTGTGTGTGTGTGCATATATATAAAGGCTGGCCTTTCTTCCCTTTTTCCAATTTGTCACTGAAGAAAGACAGATCATGTGACCTCTGATGTGTGAGAGAGAGAGAGAGAGAGAGAGAGAGAGAGAGAGAGAGAGAGAGAGAGAGAGAGAGAGAGAGAGAGAGAGAGAGAGAGAGAGAGAGAGAGAGAGAGAGAGAGAGAGAGAGAGAGAGAGAGAGAGAGAGAGAGAGAGAGAGAGAGAGAGAGAGAGAGAGAGAGAGAGAGAGAGAGAGAGAGAGAGAGAGAGAGAGAGAGAGAGAGAGAGAGAGAGAGAGAGAGAGAGAGAGAGAGAGAGAGAGAAAAGTTAAAAGTCTTAGGCTGTCATAAGCCATTGAACATCAAACTTTGGTTTTGTGTGGAATACAGTGCCCCCTTTTGAACCATCTTTTAGGTGTTGCCTTTACTCACCCATGTAGTCATGCCTATCAAGTTTCGTGACTCTATCTCAAACGGCTCATGAGATACAAATAGGTGTGATTTGTAGCGGCCCTTTAGGGCTATGCGGTTATGGCTTGACAAGATGGCCCTTTGTAGTGTTATGAATTATTATATTCTTTTTAGCTTCATACAACTTTTATTAGCTTTTTAAATTGAAGACACAAAAACTTGCAATTTCATTGGTCCCTGGTGGTTTGAGGTACACACTTTCCCTTTCAAACTATAAAAGCTCTATTAACAAAGAAACTGTGTATACATTTTTGTGAGGATCGGTTAAGCGGTCTACAAGGAGATGTTGTTTGACTGTTTTTCACAAAATCCACCTATGGGTTCTAGATGCAAATTTGTTCTTCATAATGTTATGCACCTTCGTACCAAATTTCAGGTCAAAATATGTCAAAAGCTGCGGGGCATGGCCTTTTTAACCTTGGCTGCCTTGTAAAGCGCCCGCTTTGGGCCAATTGGTATGGCAGTGTGTCGCATATGTATGTGTATGCTCATGCAAAGTCAGATCTTTCTGTGACTATCCATCTCACAGGAATTTACATTTGTTGGGAAGAATAATAATAAGAATGACAGAGCGCAAATACAATAGGGTTCTATGCAGTTACACTGAGATAGAGATAGACACTGCATAGACCCCTAATTAGAAGCAAGTACAGAAGTCAATCAACAATGAATCAAGCTTGAAGTTTCATAAGGATCAATATGTGGCATTTATAGCACCCCAAAAGGCTGATTTGAAATGGCTTTTGTAATATGATCAATGATAGCTCTCGGTGCAGTGTACTGTTTCTCGAGAATTGGACTGAGTTTCAGGTAACCATTTTTGTCATAAGCCACCCCACCCCACTCATTTCTTGTTTAGCTCTGCTAAGTTCAGTTTATTGCGGACATGTGTTTTGTCCGGTAGGTCTTGCTTATACAATGTTTACATATCATGGTCCATTGATGCTACGTACTGAGTTTGGTGTAGACTGGTCAAACAGATCACAAATTCTGTAGGTTTAAGTGTTTTTCCAAAAACTTTAAATGGCAGAAAATCCATCTTGGCAAACCTTAGTGGTCCAGAGGCTTTTTGTTCATCATGGGTTGATGGACCTAGGAACTGAGTTTTGTGACTAAATCACATGGTGTAGAACAGGGGCCCCAACCTTTTTTACACTGCAGCCTGGTTTCATTATTAATTTTTTTGCGTGGCCCGGTCGTGGGGTGGTTACGGGAGCAAGCATCGTTAGCTAGTAAAATACGCACAGCCTACATAACATTTGTTCCGGAGTGCACACGTCTTAGGGGAGGAGCATGCAGTCTGATAAATATTAGTGAAGATACATGATGCAGTGGTGACCGATTAGTATTCGGCATTGCAAGGACGTAACAATGAGATTCATGTTGCTGAAGATACTGTAGATCACTGGCGTAGGCGGTGTGTGAGGCTGAGGATTGGGAAGGCTAATGTTTGACCAACTATAGCCTACTTTTTAACAACTATGGAGGACAATGTTGTTATGTTCATAACAGCAAATATTTGCAACGACTGCAAACAATAGGCTAACGCACAGCTAATAATGCAACACTATATATAAGTATTTGTACGACTACTGATTAATATTTGACCAAGCTATCATACTTGTTTTAATGATTATGGAGCAGGGATGTTCTGGGGCTGAAATTAAGTGGAGGAAATTGAGACAGAGAGGCAGTTAATGTGAGAGCCTGTAGAGCGCGAGCAGGAACATTTTGGGAGTCGTTTTAACACTAATGCAGCTGTAGGCGTCCGGTAGTCTTCCCAAACTTCCTGATGGACAATATGCCCCACCACAGAGGACAACGTGTTCATAACAACAATCACAAATAGTAACACACAACTATGGCCACACATTTAAGCGCAAGCCATGTTAGCCAATGCCAATTAAATTATCAGTTACAAAATGTAATTTATATCAGCAATATTTTTAAATATTGAAAAGAGAATATTATATAACTATTAGTATTTTTTGATTGTGTTCTTTTGTGTTGTCGTTATGCCTGTGTATTCAATAGGATTCTGATAATTATATTGATATTTAATTCTGGTAATAAAGTAAGCTCTGCCCAAACTAGAGAAAGTGTTACGCTATTCAGCCACTCCTCAATCCACTTTGTTAAAGCGCTGTCATTGTGAATAATCAGAGATTTTAATGGTTATAATTAACTTATGAAATGTGCAAAAATCTACCAAATACAGGACAAAAATCTGACTAAGAACTAAGACAAAATAATAGCTCAAACAACGGGTCAAGAAAGCCTAACATAGTTCAGGCCGGCGATGTGCTCACTCCATGTCTTGTCACATTTCTTCCTTGGCAAGTTATGCAATGTTGCCTGCCAGTGCTGCCGCCAGCACCGGTGTGAGTTGTTAGTTTGTTTGGGTGCTTCCACCTGATGGTTGAGCATGGAACCTGTACATTTAGTAGGCCTACTATATCATAATTCAATGTTACAAACATTTACGTTTGACCATCAAATGCGCTTTTCATTATCTTTTTGTAAATTTGGCATTCCCGCCATGTTTCATCCACTACTGTGATGAAATGTAAACAATTCGGTAATTCATGTTTTGTTTTTTTATTGAAAGTCACTTGCGCTATGTAGCCCTAGTCGTTATACCTGTGCTTGAATAGCCTAGGCCTATTAGAACATCCTCACGTGAACGTTTAACCACTATGGGGGACTGTGATGGTCCAAGAGGCTTTTTTGGTCATTGTGATGGGCCGCTGTTTGCAAAATGGTGATTATAGATGATATGCTGTTAAAGATATGGCCTTTCAAAACTTTTAAATTGTTCCATTTGTTACAGCTCCCCTAGACCCAGTGTACAAAGGTTCAGGAGGATTGGACTAGACTTGACTGAGTATTTATGCAATGTGCCACACCCTCCGCTATTTTCATTGGCTTGTATAGCGGTCACGTGATTAGGTCTGGATTTTACATTGTTTGCATGTCATGGTCTATAGATGCTACTTGCTAAAGTTGGTGCAGATTTGTCAGAAAAATGTAAGTTCCATTCAATAGGCTTTTTTTTTTCCTCTCAAAATCCAAAATGGTGGAAAATCCATCCGTTAAGGGCTAGGACCGTTAATAATAATGATTGGAAAGATTAAAGTACAATAACTATAAGAGTCTAGGACCCTTAATAAAGTATTACAATAACTATAAGGGTCTAGGATCCTTCGAGCTAGGACCCTTAATAAAGTATTACAATAACTATAAGGGTCTAGGATCCTTCGGGCTTGGACCCTTAATAAAGTGGTACAATAACTATAAGGGTCTATGCCCTTTGGGCTAGGCATTCCTAATAACAATACCAAGCCGAACGTTTCCATATAGTATGTCTCACTTGAAAATCACTGTATTCCTGAATAATGGCTAGGTGTTTACATTATTTTTTATCACCATCAATGCCTTCACTATGTGTTCTATGTGTGTTGGTCTTTCCAGACACGCTCCTCCAACAAATATTTGCTGTAAGTTTCCTGGGCTCCATGGCGGTGTGTTCAGGTAGCAACCCAGAAGTGATCTACGAGGCTATGCGGCAGGTGCTGGCTGCCCGCGCCATCCACAACATCTTCAGGACCTCCGAGTCCCATCTTATGGTCACCAGCAGCTGCCTTCGGCAAGAACACCTGCGCTTAAATCTTTGCTGATAGTGTTTTTAACAGTCCTTAGTGTGTAATAAAAGTATCGATGTTCTGTCAAAGTACTTTACTTTTGACAAAGGTTTTTTTGAAAAATTTTCATTCTGATCTGTTAATTGCTTTTGCACTGCACAAAAACTCTACACTGCAAAAGAATAGATGAGCAGTTTGTCAGCAATGTTTTTCTGCAGTTTTGAATAGTTGATGGGTCATGGGAGCTCTCAAAGATGACCGTTTTTCTCAATCGCTTTGAAACAGTCTTATCATCATCTAAACTATATGTGCAATTGTTTAATGGATGTCTACAAAAGGTAGTTACTTACCCAAAACATTTTATTCATGCTTCCAAACCTAGTTAATGTGTCAATAAGTTTGCCAACTAAAGGGTATTTTGTCATTGTGTGAGCCGTACTGGTCAAAATATCAACCCAGGAAATGTTTCTTATACAAATTACAGTTTTGTTCTTCTTTATTGACACTGACTGCTTACTGTACTATACAAGAATGTCACTTGTGTCTAGCTAAATGTTATTGTGTATCACACTGAGCTTTTTTGATTCCAATTTTCAACCGTAGTTTAAAGTTTACTGTACAAAACTGTAGTACACAGAAAGGATATGCACATTTGTATGGGTACATTTACGTAATTTATTTGTGTAGCATTCTGTTACATGTAAACAGAAAATGCACATTCGCATATCCATTTTTATATATTTTTTACATGTAAAGTCATACATAGTAAACAGAAGATCTGCCTTAAAATGACATCCATGCCCAAAACCAATTGTGCAACAATTGTCAAATTTTGCAATTTGCTTAAATGAATAAGAAATTCAAATCTGGTTTGCACAGGAAACTAATGTTTCAGAGCTTTGAACTTTTTGTTTGAAAAGAAAAGAGAAAATTATCATTCTAGAATTGATCTATATGAAAGCAGGTCAGATATTTTAGTGCACAAATGTATTGTAGAAATGATCATAAACAAAATGGAAAGAATTGACGCCAGTGAGAATATAAAAATGTATCGACTGCATTTTTTTTTTTTTATAATGGAAAGCATAATGTCAGTTGCATCTACATTTAAGTCAAACACCAAACACATCTCTGGTGCTTTCACATTTGGTTACATTGGGCTTAAGCAGCCAACTATGGACTTTCAGACCTGAAGTTTCCATTTTGCAACAAAGGGGACAAAATGTCATTAGAGCTATAAAAGCTTAGCAATTGTTGGATCTAGCAGTTGATAATTAGCAATGAATACACATTGTTTTTAATATATTGTTTTGTCTTCCAAGCAGCAACTATAACTATTTGGGGTTATAAACATGTTTAAACTGAGTCTGAGTGCATGGTTGAATCGTAGGCAAAAAAATAAATAAATAACCAATATTCATGTCCTATGGCAGGTTGATTGACCCACAGACACAAGTCACACGAATAAGTGTAAGTCCTCTCCTACAAACTCTGTGCTTAATCTTGCTACTTTGGGACTGTGTTTAGCGGTGAAAGCCGCCTCATTTTTCTTTGTCTGACTATCTCTTCAATTATCCCTTTCTTGCTGTTCCCAGTTCAAGTTGCAGAGGGTGACTCAGTTTGCGGCACACCAGGAGAATGGCAGGCTAATGGGTTTTGTGGTGGAGGGCTGTAACCGGAGCCAGGAGGACCAGGAAGGAGAGCCAAACTTTAGCGCCTTTATCTTTGAGAGTAACACTGAGGGTCAGAAGGTAAACTAATTGAGGGGGAGAAACATAATTACATTCAGTAATACATCAGTGTCATACTTGTACAGTATTTTTCTACGGTATTTAGTATTTACTACATACTCATTATTGACTATCTAATAACAGTGTATTTGAATGTATTTATTTATAGATATGTTACACAATAAGCTTGGGGAAGGATATCCTTGAAGCAAGAAAGGTAATCCTATTATTTTCTGTTACCAAATTAAGAATATAATTTATATAATTTCAGAAAAATATCTAATGTGTATAATAGGATCCAGAGGCTCTAGCCCAGCTGATTAAGTCTATGCCTCTGACAAACGACGGCAAGTTCATTCTGCTCAAGACAGAGACTGGGGAATCTGACAGTGGTGCAGGGCAGGAGGAGCTGGAGTCGGAGGCCTAGTCTTACCTGAATAAAGCACCACTTGGGCCAGAGGCTTATCAGATGAAAGCCCCATTGTATCCAGTCCAGAGTCCCTTAATACTTCCTTATTCCAAATTGTTCCATCTGTTGTTGTAGACATGGTTTGGTTTGGTTTGGTTCCATTGGCCGTACCAACTGGGTAAAAAGAATCTCAAATAAAATCTCTTTTGTAGAAGTATTAAAGCTCTAGAATTGTTACATAGTTCAATCTTTATTTGCCGCTGGTGTAAAATGCTTTAAATGACGGCGCTATAGTTCTTAATTTGTAAGAAACCAAAATGGAATCCTGGTATAGCTATTTGCTGTCATAAATATATTTGAGTTTAAATTTAAATGTGCTTGAAAGTCTCTTTTTTAGGTTTACATTCCCAGTGAGTATAGCGTTACTATTTGTCGGCTGCAGTAAAGTGGATAGAATGTTATTATTGCAAGTTTTCCATAGCCAGAACAATTGTCCTATTTAGTCCAATTAAATTAGAATAGCAATTAATTATTAATGAAAGTTGGATCCTTGCTGTCGACTGTACATAGCAACTAATGTCACCACGAATGTTTTCATGTTTTGCTATGTTTGTGTTGGCATCAAGACTATTTGATTAGGTACCTTATTATGAGAAAAACAATACTTAAAAATAAGTAGATGTAGTAGGCAGTAGCGGCTCCTGAGTCGGTGCATAGGGGAGGCAAATCAGGCGGCTCATTTTCAAAGCTAAAAGCATGAAATAGTTCATACTGGGGATTTCTACTAATAGGTTGTTCTTGTTAGAACTTATACTATTACGGTGTCAGGAGCGCATGCCAAACAACGGCTGAGTTCACATCTATTGTGCATCAATCCGAAATACAATTAAACATACAAATACAAAATACGGGCTGCTTGCTAACTAACGGCTCAGTTGTTGCACAGTAGTGATGTGCATAAATGAACGAAGTCATCTTTTTGAACGAATGTTTTTAGTGATCGAATCGAACTATTATGTCAAATGAATCGAACTTTTACTGACTCACTGAATATTGTGCTAAACAAAACCCGCTAGTCAATGCTGTTGCATACACTTTCAATGTATAGCCTATTTTAACTCACTACCGCTTCATTATATCCAAGTGTGCAAACAAACTAAGACAACATTTCAAATCGACAAGAGAGGCACTTTGTGACGTTTCTGCCCGAAGACTCAACTCAGCGATGGTTCGGCTCCTCATACGCCAACTCTCGTTCAGTCCGACTCATTCATAGTTCGATTCAGACACGAAGTCACGTTCAGTCCGACTCATTTATAGTTCGATTCAGACACAAAGTCACGTTTAGCCAGACTCATTGATAGTTAAGCTCATGCCCGGCCTTTCTCGTGACTGCAGTGCCCGAGATAGTGAGGCTTTACGGACTTTAACGACTCAAGATTGGCCACTGAGGAAAGCCTTCGAGAGGAAACGGGAAGTGTTGGGTCAATCTTCGAATGAAAGGCTACGTACTTTATGACGAATTAAATTAAATGTAGCCTTTTTCTGCCACTCATTGCTCAACCACATTTTTACTTCAATAAAGATCTGACTGATAGGCTAAATTGAAAATTCAAGTTATATCTTTATTGCACATTAAACATTAAATAAAACAAAAACCACAAGTAGGCTAGCATGCATTTGCTTGAAATATTTAACTATTATTTAAAATTGAAAATGAAAAATAACTATTCAATAACTTGACAATTACCTTTTTTTTCAATATGAAAAGATAGTAGAAAATACCAATATACAAAGCTTACAGTTAAATAAAAACTAAAAGAATAAACCCCTTTCTGGGTATTGAGTTGGAAATCTACTCTATAGGCCTAGGTTAAGTGTCCATGGCATGAGACAGTGTTTTATTATACAAGTGTTATAATTTTACCTATTTTGACTATAAGAAATGTGTAGGCCCATCTATATTGACTCATATACACATGTTCTAAACATATACAGGCTTATTTGACAAATGTATTCAATTTGTTAATTCTTAATCACATTGATACATTTAATTTGCTATTTTATTGCCATGATGACGATGTCATTTTGACATATTAAGCTGAATAATTTTTACTTCTGTTTTCTCTAATATTCACTGGACTGGTAAACTTGTTTTGTGTGATGTCATGATAGAGAGCTTTTTTTGGTGCACATATTCATGTGCAGAAATAAAAGGGAACCTGACAAAAGCTGCCGTAGGCCCACATGGAAACCACAAAGGCTACCTAGATATTTTAATTATATCCCAAGACGTACTAGACCTGGTGTTTTAGTCTATAATTAAGACTAATATTTGCCCTAACAAATGGCAAATAATGACTTGCATTTGGCTAAAGTGGTAAAAAAAATGTTTTAGGAAAAGACTCAAATAGTTAAAAATAGTCAGATTAATTTATATGAACTGACTCAATTGAATCGACTCATTAAAAAGAGTCGAACTGCAAATCACTATTTCACAGTCTCTATGCGTGAAGCATGAGAGAAATGAGAAGCAAAGTTCAGGTCGATTGGGATTGGCAGAGAAACAAAGGGAGGCATGCCTCCTTTCAGCTTGTTTCCCCCTTAGCGAGAAAATAGAACTTGATTCCGGCAACTCAACGCTGATAGGATAATTTTTTTTGTTACGTTGTCAAAAAATTGCACAAGAGATGGCATCAGTAGAGAAAAATAAGACAGAATGGAGTATAAAATAATATTATAAAAAATGTTTTTTACAGCATTTGTTACTTTTTCCCCTTCAAATTCCGAGGAGGCATTGCCTCCTTTGAGGAGCCGCTACTGGTAGTAGGTTAACACTATACAGCAATAAAAGTTTATGGAATAGCTTACTGTAATGGAATGCCTTACACTCAGTGCTATAATATGAAATGTCCAGTGTGTGATTAATAGAGATAAGTTTGCTCTGATTTCCTTTGCTGTGAACTTGTAGAAATTAAAACAAGTGAACTGTGAAAATTAAGGGAACGCAAATCAAGACGGAAGTCAAAAAAGTGACTTCTTTTCAGCCAAGAAAACCTTTACCAAACCAGTTCAATGGCCATGAGTGTTTCTAATAGGTCAAAGCTACCAGCTTGACTTTGTTAGTGAACTTGTTCACATATTGTTTTCATCTGCTTGCGCTCTATGCAATTCAATGGTTGGCTATTTCTTATGGTGCTGTAACTCTATAATCTCTCTAATGCTTGGGGTAAATAGTCACAGTAAAGGAACATTTAATAGAATGTCGTTATACCTTCTAACCTCCCAAGAAAAAACATTCCTTTGCCATAGAAGTCACAAAAAAGTCCATAGGATTGTCAGATACTGTCGACACGAGTGAGAACATCACAAAGTTTGGCAGGCTTAATTTAAATAACTTTGACCTTTTTGTTAAAAAACGAATACAAGACATACAATATAAATGTATATCAATTTTCCTGCATGCAAAACCTTCTTTTGTAAAAATGGGGCCTATAATTTCTTTAATGTTGTGTCCACATTTCACTAGGCATGGGTTTGCCTATTTTTCTTACCTGTAATAAACAAAATGGGATGTTGGCAAATTGTATGTATGACTTTTTTCTTACACCTTTACATTGTAGTGTACTTACTTCAGACCTCAATAATGTATTTGAATTTAACATTTTATTTTACAATGTAAAATTAAGACACCGTTCCTTCTGCAAACTTGAGTAACAGGGTATATAAACATGTACGTGATATCACTAGATATAGTAGCATTATATTCAGGCGGTATTGCTGTGTTTGTCAGGCACACTACCTCATGTTGTGGTAACTATTAGAATGCTGTAGATCGACAAAATCAAGACAGGTAAGCCATACAACTACTTAAAGAAGTTCTCTATTTACATTGAATTTAAACTGGTTTATGTATGCATGAGCGATGTATATACGCAAACTGCAACCAAGCCTAATGGTGAACATTACATCAACTTCTATACAGAAATACAGACATAGCACATCAAAATACATGCTTGGCCCCCAGATCAGAAGTCTTCATAGTAGTTGTTGAAGTTGATCCGGAGCAGGAAGTCTTCTAAATGAGGCTGGTAACCTCGGTTCACTAACTTGGTCACCACTGACGAAAAAATGGAAATGGTCATTTTGGTAGACAAACTAAGTGTCCAAGAACATGTAAGTTTGAATAACAACATGCATAGATCTGACATGGATCTGTTGTAGTTAATTCTAATCGTTTCACCTCTTTGTTCAGGTTGAAACTGAAGAGAAGAAACGCAACAAAAACATTAGTATTGCCTCATCCTGGGTGGCATGCTTACCTTTGAAAAGGAAGTGTGAGTAGTATTTGAAAGTGTTGTAGGACTGCTGCATAGCAACGAAGCTGGGATGCACTGCCTCTCCCTGCTGGCAATCCCAGGGTTGTGCAATAAGCTGGGAGCGGAACTTGAGAATTAGGCTAAAGATGCTGTGAATGATGTTCATAACTGGCGCAGCCTTCTCTGTGAGTAAACCCCTGGGGGAAAGCAGGAGGAGATCATATTAGTTTGTATAATCTTTATTAAAGTCATTCATATATTAATTTTTTTCCAGATTTGTATGCCTACTTTGATTATTAATAAGATCAAAATATTGGCATAAATACATAAATTCCTAGTCATTAAGACACAAGCACAGCAATAACACAATTGATTTACCCTTAGACTACGTGTTTTTTAAGTGTGTGTGTGTCTTTACAGGCAACATCTTTTTAGCTGTATTTTTTGTGTAAAGATTGTAACGCGTAATATCTATCGAGTTTTCATTTGTATAGTCATTTATAAGCTCCATAGGCCAGTATTTATGTCATAAATGAAAGGCTCAAAATCTTTACAATTTGGGTTTGATAGCTTTAATGATTATACTCTCCTGCCACCTCAATCTTATGGGAAATATGCAGATAAAAAAAAAATACTTTATACAACAATAATGTCTTTCATTTAAGATAAGAAAATATATATATTTATGGCGTAAATGTTTGCCATATCTGAGTAACAAAGATGGTGAGTTTGCCCAATCTGACTATAACTTCTTAACGTAGTTCCTCGGTAAAAACTTCACTGGAATATGCAGAGGCAGAAGTATAATAATAATAAGAAGAAGAAAGATGTTATTGCTGGAACCAATTGCTAGCAGGTGTAAAACTTCTTGAACTATAGTATAAAGTGTCTCAGTATATGTACAGTGGGGCCAAAAAGTATTTAGTCAGCCACTGATTGTGCAAGTTCTCCTACTTAGAAAGATGAGAGAGGTCTGTAATTTTCATCATAGGTAGACTTCAACTATGAGAGACAAAAATGAGGAAAAAAAATCCAGGAAATCACATTGTAGGATTTTTAAAGAATTTATTTGTAAATGATGGTGGAAAATAAGTATTTTGTCAATAACAAAAGTTCAACTCAATACTTTGTAACATAACCTTTGTTGACAGTGACAGAGGTCAAACGTTTCCTGTAAGTCTTCACCAGGTTTGCACACACTGTAGCTGGTATTTTGGCCCATTCCTCCATGCAGATCTCCTCTAGAGCAGTCATGTTTTGGGGCTGTCGCTGGGCAACACGGACTTTCAACTCCCTCCACATATTTTCTATGGGGTTGAGGTCTGGAGACTGGCTAGGCCACTCCAGGACCTTGAAATGCTTTTTACGGAGCCACTCCTTCGTTGCCCGAGCGGTGTGTTTGGGATCATTGTCATGCTGGAAGACCCAGCCACATTCCATCTTCAATGCTCTCACTGATGGAAGGAGGTTTTGGCTTAAAATCCCACGATACACGGCCCCATTCATTCTTCCCTTAACACGGATCAGTCGTCCTGTCCCCTTTGCAGTAAAACAGCCCCAAAGCATGATGTTTCCACCCCCATGCTTTACAGTAGGTATGGTGTTCTTGGGATGCAACTCAGCATTCTTCTCCTTCCTCCAAACACGACGAGTTGAGTTTTTACCAAAAAGTTCTATTTTGGTTTCATCTGACCACATGATATTCTCCCAATCCTCTTCTGGATCATCCATATGCTCTCTGGCAAACTTCAGACGGGCCTGGACACATACTGGCTTAAGCAGGGGGACACGCCTGGCACTGCAGGATTTGAGTCCCTGTCGGCGTAGTGTGTTACTGATGGTAGCCTTTGTTACTTTGGTCCCAGCTCTCTGCAGGTCATTCATCAGGTCCCTCCGTGTAGTTCTGGGATTTTTGCTCACCGTTCTCATGATCATTTTGACCCCACGGGATGAGATCTTGCGTGGGGCCCCAGATCGAGGGAGATTATCAATGGTCTTGTATGTCTTCCATTTTCTTACAATTGCTCCCACAGTTGATCTATTCACACCAACCTGCTTGCCTATATACAGATGACGAGGTCAAACAGGTTCCATTAATGCAGGTAACGAGTGGAGGACAGAAGAGCTTCTTAAAGAAGAAGTTACAGGTCTGTGAGAGCCAGAAATCTTGCTTGTTTGTGGGTGACCAAATACTTATTTTCCACCATCATTTACAAATAAATTCTTTAAAAATCCTACAATGTGATTTCCTGGATTTTTTTTCTCATTTTTGTCTCTCATAGTTGAAGTGTACCTATGATGAAAATTACAGACCTCTCTCATCTTTCTAAGTAGGAGAACTTGCACAATCAGTGGCTGACTAAATACTTTTTGGCCCCACTGTATGTGTTTTTTAGTTGCATGTTTGCATGTACATGCTGCAGTTGCGGCTTTAAATGCTCTATCCTTACCTAAAGATGGCCCTGTTAAGGTAATCAGTGTGCATACTGTGGATGGCATCCAGGTGGCTGGCCGTAGCCAGCTTGGCAGTAAACTCACTCCAGGACACCTGAAGAATCTGGTTGGCAATGTAGCCCTGGATCACCTTGACAAAGTGCTGCATCTCGTGGCGGTAGAGCTGTAGCTGCCTAAACTGCACAGACTGTGCTGCACCCTTAACCAGGGCTGGGGAACACAGTCAAACGGTGTAGGTTAAAGGAATCAAGAACAATAGACACTCGATTAAGCTGGATAAAAACTTGGATTGCCCTAAACCTACAACCTTGACCATGACTTCCCAAGTATAATTGAAATTAAAAAGTATTTCGGTTGGCTGACTGCAGCCACAAACAACAAGGGCAGAAACACCTTTGGCGTGTCACATTAACTACAAACACATTGTGAACACCGTTTTAGAAAAATGTTGATCTCTGCTTTAGATCTGTCAACATATACTGCATTAGGCTTTTCAGTTTGCTTTCAACGTGTCAGATGTGGAAGGTCGCTGATTTAATCTTTAGAAGAGTCATTATTTCCAGGTAATGGAATTTTTTTTTCTGTGTGTGATGGCTTAACTAACCAGTCCTCTTGAGGTGAAACCAGACATCGCGTAGGCTCCACACCATGTGCTTTAGCTGCAACAGGAATGAGAACAACCGGTTGTACTTGTTCATGCAGCTGTCTGTGATGATAATGTTCAACGGCCAGTTCACCTGAGCGAG
The DNA here is from genome assembly GCA_017639675.1 of Aplochiton taeniatus. Lineage (NCBI taxonomy): Eukaryota > Metazoa > Chordata > Actinopteri > Galaxiiformes > Galaxiidae > Aplochiton > Aplochiton taeniatus. Next base: position 12,343,436 of record CM030181.1, on the reverse strand, counting down.
TGGATGGGGTGGAAGGGAGATATGGAAAGAAACAAGACAAAAAGGTTAATAGAAATACTTTAAAGTATTGGAGATAGATGAAAGGTTTATTGTTTGATGACGGCAGATGTTTCGAACAGAGAATAGGGTGAAAGGGTCGGAAATAGTAGGGGAATGTGGAAGGCATGTGGAGATTGAGGATTCAAATATAAGAATAAATATGCGCACAAATTTAGCACAAATTAATGATGTAACTGGTTTAAGTCTTTATAGAGCTAACCGTCCCGTGGGAAGAAGCGATAGACGAGGCTTACGAAAAAAAAAACTTGGCTATAGCAAACTAGCAGCCGAGGCACAACAGTGAGGCTGGAGAACAAAGATGTGTTCTGTGGAAGTTGGATGCCGTGGATTTGTGGCAATATCAACAACCAAACTACTTAAGGAAATCGGGATCTGCGGCAAAGAATTGCGCAAAACTATCAAAGCTGTATCGGATATGGCAGAAAGAAGTAGCCAGTGCCTGTGGCTAAAAGGAAGGATCCAATATGGGCGCAAAAGTAAAGAACGTCAATGTTTAAAAAAAAAAAAATGACCAAAACGCAATGCACATTGCACACATCCAAACAAACTATGATAATTTGATCATTACATTATGTTACATTATATTACATTTGTCCAAAAATAAACAGTTTGACGAGTTAAAATAATCTCTTCTCAATATTTAATTCCATATATTTATATATGAATTCTAATCACTGCTGAGGTTTGTTGAAGTGTCCTATGTCATGTGTAATATTACTTAATTTACGTGTTGGATGGTGCAACACCATACATTTTTCATTTGCAGAGGTAATTTGCATTAACATATGGCCCATCCCCCTCTTCTTTATTCCAGTCAGTATTGATGTAGCAAAAACAGCAAAACTCTTTACTGCTGGATTGTGCTAGTGTCCCAAAGCAAAGGAATGGAACCACAAGGTTGATTAAATCAAAGTTTTGCACACAGAATTGGTTTATTTATAAAATACTGACAAACTGTGGCTAACAATATGTCGATCAATACCATAGAACTATATGTCATGACCTATAGCACTGTCCTTTGATATCGCTGTCTCATTGCCAAACCTGTCCATCAAGACTCCAGCAGTAAGTCACAAAGTGCCATTGCATAGAACCCGGTCTTGGCTGCCATCGCAGTCATATTTAGGGGTCTATGCAGTGTAACTGCATAGAACCCTATTGTATTTGCTCTCGGTCATTATTATTCTTATTATTCCTAACAAGGGTAAATTCCCGTGACATGGATTGTCACAGAAAGATGTAACTTTGCATGAGCATTGACAGCTATATGCGACACCCTGCCATACAAGTGCCATACCAATTGGCCCAAAGGGGGTGCTATACAAGGCAACCAAAGTTAAAAGGCCACGCCCCGCAGCCCGTGTCATATTTTGACCTGAAATTTGGTACAAAGGTGCATGTCATCATGAAGAACTAATTTGCCTCTAGAACCCTTACAGTCCGCCATGATGGATTTTGGGCTATTTTGGATTTTGTGAAAAACAAACCGTTTAACCGATCCTCACAAAGATTTGTACACAGCATCTTTGTCAATAGAGCTTTCATAGTGTGAAAGGAAAAGGCTGTACCTCAAACAAGACAGCCGCCATAGACCAATACAATTGCAACTTCAAACTAAAAAGCTAATAAAACTGTAAAAGTTGCAGTTATGAAGCAAAAAATATATAAGACAATTCATAACACTACAAAAGATCAGCTAGTCAAGCCATAACCACATGGCCCTAAAGGGGCACTACAAATCACACATATCTGTATCTCATGAGCTGTTTGAGTCTTGATAGACATACATACTACATGGGTGAATAAAGGCAACATCTGGAAAATGGTTCAAAGGGGGCGCTGTATCACATGCAAACCAAACTTCAATGTTCAATGACTTCTGGCAGCCATCTTGTTTGAGATGAGACAAACTTTTCTTATATAACTTTAGAAGCTCTATATTTACATGAGATGCTGCTTACCAATTTGCATGAAGATTGGATGAACAATCTAGGACGAGATAATTTTTAAGTTTTAGTTGATACGTGATAATACCAGAAGCTGCCACGGGGGAATTTCGAAAGTTGCAGCAATATATGTGTCTTTGTTGGACCAATTAGACCAAAAAGCAATACACATTGCACACATCCAAACAAATGTACTTTTTCTTTTTCACATACACAGATATATACACATATATACACCTATACATTGTTACAATCCAAGCATGGAAAAGATGTCTGCTCCAAGTCTTGGGACTTACACACACACGTACGCACACACAGATAGAGGGCACCCTCTCTCTCTCTCTCTCTCTCTCTCTCTCTCTCTCTCTCTCTCTCTCTCTCTCTCTCTCTCTCTCTCTCTCTCTCTCTCTCTCTCTCTCTCTCTCTCTCTCTCTCTCTCTCTCTCTCTCTCTCTCTCTCTCTCTCTCTCTCTCTCACTCTCTCTCTCTCACTCTCTCTCTCACACACACAGAGATTGAAAGAACTGTAGGACCTCAAAAGAAAGCTGAAAATGGTTGGAACAACTCAAATAAATAAGACCGAGCTCCAACTTCAGTTGGTATGGAACTTCAGCGAGTCCATTCTTTCAACATTGTGATACCAACTGGTATCCTACACACCCAAAAATGGCGAAATGTGGTGCTCATGAACACACTAGTTAGGGATGGAAGGATCAGTGGCTGGGAGGACTGCAAGCCAAAAGTCATACTTGATTATAATGCCACCAAAAAAGTACATTTGTAGTGAATTCACTATCACATTCTGTGCATCATTTGAGTTGTGTAGACAGCATGCCCATGCACATATTCTGTTCATGTTTTCAGTTTCTTTTTGTTTTAAATAATTTGCATTTAAAATATTTTTTCAGACATGTAGCCAGTGACTAAAGCAAGTTACGTTTGTTTCTGTTGTAGTTCATCACCTGTGGGGCTATTTGCTTTACAGTAACTTTTTTGATTATAAGATAAAGGTGAGAATAATTGAGAATATAATTTCAGAATAATAAACATCAAAACTATTTTCGAGTGTCTATGATGAAAAAGGTAAAGGCTATTCAGAAAAAACTGAAAAAGATGTCTATTTAACCAATTTCATCATATTTTTTCAGAAAATCAAGGGCTGTGAAAAGTAGCCTAGAGGCCACTGATGAAAACAAGACTATTTTGGAGTGTCTATAATGAAAAATGTAAAATCTATTGAAAAAACTGAAGAACACAATTCCCAATGTCCCACTTCGGCACTTTTACCCCTGTCCCTAAGAATCCTATCAGCTTCCCGTTCGTAGACAGATATTCGGCACTCAAACCACAATTGTCTCGTTTCAGATTTATTTGGGGAAATAAGGACTATGAAACCACCGTCACATACCTCATTAGAACCTGTATAATTTGGTCAAATGTACGTTTTCTACAATTTTAACATCTCCACTGCCACCACTGTTTAACTTATGTCATTTGAGTGTGAAGAGTTCAAATAATCTACCTTGTGTATTTAAATAACATTCCTTTACTCTAACTGCTGTTGAAGATTCCTTTGACATGGGGTATACTATTTAGTTTATGTAATGACTGCTTCAACACTAGCAAATATTCTCATGTGCAGAGATCATTTGCAGTAATTTGCAGTAGGGTGGTTCAATATTTATGTTTTATGCTAGTGACCAGGGCACCCCCACATTTTTTTCCACTTGGTAATTGTATTACCCTGGTGCAATTTCAGCTCTCTACTCCAACTGGAAGATGGTGCTCAATGCCCCCTTCATTTTCATATATAGCTTATATGTGAAGAATATGGCACATCATGGTGCACTTTATTAAATTTAACTTATTTTCATTTACTTCTTTTAAGAAACAAAAGAGTTTATCATTGAATACTTCAAATTATTCTATGATATGTCTCATTCATTGAGAAAATGAAGCACAAGCAGTTTATTATCTGTTGGACAAGTGGAATGTGCTAGATAAAGTCGAAGCAATGAGCTTTGACACTACATCTGGTAACACCGGTCGCTTTAATGGAGCTTATGCACTTCTCAAAGCTAAGATGGGATGTGAGCTCCTGTGGTTGGCTTTTCGTCATCATGTGTTGGAATTGATTTCAGCAAAGGCATTCACTTTATGTTCATTATAGGGAAAATGCAGATCAGGGATGACTACCAAGAGCTGACTGAACTGAGAATGACTGTTATGGGCAGTCCACCTGCAAAGATCCATCACCCGGGACCAGTTCACTATGGCAAAGCTTCTTCACGCAATTAAGGTTTAACTTTTTCGCGGTCAGCGAGACGTTTTCGACCTTACAAAGAGGGCGGAAAATCAGCTTCCGCGGTTTGTTCAGTTTGGTGCTCTCCTTTATACCAAGCCTTGGACACAAGCTCCACTCGCAGCTGAAGCCCCTGGAAGAGACCTAAAACTGTGGATAGATATTGACGAGTGCCAAGCCATCGACCCTGAGATTGCAATCGCTGCAAGGATGGTTTTTGAACGCCACTTAGGGTATCAGATGAGGTTATGGGTCTTGCCCTCTTCTCTGACAAAGTTCACCAAACCAAAGGTTTCACAATCGAGCTTGGTGAAGCAAAAGTGGACCAGACCCTCCTTAAGGATGGAGTGAGCCTGGGGGATTTCGCCAACCCAATTATTTCTGGTTGAAATGCTCTGAACGGTTAAACACTAGGTTTGCGATCCGGAACAGAACCCATTCCTTGTTGGTTGAAAAGGGCTAAAAGAGAACAGCAAAACTCCTCTCACGGTCGGAAATGAAAGAATCCTTTCTGACTCTTTCACTGGAACAATGGACTATAAAAGAAGAACACATACAAGGGAGAGAGCGTTTCAAATAACTGCGGAAGAAAAATAATTTATTCAAGTTCTTAAAGCAAGCAGGAAGGTTATCCCCAATGAGGCAACAAAGAAGGCTGTTATTGACGCTATGTCGAATATGTAAAATGTCAACCTGACCGTCACTATCTGGATACATGTTTTGTGGTGAACCACATTATTTTACTGACATCTCAAACTGTTTGTTCTGGTCATGTAGAGTTGTACAGTAACAGCAAACACAAAACTTAGCATTTTATTGCTTTTATATTCTGTTCTCTGTCTTTTTCTCTGTAAACGCTATCATCACAGATACAAAGAACACACACATCAGGGTGCGTTGTATGACCAGGATTGGGGCCAACAGGTTTTTCCGGCCTGCCCGTGAAGACATCCTTTGGTACCCGTTTCAGGACATCCTGTGTACCATTGTTACATGGAAATTTACAAAGAAATCTGGGCCAAACTAGAGACTGTTTCTTAGAAAAGGCAATACAAGTTTTTGTTCATAAATTTGTTGCAATTCTATATGAAAAACTGTTATATGTTGTGTTTGCAAGTGAATGTGTGTTTTATAAGATATATTTGCCAAATATAATGATCCTGTTTTATCTTTGTTTAACTGAAGGAAGTTCTGTGACACTCCTGTAATGTTCAATGTTCATTCCTGTTATTACATTCTTTTTTTTTTTTATGACAAACCCCCAATTTTTTTTATTATGTTTGGTCATGATTTGAACAATTATTAGATAAATTACATCATAGATTTTTTGATCAAATTGAGGTTGGGGTCTCCTTTAAAAATAAGAAAATCGCTTTGTGTTTAAAAAAAAAAACACGTTTACCTGAATATGCTTTTTAGCTATAGCAAGATTTATTATTATTTTTTTTTTTACATGTAACGAATTGTTTCTTTAAAATACACAATTAATTGAGAGAAAAATAAAGAAACTAGTTGGCATGACTATTACAAATCTTTAAATATATATTAGGTGTTGATAGGACTGGACTGAGAAGAACACCTGTCCTCCATTTAAAAACCTTGTAATAAAATAAAAATCTCCTGAGATTGACCATTCCATATTTTGAGTAGTTAAACATCTGTATTATTAGATACAGTTCTGAAAAAAAAGATAAAGAATGAAGTAAAACAATACAAATAATAATACATGCAAATGGCACCGGTTCGGCAGAATGGCCCATATAGCTATCTTGGCAAACTTACGTTCTTACCCTTTCTTCTCTGAACAAAAATGCTAAAGATCACGTTGTTTTGTATCGTCTAAAACTTTCTGCGAAACATGAGTGGGCGTATCTCCAAAGTCCAGCTATCAAGTTCTTACATTTTTGGATCGCATGTCAATGAAACCTCCTTCTAGGTCCAGTTAAAAGCTCTCATGCGACGGGTGTAATTTAGGGTAGTAGAAACGCAATTGAAGTATTTAAAACACTCCATCAAGGGCATCACATGATTTGAGGGGGCGTATCTCTAGTCAAGCTATGGATTTCTTTCTTAATTTGATCACAGCTCAATGAGACCTCCTTCTAAGTCCAGATTAAAGCTTTTATGCGACAGATGTAATTTCAGGTAGTAGCAACACAATTCAAGTATTTGAAACACACCTTTAAGTTATTTATGACCGATCGGCGCAGTCGCTCAGTGTCAGTTCCCGAGAGGGGTTGTCTTCAAAACAAACCCAAGATTGATCGTTAATTAATATGGGAAGTGCTCTGCATTTTTGCTTCAACACTAGGTGCGCACCAGTTTTCAGGTCCCGTTTTGGCCAGAACAAGAGAGATTCTAACGAAGTCCACTCTGAATGAATGACTTTATTAACGGTTGACATATGGAAAGATTTAATTTCAATGGTTTAAGAATATGTGCTTAAACTAGTTCATCAATAGTTTGACATTAAATAAAACATACGCATATATTTTTAACTGCTTAAAGTTACGGCTTTTTTCAAGTAAGATCAAAGCCTACGCTTTTTGGAAGCTAACTATGAATTAGCAAGGGCTGTATGCAAATCAACACTAATATATGGTGAAAGTAGGTATTACTTTTGAATCACAAGTGATTCAGACCAAAAAAAACGTTACATTTGTGTCGAATTAAACCGTTTTAAAACGCTACGCAGTCCAATTTTCGTCAGCGCTGAGCGTAGAAGCTCTCGTGTTGATTACGTCATTGGACAAATTGGATGCTCCAAGCATAAAGGGCATCACCAGATTTGAGGGGGAATATCTCTAAAGTCCAGCTATGGATTTTTTGAATTTTGGAGCTCAATGAGACATGTTAAAAGCTCTTATGCTTATGAAGTATTTAAAACACATGTTAACCAAGTTATTTATTTATGCAAAATGAACCCAAGTTTGATTGTTAAATGTTATGGGAAGTGCCCTGCACTTTTGCTTAAACACTAGGTGCGCACCCTTTTTCAGATCCCGTTTTGGCCAGAATAAGAGAGATTCTAACTAAGTCCGTTCTCGACCTCCAAATGACTTTATTAACGGTAGACATATGGAAATATTTAATTGTCAGTGGTTTAAGAATATATGTTTAAACCAGATCATCAATCGTTTGATATTAAATGAAACGTATATATTGAAAATAAACTGCTTAAAGTTTGGCTTTACAGACCAACAAAAACGTTATATTTTTGTTCATTTAAACAGTTTTAAAACGCTACGCAGGGCAATTTTCTTCAGCGCTGAGCGTGGTAGCTCTCGTATTGACTACACTGGCGTTAAAATGTCAACCTGCCTAGTTATAACGCAACGCCGAAACCATGGAAACAAAGCTAAAAAAATAAAATACATCGCCCGTTGAGAGCATTTTGAGCCGTATCCCAATCATATTCGCCGTCATTCTGTGTGCTCATTCACTGCTTGTATTCATTCATTAATAGACCGTAAATATTTACATTTTATCCAATGAAATCATTGTTAGTAGGTAAATAAATACTGAACGAATGTCCAAACGTGATATGAAGGTCCTTTATAAATATTCAAATTTCAGGGTAACAAACCAATACAAGATTATAGATAAAGCTAGCAAGCAAGCTAGCTATTTCGTTCGTTGTAAGAGATTGACGATTGGCCAGTTTGATGAGATTGTTGTATTAGTAGGCAGGTCAAACCCGTTTTCCCGTTTTTTTAGATCAAGTGATTAAACAATTAAATGTTCCAATTTTATGTTACATAGTAAACGTTTATCAATAAAAACAAATATATAAATTGCCCGTTTTTCTAAAAGTCACAGTTTTAGTGTCGAAAAAAGGTTTTTAAATTTGCCGAGTTGTTACTTCCGTGTCGCCAACTGAAGTCGCCAGAAAGCCTAAACAATATACGGCCGACTTTGACGTTACTGTACTTTTTTACCGTGAGCGAAGTAATGGATATTTTGAGATAGATACAGTGGGGCCAAAAAGTATTTAGTCAGCCACTGATTGTGCAAATTCTCCTACTTAGAAAGATGAGAGAGGTCTGTAATTTTCATCATAGGAACACTTCAACTATGAGAGACAAAAATGAGGAAAAAAAATCCAGGAAATCACATTGTAGGATTTTTAAAGAATTTATTTGTAAATGATGGTGGAAAATAAGTATTTTGTCAATAACAAAAGTTCAACTCAATACTTTGTAACATAACCTTTGTTGGCAATGACAGAGGTCAAACGTTTCCTGTAAGTCTTCACCAGGTTTGCACACACTGTAGCTGGTATTTTGGCCCATTCCTCCATGCAGATCTCCTCTAGAGCAGTCATGTTTTGGGGCTGTCGCTGGGCAACACGGACTTTCAACTCCCTCCACATATTTTCTATGGAGTTGAGGTCTGGAGACTGGCTAGGCCACTCCAGGACCTTGAAATGCTTTTTACGGAGCCACTCCTTCGTTGCCTGAGCGGTGTGTTTGGGATCATTGTCATGCTGGAAGACCCAGCCACATTCCATCTTCAATGCTCTCACTGATAGAAGGAGGTTTTGGCTTAAAATCTCACGATACATGGCCCCGTTCATTCTTCCCTTAACACGGATCAGTCGTCCTGTCCCCTTTGCAGTAAAACAGCCCCAAAGCATGATGTTTCCACCCCCATGCTTCACAGTAGGTATGGTGTTCTTGGGATGCAACTCAGCATTCTTCTTCCTCCAAACACGACGAGTTGAGTTTTTACCAAAAAGTTCTATTTTGGTTTCATCTGACCACATGATATTCTCCCAATCCTCTTCTGGATCACCCATATGCTCTCTGGAAAACTTCAGACGGGCCTGGACACATACTGGCTTAAGCAGGGGGACACGCCTGGCACTGCAGGATTTGAGTCCCTGTCGGCGTAGTGTGTTACTGATGGTAGCCTTTGTTACTTTGGTCCCAGCTCTCTGCAGGTCATTCATCAGGTCCCTCCGTGTAGTTCTGGGATTTTTGCTCACCGTTCTCATGATCATTTTGACCCCACGGGATGAGATCTTGCGTGGGGCCCCAGATCGAGGGAGATTATCAATGGTCTTGTATGTCTTCCATTTTCTTACAGTTGCTCCCACAGTTGATCTATTCACACCAACCTGCTTGCCTATTGCAGATTCACTCTTCCCAGCCTGGTGCAGGTCTACAATTTTCTTCCTGGTGTCCTTCGACAGCTCTTTGGTCTTGGCCATGGTTGAGTTAGGAGTCTGACTGTTTGAGGCTGTGGACAGATGTCTTTTATACAGATGACAAGGTCAAACAGGTTCCATTAATACAGGTAACGAGTGGAGGACAGAAGAGCTTCTTAAAGAAGAAGTTACAGGTTTGTGAGAGCCAGAAATCTTGCTTGTTTGTGGGTGACCAAATACTTATTTCCCACCATAATTTACAAATAAATTCTTAAAAAATCCTACAATGTGATTTCCTGGATTTTTTTTCTCATTTTTGTCTCTCATAGTTGAAGTGTACCTATGATGAAAATTACAGACCTCTCTCATCTTTCTAAGTAGGAGAACTTGCACAATCAGTGGCTGACTAAATACTTTTTGGCCCCACTGTATATGGGAAAACACATTGGCTTTACACTGTATATAATCGTTTGCCTAAATAAAGGGTTCAATATTGAAAACATGTACTCTGAAAATGGCAATAGCGTCAAAGGACTTAGTGTTTTTCGGACGCGGTCACAAGGCTCCGAAATTCTATAACTGTTAAACTGCATAAAGCCGCTTGTCGAGGGGGGCAGGCCACACTTGACCTCAAATAAAAAATTGGAAATCTGTTTTTTGGAGGACGTCGTTGAGCACCTCGACAAAGCATAGCACCAAACTCAGGCCTGTGTTTTTTTATTTCAGGGCAGTAGCCGTAGCCAATAAGGGCATTCAACGATTTATGGGTAATTTAATCTCAACCAATCGAAAAAAACACATAGCACACGCAAAGCACGCGGGTCTAAGGATTAAAACAAACCAATGGGATAATCGGTAACTTTAAAATTCACCGAGGCATTTTCATTTGAATATGGCCAGTGCGAAATAAATCGCGGCCGTTTGGCATCGAAAACACAGCTCGGAGCTCTAAGTCAGAAAGATGACCGGCGCCATAGCGCTGCTTTTCATGTATTAAAACAACTAATAACTTAATCGTAAATGTTATTAATTTTTACATTGATCTGATCATAACCTTGATGGGAACCAATAAAATTTAATTTTACAACCATATTTGAAACTATATTTATTTACGAAGCCTCTGAAATATGGATAAAGTATAAACAATCGTCGCTACAAGCATTTTAAGAGACTAACCGTAAGTAGGCTAGTACGAGATAGATACAATTACAGCTGGTTAATGACAGTTAGTGCTACTATGAAACGATTTATAATGTGTATATACTTATTTATGTCCACTTTAATAGATATTATAGTGTGTAAAAGTCAACGCAGGTCCTTTTTTTCTGCTAACTGCGTTTAGAATTCCCCATTGAGCTACATTACAGTCAGAATGTTTGACCTGCCTAGTATTAGCGATGTAAAAGTGAAGACAATACCAAGGGATTATGGTTAGCGTTTTTAATATGAATGCAAGTTGATTTCCGTGTTTACTTCGTAGCTTGGTGATTAATTGGTTATGATGTTGTTGTCGTCAAGTTTCAGCGACAATCTCACCTTTATTATTCAAGTTACGCATTACTTAGGGTTGACTAGCTAAGACATTACTTACGTATTGGTGGTGCAACTGAATTTAGTAAAACGATAGTTTGAAACTAACTAGTAGTTACTAAGGTCTTAGTAACGACTTTACGCACAAACTTAATCACGAATTTACGCATAACTGCTGCAACCCAGTCCTGAAAGCAGGTTGTTGGGCTAGTGAAGTAAGAAGGCCCTGCCCGTCAACCACCGTTATTGAAAAACGTTCTCCAACTAGTATAGTCAAATAAAGACATTAACAATATTAAGCTGGTTGATATCTTAATTATGAAGCCAAAAATTATCTTTCAAACTATGCACAACATCTACAGATTACTGATGGTGGTGAAGGGTTGTTTGGTGTAAAACATCCTCCATTTGCTGATATTACTATGACTATAGTATACTATTTAATCCCACCCTGATGTTTCTCTTCTCTTTTTATGGTCTTCCTATTTTTATTCTTCCTTTTATTGACTTCATTTTCATGTTTTCAGTAATGTTGCCGGCCAGCCAATCACTGCTCGCAGTTATATTTTTCTTGTTTTCCTGTTTGACAGATTTGACAGGTTTTCACTCCTAAGTCAAACTGTGGAAGCCTCTTCTCATGTCAACATATCCAAAGCTATAAGCCAGCATTTGCCTCAGTTGTCATAAATATTTACAGACTACTTCCCAGAAGACCTACGACAAGGAAACCTTTGTATTTTGGACCCTTTCTCTGTGGATTCTGCTTTAAAAGACATGGCTCTGTCCACTGTGATGGGAAATGAAATAATGGAACTATCAAATCCAGTAATCATCGGAAACGTTCACAGGACTTGATCACCCTTAAAAGCTTCAAAGTGAAGTCAGAAGTTTGACATTTTCCTTTCAGTTATTTTGCCTTAGATAAATGGAACAAGGTTTAACAGGTTTTGAAAATAAAGTAGTTTGTTTTCAAATTCAAAATGTTATTGGAGGATATGGGAGTTGAAGAGTGTACTTGTTTTGGATGAAACTTTGTATATATTAATATTTCTGCCGAAAATGTTGTACTGTATTGTAAATATTGAACGGTTCATTATCTGCTTTAAAAAATATATATTTGTATCTATTTTATGATTGTTTAGTTGTTTGTTTTATTTATTCTGCCTTTAACAGGGTACTGGAAAAGAGACCTAGTCTCAGTCAGTCAGCCTGTATAAATAAATGAATAATAATATAAATAAATAAATTATAGTATCAGCAAGTAACGATATAATATAATGCCAGTTAACCTGGCTTCCTTCTGGATACTGGAAGTCAGTGAATATCCCTCTCTATCAAAACAGGCAATCAAATTTCTGTTGCCTTGAACCGCCACCTATTTCTGTGAGTCAGCGTTTTCCATTGTGACTGTCACAAAAGCAAAGGAAAGGAACACACTGAAAGCAACTTTGAATGCTACTCTGTATGTCAGCCTCTCACCCATCCCAACATGACTTGATCTCATCATTTCCAAGAAGCAAATCCAAGTGCCTCACTTGCGGGTAAGCTGAATATTTATTTTGGTAATAAAAGCGGACAGTGGCATAACACATATCTACAGCCCAGTAAATGTTGTCCTCTAAAATTGGGGAAGTATCCCTTTAATTCACATTAAGTGGGCTACGCAGTGTACTTACAATGAAGTAGCGCTAGTTTGCATTGCAGCGTCCATGCAGCTTTGGTTTAATGTTTTCTCTATGTGAAATCCTACAATAAAATCAACCACTTTCCATGGTAACCCCACAGTAAGCTATATACCCAGTAAGCTCAATATCAGCCAGGCTCGTCATGTTGACATTGTTATTGATAAGGCCTGTTGGCATTTAAAAGACCAACCATTGGAAAAACTAAGTCTATCGAACAGCGTAGATTAGTTATATTTTCAAACAAAAATAACGAACGCAAATTGATTAGGCTAAATCGCTCAAATGCAAACGTGCATCAGTAGCCAACAAATCACAAAAGAACACACAAATTAAGTAAAAAAAAAAAACGATGCAAAACGAAAGCAATATAAAAGGCACTGGATATGGTACGAACTATTCCTTTTATTAACAAAGTATCAAGTCTACATATTTAGGTTATCATGTCCTTGTTGCGCGCTAGGAAAACCAGCATGTTTACCTGTGGCTTCAGGGAGGAATGGAGAGGGGTAACAGTGTTCCCGGCAGCATTAAAATCTCTTTCTGATGGTGTAGCATACTCGTTGCACAAATGCACATACTTGCAGGAGACTTTTGAGAGCAGAGGAAATCTACCGTGGTTGTCGTGCCACCTGTAGGTAACGTGAAAGTTCCATATCTGCACGCACTCTCTTCGGTACTCTCTTACCTCTGGTTTTCATTATGAATGTATTTAGCATTCAATAAACATGCATGTAAGTGTAAAACAAAAATTGTCTAACCTCATGAAAAACGAGAAAATGTAAACATTGCGGTTGAAGCGGTTGCTCCACATCACATGCGGTTGGCTTGCCACCTACTGCGATATCGCAATGTTGCGGTTATCGCGACAGCCCTACATCACAATATTTTGTCCATGCAATAACCTAAGGTGGATCCTTTCATATGGGCCAATCAGTTGTAGATGTTGACATGACAAGCCTTTGTTTACTGTGCAATACAAATTTGGAGCTTGCTCATGCTGGTAATCTAAAGTGTCATATCTCCACAATCCATGCTAATTTCAATGATACATTTCCACTTGGGCCTGCCGAAAGGGCTGTAACTCAACGCTGACCAAAAGCATATGCTACATACAGGCACACCCAGTGTGCAAATGTGAATGGTCACAGATGCCAATTAACGTACACTTTGTAGCTGGGCAAGCCCTAGTAATCAACAACTCGTTCGTTCGGTGGTCAAAGTTTTTCCTACAAATAGCAAAAGAGCAGAAAAGGTGAATAAGATAAAGGCGAGAGTTGTATGTCACTTAGGATATCATTGCTGAGCTCGTTGGACAGGGTGTTGTTAAATCTTGGTAGCCGGACGTGAAAACTTGATTATAATACATTGGTGGCGGAGACAGTGGAGATCCACGAAAGTCGATCACAGTGCTTATGGTGTTGGCCACCACTGCTCTAGAGGCAATGCACATAGTTGCATCAGGTTTGAAGTGAGTTATAATGAGTTTTGTGATAAGCCACACCCTCTGCTAATTCCATTGGTTCATAACGGTCACATGATTGCCGGAAGGTCTGGACTAAACAATGTTTAAATATGTCATGGTCCAATGATACTACATACAACGTTTGGTAAAGATTGGTCAAACAGATCAAATGGTTTGTAGGTTTAAGTGTTTTTCACAAAATAAAAATGGCCAAAAAATACATCCTGGCGAGCTCCGAGGTCCACAGGCTTTCTTGTTCATTATGGAGAGATGGGCGTAGGGACAGAATTTCTTGACTAGGTCATATGGTGTATGAGATATGGCCTTTCAAAGTTGCAAATTGAATGATTTAGTATAACGCCACCATGTGGGGCAATGTGGTTCATCTTTGGTTTGGGAGTAGCGTGTATGAGTGTCTACCAGTATGCAAAGTTTCAAGTCTATGCCAACTGCTGACTATTTGGAATTTTCCCATAAACACATATTAATATGTGGCAGTTATAGCACCCACTAAAGGCAGATGTGAAAATGACTGCTGATAGTGCAGTCCATCGAATGTTTAATAATTAAAACACCTACCAAAAGGAGCACATGGATGTGGTTAGTTTCTCTGCATGTTAAAAGTAAAATAAGTAGCATATCTGGATGTGATTTACAGCAGATATATCTGTCAACACAGATTATACACGTATGATGTATAATCTTGTAATATAATTCTTGCCTGCAATGGCAAAAATATTTTCTAATGTTGCTCTTGATGATAAAGAATTGCCCAGGCCTGACTTATACACAAAAGTTCACAAACGTAACCCTCGAGACACATAAGTTCCCAAACATAACCCTCAAAATACACGCATATTTGTCAAAACGAGATCATATGGACAGCTAAATATCCCCCTGCTGTAGGCTTGGGGTGCTACCTACCGTGAACTCTAATCAGAAACGGAAGAATTATACAATCACAGCCTTGGTGAACAAACGAAAAAGAACAAAACTAACAAAAAGTTTGCTTTCGCTTGAAGCCTTTACAAACCTTGTAGCGTAGCTCTAGGCAGTTGAGTGAATCTGGCGCATGGGGGTGAAAGGTCTCGGGGAAGAAGCGAAGGGCAAAGGTGAAGTTCGCTGCCAGGGCACTGTCACCATGGAGACTGTACTGGAGAGCCTTGCTCAAGATGGAGTTCAGCACCAAAGGGGTCAACAGCTCCCCTGGGGTCTGACCACTGCCCAGCTGAACATAGGAACACACACGTTAAAAAGGCAAAGCGCAAATGTACCGAAGAAGGCGTCCATCACCAACACTTG
Source organism: Aplochiton taeniatus (assembly GCA_017639675.1). Lineage (NCBI taxonomy): Eukaryota > Metazoa > Chordata > Actinopteri > Galaxiiformes > Galaxiidae > Aplochiton > Aplochiton taeniatus. Next base: position 12,328,001 of record CM030181.1, on the reverse strand, counting down.
TGCATGTACTACAAAACTAAAACATAAGCATTTTGGCCAAAATAATATAGACTGTCACTCTGCTGCCATTCATTTATTAAGCAAAGTATGCTCACACATACGAGATGCTTGCCCAGTGTGTCCCTTACCTTCTCAAAGAGTAAGTCACTCAGAGATTGAGCAAACTCTCCGTCCTCCATTAAAAGGAAGTGACGCAAGGCCTCAAAGTGTCTATCAACCCCCAGCTCCACAAAGATGTAATCCACCACAGCCTTGTTCACCAGGGACACACTGAGGAAGGGAAGGATAGAGTGGGGTGGGATTTTTGTAAGTGGAGAAAGCAGTTTTACGCTAAACTGAGACACATACTCACTGTGTGATTAGCGGGGTGGTGACTGAGTGTTTCATAAGGACAGGCAAGGAGACCATAGCACTGAGCTGCACAGAGGTGGTGTCACTTGCCCTGCGCATTGAGAGATCTGTGGGGAGGTCCCAGGGGCCCCGCGTCACCTGCTGCAGCATCTGGGACTCTGGGGACAATGCTGCATGGGTAGGTAGGGTAGGTGGAGTGAGGTTGGAGGACAACAGGAAGGAGAGCCATAGCAGAGCTTGTGAAAGGATAAAATATTGTTTCATATGTATAGACAGATGAGCAGAAACAGAAACTTATCAGCAAATACCTACTACAGTTCCTAATGAGCATGCGCTAGCGAAGTTTTTAAAAGTTATTTAAACTAGCTAGGAACTTTGGAAAGGCTGTGCATCGGGTAGTATCACCTCCGCAGTCAAGCATCAAACCCACATCTATTTCACTTGTCTTGAATTACTTGATACTTGTTTTCATTATCGGCAACGCAGGCAGAGTTTTTGCCCAATTGCTCATGCTTCGTATTTTTCTCCGTAAGACTGCACGTTGATAATGTCAGGATATGAGGAGCTTAAAGAAAGGTTGACGGCTAATCTTGGCAGCGCATTCATTAATGGCTTACGGACACTTCTTTTATTTGAAATATATTCGAGATGTAAGGAAATCTAAACAGGTGAACACTATTGAGATAACTCCATGATAGCCTACACAAGGGAGAACACATGTCAGAGGTAAGAGATTACATGCGGGGTACCACAAGGATCAATCCTTGGACCAATTATTTTCTCGCTAAACATGCTACCTCTAGGACAAATCATCAGGGAACATTGCGTGAAATTTCACAGCTACGCAGATGACACCCAACTTTACATATCTGTGGAGTGAGAAGACCCAAATTGTTTCCCCCCTCTAACAAATTGTCTTACCAGCATTACATCTTGGATGTCCCAGGACTTTCTTAAATTAATTGATGATAAAAATGTGGTACTTGTGTTTGGACCAAAGTGCCAGAGTAATTCCATTATTGCTAGGTTGGGCCTCTTAAAGTTACAGTACAAAAAATGCCAAAAAGTTTACGCAAGTCGTAAAGACTACTCCGACGTTTTGTATTACATAATATAGGGCTGTAAAAAATTCTAAAGATGTGATCGCAATTAATCGCATGAGTCTCCATAGTTAATCGCAGATTAGTTGCATTCTAATCACATTTTTTTTGTCTGATGAAAATGTACCGTAAAGGGAGATCATTCAAGTTTTTAGTACTCTTATCAACATTGAGTGGCCAAAACATGCTCGCATTATGCAAATGTATTTATTATTGTAAATAATCTCGAGTACTAGATCAGTGGTATTGATATACAGATTCTATTTGTTAATGTTAATAGTGGCAGAAACTGTAAATTGTGCAATTGAGTTCTTAAAAACACATTAGAACCATTTTTGTTTGTACATTTAGGCTGAATGTGCCATTTTTGCCATTAAGCTGAAGAGGCAAAAATAGGTTAGGCAAAATTCATGGTGTAAGATCGCTTAACCCCGCTCTAGTATTGCACCCTTTTGCTACCCGGTCATCCTGTTTGGTAACTTATGCAGATTGGGTACGAACAGGCCCTGTTCTGTCTGCAGGACATTGGGTCACTGCCTTATGGTGAGGTATTGCATCCTCTATGCTGCCGTCTGGACACCAGGACACTGCCTTCGACGGCTCCTTCATGCTCCTCCTTTTCATACACTACCGCTCAAAAGTTTGGGATCACCCAAAAAAATGTCATGTTTTCCAGGAAAACTATCACTTTTATCTATCAAATGAGTTGCAACATGAATATATAGTTAAGATATTTACATGGTTTAATGCAGGTTTTTAGCTTTTCATAAACTACTTGTGCCACGTGCATGATGGTGTGTAAAGAGATTCATACCCCAGTTTACCCTACAATACGCCATTATCATTCATCCATCAGTTAATCATTGCATATTCCTGTAAATATCTTGCTTAGACTATTAATAAAGATTATTGTTTTGCATTAAGCTTTGTTTCCCGTTGGCATGCAGCCATTCACATAACTTTAGGGTTCACTACACTTCAGATAAGAGATTGATACGTTTGACTTTGGCATTCTTTTAAGATATTGATCAAAGTTAAACACCTGGTTTCCCACTAAGCCTTGTTAATCTAAAATAGTGGGTGGTGCCTCGTAACAGATTGGACTATTAATGAACGTAATCAATTTGAATATTAATTAAATAATGAATTGATCATCTATAAATATTGATATTGTCCATTAAATACCACACACATTTCATAAGTTGTAGCTTATTCCCCTTACACCACCTTGTCAACAAATCTGTTGTAAGAGTAAACTCACTGTAGTAATTTCTCTGTGTAAAGACCAGAACTCTGTAGTCATTAATACAATTGTACTTTGATTATTGCACGGATTCTTACCTCCTTTAATGGGTTGTTTTCTGCATAAACCTGAACATTTCCGTTACACTGTCCATAACACTTTTTTCCAATCTTCCTCTGTCCAACGTCTCTGTTCTTTTCCCCATCTTAATCTTCTCCTTTCATTGGCCTCCGACATGGCTTTTTTGTTGCTACTATGCCTAGGAGGCCAGGATCTAGGAGTCACCCCTCCACTGTTGACGTTGAGTCTGGTGTTATGTGGGCACCATTTAATGAAGCTAACAGTTGAGGACTTGTGAGGCATCTGTTTCTCAAACTAGAGACTCTGATGTACTTGTCCTCTTGCTGACTTGTGCACCAGGGCCTCCCACTTTTCTTTCTATTCTGGTTAAAACCAGTTTGTGCTGTTCTTTGAAAGAAGTAGTACACACCATTGTATGAGATCTTCAGTGTCTTGGCAATTTCTCGCATGGAATAGTCTTCCTTTCTCAGAACAAGAATAGACTGGTCATTGTTCTGAAACTTGTCCATTTCCTGGCCATTTTGAGACTATAGAACCCACAAATGCTGATGCTCCAGATACTTAACTTGCCTAATGAAGGCAAATTGTATTGCTTCTTTAGTCAGCACAACAGTTTAAAGCTGTGCTAACATAATTGTACAAGGGTTTTCTAATGATCAATTACCCTTTTAACGTGATAAACTTGGATTAACAGGAGTGATGGTTTCTGAAAATGGGCCTCTGTATGCCCATGTAGATACTCTATAAAAGATCTGCTGTTTCCAGATATAATAGTCATGTACCACATTAACATTGTTTAGACTATATTTCTGTTCAATTTAATGTTATTGTATTGGGAAAAAAAAAAGATTTTCTTTCGAGGGTAAGGACATTTTTAAGTGACCCCAAACTTTTGAGCAGTAGTGTATATTTGTTTTTTTCCTTTACCATTTTCTGTCTTTCACATATCAGTTTACCTCCTTTCATATTACTTTATTCGTTTTTGTGCCAATAAATGTGAAAGAGAGGGAGAGAGAGAGAGAGAGAGAGAAAGAGAAAGAGAAAGAGAAAGAGAAAGAGAAAGAGAGAGAGAGAGAGAGAGATGTAGCATGTTTGCAGCAATGCAAATTAGGGAGGGAAGACAAAAAACTGGGATATCGAAGGGAAACGCACTCGGCTGCATAGCTTACAACTGACAATAACATAAGCTTTAGCACATGGTTTGATGACCACAGCACGATTGGCCGGTATGTGAACTAACGGTGGGCCAGTGCAAAACTCATAGATAGGTTGAAATGTACAACTTGTCGGCTTGCGCAGCCAAGTGGAACTATTGGTTGTGCATCTAGAAACGGTATAAAATAAATTTTATGTGTAAAAGTGAAACCACATATTTAAAACCTGCGGATCTCAAGGGTTTACGGTTAAGATCACTGTCTAAAATAATGCCACAGTTAAATATAAATATATATCTTATTATATTATACAGTGAACCTATTTACTAGTAAATCATTTCAATGTAATTTAAATTTAAAAGTAAATATACAAACATTTTATAATTAGGTTAAGAAGTGTTGCACCATTTTGGGTTCAGTGACATTGGGGGTGACGTACATGCGTTAGAGAGCGCAGCGCAAACAGCAACTCTACCAAGCCTCAGACGCACGTTTTGTCATTCACTTTTGGTCCAGTTTACCCAACTTGAGGCTGATCGCGTAATCAGCGCATGTCACTGCCCTCTAATTGTAATTTGCAATGGCTTACAAATGCAATGGAATGGGCCTCCCTTTATCTATCATGTAACTGCTGACTCTCAGAAAAAGAAAACAAAAGTTTTGCGATAATGAAACCTATACTTGTAGATATGCTTCTCATTCACTCTATTATTATTGGTGCTATTACAGGGTTACTCGAGCATAAGGCAAGTTAGAATTAAGATTTTTTTAATGCCACTTGGAATTAAATTTAAGACCAATTTCACAATAACCACCTCCCCAGGATGTTACAACACTGTATTTTCTATTACAAGTTTTCTTAATTTGTTCAGTCATTGCTTCAATATCTTTGCTAGTGATCGGAGTGGCTTTTTATGCTGTCCTGCTTCTCGTCTACACTGTCCTCTCCAGTCATCTGGGTGCAGAAACCACTTTCATCAGCAGCTCCCTCTTAAACCATTAAACTTTAACTTAAAGTATCCTGACTGCCCTGAGCCTAACTATCCTCTACCATTGTACAGAGAATACAGGTAGTCAAACCTGTCGTAATTATGAGATACTCAAGTCGTAATTATGAGATAGTAGGTCATAATTATGAGATACTAAGCCATAATTATGAGATAGTCAAGTAGGAATTATGAGATAATAAGTCCACATTTTTAGATGGTAAGTCATAATTACGAAATACTTTTACACAACTGTCATAGTACTAGTGGGATTTCTATACAATTTGACACTGAAATGGATTGTCAGTCCATTGATTGGACTACTTTAAAGGTGGCTTTACAACAGATGAAATCAGTACTTTTTGTTTTCTGATTCACGTGGGATTGTACTAAGAGGCATATCTCAGATATGATCACAACATGCTCCTTCACACCTCCGTAGTGTTGAGGAACGTTCTTTCGGTGAGAATAATCACAATTATGAGCATTAACGACTGAGTAATAATCAAATGTATCAGCTACCTAGGTACCTTGAAGCTCACATCTAAATTTGACCTAGTGTCAGCTAGAGCCCAACAATATAGCTAGTGCTCAAATTACTTGCTTGCCTACCTCTCTCTTTCGTTAACAATGAAGGTATAGGCCAGGGATCGCCAACCTTTTCTATCAAAAGATCCATTTTCTGGAAATGATTGGCCAAAAAAATCTGTCTTGAGCAGCAGAACATATTTAAGCCTTATTATGAAGGTAACACAGCCTATTACAGTGGGGCCAAAAAGTATTTAGTCAGCCACTGATTGTGCAAGTTCTCCTACTTAGAAAGATGAGAGAGGTCTGTAATTTTCATCATATGTACACTTCAACTATGAGAGACAAAAATGAGAAAAAAAATCCAGAAAATCACATTGTAGGATTTTTAAAGAATTTATTTGTAAATGATGGTGGAAAATAAGTATTTGGTCAATAACAAAAGTTCAACTCAATACTTTGTAACATAACCTTTGTTGGCAACGACAGAGGTCAAACGTTTCCTGTAAGTCTTCACCAGGTTTGCACACACTGTAGCTGGTATTTTGGCCCATTGCTCCATGCAGATCTCCTCTAGAGCAGTCATGTTTTGGGGCTGTCGCTAGGCAACACGGACTTTCAACTCCCTCCACAAATTTTCTATGGGGTTGAGGTCTGGAGACTGGCTAGGCCACTCCAGGACCTTGAAATGCTTTTTACGGAGCCACTCCTTCGTTGCCCGAGCCGTGTGTTTGGGATCATTGTCATGCTGGAAGACCCAGCCATGTTCCATCTTCAATGCTCTCACTGATGGAAGGAGGTTTTGGCTTAAAATCTCACGATACATGGCCCCGTTCATTCTTCCCTTAACACGGATCAGTCGTCCTGTCCCCTTTGCAATAAAACAGCCCCAAAGCATGATGTTTCCACCCCCATGCTTCACAGTAGGTATGGTGTTCTTGGGATTCAACTCAGCATTCTTCTTCCTCCAAACACGACGAGTTGAGTTTTTACCAAAACGTTCTATTTTGGTTTCATCTGACCACATGATATTCTCCCAATCCTCTTCTGGATCATCCATATGCTCTCTGGCAAACTTCAGACGGGCCTGGACATGTACTGGCTGAAGCAGGGGGACACGCCTGGCACTGCAGGATTTGAGTCCCTCTCGGCGTAGTGTGTTACTGATGGTAGCCTTTGTTACTTTGGTCCCAGCTCTCTGCAGGTCATTCATCAGGTCCCTCCGTGTAGTTCTGGGATTTTTGCTCACCGTTCTCATGATCATTTTGACCCCACGGGATGAGATCTTGCGTGGGGCCCCAGATCGAGGGAGATTATCAATGGTCTTGTATGTCTTCCATTTTCTTACAATTGCTCCCACAGTTGATCTATTCACACCAACCTGCTTGCTTATTGCAGATTCACTCTTCCCAGCCTGGTGCAGGTCTACAATTTTCTTCCTGGTGTCCTTCGACAGCTCTTTGGTCTTGGCCATGGTTGAGTTTGGAGTCTGACTGTTTGAGGCTGTGGACAGGTGTCTTTTATACAGATGACGAGGTCAAACAGGTTCCATTAATACAGGTAACGAGTGGAGGACAAAAGAGCTTCTTAAAGAAGTTACAGGTCTGTGAGAGCCAGAAATCTTGCTTGTTTGTGGGTGACCAAATACTTATTTTCCAAACATTTTACAAATAAATTCTTTAAAAATCCTACAATGTGATTTCCTGGCTTTTTTTTTCTCATTTTTGTCTCTCATAGTTGAAGTGTACCTATGATGAAAATTACAGACCTCTCTCATCTTTCTAAGTAGGAGAACTTGCACAATCAGTGGCTGACTAAATACTTTTTGGCCCCACTGTATATATATATATATATATATACAAATATATATATTAATAGTAGGGGCGACCCCGAATAGTCAACTATTCGACAATTTCATCCAAGGAGCCTGATTTGACTGCCAATTTAATAGTCGAATCGTCGCAAATGTGGTTATGAAACAAGTTTCATTCCATTCTGGCTATGTGAGGGTGCTGAATGTCAAATTTTAACCTATTTGTTCGATATTCACCGCTCTGTGACTCTATTTATGTCAGGCAGTTACAGGGAGCACCCTTGCAATTCTGAAAGGTCCTTTAAGTCTAGCTAATGCTGATCTTCGTTCTCTGTTAAGTGTGTATGTATGTCCGTGACTTACGTGAGCTCATTCCATTTTCACCTCTAAATTTGCCATAAACCTTACTCTCATATTGTTTACAGTAATTGTTACTGTTATTTGAAAAAATTTAAATAACTCAAGTTCTTTAAATCAATCTTCTTAATGTGCATGAGTAAATCACTATGGTAGACTGAGTTGCACCAATTTTGTGGTACCATCGGAGCAGCATCTTGGCTGGGTTTTAAATCTTTTAAATAAAAAATTGAAATTAAAAAAAATCATACATTATTCGACAATCAGTCAACTATAGCCGAGAATGCTTGAATCAGATTTGACTAAGCAAATTCTTAGTCTTGGGACAGCCCTTAATTGTCGTTGTCTTGAATTGAAATCCTAGCCGCGACCTAAACATTACCATAGTGTATAAATAATAACCAAACAGATTTGATTGTCTTTCCTCAGGAAGGACCTCATTGCCCAATACAGCCACCTATCAGAGGAGGCTGCACGAAAGGAGAGGCGGGCTATTTGGAGGGTGCAGCGAATGCGATTCGGTCAGGCCCGTGTCCAGTTCCTCCAGCAAGACTGGCAATGGATTGAGGTCTGTGATAGCCGTATACAAATACAGGACAGAGAGGTGATTGAAATAATGAGTTATATTGTAAATGGTGTAGGTACTTTATAATCTATTTCCTTCCAGGCAATATTGGAGAAATATCGCTTTGGTCAGCACAGACCTCCACTTGAACTTGGCCATATGGTATGCAAGAATTGCCTATCAAGCCAATCCAACTTGTGGGAGGAAGCATGGGGTGAAATGTATTCAGATTACCTCAACAAATTGATAGCTAGAATGCTAAGGGTCTGCAAGGCTGTAATTGCTTTTGTCAAAAAATCCTCCATTTGGAGCAAAGTTTGAAGAAGTTAAAATCATTACTATAACCTTGTCAATGTCTTGACTATATTTTCTATTCATTTTGCAACTCATTTGATTAATAAAAGTGAGTTTTCATGGAAAACATGACATTTTCTAGGTGACCGCAAACTTTTGAACGGTAGTGTATATAATAATAATAGTAGTAATAATAATAATAAAAAAATAAAAATAACGTTATTTGTATAGCACATTTCATACAACAAGTGCAGCTCAATGTGCTTTATATGACAAAGAATACACATTTAAAATATGATTAAAAGTGGTAAAACATGATTGTAAAACAATAACACAAAATAAAATGACAATACACTCCTTCCTGTAATTTTGATCAATTAAAAGCCTGATTGAAAAGGTTTGAAAATGACTTGCTTAGTAGACCGGCGAACAAAGCGTTGAAGTAGTCTAAGCGACTTGACATGAAAGCATGCGTACATTTTTCAGCATGTTTTTTAATGATAGAAATGGGCGCTCTCTAGGTATATTTCTTTAGTGAAAAAAAAAAGTTTTTCTGATAAGATTTGGGATTCAAAGCTAAGCTCTGAGTCGACAATTACTCCTAGGTTGCGCGCCTCGCTGGTGCACTGTAACTTTAATATATATAAAAATGTATATGTATTAAATATATATATATATATATATATATATATATATATATATACTGTATATATAAATATAAAAATATTAGCCATTTAAGGTTACAATTTAACACAATTTAATCTATAAGGTTTAACTTTGTAAATATTGCATATAAGAGCCATTTGAAACCGTTAATCACATTCTTCAAAAACCAAAACGTATTTGAAATGCCACTAATCTCATAATCGAATCATCGTAATATGTAGTTGTGAAACAGGGATCATTCAACTCTATATTGCGTATTTGAAATGCCACTAATCTCATAATCGAATCATCGTAATATGTAGTTGTGAAACAGGGATCATTCAACTCTATACGCTATATTGAGGTGCTAAATTTCTCATTTTACATAGAATTACTTGGTTAATCCCAATAAATCACGATATACATAGCATATTTTGGTATAATATCTGCCTCTTTGTTTGAAATTCAGCCCTATGTGACTACATTTATGTCAGATAGCTACAGTGGCACCCTCGCAGTTCAGCAAGGTCCTAGTCAGTCTAGCAAATGCTGATCTCCATTGAGTGTTGATGTATGTCTGTGACTTACGTGAGCTCATTCTGTAATCAGCACTAAATTCACCATAGACCACGCTCATATGGTTACAGTTATTAATACTGTTAATAAAAATTGGAAAATAACTCATGTGCTTTTAATCAATCTCCTTAGTGTGTGAATAAATCAATATTGTAGACTAAGTTGCTCTATCCAATTTAGAGGGACCATCCAAGCAGCATTTTGGCTGGGCTTAAAAAAATAAATGAAAAAAGAACATACATGATTCGACGATCAGTCGACTATAAGCAAGAATGGTCGAATCAGATTCATCTATGCAAACTTTTAGTTGGAGACATCTCAACTCACTAAAAAAAATTTCCATTTTCTAGACAATCAAAATACTGCCAAACCGTGCAGGTTCTACGGGATGCCATCTTTGTCCCGCTTTTCACCTCACTGGTTTAACTTGTGCCCTGAAGATGCCAATGTGGTTTTTTTTGTGATCGGGCGTTGTTTATACTAGTAACAGATTCTTGCTTTTTAAAGTGACATTTGACTTGGAAGACATGGTATTTCATTACAAATTATGTCAATAAGTAATGTAAGTGTGCACATAAAATAAATAAAATTATAATAAAATAAAAAAAAATAACCGACTAGTAGTGGATTACAAATGTTGGCTTTAAAGTAAGTTTTAGTTTTAGCATTGTATTTGAAGCTAAGGCAAAAAATAACCAAAATACAAGGAAGTGAAACAATGGTAACAGAGAATTGTTTTGGTTTCAGCGATGAGCCAGGTGTTCTGAACATGCACACTGAACACCACCAAACGTTCTGAGCCAGGAAAATTCGGAGAGTATATTTAATGCTGAGAGACTGAGAAAAGCCACTTTGAAATGATGCAACACTTGATCGCTCTCAACGCGCAAGCGTTGTTTTTTAAAAAAGTGCATAGTCTGACTGCATGGCAAATTGAGGAACAGTGGAATGAAAATCCTACAGACAAGCATCTTGGCCAGGTCTATCTACAAAGATCAAACCAGCATTGGAGATGTAATGCTATCCGAACAGGCTGGTAGTCGATACTGATTGGCAATTGTTACTCGCTTATCCAAAGAACTAAAATGGTTGAAAAGCTCATGCCGTACTACCCATAGATTTAAATATGATCAATTTGCTTCCTAGAAAAAGTGCAGAAGTGATTCAGTTTCAAAAGTCCTTGTATCTTATTTAATCTCGACCTAATTTGCAGTAGCCTTACACATGAGGTTGTAGCAGTCTTCATAGTGCTCCACCTGGTACTGGGCAGCCAGATAGAGCAGATAGTCCCTCTCAGAGCTCTCCCCGCCATAGCATCCTGCCCAGGCGGAGATCCCTTTGTCCAGCAGCTGCTCACTGGGGCTCCCTAGAGGCAGAAATAAGGAATATTCAGGCAACTGGGTCAGCTGAACAAATACACTGATGAATGGCATTCTTATCAAAAATCTGTTTTAAACAAAAAAGACTATCATGCGTAACTGCAATATTCTTAAAATGTGTTCATTCAATCCTGTAAGAATCCTGCTATGATCCATAACGATACTACTCATCAATGTCTGTTTATGTCACAATAAGAACATCAATTGGCATAAACATAACACAAGAAACAAACGGAAAAACTGAAAAATAATGCAATCACCTTGCTGATCTCGATTTCCTCTTGACTGTACCACACAGCTTACTCCATGGGTAGAGTTGGAAAAATGGCCATAGGCACTGGCTGGTAGATGCATGGGCAGAAGCTCTTCCCCTGACGCAGCACACCCTACACCCAGCGTAGAGTCGGAAGAATGGCCATAGGCACTGGCTGATAGTTGCACAGGGATAAACTCTTCCCCTGAGACCACACAACCTTCCCCCAGTGTAGAGTCTGAAGAGTGCCCATAGGCACTGCCTGGTAGGTGCATAGGCAGGAGCTCTGGCCCTGAGACCACACAACCTTCCCCCAGTGTAGAGTCTGAAGAGTGCCCATAGGCACTGCCTGGTAGGTGCATAGGCAGGAGCTCTGGCCCTGACACAACACAACCTACCCCCAGCGTAGAGTCTGAAGAGTGCCCATAGGCACCGCGTGGTAGGTGCATAGGCAGGAGCTCTGGCCCTGAGACCACACAACCTTCCCCCAGTGTAGAGTCTGAAGAGTGCCCATAGGCACTGCCTGGTAGGTGCATAGGCAGGAGCTCTGGCCCTGACACAACACAACCTACCCCCAGCGTAGAGTCTGAAGAGTGCCCATAGGCACCGCGTGGTAGGTGCATAGGCAGGAGCTCTGGCCCTGAGACCACACAACCTTCCCCCAGTGTAGAGTCTGAAGAGTGCCCATAGGCACTGCCTGGTAGGTGCATAGGCAGGAGCTCTGGCCCTGAGACCACACAACCTACCCCCAGTGTAGAGTCTGAAGAGCGCCCATAGGCACCGCCTGGTAGGTGCATAGGCAGGAGCTCTGGCCCTGAGACCACACAACCTACCCCCAGCGTAGAGTCTGAAGAGTGCCCATAGGCACCGCATGGTAGGTGCATAGGCAGGAGCTCTGGCCGTGAGACCACACAACCTAACCCCAGCGTAGAGTCTGAAGAGTGCCCATAGTCACTGCTTGGTAGGTGCATAGGCAGGAGCTCTGGCCCTGAAACCACACACCCTACCGCCAGCGTAGAGTCGGAAGAATGGCCGTAGGTGCTGCCCAGTAGTGGAGAAGGGAGGGGTGTGGCCATGAACTCTACACAACCATTGCCAAGAGTTGAATCAGAGATATGTCTGTGGGTACTTCCAGGCAGGGGTGATGAAAGAGGTTCTGTTTCTGAGAGCACACACTCTACACCTAGAGTTCTATCTGAGGTATAACATGGGAAATTTCCAGGTAGTGCTGATGGGATTAGTACAGTCCTGGATACCACACACCCCTTGCTCAGAGTTGATTCTGAGTAATGCCTGCTAGGGGAGGCAAAAGGCGTACACTGATTATGACCATTTGGCTGCAGTTTCGGTGCGTCAACCTGAGAAACCAGCTTGTCAACCCTCTCCTTGGGAGGGGTAGAAGTTAGATCGAACCATATAGGATTTCCCTTCCAAGACTTCGTCTTTCCTTTATTTGCCTCTATTATTTCCTCAGAATCATTTAAAGCAGTATCTAACTCATTACCCATTACAGTAATGTTTGTCCTCTTCTTACTTTTTTTTGTCTTTGTATGGCTCCCAGCAGACAGTTCAACAGAGGACATGGGAGGGTGCCCATGTACACCGGCCCTAGGAATACAAGCAAGAGGCACGTCAGGGGTATAGTGACCCTGGCGGAAGCTGGGCTGAGTAGCCTGACCATTGAGACAAGGTATGCCCACTGCCAGCTGGACCTCTGACGTGTTGACCTCAATGGAAAAAAGTTTGGGAGTGTCTGGTGGTGCATCAGACTTTGGTTGCACTGGGGAGGCAATGACTTCCAAAGGACTAAAGGGTGCATTAAAGTCATAGTCCACAGGGGGAGCTTCAAAGGTTCCCTCATGGACCATATACTCATTCACTTCTTGCCGGTACTGGTCCACCTGCTGGCCGTCAAGGGGTCCGGGGGAAATGGTTAGAAGGTTGTTAGTGTCGAAGTCATCAGAGATGATGTGGGGTTTAAAGGTAGTTGCAGGAGGAGTGGTGGAGGAAGGAGAGAGAGGAGTTAGGGTTGAGATGCGGAGTTGCGTTGTAGTCTTTAGGTATGATTTTTCAAAGCAATTTGGTATTGTAGTTTCCTAATAAGGAAAGAAAGAAGCAGAAGAAATGTTCTCAAAGCGCACTCACTGAATACAGCTGTTACCATAAATTATGTGCATTCATCTACACATAAATCAAAGTTCAAAAGCAAAAGGAAGTTCCAAATGAATGGCAGATTTACCAATTTTTGTTGATACTCTCAAACTCCTCAATTTATGTCTGAGAGAAGCACATACATAACATGATAGAGCCACCTCACCTAAAATATAGTTTAAGTTCGGGTAGCGTACCTCGCTTTATTAGATCAATAGAAGAAACTCAAAACGCAAACCAACAACAGACTTCAAAAGCCACCCCATTTTGGTTTTGAACATGGGTCATTGGTATGACAATATATTTTTTTTTCTTGATCAATTTCCATCAAAATATAAAAAGCAACATGCACACAAAACACACACAGATGTTTTAGTGGGTGCTCTAACTGGTGGCTCTAAATGTCAGATGGGGAAACCATTCATAGTGGTATTGTAAAGTGAATTTTAAGGCTCATGTTTTCAATGAAAAATATTATATTGCTTAAGGAAGGGATCTATTTCATTTTATGTTTAAATGATTCCAATATGTAAAACACTTTTGTCCAATTAGTATGCTCTTTTAAGTGTCATGGTGGTGCAACCGACATAACACATTTGTCACTTTAGCAAGAGTCTATAAAAGTGACGTGAAGTGACAGACGGCTGCCTTAATATACCTCAGGGAAAAGGTTTGTAATTCTCTCACAAATGTTTGCAGACTTGTATCTTTAGGGTTTGTGTTGGTTGTCACACACTTAAAATGCCAGTTGGTATGACAGTAAGCAAATCATAAAAATACATCTGATTTACAAAGATGTTTGGGGGAAAAACTGTTACAGTCCTCTTAGCCCTCATCCTACCAACATGCTAAACATACAAGGACTACCGACTGGGGTCCCTGGGGACCCCAAGAATAAACTACTGTAAGAAAAAACCATCACAGCAAAATGTTAACTTATTTCTTACTGTTAGTTATGTAACTAATGTCATCTAAAAAAAAAATATATATATTATTATTTTAGGAAAGTTACAGTTAATTTGCTTAACCCTCATATTTAGGGACTACCGACTGGGGACCCCAAGAATAAAATACTGCAAGAAACAACCATCATTGCAAAAGTTTACTTATTTCTTCCCAAAACATTATTAGTTTTGTAACTAATGTCATCTGAAAAAAGTTTTTTTTAATTTAAATGTATTATTATTATTTACTAAAACTGCAAAGGCGGAATTTGGTGCTTCTGACTGGGATCCTCTCGGACCCCAACACATTACCTTTTTAAAAAGCACAAATTAAACCAGAGACAAAAAATTATGAAATACACCCATTAATCCACACATTCTTGAATTCCCACTCAAAGGGGGCGCTACGAGCCCTTCCAACTTGTTATCCTAGTAACAGCAGAGAAGTATGATATAAATAGGGTCCAAGTTTTACCTAAATCAGCCTTTTTTCTCTGTATGGTAAATTTGATATTTTCCAGTTTTAGATGAAACATACCATCCTTCAGCCATCTGGCATAGGAAGGGGGCTTAGAATCTTTCCAGTTAAACTGGATTAGACAGCGAGCTAGCACGCAGGTAAAGGTGACTGCGCTATAGGTATTAGTCGACCAGGAAACATTCTCTGACTTTACACCAAAAATGGCAGGCATAGGATCCAGTTCAACTGATAGGCTTCACTCAGGAATAAAACAATTGGGTAACAATATAATAACTTTCAGTAATAAACAGTTATTAGATCATGAATAAACCATAGTCTTATTACCAGGAAATGTGTGATAAATATTTAGAAAGTATTTCTAAAAAGTTAGTAATTGTGTTATTTATAATTTATAGGCATTAGTCAATTATGAAGTAATTGTTACCAGATGGTCTAAGTAACACTAAATGATCTATGAATGCTCATTAACAGATTTGAAAATAATTAGTAAGGTATTTGTTGACACTATATTAATGTGTTGCAGACATCTTCTGCAAGTTATTCTGAAGTTGCAACCATTCCTCATTGATTAACAGTTGTGTATTATTCATGAAAGTTATTATAACGTGTTACCAAAACTTGAACCCCAGAATGCATGCAATCAAGGGCATGACCAAAACGTGTGACTCAAATTCGCCAGCTGATTTACATTTATCACAGGTGGGGTCCAGGGGCCCGTTGCACAAAACACCCTAAGTTTTCTCCTTAGGTATGACACTTAAGGCTTAATTTCTCCTTAGCTGAGGGACTTACTTAAGGGTGTTGCAGTCCCTAAAAAGGTTTCCTTACCAAAGGAAAACGTTAAAGCATTTACTGTATCAAAAGATATTTTACTGCGGTAAAGTTCTACAGTTTTCATCGAGACCATTGATTTGCTTGTTACCGTTAAAGTTAGACCTGTAATGTCACGACAGTGAAATAAATCTCTGTAGTCTAGAGTCGTTCATAATAAAGATGACATTCTTCTAGCAAATTATTTATGTATTGTTGAATTCATTACACAATAAAGCATTTAAGCTGTAAAGCTGTAAGCTGTACAGTCTAAACTAGACTGTAACGGTAAATAATGGAAACGTTATTGCTAGCTAGCTAACATTCCGCAGGCTTAATGGCATAACTATAGCCTTGTTGTTTAGACTGTCCGTAACCTATTGTGTTACAAAATAAGTAATTTATTAAGAGAATTTATTCCACACAAAATAAAAATGTCCAGGTGGGGGTCCACCTCGAAAACCTATTTAAAATGAGGCAGTGATGGTAACTGACATCTTTCAATGACCACCGCTCTCCCCTCCCCCAGTGGCCTAGTTCCGACCGCGATTGGCGACCACTGGGGTTGGAATTACTGACATGGCCGAGGTTGCTGGCCAAGCAGCCCACAGAAGCTGGTACGGCAGAGAGACTAAAGAACGAGCAGTAAGATTATAAGGCTATGCTGCGACCCAAGTCTGGTACATTGTCATCAGAATGACATCAGAAAGATAACTTTTTGGATATTACTTGTTCAATAGTAATGCAAAAGATTGGGCACGGCCATTCCACCCTCAATCTTATGTCTCTCCAGGAAGTGCCTGTTAATGCGTGGCTGCTTGTTATTCCATATAAATTGGGAAATCATTTTATCAATTGAAGCAAATGGTTTCTTTGGCGTGAATGTTGGAATGTTCTGGAAAAAATATAGAAATCTAGGGACTGTCCATTGTAATCAAATTGATACAACCTGCGATGTGATACGGGTAACAATTTAGGCTAATTGTTTTGTATCCATTTGTAAGTTTATCATGACTGAAAGCTGGGCTATGTCTTGGTCAATGCTTTAAAGAGTAAAACTTAGATGGATATAATTTATTTTCTCTATGTGCCCCAACTTGCATCTGCTCCTTAAGGCGAGACACGGTAGGCGAAAATTACGTTTTGAGATCCACTAGTACATTTTCAGATTTCTGGATATTTTGCTCCTACAACATGTCTTCTTTAAGACTGATATTGTGAAAATATCAAACTACACAAAAATATGCATATTATACAGTCTTTCGTGTGCTTGCCTCCAAAAATCTATCGTAGCTTTATCAAACTTTAGCGTGTTTGAGCGATGTTTTACAAGCACATATAGTGTAGCATATCCCTGTAAAGCTAATTTCCTAAAGCACAATGTTATCAACACCAAATATGGTAATTTCCTTTGTAGTAAAAGCTATTTGTCAATGTGCGAGGGTTGGTGTACTGCGAAATACAAAATCTCACTGGCTAACAAAGTTTAAAGAGGCAGTTCTCCCCGTTAGTATTTCCTCATACTCTGAGCATGGGCTCTCCACTCCAGTAGTACTTGCATACACCAAACTTTCCAGCTCAATCCCTATCTATATTCTGAAGGTTTTTACAGAAGGGTTTGCCCACATATCATTCATGATTTATATAACATTTCATTCATAATGACGACGAAAGACGAAAATAGTTATTTATGGCGGTTGACAGTATTTTTGGAATGATAAAAAGAGATATCCAAAAGTTCCTCTAATATGTCAACAATATAAAAAATTATTTTAAACCTGGCTTAATCAAAAATTCTGATTTGGATTCTGGAAATGTATGCAAGTTAGCGCATTTTTTTTTTTTGCATATTTAAACATGCAATCTAAGAAAACGTGTAATACAAAACATAATTGTATTCATGTAAGTAACTGGGGATGTTTCATGGTGATATCTTTTTGGACCCTATTCACCTGTGGTTTCTTGCCTTTATGGATGTAAAAACGGTTTTATTTACTGGCATGCTTCAAGTGTAAACAGGATCACTCCCAACAGAAATTACTCGAGATTTATAGTGAATAATTCCTATTTTAACCCATTTATTGTAAGTGCTCCTAATTGTTGTAATTTTTCTTTCCCATGTTTTACATGTGGAATTGGCTGCTGTTCTTCTGGTTGACTTGCGTTCAGGTATGTGAAGTGAATGTCAGATTGTTATGCTCATATGATGGTGTACACGAACACACAGATTTGTTTTATTTATTAAATGCTCTCCTTAGTATGAATGGTGGGGCAAACTCAGTGGTTTGTAGAACCGAGGCTGGACAGAGTTACGCTACCCAGCATTTAAAGCCATTCAATTGCGCATTTTGCAATTGCTAACACTTTTAACAATGACAAAGCTTGGCTTACCACATTTCAACCAATACCATCGAACTATAATATGTTATTACCTATAGCACTGTCCTGTCATATTGCTGTCTTGTTGCCAAACTTGTCCGTCAAGACTCCAGCAATAAGTGTCAAAAAGTGCCATGGCATAGAGCCCGGTCAATGCTGCCAGCGCAGCTATATTTTATATTATGTTTAGTATTTTTGTCCTTGTACGTTACTTTTATTTATTTATGCCTCATATCTTCAATCTTAGCAATTTGCTCCTCTTGCTGTTTCTTGCTGTTTTTGTAACAGACAAATTTCCCCGCATCAATAAAGAATTATTCTAATATATTACATTATATTATATTCTAATAATAATATTAATAAATAAATAAATAAATAAATTACTTTAAAATGAAACTACCGGTTCATTAACTTTTTTTAAATCCCCCTTAAAAACATATTTGTCATTGACCCACATAATAGTTGCCATATGTTATACCTGCCATCAGCATTAACTGAAGAAATGTAATGGAGTTTGTACGAAGTACTGAAAAAGATATTAGAAATGCCTTTTCGCAAGAAAATGTGAATGTACTTCCGTTGCAGCAATCAGAGACACTTTAATTTTAAAGATAGTTTTGAGAGGCATGCATGCTTTACAAAGGACAAGGCCTGGCTCAGAATCGAGCCCGGTGGGGCACCAGGGCACACTCAGACCCTATTTACGCTTAGTTTTAAAATGTGTCTTGGCTGATCTAATCAGTGGGCAGCGCTTAATGGAAGTGTAAATGTCCACTAAAACCACTTGCCAATATAAATATAGGGTAATCTGAAAGGAGAATCCTGAAAACAAGTAGTCAGCTCAGGAGAAGCATGACAGACATACTGTAGTTGTGAACAGCGATGTGTATCGGCTGTCCACTTGTATTGGGATCACCAAAATGCATTTTAAAGCCAAGAGATAAAAAACAGGGTCTGACAACATACATATGGTTTACTTATTGAAAGTCAGACCCCACAGGTGAATAGGGTAAACATTTGACTAATAAACATCACCATGAAATTTCCCCAGTAAGTTACTTACATGAAGACAATGTTTTGTATTACATGTTTTCTTAGATCGTAAGTTTAAATATGCAAATGATGCATTTTCTAATTTAATATTTTAAAATTTGCCTTTACTAAAAAGGAAATTACCATATATCAGATTTGACAACATTGCGCTCGAGGAAATTAGATTTACAGGGATATATGCTACACTATACAGTATGCGTTTCTTAAACATTGTGGAACTAAAACGTCACTCAAAGATGCTAACCGGCTATCATCCCATTTGCCATTTGTGAGGTGATTCGGCTGAGTTATGTTAAACTTGGTGTGATACGCCATGGTTGAAAATTGAGAGTTACGTGAAATCCATGTCATCTTGGTCCTTTGTTTAAAGGCCACTAGGGGGCTAAAACTCTTCGGCAATCATTTTGATTGTGTATATTTACCGATTAAAAAGTAAATAAAAAATGAACGAGTGGACCGATCAAAGAGCTAAATAAAAGCCCACAACAGCACATTAGGACGGACCTGTTGGCGCGGGAATGGAATGGATATGTTAAAAACTGGGCATACTTAAGGCAAATAACAATAATAATAATAATAATAATAATAATATGTAGAATAATAGAAGAATAGAACATAAGAATAACAGTATATGATTGCGCCACATGATCCACACATAATAAGGATAATACAACTTGATAAGAACACTCATACTGACGCAATCACATAATTAAATCCTCTGTGAACCCAAATACCTGTGTTGGTTGTTTTGCTGCCTCTAGTTGGGTAGATTGAGCTGGAATAAATAGTTCAATTGGAGGTCTGTGCTGACCAAAGCGATATTTCTCCAATATTGCCTGGAAGGAAATAGATTATAAAGTACCTACACCATTTACAATATAACTCATTATTTCAATCACCTCTCTGTCCTGTATTTGTATACGGCTATCACAGACCTCAATCCATTGCCAGTCTTGCTGGAGGAACTGGACACGGGCCTGACCGAATCGCATTCGCTGCACCCTCCAAATAGCCCGCCTCTCCTTTCGTGCAGCCTCCTCTGATAGGTGGCTGTATTGGGCAATGAGGTCCTTCCTGAGGAAAGACAATCAAATCTGTTTGGTTATTATTTATACACTATGGTAATGTTTAGGTCGCGGCTAGGATTTCAATTCAAGACAACGACAATTAAGGGCTGTCCCAAGACTAAGAATTTGCTTAGTCAAATCTGATTCAAGCATTCTCGGCTATAGTTGACTGATTGTCGAATAATGTATGATTTTTTTTAATTTCAATTTTTTATTTAAAAGATTTAAAACCCAGCCAAGATGCTGCTCCGATGGTACCACAAAATTGGTGCAACTCAGTCTACCATAGTGATTTACTCATGCACATTAAGAAGATTGATTTAAAGAACTTGAGTTATTTAAATTTTTTCAAATAACAGTAACAATTACTGTAAACAATATGAGAGTAAGGTTTATGGCAAATTTAGAGGTGAAAATGGAATGAGCTCACGTAAGTCACGGACATACATACACACTTAACAGAGAACGAAGATCAGCATTAGCTAGACTTAAAGGACCTTTCAGAATTGCAAGGGTGCTCCCTGTAACTGCCTGACATAAATAGAGTCACAGAGCGGTGAATATCGAACAAATAGGTTAAAATTTGACATTCAGCACCCTCACATAGCCAGAATGGAGTGAAACTTGTTTCATAACCACATTTGCGACAATTCGACTATTAAATTGGCAGTCAAATCAGGCTCCTTGGATGAAATTGTCGAATAGTTGACTATTCGGGGTCGCCCCTACTATTAATATATATATTTGTTTATATATATATATATATATATATATATATATACAGTGGGGCCAAAAAGTATTTAGTCAGCCACTGATTGTGCAAGTTCTCCTACTTAGAAAGATGAGAGAGGTCAGTAATTTTCATCATAGGTACACTTCAACTATGAGAGACAAAAATGAGAAAAAAAAAGCCAGGAAATCACATTGTAGGATTTTTAAAGAATTTATTTGTAAAATGTTTGGAAAATAAGTATTTGGTCACCCACAAACAAGCAAGATTTCTGGCTCTCACAGACCTTCTTTAAGAAGCTCTTTTGTCCTCCACTCGTTACCTGTATTAATGGAACCTGTTTGACCTCGTCATCTGTATAAAAGACACCTGTCCACAGCCTCAAACAGTCAGACTCCAAACTCAACCATGGCCAAGACCAAAGAGCTGTCGAAGGACACCAGGAAGAAAATTGTAGACCTGCACCAGGCTGGGAAGAGTGAATCTGCAATAAGCAAGCAGGTTGGTGTGAATAGATCAACTGTGGGAGCAATTGTAAGAAAATGGAAGACATACAAGACCATTGATAATCTCCCTCGATCTGGGGCCCCACGCAAGATCTCATCCAGTGGGGTCAAAATGATCATGAGAACGGTGAGCAAAAATCCCAGAACTACACGGAGGGACCTGATGAATGACCTGCAGAGAGCTGGGACCAAAGTAACAAAGGCTACCATCAGTAACACACTACGCCGAGAGGGACTCAAATCCTGCAGTGCCAGGCGTGTCCCCCTGCTTAAGCCAGTACATGTCCAGGCCCGTCTGAAGTTTGCCAGAGTGCATATGGATGATCCAGAAGAGGATTGGGAGAATATCATGTGGTCAGATGAAACCAAAATAGAACGTTTTGGTAAAAACTCAACTCGTCATGTTTGGAGGAAGAAGAATGCTGAGTTGAATCCCAAGAACACCATACCTACTGTGAAGCATGGGGGTGGAAACATCATGCTTTGGGGCTGTTTTATTGCAAAGGGGACAGGATGACTGATCCGTGTTAAGGGAAGAATGAACGGGGCCATGTATCGTGAGATTTTAAGCCAAAACCTCCTTCCATCAGTGAGAGCATTGAAGATGGAACATGGCTGGGTCTTCCAGCATGACAATGATCCCAAACACACGGCTCGGGCAACGAAGGAGTGGCTCCGTAAAAAGCATTTCAAGGTCCTGGAGTGGCCTAGCCAGTCTCCAGACCTCAACCCCATAGAAAATTTGAGGAGGGAGTTGAAAGTCCGTGTTGCCCAGCGACAGCCCCAAAACATGACTGCTCTAGAGGAGATCTGCATGGAGGAATGGGCCAAAATACCAGCTACAGTGTGTGCAAATCTGGTGAAGACTTACAGGAAACGTTTGACCTCTGTCGTTGCCAACAAAGGTTATGTTACAAAGTATTGAGTTGAACTTTTGTTATTGACCAAATACTTATTTTCCACCATCATTTACAAATAAATTCTTTAAAAATCTTACAATGTGATTTCCTGGATTTTTTTTTCCTCATTTTTGTCTCTCATAGTTGAAGTGTACCTATGATGAAAATTACAGACCTCTCTCATCCTTCTAAGTAGGAGAACTTGCACAATCAGTGGCTGACTAAATACTTTTTGGCCCCACTGTAGGTGTGCATACAATAACAGTTGTGATGAGCTGAGAAACTGGTGAGTGTGTCTATAATGACTAGAAACAAACTATTTTTCTAACAATGGAGCAAATTCTGTAATGTTTGTTTTAGGGTATGAAGGGGGAAAAGTTAGACTAGAAGAAACTGAGCAGCGGGGTACATTTCAAATATGTATGAATTCTATTTTGAGATCAGATTACCTGTGTTCTGTAGAAATATATACACATTTCTAATAAAAAGAGAATTTGAAGGCAATTGCTAGTCCCTCACAAGCCATAGGCGTTGAAAGCTGCCGTATACATAACTAAATATGTGACTCTGAAACAGTGCACAACATAAAAGCGGGAAACTCTCCACTCTCATTAGGGTAAAAATAGCACCATTGGCTAAATCTGTATGTGTATCTGTATCTGTATGATTGAGAAAACCTTGCTCTATGATCCAGCTGCTCTTCTATGGCTTGCAATCGCTTCTCTCGGTCTCTCAGCTCCCTGGCAAAGCTGTAGTCATCTTCTTCTGCCTTTCTCTTGGCTCCACTGTGCCACTGAGAATACAAACCAACAGTGACTGTGTCATATGACGTCATGTCAAGAAAGACGGTACTCTACCCCTGAATAAA
Source organism: Aplochiton taeniatus (assembly GCA_017639675.1). Taxonomy (NCBI): domain Eukaryota; kingdom Metazoa; phylum Chordata; class Actinopteri; order Galaxiiformes; family Galaxiidae; genus Aplochiton; species Aplochiton taeniatus. Next base: position 12,304,788 of record CM030181.1, on the reverse strand, counting down.
CCCTCTCTTTCCGTCGTCATACCTCTTGCTCCTGCTCCAGATACTGCCTCATCTCCTTAAAACGCTCCCTCTTCTTGGCCTCTTCCGCCAGACACTGTGAAACTTGCTGTCCTGCAGAAGGTGTGAAAGATGAACAAGCTGGTTACACTTTAAGGTATATACATGCTCATACACAAAGTAATATTTTAATCTTACGTGCCCTCTCTTCTGACACATTGCTTTTGTAAACTCATGCACGCTTGGGCCACACAAAAAATACCATTTACACACGTGTTGGTTAACACACACGTCAGGGTTTCGTTAGTCGGCACATGCCAGCTTTTAACCGGTATCACCTGTGTAGTTTGGCTTGCAGATGAAAATATCAACGGGCAAAATGTTAATAGCATTAATAGCATATTAAATAGCCTAATATCGTGTGACCTATAAAGTATGTGAATTTATATTATGCAAAAGTTTGGTTTTGTTTCCGCTGTTGTTTCCGTTGTTGCACGGGGTCAAAAGCCTATTGCACAACTCGCACACTCAATCTCCATAGCAACAGCTATACGCTTTGGCAAGCCTCCATTAGTATAATGCTAACTCTGGCCGGCATTAGCACAATATTGTTAGCATGCCTCCGAAATGTCAAAAACAAAGCAGACCTCCCTTGGCCAGTGATGCAGCCGAGGCCTACAATAGATGCGTCAAGCTAAAAAAGACTAGACACCCCAAAACTCGATGTTTTAAACCCGAATGGCAGGAAAAGTTTAAATGATTAAGAAACAGAAAGGTGGATGGGATAGAGAAAATGTTCTGCACCATTTGTGGGAGGGCTGGTAGAACAAATGGCTATTTTAAAGGGTTAATCAATTTCAAGTTGTCAGCACTTACAGAACACAGTCAATGCTCCGACCACATATCCGCTGTTCATTTAACAACAGCAAAATGCCATAAAACAGCACTGCGATAACGCAATCAAGTCGAGAAAAGACGGGCTTATCTTGCAGCTGAAAGTTATTTACCACAGGCACGTGGCATAAAAATGACGTCCCATGCCATCAGTTTGCTCGGTTAACATATTTATTAAAATCTTTGAAAGCCCCTGATTTCTGAAGTGACGCAAGTTTATATTGACACAATGAATCGGTAAAGGGCATGGAAATTGCCATGGAAAAAAAACTCTGATAGAAGAGCTGGATGGCAAATCAAGAGAGGTGAGAAGTAGAAGAGAAGTAAGCCTACCCTATAACAATAATAGATGACAATGAACATTAAAGTAAACAAAAAGCTCATAATGTACTTTAAAATTGGAAAATGAGGGGAAGACCGAAACATGTTTCCTGGGTAACTATGACATTCACTCGGGGACAGCACAGTGCATTTACAATACAGTGGTAGACAGTCTCAAGGAGAGAGGTGTGGACATCACCCGAGTGACAAGTCTGGGATCCGACGGAGCCACTGTTATAAAAAGTACACACTTTGGAGTAGCTCCCTCTAGTCAGATTTCGATCCAAGTGCACTGTGTTGCCCACTGTGTGGCACTGGCCACAACTGATGCATCGAAATTTGTTCAAACAGTTTCTGACTGCAAGCGCAGTCATTCAGTGTATTCATTTTACAAGCACTAGGCAAGCAGGACAAATCGTCTGTCAGCTCAGTGCCACTCTAAGCGACGAGGACACAATGAGTCTAAAACAACAATGTGCTGTGCGCTGGCAGTCTCTGGGCAAGGTATTGCAGGCCATAAAGCACATAATGGAGCGGGATGAAGGCGCTGCTGGTGAAAGTCTCAAGGTCATGGACTTCTCAGTCAGAGAAGTGAGGATGACATCACTGCGGGGGTATGGCGGGTTGAAATTCCACACAGCCTGTGAGACGGTTATCAGGGAATTTGGGGAAATCTATCCCGACTGAGCAAAGCTGGGAAAGATTGTATGCCCAATTCCTGTGTCCAGTGTGCCTGCAGAGCATGGATTCTCGCTCCAGTTCAGACTATAAATAGCCCCGAGATGCCACTTCACTGAAGAGAAGGTGACAAGGCTGATGAGAGCAAGGATTGCCAAGGGGTTGGATGGCTTCAACTTTTCAAGCAACGGATCACTTTTATTCAAAGAAGTCGCATCATAATTAAGCAGGACTTTAACAAACGTGACCGACCAGCCTAATATTTTCTTTTCTTTATTTAGCCTAATTTCAGGAGACATACATTTAAGGCTTAATTTTCTAACAATAAAGGCTATTTGTTTTATTTTATTGTTGTAGCCATAGGCTATGTTCTGTTTGCGAGGAGTTCGAAGAGTTCATCCGTGCTACTACTTTATGGCTTGTAAAATACTGGATCATATTGAATATAGCGTTTGTGTTATATTGCAGTTTAAATGTAGGCTATTATAAACATATGTCCGGTAGTTGTTCTACATGGCCAGAATTCAAAAATTCTAAACGTCCGTAAAAAAAAAGTATTGCGTAAACCCTACACACAGTGTTGGTTTATGCTCACTGTGTGGTTTCTGAAATGTTTTATTATTATTATGTTTTATTCATTTCTCAAATAAACTTACTTTATGTACTGCTGTTAGTGGACTAACTGAGCTGCAAGCATGTTCTAGTACACATTTAATGCACTAGTCCAATGGCCGGAGCACCCGAATTTAGTCTAAAAAAAAAAGGACTGATGACTGAACTCAAACTCCGCGTTAGAACAGATACTTAGTACCACGGGTATGCGCTTACCTCAGAATGTTCTTTACTAAAGCAGGACAAAGTTAATATGATGGCGAGAAAGTTAATATAACATATAGGCCTATATTAGAACAAGGTTCAGGCCTTGGTGTGATGTTATTATGCTATGTGAGTTTTTGTAGCGTTGTGCAATAGGATATACACTCATGGGCCACTGTATTAGGTACAACTGTTCAACTTCTCGTTAACGCAAATATCTAATCAGCCAATCATGTGGCAGCAACTCAATTAATTTGGACGTGGTCCAGACGATCTGCTGAAATTCAAAATAAACATCTGAATGGGGAACAACGGTGATTTAAGTGACTTTGAAAAAGGCATGGTTGCTGGTGCCAGACGAGCTGGTTTGAGTATTTCAGAAAGTGCTGATCGACTGGGATCTTCACACACGACCATCTCTAGGGTTTACAGAGAATGGTCTGTGAGAGAATATTCAGTCAGTGGAAGTTATCTGGGCGAAAATGCCTTATTGATGGCAGAGGTTAGATGAGAATGGCCAGACTGGTTCAAACTGAAAGAAAGGAAACAGTAACTCAAATAACCACTCATTACAACCGAGGTGCGCAGAAGAGCATCTTTGAACGCACAACACGTTGAACCTTGAAGCAGATGGGCTACAGCAGCAGAAGACCACACCGGGTGCCACTCTTGTCAGCTAAGAACAGGAAGCTGAGGCTACAATTGGCACAGGCTAACCCCAATTGGACAACAGAAGATTGGGAAAACTTTGCCTGGTCTGATGAGTCTTGATTTCTACTGCGACATTGGGATGGTAGGGTCAGAATTTGGCGTAAACAACATGAAAGCATGGATCCATGCTGCCTTGTATCAACTGTTCAGGCTGCTGTTGGTGGTGTAATGGTGTGGGGGATATTTTCTTGGCACACTTTGGGCCCCTTAGAACCAATTGAGCATCATTAGAACGCCACAGTCTACCTCACTACGTCCATCTCTTTATGACCTCAGTGTACTCATCTTCTAACAGCTACTTCAAGAAGGATAATGTGCCATCACAAAGCTCAGATCATCTCAAACTGGTTTCTTGAACATGACAATGAGTTCACTGTATTCAAATGGCCTCCACGGTCACCAGATCTCAATCCAATAGAGTACCTTTGGGATGTGGTGGAACAGGAGATTTGCATCATGGATGTGCAGTCGACAAATCTGCAGCAACTGCGTGATGCTATGTCAATATAGACCAAAATCTCTGAGGAATGTTTCCAGCACCTTGTTGAATCTATGCCACGAAGAATTAAGTCAGTTCTGAAACCAAAAAGGGGTTCAACCCGGTACTCGCAAGGTGTACCAAATAAATTGACCGGTGAGTGTATGTTATAGGCCTCCGCTGTTCGTACTTTTGCTTGGTGTTCAATTTACATTTTGTCAAGAATATAAGCACAACGTTATGGGCCTACGCTCAGGGTTTAAAGTGGGACGGTGTTCCGGCACCTTTAATTATTAACTCCTTCCAGCCGAAGCGCTCTAATTTCGTAAAAAAAAGTACTAATGACTATACTATTAATATCTCATCCGGCCAACCACATATTTTTATTCTGAAAACTGACAGATACGAGGAGAAGAGGATGCAGCTCCAAAAAAGCATACTTTGTTGCAAAAGAAGAAGCTTTTGTCAAATTTAGACCGCTTATCAAGCTGCACCAGAACAACGGAGTTGAGATTAATCCCACATACGACAATGATGTAAGATGTGCGGAGATGATCGGTCAAATTGCTGACTTAATGAGAGAGAGCCTGTCAGCAAAACTCAAAGCCGCAAAGTATCTAGCTGTTCTAATAGACGGAGACAGACATTTTCAACCCCGAATGCGAGATTGTCTGTGTGCGCTTGTTGGAGGATGGGAAGCCAGTCAATCTCCTGGTCGGACAACAGGCTCTTCTCCCATGCCATTGGTAAAATATTTCTCTTCATAGGCTTAATTGTTGTGTAAAATGTCATTATTCTTAATGGAGATAGATGGTTTGCCAAAGACGTTTGTATAATTGTTTTGTTGTGTTGTCATTTGAGGTGTTTTGGATGCCACCAAGGCCGCGTTTAATGCTGTTTGCCCAGAGGAGGTTGGAGTGTCATGATGACGAAGTGCTTCTCCTTCGGGGCAGATGGTGCAGCCGTGAACATGCGCCACCGTGAGAGAGTGATTGCCCACCTGAAGAGAGAGGCAGGGAGGCATATAATTCCAATCCACTGTACGATAAGTTTGTAGCTAATAAAAATTATATTTAATTTAGTTGTCTTTGCTAGAACGTTAAACAATAGGGAGTAAATGAGTGAGTGAGTCTTTTTGTGGTCTTAAATGCAAAGGCTAGAGCTGGGAATCCTGACCATCCAAAGGTGTCTGTTGTATATGATCTTCTGCATGTGATATGGAAGATGTGTCACTTCAGTGGAAAATCGAAACAAGAGATATATGTTCTCAGGCTTGGTGTGGATATTTGCACACCGTCCAGCGTCAAGGGAACTCGCTGGATCCCCCATGTCCACTGAGCCCTCAAAGTGTTCCTGCAGCATGGACAAGACAAGGACGTTGCCACTGACCAAGGCCAGTACTCTGTTGTTCTGCAGGACATGGAGCACCTGGCCGTAGCATCAACACCGAAAGTTGAAAGGGCGTGCAAAGGTCAGTTTTACATAGTCAATTTAAAACCACTTGTTTTAAAATTAGGTTGAAGACTAAAACAACATTTTAGAATGAAGTAATTGACAGGAGGCTAAGTAATACAATTTTAACTAACACTTTTATTGTGTGGCCTCACAGACCTCTCCAATCCCCAGCTGAAGTGGCACATGGAGGCGGCCATTAACATCGGAGAGGATGATCTTAAAGCCAGGTTTGGTGGTTTGCTGAAGGATGAGGTTGTCCAGACCCCACTGGATTCTTTCAGTGCTAAACCCTGACACATGGCCAAAAGACCAGGCCAGCCTTCTCACTTATGGTGATTATGGTGTGGCAGACCTGGTGAGACATTTCAAGGAGCCTCTAAAGAGGTAAGAATTTCTTTTAAGCTGTATTGTCATATGAAACAATGTTATGTTTGCAATTTTGCAAACTCACATGGTCTGTTCAATCCTGCAGGTTGGGGTGCAACATTTGCTGGGATCCAGGAAGAGTGGCAGGGGCTAAAAATCCTGGTCAACTACAATTTCAAGGACAAGTCCTACAGTGACTTGTGGGAGACTATGTTGACAAATATCCCCTACAAGCACGATTACAAGGTTGGCCAACAGTACTGAGTGGTTATATATACTGTACTGTACTTCTATGGTTGGTTTTGAGTTCATGGTAAGATTAAGAGTTTAATGTAACTTAAAATATTAAATATTTTCCCTAGAACATACTGGAGTTGGTGCAGCTTATGCTGGTGCTCCTTATTTCAGCTGCCCAGTGCGAGCGAGGCTTCTCTGCGCAGAACCGCAATCGAGAACTCTACAAGAAGCTGCCTTGGTGTCTCCACCACCGAAGACTTGATGAGGATCAGCCTTGAGGGGCCCTCAGTTGAGGAGTTTAATACGACTCCTGCCGTGGACCGCTGGCTGACGTCTAAGCGTTCCAGATGGCCAACTTAGACAAACAAATGGAAAACTAATATAAATTGTGTCTAGTAGACATGGGCCAATGTGTGCACACAAGGAGGAGAGCCAGTGTGCACGCACGCACAAAAATATTTTATTGATTACTTTATAGTATGTATTCAATTGTTTGTTAATAAACTGTGTTAGTGGAAATGTTTTAACTGTGCTCCTAAAATGTATTTGTGTGCTCCTAAATGTTTTCATGTACTCCTTGGGCAAAAGGATAGCATAGAGCCCTGGTATTATACAGTTCATCCTCCATTCCAAGTCTACCAGAACTAACCGTACAAGGTCAATATCCTAGCCTAACATTAAAGCTGTTAAACCTGGTCCACCTCCGGCTCCCCAGAACAGATAGCTGCACTGGGCAATATCACTCTTTCTGTCTTACTCAACACACTGCTGCCGCTGCACGTTTACGCTACTTTTCTGCAATCATTAATACTCCAAACTCCAACTCCCGGACCCTCTTTTCAACTGAGAGTAAGCTTATTCAACCTTGTGAAAACACTGTCTACCTGTTTCACCCAGCTTGCCAAGTCATTCCTTCAGTATTTTATCAATAAATCTTTAACATATACACTTTCCTGAATTTTACTGGTGCAGCCACAGTAAAACAAGTGGTGATGCGCTAATGCGTGTACATGTACGACCAGCCTCCGCTTCAAAACAATGTGAGCATGATCATAGTGAAACGGGCCAATCGAAACTTTCAAAGCAACAGAGGACAGCGTCCCTGTAACCATTCAAACTCACTCATGCAGTGCGTACTGCGATAACTGTGACTGAGCATGCCACATGCGTGAGAATGAATTGGAGTTTAATAGATTTCTCTGTTCGCCGATGGTGTGAATAACTCGCTAGATTAATGCTACTTTTAAGAAATACATTCGCTAGAGGGGTCTGAAAAGTGCCTCAATGTCTGTTGCCTTGAAGAGAGCCAAGTTTATGTCACAGCAAGGTAACAAACAAAACCTGGAATGAATTTTCAGAGGGGTCTATTCACAAGAAATGAAAGTGGAATGGATTTGGAGAGTGATTGCTCCATCTAGGGTTGTTATAGACAGACCTCTCGCAACCTAGATTTTTTCACCACTGTTTTGAGGTAGAATATCCTAACAAATTCAGCCAATGATATTGCTAATTGTTTGCGGGTTTCCGGATTGATAGATTAATGTACCCTTTTTTGTGTACACACACACACACACACACACACACACACACACACACACACACACACACACACACACACACACACATTAACCTTGTGTTTACACAGTTCTGTGTTGGGATGTTCAGTTGAATGTGAATAAAGTAATTTACTTAGCAAGTAATTCTGGGACTCTGATTCCATCTATGAAGAATATTTAGTAATATGTTTCTGAGTTTGCTTGGTTTTATTTTCATTCCAGGCCATTTAAAGTTATCATTTAGTTTGCTTAATAGTCTTTTAGTACAAGGAGCAGTTGTTGTCAGTATTGTCATATCATCATATGTGCTCGAATAGGAGGACGGCGTAATCCTGACCTTTACTTTTGCCCGCTGATAATCCACTTGGATGCTCAGATTAAGACTTCCATGGCCATAGTAAATGCCAATGCACAGAATTATGAGGCGGCCGCCTCCGTCAAATTCCATGTCGCCTCCACCTCTCGACAAAACAAGGATGATATATCATAGTCCATTTATGAAACATGCCAAGTTTGGAACAGATTAAATGTTCTATAGGTTTAAGGGTTTATCACAAAATTCTAAATGGCGGAAAATCCATCAAGGCAGGCTTTGGGATCCAGGAGGCTTTTTGTTCAAAATAGGGAGATGGACCTAGGGGCAGAATTGCTTGAGGCTAGGTAAAATGGTGTATAAGATATGGCCTTTCAAAGTTTGAAAATTGGATCACTTGTTATAGAGCCATCAATGTGGGTCATCTTTAGTTTGGGAGTAGCGGGTATGAGTACCTACCAGCATGCAAAGTTGCAAGTCTCTAACTGTTCCAATTGCTGACTTTTGGGCATTTTCACATAAACAAATCATTATGTGGCTGTTATAGCACCCCCCAAAGGCAGATGTAGAATTGGCTTTGCTGATATGATCAATTAAGTCTTTAGAGGATGTGTATCAAGTTTCATGAGGATTGGAATGAGTTTGACTGACTTGTTAACATATTTGTGATAAGCCACGCCCAGCAGCCAACCATTGGTCCAATCAAAATATTTTCTTAGTCGTTGACTTACACTCTCCGCTAGAACACATGAATAAGGTTTCATGCAAATTGGACATTCGAATCAAAAGATATGAATATATGGCATTTAAAGCACCCCATAAAGGCTGATGTGAAAATAGCTTTACAAGTATGATCCATGTTTGCCTTAGTGTGTCAAGTTGCATGAGGATTGGAATGAGTATTACAGATTTATAAAAATGTTTGTGATAAGCAACGCCTACTGCAAACTTAATTGGCTTATAGCGACCACGCGCTTTGGCTGGTTGGTCTGGCTTATACACCATTTGTGTATCATGGTCCAATGATAATAAGTCCGATTGATTTGGTGCAAAATGGATTAACAGATCAAAAGTTCTATTAATTTCAGTGTTTTTCACAAAATTCTAAATGGCGGAACATTTTTCCAGCCGCACCAAAAGGCTTTTTTGTTCATCATGTGGCCATGGACCTAGGTGCAGAATCTGGTGACTCTATGCCATATGTTGAAGAAGATAAGGCCTTCCAAATTTGACCACTTGTTATAGCACCACCATGTGGTCAATGTGGGTCATTTTTGTTTTGGGAGTAGCAGTTACCGGTACAGAGCCGCAGGAAAAGTTTGAAGTCTCTAGCATAAAGCGGCTCATGGGAAATTGAGCGACGGCAGAAGAACAAAACTGATTTATGCGGGTACAATAACTTTAAGGGTAGCAGCGATGGCAGCCATGGCCGGGGTCTATGCGATGACACTCTTTGACAATTATTGCTGGAGTCTTGAAGGACAGGTTTGTGAAGGACTGTGCTATAGGTCATGAGTGTGTGTGTGTGTGTGTGTGTGAGAGTGTGTGTGTGAGAGAGAGAGAGAGAGAGAGAGAGAGAGAGAGAGAGAGAGAGAGAGAGAGAGAGAGAGAGAGAGAGAGAGAGAGAGAGAGAGAGAGAGAGAGAGAGAGAGAGAGAGAGAGAGAGAGAGAGAGAGAGAGAGAGAGAGAGAGAGAGAGAGAGAGAGAGAGAGAGAGAGAGAGAGAGAGGAGAGAGAGAGAGAGAGAGAGAGAGAGAGAGAGAGAGAGAGAGAGAGAGAGAGAGAGAGAGAGAGAGAGAGAGAGAGAGAGAGAGAGAGAGAGAGAGAGAATGTGCTCTCCTCTCTATCTCTCCATCTCTGTGTGAGTGTATGTGTGAGTGAACGGGTGTACTCTGTGTGTTTGAGCCTTGTATGTGTGCATTGTGTATTTTTCATTTTTGGATAAAATGTAGGTGCTGTTAAATTTGTAGAAAAGGGTAATCGGTTTGTATGTGTGCATTGTTAATTGCTATTTTTCTGACAAAAAGTGGGTACTGATTCAATTATAGAAAAAGTACATTTGTTTGTATGTGTGCAACATGTCTTGCTTTTTAGTCAAATTTGTCTAACAAAGACACATATTGCTGCAACTTTCGAAATTACCCCCAGTGGCAGCTTCTGGTATTACCGCGTATAAACTAACACTTAAAAATCATCTTGTCCTAGATCGTTCAACCAATCTCCATGCAAATTGGAAAGCAGCATCTGTAGATATAGAGCTTCTAAAGATATATAAGAAAAGTTTGTATCTCAAACAAGATGGCCATTGAACATAAAACTTTGGTTTTGTGTGGGATTCAATGTATAATTTTGCAGATGTTGCCTGTACTCAACCATGTAGTCATGTCTATCAAGTTTCATGACTGACTCAAACGGCTTATGAGATACAAATAGGTGTGATTTGTAGTGCCTCCTTTAGGTCTATGCGGTTATGGCTTGACAAGCTGACCCGTTGTAGTGTTATGAATGATCAAAATTGATTGTTAGCTTCATAACTGCATCTTCAACAGTTTTATTAGCTTATTAGTTTGAATACACAAAAACGTGCAATTTCATTGGTACCTGGCGGCCATCTTGTTTGAGGTACAGACTTTTTCTTTCACACTATTAAAGCTCTATTAACAAAGATATTTAGTAAAAATTTGGTGAGGATCGGTTAAACGGTCTACAAGGAGATGTTTGACATTTTTTCACAAAATCCAAAATGGCTGAAAATCCATCATGGCGGACTTTATGGGTTCTAGAGGATAATTTGTTCGTCATGATGATGACGATCTTTGTACCAAATTTCAGGTCAAAATATGACACGGGCTGGGGGGCGTGGCCTTTTAACTTTGGTTTCCTTGTATAACGCCCCATTTGGGCCAGTGGGTATGGCACTTTTATGGCATGGTGTTGTATATGGCTGTGTATGCTCATGCAAAGTTACATCTTTCGGTGACTATCCATGTCACGGGAATTTACACTTGTTAGGAAGAATAATAAGAATGACCGAGAGCAAATACAATAGGGTTCTATGCAGTTACACTGCATAGACCCCTAATTACAACAAAAGAGGCACTCATAAAATATACACAAAATCGTTTTTTTTCAAACATTGTATCATGTTTAAAATGTAATTAATCTATAATTTGTTGTGTCAGAGTTTTGAAACCTTGGATATAAATTAACGAGATGTCTATTGTTTAAACTAAATTTAGTTTTTAACTTCTAAGGCAAAGGGCTGATAATTAGAAGGCTTTTTGTAAGTGTTGGTAATAGCCGGAAGTGTTCCAAAGGCAAGCTTACCTTCACACTAAGCCAAATTCTTTGCGCTCCGGTCTCGCCGTACATGATCATGCACACAAGTTTTACTGAACTAATCCAACAATCCATCCTATCCATAAAAATAGTATCGCATTGGCTTCAGATCTTTTTAGGTACAGCCAAAGTTAAACACTAATGGCTAGTTGTGTGACCGACCAAAGTATAGCATTGATCTGGGGAGTGAACTTCATTGAATTGATCTTCTTACCTCAGATGTTAGACCTTATTCAAAACATCTAAATTGTTCAGAAAAAATAATTCGTTTAAGAGATTGGACTCAACAATAACACCTTTCTTATGGAACTACAAAACTAGGATTAGTAAAAAACAGCTCAACAAATCCAAATGTAAAAGAGGACTTCGAAAATGCATGGTATACTAATAGACATCTGCCAATACATCCTTTGCTTTTAGGCTATATACCTCAATCTATCCACTTAACTGGTTAGTAATTGAGCAGGAAGACTGTGAATCCTATTCCATAGGTGCTATACGCTTAGCTCCTCCAATCGTTAAACCAGTCTACAATTATAAATGTATACACAAACTAACACGTACAGTGGGGCCAAAAAGTATTTAGTCAGCCACTGATTGTGCAAGTTCTCCTACTTAGAAAGATGAGAGAGGTCTGTAATTTTCATCATAGGTACACTTCAACTATGAGAGACAAAAATTAGAAAAAAAATCCAGGAAATCACATTGTAGGATTTTTAAAGAATTTATTTGTAAATGATGGTGGAAAATAAGTATTTGGTCAATAACAAAAGTTCAACTCAATACTTTGTAACATAACCTTTGTTGGCAATGACAGAGGTCAAACGTTTCCTGTAAGTCTTCACCAGGTTTGCACACACTGTAGCTGGTATTTTGGCCCATTCCTCCATGCAGATCTCCTCTAGAGCAGTCATGTTTTGGGGCTGTCGCTGGGCAACACGGACTTTCAACTCCCTCCACAAATTTTCTATGGGGTTGAGGTCTGGAGACTGGCTAGGCCACTCCAGGACCTTGAAATGCTTTTTACGGAGCCACTCCTTCGTTGCCCGAGCGGTGTGTTTGGGATCATTGCCATGCAGGAAGACCCAGCCACGTTCCATCTTCAATGCTCTCACTGATGGAAGGAGGTTTTGGCTTAAAATCTCACGATACACGGTTCATTCTTCCCTTAACACGGATCAGTCGTCCTGTCCCCTTTGCAGTAAAACAGCCCCAAAGCATGATGTTTCCACCCCCATGCTTCACAGTAGGTATGGTGTTCTTGGGATGCAACTCAGCATTCTTCTTCCTCCAAACACGACGAGTTGAGTTTTTACCAAAAAGTTCTATTTTGGTTTCATCTGACCACATGATATTCTCCCAATCCTCTTCTGGATCATCCATATGCTCTCTGGCAAACTTCAGACGGGCCTGGACATGTACTGGCTTAAGCAGGGGGACACGCCTGGCACTGCAGGATTTGAGTCCCTCTCGGCGTAGTGTGTAACTGATGGTAGTCTTTGTTACTTTGGTCCCAGCTCTCTGCAGGTCATTCATCAGGTCCCTCCGTGTAGTTCTGGGATTTTTGCTCACCGTTCTCATGATCATTTTGACCCCCGGGATGAGATCTTGCGTGGGGCCCCAGAGATTCACTCTTCCCAGCTTGGTGCAGGTCTACAATTTTCTTCCTGGTGTCCTTCGACAGCTCTTTGGTCTTGGCCATGGTTGAGTTTGGAGTCTGACTGTTTGAGGCTGTGGACAGGTGTCTTTTATACAGATAACAAGGTCAAACAGGTTCCATTAATACAGGTAACGTGTGGAGGACAGAAGAGCTTCTTAAAGAAGAAGTTACAGTTCGGTGAGAGCCAGAAATCTATCTTGTTTGTGGGTGACCAAATACTTATTTTCCACCATCATTTACAAATAAATTCTTTAAAAATCCTACAATGTGATTTCCAAGATTTTTTTTTTCTCTTTTTTGTCTCTCATAGTTGAAGTGTACCTATGATGAAAATTACAGACCTCTCTCATCTTTTTAAGTAGGAGAACATGCACAATCAGTGGCTGACTAAATACTTTTTGGCCCCACTGTATATGGAAATAAATGAATCCCATTTCAACTCTAAACCTATACCTCTCGCTCTACCCATTACAAATCCCACATTCTTCTCATCCAAATTAATTATAATAATAATACATTTAATTTCTAGGTGCCTTTCTAGACACCCAAGGTCACCATACATGGCAGTCAGAGTTCTGAATCGCAGGAGGAACGGAATTCCCGAGAATCGGGGCAGCAGATTGGAACACTCTGTCCCCCATGGAGCTGAGTCTGGTTTTGCGGGTGGTGAGACCAGAGTCAGAGGAGCGGAGGGTACGAGAAGTTGTGCAAGGTTGGTGGAGGTCAGAGAGGTAAGAAGGGGCTCGTCATGGAGAGATTTATAATTAAAGTAATATTTTGAAGGAAATGCGAGACTTGATGCAGGGCCAACACAGATGCCCAAGAGTAGAAGCGATTGGGTTAGGGTTAAGGTCAGACCAGGGTTTATTGCAAGTCAGAATCCTTGCAGCTGAATTTTGTACATACTGGAGCCTATCCAGAGCCTGGTTTGATGCCCCGAATAGGAAACCATTGCAGTAGTCCTCGCGTGAGGTGACGAAGGTGTGAATTAATGTTTCAGCAACTGCGTCTGTTATTAATGGTCTGAGTCTGGAGATGTTTCTCAGGTGGAAGAAGGCAGACTCGGTGACAGATTTTATATGATGTTCCATGGAGAGGATAGAATCGAAGACCAGACAAGGGTTTCTGACAATGGCAGAGGAGTAGATAGAGGAGCCGTCAATCGTGAGGACCACATAAGCAACCTTTTTGAGCAAAGCCTGAGGAGCCACAATCATCAGCTCTGTCTTTCTATTGTTGAGCTTCAGAAAATCATGGGACATTCAGGATTTTATTTCAAGAAGGCAGTTTTTGAGTGAGGGGGGAAGGCTTGTGTTGGGTGTCGTCTGCATATTAGCGAAAATTGTGTCCATACTTTTAAAATATTTGTCCAAGAGGAAGCATGTAGATAATGAAAGGGATAGGCCTTGCCAAGAGCCATCCCCTGGTACCTGCCAGATAGATAAGGCCTGAACCATGTAGGGGCAGTGCCAGTGATGCCCATGAGCCTATCCAGGCGGTCAAGTTGTGATGTTGTTCGCCAGGCCCGGGCAAAATGCAGCCCACGGACCATTTGCGGCCCGTAACCTGATTCAATACGCCCGGAGAATCATGCTAAGATCACAGTTAGAATATGCAAGTTACATTTTAGAAAAAAACAATTTGTCATTCAAATTAAAAGTCCAATGAATACTAGCCTCTGTCTTTGTGTAATGTTTTAACCCCCACCGGTTGTGTGGGGCATTCATTTTGAAGGCAGGCGTTGGAATGATGGGGCTAGTAATGAAGGTAAACCCCCAAATTTGAAAATGTACAGAGACAAGAAATTCAATGAGACTGAGAGGCTTATTTAAATTGACAGTAACATTTACCAATGCACCTCTGCCTTTGTTATCGCTAACTTTGTGGCATGTTCTGCGCTCTGTGGGCATAAAATGTAAGATTAAAACCAATCATTAGCTAACGGACAAAACTGCCGATAAACTAGTGCAAGGGCCAAATTTGGGCATCCTAGCGGATGTTCAAGTCTGAGCTGCTGTTCAGATGTGAGGTAAGGCTCGGATTGAAGGCCAGAGCACCAAAGAGATAACATGTGCCTCTCTGAGACACTGAACACTAGTGTTGTCTGTTTGTAGCCATCACAATACAAGTTGGCATACGTGTCCTTTTCAAGACTGGGAAGTAACACGTGTTCCTCCCTTGACCAATGAGTGATTTCTTTAGTTTAGACCGATATACTCGTTTCCACCTTGACAACAAATCAAAACTTACTATGTCGTTGGAGTGAACTCACTTTAGTAATTTCTCTGTGTACAGACTAGCTCTCTGTAGTCATTAATAAAATTGTACTTTGATTATTGCCAAAAGTCTCACTTCGTCAATTGGCTGTTTTCCAAATACATTTGAAAATATCCATTACACTAGCTAGCTAGCTAACTTGTATGTTTATCATGAAAGTGAGTTACGTTGCTAGTGAGGAGTCAAAGTCAAAGTAGCTTTATTGTCAATTTCTTCACATGTCGAGACATACAAAGGAATCGAAAAGACGTTTCCCACACTCTTGCGGTGAACATATAAAGTGCACATTCAAAACACAGATAAGACATATATACTAAAGCTAAAAGATGGCCAATAAAATGATATGTACAAAATATGCAGAAATGTATAGTCTACGATGTATTGCTAGGGGTAGCAGCATATGTTACTGTAAGTTTGGTTGTAGTATGTATAAGTTATGTATAAGTTAGGTTAGCAGCATAAGTTGATGTATAAGTTATGGTTGTGGTAGTGCAGAACTACCAGTGCAAAACGGCAATATGTTAAAGGCAGCAAAAACATCCAGTATGATGTGTACAGGCAGACAGTGAAAGTAGGACAGTAAGGACAGCCAATTTCCAGTCAGTTTGGTAAATGGCGAACATAATAAAGTGATAAAAGTGATAAAAGTGATAAAAGTGCAGGATACAGTTTGTTGCAGAGTCCTGAGTGTTTTTTGTGTTTGTGGGGGGGGTGGGGGGGGGGGGCAGATGGGGATTTCAGCTGGGGATTTCAGCTTCCTGTCAGTCTGGAGGATCTGGCTGGGGGGAGTGATGGGAGAGAATTCAGTTTCCTGACAGCTTGATGTATGAAGCTGTTTCTGAGTCTGGCAATGCAATTCTCGTTATCCATGCAATTCTCCTGATTTACTTTTATGAAAAGTTGGATGGACTTTGTTTTCAAGTACGATCATCAAATGGTGAGTTATTTAAAATCTAATGGGCTGCCATGCCAACTCTTTCTAATCTGGCCACTATTTTAATGGAAGGTTTAAATGTGCATGTGCTATTGGTTTTATAGGCTGCGCTGTCATGATGGAGCGTTGCATGACGTTTTGTTGTTTTTGTGTGGTAGGAGGAGTTGGTGGATGTCATGCGTTTTTGTAAACCCTGTTGTCACCATATTCTGCTGAAGTGCACATACAGCGTTGTGTAATGTTGTGATTGTTTGTGAGGATTAGCATTTTAGTTTAGAAATGAGCTGTTTTTGTTTTGGTGATAACTGTCCATCTCTCCGTGCTGCTCGCTCGTTGCATTGGCATTGCTAAGGCTAGTAACTTTTGCAGTAATATAGGAATTGCCTTAGTAACAGCAGGCAAGTAAAACCAGTTTTCACATAAAAAAAGGAAAGAAAAGTGATTCAATAGTCTTATCTTCAAATTTGTTGTTATTTAGTAAACGTTTATGAATAAAAACGAATTTATAAATTGTCAGTTTGCCTAAAAGTGACAGTTTTATTGTTGAAAAAATAATTTTGTATTTACCGGAATGTTACTTCCGTTACATGTTAGACAGACGCTGGGTCTATAAGTATGAACATCCTACGGCCCACTTTATTGTTACTATACTTCTTAATTGTGAGAGTATTAATAGATATTTCACAATAGATACCTTAAGAAACAAATTACCTACAGTGGGCCAAAAAGTATTTAGTCAGCCACTGATTGTGCAAGTTCTCCTACTTAGAAAGATGAGAGAGGTCTGTAATTTTCATCATAGGTACACTTCAACTATGAGAGACAAAAAAGAGAAAAAAAAAATCTTGGAAATCACATTGTAGGATTTTTAAAGAATTTATTTGTAAATGATGGTGGAAAATAAGTATTTGGTCACCCACAAACAAGATAGATTTCTGGCTCTCACCGAACTGTAACTTCTTCTTTAAGAAGCTCTTCTGTCCTCCACACGTTACCTGTATTAATGGAACCTGTTTGACCTTGTTATCTGTATAAAAGACACCTGTCCACAGCCTCAAACAGTCAGACTCCAAACTCAACCATGGCCAAGACCAAAGAGCTGTCGAAGGACACCAGGAAGAAAATTGTAGACCTGCACCAGGCTGGGAAGAGTGAATCTGCAATAGGCAAGCAGGTTGGTGTGAATAGATCAACTGTGGGAGCAATTGTAAGAAAATGGAAGACATACAAGACCATTGATAATCTCCCTCGATCTGGGGCCCCACGCAAGATCTCATCCCGTGGGGTCAAAATGATCATGAGAATGGTGAGCAAAAATCCCAGAACTACACGGAGGGACCTGATGAATGACCTGCAGAAAGCTGGGACCAAAGTAACAAAGACTACCATCAGTTACACACTACGCCGAGAGGGACTCAAATCCTGCAGTGCCAGGCGTGTCCCCCTGCTTAAGCCAGTACATGTCCAGGCCCGTCTGAAGTTTGCCAGAGAGCATATGGATGATCCAGAAGAGGATTGGGGGAATATCATGTGGTCAGATGAAACCAAAATAGAACTTTTTGGTAAAAACTCAACTCGTCGTGTTTGGAGGAAGAAGAATGCTGAGTTGCATCCCAAGAACACCATACCTACTGTGAAGCATGGGGGTGGAAACATCATGCTTTGGGGCTGTTTTACTGCAAAGGGGTCAGGACAACTGATCCGTGTTAAGGGAAGAATGAACGGGGCCATGTATCGTGAGATTTTAAGCCAAAACCTCCTTCCATCAGTGAGAGCATTGAAGATGGAACGTGGCTGGGTCTTCCAGCATGACAATGATCCCAAACACACCGCTCGGGCAACGAAGGCGTGGCTCCGTAAAAAGCATTTCAAGGTCCTGGAGTGGCCTAGCCAGTCTCCAGACCTCAACCCCATAGAAAATTTGTGGAGGGAGTTGAAAGTCCGTGTTGCCCAGCGACAGCCCCAAAACATGACTGCTCTAGAGGAGATCTGCATGGAGGAATGGGCCAAAATACCAGCTACAGTGTGTGCAAACCTGGTGAAGACTTACAGGAAACGTTTGACCTCTGTCATTGCCAACAAAGGTTATGTTACAAAGTATTGAGTTGAACTTTTGTTATTGACCAAATACTTATTTTCCACCATCATTTACAAATAAATTCTTTAAACATCCTACAATGTGATTTTCTGGACTTTTTTCCTCATTTTTGTCTCTCATAGTTGAAGTGTACCTATGATGAAAATTACAGACCTCTCTCATCTTTCTAAGTAGGAGAACTTGCACAATCAGTGGCTGACTAAATACTTTTTGTCCCCACTGTATACATTTGATGTAATTGTTTACCCAAATACAGTGTACAATATTGAAACTTGTACTCTGAAAACCGCTAACGTGTCAAACAGCTTAGCTTTTCTAGGACGTAGTCCCGCGGGACCAAAGTCTCCTCGCAGCAGCAAAAAAATATCACCTTTCGGAACATTAGGGGCTCCATACTGTGTTAGGAATTGTGGTTGAAAGGAGTTATTTTTCTTCTTCATAACTTCCAGTTAGCGTGCACCGGTATGGCACGACGTTCTCTTATTTCGAACTGAAATTACCACATGTAATGTATGTTAAGAAAGGGTAAATCCTTGTCTTGTTAACCATCAATTAGCTCGCCGTCATTCGACTGTTAACAATAACCACGTCCTTGCAGCTTCATGTTGAGACACATGGGACTGTAGTGGAGCACCTACGTGTCCGCTCAAGGATTTTGCTTTGGAATGGAAGGTTGGAAATAGGCCGATAATTATTTAGGGACTCCGGGTCCAAACCTTGCTGCCAGGTTTCTGTTAGACACATAACGTCGAACGAGTAATCCCTGACAACCTCATTTATGAGTAGAGCCTTGTTGTTAAGCGAGCGTGTGATGAACTAGCTGTTTCGGTTATTAGTGGGGGACGAGATTGATGCCAAATAACTGTCTGATTTAACTAGGGTTGTCAGATTGTTCAGGTTAGCCCAGACATGTTTAGAAGTGTGTTGGATGCAGATTTTTGGAACGCTATCTTCAACTACATCTCAGATTAATACTCCATTAGAACCAGAACATTTACAGATTTTTCTGGGTGTATCTTAAGGAATAAGAATAAAAAATTCACCACAGCCCAAAAAGAGTGAATAACTGAATGGAAAAATAGAGGTCTGGGGGACGATGAAGGTGGGGAACGTTTGTTATTTTCATCTTTGTCATTTTTGGGGGCATTTTAATCAGTTAATTATTTTATTTTTAATCTTCCTTTCTCTTTTTGGTTTGTTTGTTTTCAATACTATTCAAATCTCAATCCTACATCATCTCTTTATATCTGTGATAATACGTACAAATAAATGTAGAATTATTTCATATAAATAAAAATGAGCATTGAAACAGCAGTGTACTATATATTTAGGATTCTTTGGCTCAAAAATAATTATTCAAACCTAAGCATGTGCACGTAAAAATGAGATCCATGTGCACAAGCGTGCATGTGCAAGTTAGACTTACCACGGATGCTCTCCAGTGTCTTAGCAGCTGACTGGCGGACCTGATTAATCAGTTCCTGGCATGCCTGCTCTGTGCGCAGGGCCTGGAAACAACAAAAACACACTATCCTTAAGTCAGATCTATGGGCTGCCCATTGCTGACCTCCTTCTAATAGTAAGTAAGTGAGTAAGTCAATTTTATTTATAAAGCGCCTTTCAAAACCAGAGTTACAAGGGGCTGTACAACAGAAAAAAAATGAAATTTAAAAACATGAAATGACAAACTGCACAAAAGGTAAAATGCTAAAACACACATTACAAAACAAAGTGCTTACGAAACAAGAACATTTTTTAAACGCTTTTTAAAGATATCCACTGAATCTGCATTTTTTATGACTATCAGAAAACTGTTCCAGAGAATTGGAACTGCGACAGCAAAAGCTCTGTCACCCTTAGTTTTTTGCCTAGATTTTGGAACAGCCAAAAGGAGACCTCAGAAGACCTGAGTGATCACCATGATCTCACTGAGGACAGGGGACACATTCATTCTGCGATATAGAGTGGGCTACCCTGTGTAGTGCTTTATATGTGATTAGGATGATTTTAAAATCAATCCTGCAGGCAATAGGTAACCAGTGAAGAGCGGCCAACACTGGTGTGGTCACCATCTGTGACCTACGTTGTGTCTTTGTTAAAACTCTAGTGAAAGCATTTTGGACCAGCTGGAGCTGACACACAGAAGTGTTACCATTACCATATTTTCTATAAATTATGTATTTATCACAACATTATACCGTTATTACCTCGGTCAATTTAAATCTACTTATCTGAAAAATACATCCGATAGTGTTGGTGTGAGTGTGTGCGCGCATACGTGGTTGACTACACCAACAGTGCAATGCTTGAGGATGGAGGTCAAATATGTCCCTTATGTATTTTTGGTTAGTGATTATTATTTGTGCTCTGTGACAGCCACTGACAGGTGAAAGACGCGCATGAGCTCAAGGGACAACTGGAGCCTGGAGATTGGATCGTGGTAAAGGACTTCAGATGGAAAGGTGGAAAACTCTCAGGTGGTGGGGCCTCAGCAGTGAAAATTGCACAAAGAGCGACATGGATTCACGCCAGCCATTGTAAAAAGATGCCAGAGCCATGCGACAATCTCATACCCATTAATCAACAGGATCGTATCTGAACTTACTCTGAGTGCTCACTGCCAATGGGGAAGTCAAAGTAAGGGGGGGTTCTAACACAGACCCTTGTCTTACCTGCATGGCACAGGAAGAAATAACCCGGGCATAGGAGACATGAGTGTAGTGGAGGGCAGTGGAGAAACCACAACCATGGCATCCTTTCGGGCGACTCTGCTGTGGCATGCGTGGCATTATGTGCCCTGCTCATTCTCAGCAGCATTACTGTGTTACCAATTTTGTGTTCATGGGAACATACTACTGATAAAAATCAAGGTATCAGAAGGGATTCAACACCTACAGAGCCAGCAATGACCCTATTACCAAATCTCACAAGGATGAAAGATAAAAGGAGCCTGTTCAAAGACATTCATGGAAACCTTGGGGCTTTGCATTGGGAAAAAGGCACCTAGAGGAACATAATTAATGGTGGGGGTTTCCTAGCGCATCTGAGCGAGTGAGGGAGTGCCAGGCTGAGGCACAGGACCAGTGATGGTCGTACGCAACCAAGCCGGTAGTTGGAATCCACTCTTTAACAACCACGACCCACAGTAAACGTACCAGAGAGGTGGTGGAAATCATGGGTCACATGAACTTGATACGACACCCTTCAGGACAACACAAGGGTGTCAAAGATCCACTACGGCGTATGTTGACGTTATGTATTATAACAACCCACCATCAATCGCCATTCATTGCCGGCTGAGGCTCTGTAATGATAGTTTTAATCTACAGCCAAAATTAATACAATGACTGTAGAAACGAGAGAAACCCCTGCAGCAAATAAGGACGTCTGATGTGTGTCAGACAATGGCACTAGGAAATGTGTAGGCCTGTCTAGGTGACAAATGCATCTAGTTGGAATGATGAGGGTAACAGACTGTTTAAGAGAAGTGTCCATGGGGGAAGAGGACACCATGGACCAGAATGACCGCATGACAGTTAATGTCATATGGCTTTCACGGCAAAAACACAGTTTCAGATACCATATTGACCTGGGGATTGGGTTTATGGATGCAAATTATTGGCAGTGCCGAAACCAAGCCTATGATAGGTTACCACTGAATTGGCGGGGATTTTGTTTCCTGATACAACTACAAATACGTACCGTCATAATACTGAGAGGAGGAAGACATAATGAAGAGTAAAAAGATCTATCGCAGAGTTTCATCAACTACACTAGCGTATTTGGGAGAAAAGTGGGATTTGGGTCTTTTTCCATGGTATAGGGAAACAATAATAATACTTTCTGACAATGATAAGTCTCCCTGACTCACCCTGTTGAAACACGAGATGGTCTTAGATATCCTAACACTGAGGACAGGACAACCGTGCGTGAGCATGATCCCAGATCACTTGACAACCTGATAATTTCATAATGTTTAAATTGTATTTTTCCATTTCTGTGAGCATAAAATACTCAAAAGGAGGGATTGTATTTGAAACATTTTATTAAACGGTTTATTTCATTTACCATGAATTGACTCTGTGTGAAGAGTGTTCAAACCTTCTCTAAGATGGCCTTTGACCAGATGTTCTATTAGAAGAACTAGTTGGCACTGGACTGCCTAGTGTGACGTAGGCCAAAAATATACTGTCATCAATAGCTTTGTCCCTGTCCATTACGATACATGGGAGAATCTAAGTCAGTCTAAAGTACCTAGCTAGACACTAGGCATGTGTGAAAAGCAACTGAGAATGGGATTTAGGGCTGGCTCGTGAAGACGAAATTTGTTTTTGAAGGCTGTGAGCCAGATTCTGTTGGCCTTGGGGTGACTATTGACAATATCCTCTCATTTGAATCTCACATAAAAACCATCACCCGGTCTGCATTCTTTCACATCTGTAACATCCTCAGACTCTATCCATCACTTAAGTCCTGATTCATACCTTTGTCACTTAAGCCTTGAATTATCATATTTCTATTTCTGTGATATTAACCTTCATTTTCTTTTCCGTCAGGAAGTGAGAGTGACAAGATAGTCATATACTAGTGACGGATTTTTAAATATTGAACATTTGATAAAGTATCCCAAAAGCTATATTCTAGCTAGACTAATGGTGACTTGAGAGGAGTTGGTACTGAAGCTAAGTAACAGCAAGGAAGTTCCCATCTTATCTTACTCTTCAGACAGTAGAGAATGTTGTATGATTTTGTGAGCTGGCACTTGCAATACATCTTGGTATATGAAAGAAAGCAGACAGGTCTAAGGGCAAAATTTGATTTAAAGCGTAGGCCTATTTCTCAGGCTGTGGTGGCCCAATGTAAAAAATGCTTTCTTATTTCCAATTTTGAGAGCACTTTGGCTCAACTGGCCGAGTTCAGGCCTATGTATTATAACAGTGACTGCTGAGATAAACAATTTCTTGTCAATCAGGAAATATAATGCGAAAGAAAAAAATGGCCCCTTGCATTTCATCCCTTGACAAAACTTGTTGAGAGCAAGGTACTGTATAAACAAAAAGAGTGTGTTATAAGATAGGTAGATTTGATTTAACAGCTGAGTTGAGTGGCAAAACATAGCTTTAAAAAAAAAAAAAAATGTGCCTTTGCAATTTTTCATCAAGCAACCCTTTTAATCAACCCACTTTGAAAATTTAGCAATACCTTATCCTCCCTGCTTGTGACGCTGTGCTTGGCGATCCTTTCCATGCGGCCACGATACACAGCACAGTCTCTTTCAATCTCCTCTACCTCCTGGAGTGAGAAGGTCACGGCAATGCGTGGCAGAGAAAGCTCTGACCAGCAGATGTAGTGCTGTACACGTACACACACACACACACACACACACACACACACACACACACACACACACACACACACAATTAATGTAAGAGCAAAGAAATGCAAAGTGACCACGTACAAACTTATACAGTGCATCCGGAAAGTATTCATGCCCCTTCAATTTTTTTTGGTGCATGTCAGAGCACAAACCAAGCCATGAAGTCCAAGGAATTGTCTGTAGACCTCCGAGACAGGATTGTATCGAGGCACAGATCTCAGGAAGGGTACAAAAAATGTCTGCAGCAATTGAAGGTCCCAACGAGTACAGTGGTCTCCATCATTCGCAAATGGAAGAAGTTTGGAACCACCAGGACTCTTCCTAGAGCTGGCCGCCCGGCCAAACTGAGCAATCGGGGGAGAAGGGCCTTGGTCAGGGAGGTGACCAAGAACCCGATGGTCACTCTGACAGAGCTCAGGTGTTCCTCTGTGGAGATGGGAGAACCTTCCAGATGGACAACCATCTCTGCAGCACTCCACCAATCAGGCCTTTATGGTAGAGTGGCCAGACGGAAGCCACTCCTCAGTAAAAGGCACATGACAGCCCGCATGGAGTTTGCCAAAAGGCACCTAAAGGACTCTCAGACCATGAGAAACAAAATTCTCTGGTCTGATGAAACCAAGATTGAACTCTTTGGTCTGAATGCCAAGCGTCATGTCTGGAGGAAACCAGGCACCGCTCATCACCTGGCCAATACCATCCCTACAGTGAAGCATGGTGGTGGCAGCATCATGCTGTGGGGGTGTTTTTCAGCGGCAGGAA
The DNA here is from genome assembly GCA_017639675.1 of Aplochiton taeniatus. Classification (NCBI taxonomy): domain Eukaryota; kingdom Metazoa; phylum Chordata; class Actinopteri; order Galaxiiformes; family Galaxiidae; genus Aplochiton; species Aplochiton taeniatus. The sequence goes on along the minus strand of CM030181.1, from coordinate 12,280,520 downwards.
CTGGAAGACTAGTCAGGATCAAGGGAAAGATTAATGCAGCAATGTACAGAGAGAGATCCTTGATGAAAACCTGCTCCAGAGAGCTCTGGACCTCAGACTGGGGCGAAGGTTCACCTTCCAACAGGACAACGACCCTAAGCAATCAGCCAAGATAACAAAGGAGTGGCTTCGGGACAAGTCTGTGAATGTCCTTGAGTGGCCCAGCCAGAGCCCAGACTTGAACCCGATTGAACATCTTCGGAGAGATCTGAAAATGGCTTTGCACCGACGCTCCCCATCCAACCTGACGGAGCTTGAGACGATCTGCAAAGGATAATGGGAGAAACTGCCCCAAAATAGGTGTGCCAAGCTTGTAGCATCATACTCCAGAAGACTTGCGGCTGTAATTGCTGCCAAAGGTGCTTCAACAAAGTATTGAGTAAAGGGTGTGAATACTTTTGTACATGTGATATTTTATTGTGAGGGTTCTAGGCACAAATGTACAGCACACCAAGGATTGCAGATAACTTTCGTCGTTTTATTCGGTCGCAAACACAACGTTTCCAAGGATGGACTGCGTGGAGCTGGTTCTGGTTTCCGGGCATCCGCCTCTCACTCCACCATAGCTCCCGCCGTCCACCTCCTATGAAAACAGACACCTTTTACATCCGTCCTCTGACCAATCACCAGATTGAACATACCTGTTGCAGCCTGATGACCTGTCAGAGGCACACTTCCTCACCACCACAGCCCTTCAGTGCCCTCTACTGGACGGATGTCCGCACAGCCCTCACATTTATTTTCTTATTTTTAATTGCAAAAAATTCCGACAAACTTTTTTCACTTTGTCATTATGCGGTATTGAGTGTAGAATGTTAAGATAATTTTTTTTCTTTAATCCATTTTGGAATTAGGCTGTGACATAAAATGTGGGAAAAGTGAAGGGGTATGAATACTTTCCGGATGCACTGTATTTGTTTTACTATGCTGTGATTTTATTATTCTGACAAATACATTTAGTTTGTTAGGTGGCCGGCCTATTGTAATTAAGGGTCCTAGCCTGAAGGGCTATCCCCTTATAGTTATGGTTCTGGTTTATTCTTCCCCTTCATTATTTTGGTTCTTAGGCCTTCGCTTAATTTCCCGTGAGCTGGTTTATGCTAGAGACTTCAAATTTTGCATGCGGCTTTGTATCGGTAATTGCTACCCCCAAAACAAAAATGACCCACATTGACAACATGGTGGCGCTATATCAAGTAGTAAAAATGGAAGGCCATATCATCTACACCATATGGCTTAGAGTCACTAAGTGTTGCACCTAGGTCCATGGGCACATGGTCCAAAAAAAAGCCTCTTTGGAGCCCAAGGTGCGCCTGGGAACATTTTCCGGGATTTAGAATTTTTGGAAAAACACAAATTAAAATAACTTTTGATATATTTTCCAATCCACACAAAATGTGTAACATCATTTGACTATGACACAAATGGTATATAAGCCAGACCAACCGGCCAAAGCGCGTGGTCGCTATAAGCCATGCAGTAGGCATGGCTTATCACAAAAACGGTTCAAAATCTGTCATACTGATGCTAATCCTCATGAAACTTGATACACTACCTCTAAGGCCATCATGGATCATACCAGCAAAGCTATTTTCACATCAGCCTTTAGGGGGTGCTATAAATACCATATTTTCATATCTCTTGATGTGAATGTCCAATTTGCATGAAACTTTATACATACAGTATGTACTATGGGTGAGTGTAAGTCAATAACTCAGAGAAGATAGTTATGGACCAATGCTTGGGCTTGTGGGCGTGGCTTATCATACATGTGCTAATAGCTCAGCCAAACAACTTAATTGGCCATGTCAGCAAAGCCATTTCTATATCTACCTTTGGGGGGCACTATAACAGCCACATATTGATATGCAATGATGTGAAAATGTCAAAGTCAGCAATTGGCACTAGAGACTTGCAACTTTGCATGCTGTGAGGTACTCATATCTGCTACTCCCAAACCAAAGACATGGACCTCATGGTGGCTCTATAATAAGTGATCACATTTTCAAACTTTGAAAGGCCATATCTTATACACCATATGACCTAGCCTCAAGCAATTCTGGCCCCAGGTCCATTTCCCCATGTTGCCTCGTGGCAAAAGCCTCGTGGATCCCAAAGCCTGCCTTGATGGATTTTTCGCTATTTTGAATTTTGTGATATTATTCTTATTATTCTTCTCAACAAGTGTAAATTCCCATGAGATGGATAGTCACAGAAAGGTGCAACTTTGCATGAGCATAGACAACCATGCCATACAAGTGCTATACCAGTTGGCATAAAGGGGGCGCTATACAAGGCAACCAAAGTTAAAAGGTGTGTAGGAGTGGACTATGGAAATGTCTTATGGAACATGTTTACATAAATGTTCACACTCCTATTTCAATGTTTTATTTTTATTATAATAATTATATGGCAATAATAGTGTTGGGCTTGTTTTGTAAGGTGAAGTTGCTTATTTGTCTCGCAAGAGTCGGCAACACTGCGCACTTTCACTATCAAAGCCCCAGGCTTTCAAACCGAATGCTGGAACCAAGGCTAGCTGGAAGCTAGCAGCTGATTGTACTGTAAAGGTAGAGCACGGAAAATAAACACAAACGTGCATGCTCACGTTGTCTTGTAAAACACACATAATACTGCTGTAAACCTCACTTAAGTGAAATTAATCGTTATTTCTCCCGCTGAGCATCTGTCTGCAGCATCCTCAACCGCAGCTGCAACTCCGTTAGGGTATGACCTCAGGTCAGGTGAAAGGTCATCATGTTAAACTGACTCAAGGCAGCCAGGTCGTCTGATTTATAGCTCAATTGTTACATTTTCTTTTTGACAAGAGTAGGCATTCACAAAAAAATAAATAATAATAATACGCTTTTGGACATAAAGGGGCAACGGACAGGTGCTCGGGCTTGCCTGCACCTGCCTGGAGTAAGAACTAAGACACAGACCAACTACAAATGTTGTGAACAGACCGTTTCAAACAGTGACTTTAAATCAGACATGGACATTCAGAGCAAGATCTTGGAATCATGATTTTAGTAAAATATGGTAAATGTGTGCCAATGTTGGGGTGAACTTTGACAACAAATAATCTGTTGAGTAAAATTGTATGAAATGTCCAGTACCAACCTGAGGACAGCAGATCTTAAGCAAGTTGATGGACTTTCCACAAACATAGATGTCATTGGCAATGTGTCGCAGGAACACTGGAACACAGTCCTCCACATCCTCGGAGATAAGGGTGTAGCCCTGCACCCAGAATGTTTTGTCTGTGTAGAACAGAGCGGACACAACAAGGGCTATAGTGATGTACTCATTACATTTAATAATACACAGGATATGATGTTATAATACCCATTATGCCTTAAAACCAGGTTGAGCACTCTAAAAACGAATATTTAGAAAGGATTTGGGTTAAGAGCAGAAACGTCTTTGGGGTTTTCAAGTGGGCACCTTCCATCCTGGATGTTTCGTTAATTTGAGCCCATGACACCTCCAGAAGGCTTAACGGTGAGCTTTGACGTCTCATATCATATATCCGCTCTTGGCATGGCCAGATAAAAACAATACTAAAAAACCCCATTTATTAAGCTGTGTGATATCCCTGCTCTTTCCCTGACCCTGCAAGCGCTTGAGCCCGCTCTGCAGGGAGGTTCATTATAATGAAATTCACTTTTGACCGGCTCATTAAAAAGTAAAACTCAAATAGAGTTGAACAATATTTGTTATTATTTCAGCATGGTCACATCTGTACATCTGAGGGTATGGGGGTTCATCACTGAATATCAGATAAATAAAAATATGCCACATATATGATTGTTTCTAACACTTACAGCAAGATTCCTGACTATTGACAAAAGATTGGCCGAGACCTTACCTCACTTCCTGTTTGGTCTTATCAGAAAAATCGTTACGGGAAGCACATATTGTTGTTGCCAAGTGTTTTTTTCCATCTGCCTTTAGGGGCCACTATGACAGACATTTATATCTCTTGCATCCTGGTACATATGGCTACGACCCGTCAAAATGTTGCCTGCAGCTTTAATTAAGGGTCATAGCCCGAAGGGCTATACCCTTACTGTTTCCGTACCGGTTTATTCTCCTCTATTATTAAGGATCATAGCCCGAAGGGCTATACCCTTATAGTTTTTATACCGCTTTATTCTTCCCTATTATTAAGATTTTACAGTCCAAAGGGTGTAAAATCGAATAGTTATTGTGCTCCTTCATTCTTCCTTCCTATTATTGTTTTCCTCCCCTCTCTCCATTTCCCGTGAGCTGCTTTATGTCAGTGACTTCAAAGTTTGCAGGCTTGTTGGTACCTGTAACTGCTACTCCCAAACTGAAGATGATCCACATTCACCTCATGGTGGCGCTATAACAAGTGATCAAATTTGAAAGGCCTACAATCCTTAATCTCCTACACCTTGTGACTTAGAGCGACTTTTGCACCTAGGCCATTTAGAATTTTGTTAAAAACACAAATAAATAGAACTTTTGATCAATTTGTCAGATCTGCACCACATTTTGCATGTAGCATTGTCGCACCTTGATAGACAAATGGTGTATAAACCAGAACTACCGGCCAAAGTATGTGACGGTTATAAGCCAATGAAATACAAAATGGATGTGGCTTCCCACAAATAGGGTGTTAACTCAGTTATACTCATTCCATTCCTCATGAAACTGTATACACTACCTCTAAGGCCATCTTGGATCACACCTGCATAGAAACTTTCACATCAGCTTTTAGGGGGCGCTATAAATGCCATTGTGAGGGTTCCGCGGACATCCGTCCGGTAGAGGGCGCTGAAGGGCTGTGGTGGTGATGAAGCACTCTGACAGGTCACCGGATTGCAACAGGTGAGTTCAATCTGGTGATCAGTTGGGGGAGTGCTATATAAGGGTGTCTGTTTGTTTCAGTAGGGGGCTGACACACGCCGGACGGCTGAGCAAATGCAGAGTCGCATTCCAAACTCCCCTAAGAGCGAGGCACCAGCACCAGCACCAGCACCAGCACCAGCACCAGCAGCGTGGGCGTACGGGTGGGGGTGTGTGTGTGGGACAATAAAACGGTTTCCCCAGTTGCACTCCTTGGTCTGCCGTCTCCTCTGTGCTCAGAACTCCTCACAGTGGCGCCCAACGTGGGGCACAGAGAGCGGCAGTGATGTCACTCGAGTCACCAATGGCCCAGCTGCTCACGCGGGTGATGGACCTTCAGGCGGAGCAGCTGGAGTCCACACGCCAGCTGCAGCAGGCCCAGGCGGAGCATCGGCAGGCGCTGATCCGTCTGCTTGAGAGGGAGGAGGCAGGAAGCTCTCCACGTCGCCCGCACATCCAGCTTCAGCGGATGGGGGAGGCCGACGACCCAGAGGCCTTCCTCGCGACGTTCGAGCGAACGGCCCGGATGTGCGGGTGGCCGGAGGGGGACTGGGCCTGTCGCCTGCTTCCCCTGCTGACGGGGGAGGCACAGCTGGCCGCCCACAGTCTGCCAGCGGAAGAGGTGGCCCGCTACGGAGCGGTGGCGAGGGCGATCCTGGGCCTGACCCCCGAGGAGCACCGGCGGGCATTTCGGTCCCTGGCCTTCCACGCTGGTGCCAGACCCTACGCCTTTGCACAGCAGCTGCTGGACCGCGCCCGGAGGTGGCTGCGAGCCGAGGGGCCGGGGGCAGGGCGGGTGCTGGAGCAGGTGGTGATGGAGGCGTTCGTCGAGAGACTGCCGCCCGGAACATCCGCCTGGGTCCGGCGCCATCGGCCTGACACCCTCGACGCGGCGGTAGCCCTGGCGGACGACCACCTGGCAGTCCCCACCCAGCCACCGCCTGTTCCAGCGCCCCGCCGACTCCGGGTCGACCACCAGGCAGAGCGGCCGGTGCCAGCAGCGAGGAGCCGGCGCCCCGACCAAGCCCGGGGGCAGGGAGGGGAGCAGGAACCCTCACCATCTTTCCCCACCCCACAGATAGGTCCTCCAACGCCAGGCGAGGGATGCTGGCGGTGCGGCCGGCCTGGCCACTTCCGGAGGGAGTGCCCGATGATGGAGGTGGGCCAGGTCGTCCGTGTTGTTGGCGGTCCGACCCCTTCCCCCGGTCCGGGGGCGACGTACCGCATTCCGGTAAGGTTGCAAGGGGGAACACACCAGGCTCTACTGGATTCTGGATGTATGCAGTCCATGATCCAAGAGCGCCTGGTTCGACCCGCGGCATTGTTGGAAGCGGCACGGGTGTGTATTAGGTGTATACATGGGGATGTGCACGAATATCCGGTGGTCGCAATTCAAATTCGTTATGGGGGGAAAAAACAGAGTGAAGGCCGCGGTTAGCTCCCGCCTCTCGCACCCCCTGATCATAGGCACCGATTGGTCAGGGTTTGATAGAGCAGTGGGGGGACATGTGGGGGTGCGCTCACGACAGGCAGGGAAGTGTGAGACGTGCGCTGTGTTCTGTGCTGATGCGGGGGCTCCCGATTTGGCCGAGTCCGGGGGGGAGGGGGGGGGGGGGTTCCTCGTCGGAGGCTCTTTCGCCCCTGTTCGCTCCCATGGAGGATTTTCCTCTCGAGCAGTCTCGCGATGCCACCCTACGCTTCGCCCTTAGCCAAGTGATAAAGATTGATGGCACGTTGGTAAGGCCAGGGGCAGCGCCGGCTTACCCATATTTTTCATTGGTTAGGGATAGATTATACCGAGTGAGTCGTGACACTCAAAGGCAGGAGGAATTGCTACAGTTGGTAGTACCCGTAAGCCGTCGGAAAGAGATATTTCAGGCGGCTCATTATAACCCGATGGCAGGCCACCTAGGATTTTCTAAGACACTAGATCGGATAATGGCCCGGTTCTATTTGCCGGGTATACGGGCTGAGGTACGTCGGTGGTGTGCGTCCTGCCCAGAATGTCAGCTTGTGAACGCCCCGGCCATTCCAAAAGCACCATTGTGCCCTCTTCCGCTGATGGAAGTGCCATTCGAGCGGATAGGCATGGATATCATCGGGCCATTAGACCGTAGCACGCAGGGTTATCGATTTGTGCTGGTCATTATTGATTACGCAACCCGCTACCCTGAAGCGGTGCCGTTGCGCAGCATATCTGCAAAGACTGTTGCGCAGGCGCTGTTTACGGTCATCTCCCGAGTAGGAATCCCGAAAACGATTCTTACTGACCAGGGCACAAACTTCATGTCACGTACACTGAAGGAGCTTTACGGGTTGTTGGGGATTCAGGCAATTCGGACTAGCGTCTATCACCCCGCCACCGACGGGCTGTGTGAGCGCTTTAACAGAACTCTGAAAACCATGATCCGTAAATTTATACACGAGGATAGTCGTAATTGGAATAAATGGCTATATTCCCTGTTGTTCGGTGTGAGAGAAGTACCCCAGGCTTCCACGGGGTTTTCCCCCTTTGAGTTACTATACGGGCGACAACCCCGAGGTGTCCTAGACCTGGTTAAAGAAAGCTGGGAGGGCGGGTCTAGTGACAGTAAGAACGAAATTCAGTACGTTATGGACTTGCGTGCAAAGCTTCACTCACTGCATAGGCTGTCACGAGAACATTTGCAGCAAGCCCAAGAACAGCAGAAGCGCCGTTATGACCAGGGAACTAGACTCAGACAGTTTGCACCGGGAGAGAAGGTCCTTGTATTGCTGCCAACGTCTAGCTCTAAATTACTCGCCAAGTGGCAAGGGCCGTTTGTGGTCACACCGCGAGTGGGGGACGTGGACTATGAGGTGGTTCGCTCAGACCGGGGGAATAGCACACAGATATACCACATTAATCTCCTTAAAAAATGGAACGATGAGGTCCCTGTCTCGCTGGCTACGGTAGCATCTGAGAGAGATGAGTTCGGACCGGAGGTCCCAAATTCTACAGCTAGCACTCCGGTTGCTGTGGGTGACGGTCTCTCGCCAAGTCAGCACGCGGACGCCACCAGGTTACAAAAACAGTTCGCTGATGTGTTCTCTCCCCTGCCTGGCCGGACCAAGCTCATAGAACACCACATAGATACGACGCCAGGTTTAACGGTGCGTATGCGTCCCTACAGGTTGCCTGCTCACAAGAGAGAAATTGTGAGGCAGGAGCTTCAAGCTATGCTAGACATGGGGGTCATAGAAGAGTCATGCAGTGCGTGGAGCAGCCCCATCGTGCTTGTGGTGAAGCGAGATGGGTCTGTTTGGTTCTGTGTTGATTACCGCAGGGTGAATGAGGGTTCTAAGTTTGATGCGTACCCAATGCCGCGGGTCGACGAACTCCTGGACCGGCTTGGCACTGCTAAATTCTATACCACGCTGGATTGTACCAAAGGCTACTGGCAGATTCCCTTGTCGCCGGAAGCCCGCGAGAAAACGGCCTTCTCTACTCCCTACGGTTTGTATCAATTCACGGTGCTGCCTTTCCGGGTTGTTTGGGGCCCCCGCTACCTTCCAGCGCCTGATGAATCGGGTGCTGCGCCCTCACGCTGCCTATGCTGCCGCCTACCTGGATGATATCGTCATCTATAGCGACACCTGGGCGGAGCATGTGCGGAGGGTTGCGGCCGTCCTGGGGGCGCTGCGGGGGGCGGGGCTCACGGCCAACCCGAAGAAGTGCGTGATTGGTGGGAGGGAGATACGGTATCTGGGGTACCACTTGGGGAACGGGGAAGTGTGGCCACAAATAGAGAAAACTGCAGCCATTGCGGCTTCCCCACGACCCAAGACTAAAAAAGAGGTGAGGGGGTTCCTGGGGCTGGCTGGCTACTACCGGCAATTTGTGCCGGAGTTTTCAGGGCTTGCCCTTCCCCTGACCGACCTCACCCGCAAAGGTGCCCCAGATCCGGTCCAGTGGACGGAGCAGTGTCAGGTGGCGTTTGAGAAGTTAAAAGCTGCCCTCTGTGGAGGCACAGTTCTTTATGCGCCTAACTTTGATGTCCCTTTCTCCCTACAGACGGATGCCTCGGACCGAGGGCTGGGGGCGGTGCTGTCCCAGAGGCGGGGGGATGTCGACCGTCCAGGGCTGTACCTGAGCCGCAAGTTGTCGGACCGGGAGGCTCTGTACAGCACAGTGGAGAAGGAGTGTCTGGCCATCAAGTGGGCGGTCGGCACCCTCCGCTACTATTTGCTGGGCCGCGCCTTCACCCTCTACTCCGATCACGCGCCCCTCCAGTGGCTCCACCGAATGAAGGAGACCAATGCCAGGATCACCCGTTGGTACTTGGCTTTGCAGCCCTTCAACTTTAAGGTGATCCACAGGCCGGGTGATGGTGATGGCAGATTTCCTCTCCCGCTCCGGTGGGGGGGGGAGTAGGTCGCTGGCCGGTGTTGTCCCCGGCCTGCGGCAAGAGGGGGAGGCACTGTGAGGGTTCCGCAGACATCCGTCCGGTAGAGGGCGCTGAAGGGCTGTGGTGGTGATGAAGCACTCCTCTGACAGGTCACCGGATTGCAACAGGTGAGTTCAATCTGGTGATCAGTTGGGGGAGTGCTATATAAGGGTGTTTGTTTGTTTCAGTAGGGGGCTGACACACGCCGGACGGCTGAGCAAATGCAGAGTCGCATTCCAAACTCCCCTAAGAGCGAGGCACCAGCACCAGCACCAGCAGCGTGGGCGTACGGGTGGGGGGGTGTGTGTGGGACAATAAAAGGGTTTCCCCAGTTGCACTCCTTGGTCTGCCGTCTCCTCTGTGCTCAGAACTCCTCACAGCCATATTTACATATCTCTTGATGTGAATGTTGAAATTGCATGACCTAGCCTCAAGAGATTCTATCCCTAGGTCCAACTCCCCATGTTGAACAAAAAAGCCATTTGCATCTCAGCCTGCCTTGAAGGATTTTTCCGCCATTTTGAATTTTGTGATAAACCCTTAAAGCTATAGAACTGTTCATCTGTTTGACTAATCTGTACAAAACTTGGCATGTTTCATAGATGGACTACGATACAGTATGTAACTGTTGTAAAAGACAAACGTACTGGTACCAACATGTGGTCGCAATGAACTAATGAAAATAGTCAAAATACTCCTTGCAGCTTTAATTATTTTTGTTCTTCAGCCTTCGCTCAATTTCCCGTAAAATACTTGCTATGCTACAGACTTGAAACTTTGCATGCTGGTCTATACCGGTAACCACTACTCTCAAACCAAAGATGACCCACATTGACCTCATGTTGTCAAATTTAGAAGTACGTATCTCCTACGTCATATGACTTAGAGTCACCAAATTTTGCTCATAGGTTCATCTCCACATGAACAAAAGAGCCCAAGGTGAACCAGGGAAATGTTTCCGCCATTTGGAATTTTGTGAAAAACACGTGAATGGAACTTTTGATTTGTTTGTCCAATCCACTTGTTCAACAAAGCAAAGGACGGAACGCTTAAAACAATCAAACAGGAACTGGAGAGCCTCTTAAAGTAAACTCACACAGCAAATGCATGAGCCATTCACAATTCCGCTGGACATTCTATAAATGCATTTCTACAAAAAACAAAAACGCAGAATGGACACCAGCCTTTCAAAATGGAAGGAGGTAGAGAATGCAGTTAGACTAGAGCACCATTAGCACCAGGACCTAATGTAGTACCTTGAAACTGTACAAAAATACACCTGATGGCTTACATTTCCTTTGGAAACGGGGACTGAAGCTAGGTGGGGAAAACAAATAATTCCAAGATCGTCAGGTCAAGCCAGTGGAATGCTTATTCCCAAAGAGAAAGACTTTAGTGACATTAGTGAGTTCAGACCAATTTGCTGTCTTGATTTTGAGGGGAAAGTATTTTTAAGTGTAGTAGCACAGACTGACTGAATACCTTACAAAAAACAAGTTCATAGATACCTCAGTACAGAAAGCAGGACTCCCAGGCTTTTCCAGATGTCTGGTGCACACTAGCATTATTAGGCACCATATTGAACGGCAAAACGTTGGGGGGAAAAGACCTTCATGTCATGCTCCCAGCATGTCATGCTGGTACAGATATTTGGGTCGGTGCCATACAATCTATTGTGGACTGAATTTGAGTTTTCTTAAAGTACCAAATACAATTATAAACCTGGTTAAGGCATACTTTCAGGACACTCAATTGTGTTTAAATACGTCTAAGATTAACTCAGAATGGCAGCAGTCTGGAGATTGGCATCATGGCCGGTTGTACAATCTTACCCTTGGCATTGACTTGATCAGGGTTACTCCTTGCTCCCATTCGAGCATATATGAATGATATGACAATATTGACATAACTGCTTCTATTAAAAGACTACTAAATTATAATTTGGGGCAAGAACAAATGGGCAAGAACAAAAATAAAACCAAGCAAATACAGAAGCGTATCAGTTGTGAAGGGAAATTGTGAAAGAAAATATCCTTCATAGATTATCAAATTCCTACAGTGATTGAAAAGTCTGTTTTAAGTCTTGGTAAATGGTATAATGCTACCCTTAAAGACTGAAGCAAGATGTGGTATAAAGGCCAGAATTTAACAGAGGCCTGGAGAGAATTGAGAAGTCAGGGTTACCAGGAAAAGTATTTTTGTGGCCAATGTTGCACAAAAAAGTTTGATATAGCCATCAATGAAGTCAAAAAGGCTGGAAAGTAGAATTAGCTCTAATGTTAGAAAATGGTTAAGGGTGCCACGATGTCTTAGTGGCCTGGCTCTCTACAGGAAAGGGGCTCTGGAGTTGCCGCTCACCGGGCTTCCAAAGGAATTTATGTACACTCAATCTAGATTAGAAATGACATTTAGAGGATTCCAAGATGGCATGGTCAGAAAAGCAGCACCCACAATAGCGTCAGGAACACCAATGGAAACCAAAAGCAGCCCTCAAACATACGAAAATAGTAGGACAAGTACAACTTAGATGAGGAGGATTTAGACGTGGCACAAGTAAACAGAGATGGTCAAAATCACCTCCTTCAGAAAAACTTAAATTAGTGATAGATTAGTACGTAAGCAGGAGGAAGCAGAAAGGATTGCCAAAACTGTCTCAAGCTAAGGAAGGGCAAAGGATGAATTGGGAAACTGTAGAGCAGAGAAAAATTACCTGGAAGAAATTGTGGGGAATGGAATCTGGACAAGAATTAGCTTTATTGTTAAGGAAACTTACGATGGACTGCCAACACCTACAAATCTTAGCCACTGAGTAGGTGAGGATCCATCATGTCCGCACCATACTTTTACAATTATAAGCCCTAACAATTAAAAATAATTCAACTTCCAAATTGTTTATGTCCCAGTATAGATATTACTTACCTTAAATTCAATTTATAGAAAAGGGTAGAAACTAGTAAGAAATAGGCTAATTCGGGCTGTTTATTAACACAACATATGATCAGGGTGGGCGATATGGCAAGAATATCATACGTTTTTTTTCCAGGCAGTATCACAATTCACAATCTTGTCACGATTCTTTTAAATGTTGTTTTTAAGACCAGTGTTTCCCATACATAGGCTTTAATTGGGCGGCCCGCCCAGGTAGATTAAGACCCGCCCAGGTACAGGGCTCAAAAGTACAAAACTATCACTAGGTAATGAGCAAAACTTATATGGATTTTCAGAGAGCTGGCTATTCTCACGCAATGAAAGCGGAATTGATCAATTTAGAGATGTTACTAATTTAGCCCATGGGAAATTGCTGAATTGCTGATTTGCTTTTTACAGAGCGTGTGGGCTGCGTACAAGAAGACTACCTCTCCTTCAAAATATTTCCCTACATGTTTCCAATCGGGTAGACAACTTCATTAAAGTATGCAATAGTTAAGATCAGTGTATATGATCAAATTGTACCATTAAAGGTGCCAGAGGCTATCAAATTTGGTATTTTCCAGACACATTTTATCTGGTAACCCTAACTTTTTAAAATTGGGAGCACCTTAATATTTAGTAGATCTGGTAGATCAAATCCAAATTCCAAAATGTTCTTAAATCAAGACACACTATTTCATAATGCACACAGACCATGCTGCTGACCTTCAGCCCCTCTCACCCGTATCCGAATTAAAGGAGAAAACAAATCATAGTTTTGTTGTTTTTATTCTGTCATATACAGGTAAGGAGCATTGCACTGCACTTGTTGATGAAATATGCTGTACAAATGAAGATTATAATATTTATTAATTTGTCTAGGAATAAGTGTTGACTGAAACTAAGCTAAAAGTGAACTATTCCTATAACTGTTATGTGAATCTCCCCGCTTATTCGCTCGTGCAGCACTAGTATGTATACTAATTTTAAAGCGAATGGAACTTGACTTTGTGCAGCCTACACGGTGCAACTTTAGTTCCTTAGATTAATGAATCATGAAAGAGACGGGCATTGCACACTAGACCCAATTTAGCTTGTAACTTGGACAGGGCGATATAGCTTAATGCACATCAGTGTTTGATAGCGTGAGGCACAAAAAAAAATAGCAACACATCACAAAAATGCAGCTTATTTTTTTTTTACACAGTCCTCCCCTGCATGCAGCAGACAAGCATTCTCTTCACTAAAGCAATGATTATTGTCTCGATTTAGACTTTTTACATATTGTGCTAACTCATAATTCAAAATATTGAATATTGATTAAATCGTGAAATAGCCCATTCCTAGTTGCATGGCATTGATATTCCTAGTCAGTGCAATCTTAGTACAAACCACCTATTCTACATCATTCAGCAATGTAAACTATGTATATTTCTTATGTAAATTGTCAATAAGTTGGATGTGTGTGTTTGCGTGCATGTGCGTGTGCGTGTGTTCTCACCTCGGAAGCATAGGTAGTCATCGTTGATTTGGATCATGAACTCTCCATATACGTCCCGAAACACGCCACTGTACACCCAGTCTGACACAAACCTACAAAATAGTACACACTCAATCATTCAGAGATTCCAACTGGACTAAAAGTAATCGAGGAGAATTTATGCATATGCTGATTAACTTGTTTACATTTCTGAAGCAATAATATAAATATAACTATAATTGAATAAGTTACCAGGCATATTTAGGGAAAATTCTATATCGCTTTAAATAATAATAATAATAACTTCAATTTATATAGCGCCTTTCTTATACCCAAGGTCGCTTTACAGGGAAAATACACAGGACAGCACAAAACAGACAAGGAACCGAAGGCAGATAAGGAGATGAATGACTGTGTGTGTGTGTGTGTGTGTGTGGGGTGAGGAGAATTAGTGATTGAAGGCTATGTTGAACAGATGAGTTTTCAGGGTTGACTTGAAGTTGTCCAGAGAAGGGGTGTTGCGGATTTCAGCAGGGAGGGAGTTCCAGAGGGTGGGGGCAGCGACACTGAAGGCACGGTCCCCAAAGGTGCGGAGGCGTGAACAGGGAATGGAGAGCAGGCCGGAGTCTGTGGATCGGAGAGTGCGGGATGTGATGTAAGGGTGGGGGAGATCTTTGAGGTACTGTGGGGACAGTGCATGCAGGGATTTGTAGGTGATGAGGAGGAGTTTATAAGTAATACATGACTTGACCGGGAGCCAGTGGAGTTTGCAGAGAGTGGGGGTGATGTGCTGCCAAGGCTTGGTGCGGGTGGGCACTCTGGCAGCAGAGTTCTGAATGTACTGGAGCCTGTCCGGGGTTTTGCTGGGAACCCCAGACAGGACTCCGTTACAAGTAGTCCAGACGGGAGGTGATGAAACAGTGAATGAGTTTTTCTGCAATGGAGTCGGAGAGTGATGGCCGGAGTCTGGAGATATTTCTAAGATGAGAGAAGGCTGATTTTGTGACTGAATTGATGTGGTTCTGGAATGAAAGGGTGGAGTCCAGATGATGCCAAGGTTGCGGACCTGAGGGGATGGTGTGATGGTTGAGCCGTCGATGGTGAGGAGTTTAGTTTAGGTTGCCACATCCTCTGTACAATACTTTATTGTATGCAATATTTGAATAAAAATATACAGTGGGGCCAAAAAGTATTTAGTCAGCCACTGATTGTGCAAGTTCTCCTACTTAGAAAGATGAGAGAGGTCTGTAATTTTCATCATAGGTACACTTCAACTATGAGAGACAAAAATTAGAAAAAAAATCCAGGAAATCACATTGTAGGATTTTTAAAGAATTTATTTGTAAATGATGGTGGAAAATAAGTATTTGGTCAATAACAAAAGTTCAACTCAATACTTTGTAACATAACCTTTGTTGGCAATGACAGAGGTCAAACGTTTCCTGTAAGTCTTCACCAGGTTTGCACACACTGTAGCTGGTATTTTGGCCCATTCCTCCATGCAGATCTCCTCTAGAGCAGTCATGTTTTGGGGCTGTCGCTGGGCAACATGGACTTTCAACTCCCTCCACAAATTTTCTATGGGGTTGAGGTCTGGAGACTGGCTAGGCCACTCCAGGACCTTGAAATGCTTTTTACGGAGCCACTCCTTCGTTGCCCGAGCGGTGTGTTTGGGATCATTGTCATGCTGGAAGACCCAGCCACGTTCCATCTTCAATGCTCTCACTGATGGAAGGAGGTTTTGGCTTAAAACCTCACGATACATGGCCCCGTTCATTCTTCCCTTAACACGGATCAGTCGTCCTGTCCCCTTTGCAGTAAAACAGCCCCAAAGCATGATGTTTCCACCCCCATGCTTCACAGTAGGTATGGTGTTCTTGGGATGCAACCCAGCATTCTTCTTCCTCCAAACACGACGAGTTGAGTTTTTACCAAAAAGTTCTATTTTGGTTTCATCTGACCACATGATATTCTCCCAATCCTCTTCTGGATCATCCATATGCTCTCTGGCAAACTTTAGACGGGCCTGGACATGTACTGGCTTAAGCAGGGGGACACGCCTGGCACTGCAGGATTTGAGTCCCTCTCGGCGTAGTGTGTAACTGATGGTAGTCTGGTGTGATTTCCTGGATTTTTTTTTTCTAATTTTTGTCTCTCATAGTTGAAGTGTACCTATGATGAAAATTACAGACCTCTCTCATCTTTCTAAGTAGGAGAACTTGCACAATCAGTGGCTGACTAAATACTTTTTGGCCCCACTGTATAACTGTTGAATTCACAACAAGAACACTATAGTATAAAGCCAGAGGCCATGCTATCTTCAGACTACCATCGAGTTGCACATTTCCAAGAGGGGGAGCGACGCTGACACTAACCATTGATACGGAGAGTAGCGACACCGATCCACGATGGGTGATATCTTTGAACTTAGGGCCAAAGGACTATTATCTGTTTCCAGAATCAGCTCAAAGACCAAAGTTATAAATTCTATAAAATAATTTGTCCCCATTCATTAAAAACTGTCATGGATTAGTCTTCAATGAAATATGTCTATTCTACCCATGTGTGGGTGACAAATACCGCAAATTGTTATTCCTGTCTTATTTAGATTTAAATGTATTACTATATCTTACTCATTTAGCGGATGATCTTAAGGGAATGGTAATACATACACCCAATATGCTGTTTCAGAACAGTGATATTGAGATTTTAATCCCAGGAAGTAATATGTTATAGGATTGTTCAAAGCTTATATCCCTGAAACTGCTAAGAGCCCTCTTCACCAGGAGATGGGGGAAGTAAAGTGGCTTTAATGACACTTTAGTAGAGACACAGACACCCACTTGGAGGTTAAAAAAAAGGACAAATAGAGAGGGGTTTAACGGGAGGGGGACTGGATGGAGGGAGATCGTATAATTCTCTACTCTTCCTTTTTATTTAATGTTCTCATTTGTTGTCATTTGTATGTGTTAGTAAATTTGTATTGTTATGAAATGTTGTGTTGTTGTTAAATAACTTTAATATTATTAAGAAGTGCTATTCTTAAGACAACTAGTAAACCCACAACCAAACGCGAAAATAGGGAAGCTTTCCAACTTCCAATTGATGCTCTCGTTTTTTGGTGACATTCGCTGCTAGGTGTCAACGAACGGGGGCATCAGACCCTGTCCTCCGACCATCTCTAATCAGACAACCCAGGACGTCAATAAGTACAGGCTACGGATATCTATTATTTTTCTAAATATACATTTCTGTGAGGCTGTGAGTTAAATTCTAAGGACTAGCAACACTATGTACCTCAGATCTGCCAACTCTCACGCTTTGAGCGTGAGACTCACCCGAATTACCCCCTTCACACGCTCTCACGCCACACTTCATATTTCTCACACTGTCGGACACAAATTACAAGCTATTTTGCCGCAAACTTACAGCCTGCTTTGGAAACATTTTGGACAAGTTGCGTGCAACAATATTGAAGTGTCGTTTGATGAGGGAGTCAGCACTTTCGGCAGCACTTATGAGGCGCTGCTCATAGCGCTGCTGGGATCAAACCGGAAATCAACAGTTTGCAAACAATAATAGATGGGTATTTCAATGTATAAACCAGAAGTACAGGCAGAAGCTCTTTTGGTGTATGCCTAGGAAAAGTCTCTCTCTTCTTATCCACACCAACTGAGAAAAGCCAGAAACCTATTCAAATCCTCTCTCTCTCTCTCTCTCTCTCTCTCTCTCTCTCTCTCTCTCTCTCTCTCTCTCTCTCTCTCTCTCTCTCTCTCTCTCTCTCTCTCTCTCTCTCTCTCTCTCTCTCTCTCTCTCTCTCTCTCTCTCTCTCTCTCTCTCTCTCTCTCTCTCTCTCTCTCTCTCTCTCTCTCTCTCTCTCTCTCTCTCTCTCTCTCTCTCTCTCTCTCTCTCTCTCTCTCTCTCTCTCTCTCCTTGGTTGTATATTAAAATCCACAAGCAAAAAAATGAACTCAAATCTACAACAAAACAGAAGAATAAACAAAATTGCACTAAACTTAAATCTTAGAAATCTAAATTTCAGCTTGGTTTTCAGTGTTGTCATTTTGCTCCACTGTTGTCGAAGATCATTCCTATTGGTCCATCGCAGTTGGAGTGACGGCTTCTTTTACAGTTCACACCAACCCATTGGTAAGGCGTCATCATTCTGCGCCAGACGTCTTTGGACAGCAGTAGATAATATGGGCATGGCGGCCCAGTAAGGACGTGAAACCGGTTCTCTCAGTCTCAGGCACATATGCCAACCCTCCCGAGACTGCCGCTTTTCATTGCTATGACAAATGTTCACACATATTTTTTCCTTTTCGAAATTTGGACTCGTATCAGATTAGTTGATTTGGCTATGTTAAAAAATGTATACGTAGTGATACAATTCCGGTTACCAACCTAGTTTGCTGGTACACAATGACTCATGAGAATAGCGTGGCAGTAGTAGTGGCACTAGTATTTAATTTTATAATATAGAAACCTTACACTTTTCGATGCAGACGCAAGCAATTCAAAGGGTTATGTGGATCAAAATGGATAGGTAGATCGCTGACCCTGGTTCCAACACCAGCAACCACTAGCTAGTACTCACCCTCGCCGTATCGCATCTGTGCCCCTATGAACGTTATAGTAGCAGAGATGGCACAAGGCATCAGTAGCAACAGTTGGCAAACACAGAAAAGCAGTCTAGATATTGGGGGATGTGAGGCTTTTATAAGAAATAGGAGGCTTCTAATGTGGGTATGCGGTGAAAACAATTTGAATCTAAGAGATTTGGGGTCAAATGACCAAAATAGACAAGAATAACTTATTTGGACACAAAGGGAAGGAATGTGCAATAACCGTGTGGGTAGGAATAGCCTATAGCAGGTGGTTGGTGACCGGAATGAGAAGTAACAAAGTTAAATGATAGCGAAGTAGGTCTACATTCTCTCCCACCGCTCCATGTCTAATTAGACCAGGGGTCGGCAACCTATTTGACATGAAGTGCAAGTTTGAAATGTTCTTGTTAATTATTGTGCCGTAACAACAAAATGATGGTGGCATTTTAAAGATCTTTCAAAAATTCATATGAGAATTTCCAAATAAGGTGTTAGGTTTAGGTACCAATTTAAAATTGAGACATTTTAAAGATGTGTTTAAAAGTTATACCGTTACAACTTCAGAAACCAAACTGGTCAATATAATTGACTTGGGGAGGACGTGGGGAGAGAGCCAGTGGTACTGTGCTGATATCTAGTGGACATGAAACTAACGGCATTTAAAATGCCAAAAGATGTCTCATCCAACATTACATAACAATGTCAACATGACGTGCATGGCTGATAACACGGATTGTGGGGTAAACACAAACAGTGGCAGAGTTTATTGAGGTTGCATAGTCTCCAATAGTTTTTACTGTGGTTATATATTTCTACTATCTGTTTATCAACAAGTGGTTTAAGTGATCAGATCTCGATGCGACTTGGTGGTAGGCATTTAAACTATGGTAGGAGGAACAAATTCATCCAATCACAGCAAACCATGAGTGGTTTACTCTCTAATCAAATGTTTACAGGTAAACGCAGCTAGCTGTCACGCTGACACTGTCTATCACTCAGCACTTCACTTTATCACTGGGGATCATTTTAGAAGACATCATTGCTCTTTGTATCAGGCAGTAGGCTGGCCGTCCCTGGCGGCTAGGAGAACGCAGCACTGCCTCCTGTTTAACTATAAAGCAATCCTACAGAAGCTACCTAATTACCTGACATCCCTCATTACACGGCGCTCTAGTAATCACAATACAAGGTCTAGGGAGTGGCTGGTACTTGAGCTACCTCGAGTCAGTCCCAAGCTGGGAAAAACTGTTTTTAGTTATTATGCTAGAAATGGAATGAGTTTCAAGATACATCATCTCATTGGGCCATTTCAAAAACAGGATACAGAAACTTGAGGTTGAGGTCTGCTACATTTTGAATAATGTTGCCCTAACATTGAATCAACTGAATGTATAAATTGTATTGAGGTATGATGATTTTATATTTTAGGTTAAGAAAGAGTATGTATTTCATTATGTTTATGATTGATTATGCTTCGTAACCAGGGCACCCTGTATAAATAAAGGTAAAATAAAAAATAAATAAATAGAAAAGTCACTAATGTGTTGTGTGGTTTGTTTTGCCTTCATTGAGATTGTTAACAAACGTAACGTGCCTTGCCAGCATTGCGCAACCAAACAGGAAGTTGCCGACTCAAACATTGTCAACGAGGGCAAAGTTGCCAGATTTGGCTGTTTTCCGCCCAAATGGGCTACTTTTGATCACATTGGGTTGGGGAAAACAGTGGCACGGCCTTTACAACAACGTTGCTTGCAATGACGCCGTCCACCTGACACCCTGCTGTACAACGCAATAACATCCAGAATTTCCCACGGAAATTCATTTTTTGTTTTTTTTATGGCTCTTACTTCATCAGAACCCTTTCATTTCGCTGAAGTTTGCTCCATGTTAAATTGTGTTTGAAAGATTTCCAAAGTAGCCTAACTGGCCACGTTAATTCTATTCAACGTGAACACGAAGAGGAATAAACCAAGACAAAAAATACGTTAGACAGATGCAGACACAGGCCGACCATGATGGAGTGCCTCAGAAGAAGAAAGGGTGAACACATAATTGTTGATATATTTGGGAAATGGTTGTTATTGATTAATTTAAAATTGTTTCATGTGAAATTGTCTAAACCCAGGGAACCCAGGGGCTATGCCATGTGGCTAGAAAGGAGACACTGACTGACCGTGTGTAGGGCTCACAGCTGCTCTTCAGGAGCGACAGAAGCACAGGGTAGTTCTCGTTGCTACAGTTGCTCTGGGCTTCATTGTATAGATAGGACAGTAGCTTCACTCCCTGCGGATAATAGTGGAGGGTTGAGTCAGCAGATATGTAGATCCTGTTCCAATGATAAACTTAAGTGGTATAGACATTTATTGCTCACCATGGGGAAGGTAGCCTTTCCTTTACCGCAAGCCCCATCAACACAACACAGTTCTGACAGATACCTAGTGTGAGGCAATATAGAAAAATGATGACTCAGACCAACAAGGCAGTGAGTGGAATATTCTTTTTTTTTTGTTTTTGTTTTTTTACTTCACTCATTTTGGAATTATTCATGGTAAAGAATTAGGCTGTCTCACCTTAGCTGCCTGCCCATTTTGCGAAAGAGGAAACCAATAGTGAGCAGACTAAGAGTTGGTAGGGTGCTAAGCACACAGGCCCGGTAGTAATGCAGGTACTTCCGCAGACCACCTGTAAAAGCCTTGAAGAACAAAAACAGACCTTCAATGTTATACACTTATGTTCTTGTTTTGAAAAACGACTTATGCACCTGTCAAAGGAAAATTACCTGGAACACGAGGCCTTTCTTGTTTTCGCTCTGCAAAGAAAAGCAGCTGAGCCTCAGGTAATGAGTGCCATACTGTGCCAACTCCCCAAGGAGACGGCACACAGTCTCTGGAGAGGTTCCCGAAACACACACACCAGGCCTGACGTCAAACTGCAAGCACACCTGGGATTTTTGTTTTTAAACATGTTTAGCCTTTATACTCTATACATGATTCAATAGAGTATATAATAGAAAAAGGAACCCACCTGGTTAAGAGGTAAAGTAATAGAAGCCACTCCAATGAGCATGTTAAGAACGTCACTGACCAGCTGGGTCTGGGAATCCAGGGGCAGAGAAAGGAAGGGAGATGGAGTAGCTGAGCTCATCACTCTCAACTGCTCCTCCGACAGCTGGTAGAGCTGGTCAAAGGCCTGTCTGCCCCCCTCGGTCAGGAAAGGGACTTCCCTCTTACCTGGGGAGCTGGGTGAGGGGCAAGGTTCAGGTTTGACAATTGCCTATTGCATTACTGTCATTTTAAGTGTAAGCTGTATAAGGTATTATAATCTTCCCATAAACAAGGTATTTGGGAAACTAAAATGGTCACAGTAGCAACGATGAGTCAGTAATTCTAAGTTGTTTATTATTCTTCAATTAGATCCACAATCTGATCTTCCAAAAGCGTACCGTCTTCCTGCTAGAATCATTACTGACTCTCTGCATTTGACTGTCCAGTAGCATATTGACTTGCTTGTCTGCCAATACAATAATCAAGGTTAAGGTAATAGTTTGGGATAATGTGCAAGATACAAAAATATGTAACACATATATTTAGTTTATAGGGTCATACTCTGGCTTTATTATATCCATTGTCTATTTTTGTAAAACACATATGCGATGAAGATAGGTGTCAAGTTCAAGCCCATAATACATAACAGGGTAGTTATCTGGTGCATTTATAATAAATATTGATTACCAGCCAACACGCTCCCAGTATCGACGTCTCTCCGGCACAAAAGTCTGCAGGGCCTCCCAAATATCAATCTCCGGGGTTGGGCTGTGGTTTGACTGAGAGTCTGGAGTCAGGTTGGATGCAGACTGGAATCCCTCATCTTCATACTGGTCCAAAGAGGGTGGCACCTGGACTCAAAACAAATATGTATATATTAGGGCTGTCAAAATGAACATGATAATAAAGCGTTAACGTAAATTTGTTTTACCGACCACTAATCTTTTTGACGCACATTTACCCAGTTGAGAGTCGGATGGCAACTTGTAAGCAATGGACACAAATTTGAATAGAAAGTTTGGCTACGAAGCCCTGCCAGATGGGTCAAGACCAAAGTTATTTACAGTTGCAGTCGATGTGAATTGACTTACCTTGATGGAGCGCATTAAGGGTGCAATAGTTCAACAAGCCCACAGATCGTTTTGTATCACAGTTTTGATGTTACGGATTTGGTTCAGTTTCACTAGAT
Organism: Aplochiton taeniatus; assembly: GCA_017639675.1. Lineage (NCBI taxonomy): Eukaryota > Metazoa > Chordata > Actinopteri > Galaxiiformes > Galaxiidae > Aplochiton > Aplochiton taeniatus. The sequence goes on along the minus strand of CM030181.1, from coordinate 12,257,970 downwards.
TTTGTACATTGAGTCTATTTATACCAATGACAAGAACAACAAATTATTTTTTTTAAATAGATGGTGTGAATTAGTAGTTTAAACGAACAAAAATACCAGAAATATAGGCAGAAATACAGGAAGGTTAGTCCTTTTCTGGTTCTCATACACGGGGCATGTTTGTAGTAGGCTACTGCACTTTTTATCTCCCAGTGGAAAATCACTGCAATTACTGTTAGGTAACTTTCAGTTGCCCTGAAGGTTCGACAATCTGATATAAAGCCAATATGGACTGTGTGGGACAGCTAATTTTTAATTGCCCTACGTGTGGCTTCATGGAGCTCGGGAATCGCTTTGTTACATTGTACGCCTAATGGAATGAACAATATAATGCGGCTCAAGCTTTGTAACCAGGTAGTTAAATCCAGAGGCAACAAAAACAGGATAGGGATGAAAAGCTTTCGTGATGAAACAAAACAGGTTTGGTTATTTATTTTTGCTATCTGAACTTCTACGGAAAGCTTGCTGAAAGGCAGCTAGAGGAGCTGTATTTTATCTGTAGACTAAACTTTCCTCGAGCCGGGCGGGGATATCGTGTGGGTGAGGTTGGCATACAGCCCCATTAGCCCTGAAACATTGCAGCAGACAACGCTTAGTGTACGAGTGATCTGTTTGATCTATAACTGATCATGAGTAGGACGAAAGACAGTCTAGCCCAGTGGTTCCCAACCTTTATCTTAAGGGACCCCTATGATACCATTGTATACACTGACGATCCCCACAAACCCCCCAACCACATACAACTACAAAAAACTGGAAAAGTAGCCCACTTTTAAAATATCTATGTATATTTACTTATATACTTTGCAAAAAACAATAGCAGCACAATTAACTGTACATTGAAACCTAAATACTGAACTACGTGCAAGAAGTTTTAAAACTAGCAATTTGTGTAGAATTCTGAACAAATTATTTCATGTGGATATTGCAATGTGTTCACGTGTTCACACGCCCTCGGACAATTAAAAAAAGGTATGTATATTTTTTATATATATATACAATTTCTTACTATTATGCCCTTTTTCACCTGTCTTTGTTTTATTCTGGGACTGCACTAGAGTAGCGTTTAATGATTCACAATTCAAATATCATACTGGCTATTCATTAGCATCTCATTTGATCCTCTGTCTGAAACAAGCAGTTTTAGCTCCTGTTTTTTAAGGCCCCCCTCCGTAACAGCCCACTTTCTTCTGATTGGGGAAACTTCGCAGAAGTTGTAGTGAATAAATTAGATCTGCGCCCGGGCTTAAGTTGGACTCTCAGCTGAAATGAGTAGCTAGTCATAAAAACCATTGACATCCAACCAGTATAACATAACGTTAGATTAAAATGTCGATTATGGGCAATTTAGTTCATACGATTTCTTATAAAGTCTTAGCTTTCAAAGGTAGTGAATGTTATTGATAACTAAACTAAGAATATAGAAGTAATTGGTAGCTTTCGAAGTGGCCTCCCCAAACACTTTATATGAGTCAGTAGAGGCTATATTTTCATTTGTGATGAAGTAAGATTTAATTAAGGATGTGAGGGGCCTTTTGTGGGGGTAAATGTCATGGCATGTTCATTTGGGAAAAAGTGTCAAACGCTATTCAATGTAGGCCTATATCACAAATTAATCTGGACGTGTCCGTTTTAAACAGGGGTAGTTTGCAGTGATGGAGGATGTTTAGTCATGTGGTCGAGGCGGAACCGGTGGCGTTAAGAGATAGTTACCTTTACAGATGATGTTTTCGCCGCTGGTTCAAACCCAGCAAACGAGTGCAAGTATAGCTTATATTTTACACCTACAGATAAACGTATGTGTGAGGAGCTAGCTCATTTAACCTGGGGTTAGTGTTTCCCAACTATTGACAAACATGGCAGTAGCCTTCTTTTCAATTATCGAACACTTTGCTTGAAAAAGGCATCACCCATAGCTAACTGTTCATTTCACTGCATAGTGTCAAACTCAACATGCGGATTAGTGATGTGTCGTTCGTGAACGATGGGAGTCGGCTCCCGCATGAGAGCCGTTTTCTTTTTCTTTTCTTTTTTCAAATACAAGAACACTAACAAGTCACACAATAGGTGGTGGTAAATTGCTCTCTTTACTACGTTATTCAAAAGGCAATTTTATGTTCCTCTTTTCTAATTTCCCCCCTAATAATAATAATAAATAAAAATTATAAAAATGAGGCCTTTACGTTTTTAAATATGAGAAATAATAATCAGAATAAGTCAGTCGTTACCACTGCAATGGCACTTCACGCACGGTTCTTACCAGTCCATAAATGCATATTGATTCCACTGGAACCTTATCTGAGCCCATACTTGCCAACCCTCCCGATTTTACTGGGAGACTCCGTATTGCCATTGCCACAGTTCTCTATAAATGTGATTTTTTATTTTTACATAGAGAGCCCCATAATTGCAAATCCTCCCGATGTTGGAGGTTTCAGTGTTGGCAAGTATGCCTGGGCCTATCAGAACAAAACAATGCATAAAACGAAATAGGCTACGCATAATACTAAAACCGCCCTATTTTTTTTGGCAATGTGTTGAGCCCTGCTCCGTCATTGTGAAAAGTCGCCTGCAAACACGAACAGCTGAAAACAAGATGAGTGTCATTACAAATCGTAAACGAAGTAGCATTTGGATGCATTTTAATAACAGACAACAAAAAGGCAGAATGTAGACTTTTTAAGTTAAAACGATCTTATCGAGCAGGGTCTACTAACCACCTTCACAGACATAAGAAGTGTACACCCAACAGTAAAATTAGAAGAAAAATGGCAAGCTAGCGAACATGGAAAAGCCAGTGCGTGTTCTGGAACCGTTGCTGATGTGTGTACAGTCACTGCTCAGGGATCAGGTACAACAGGACCTATTGCAAGCGTAACCCAAACCTCTATAAGCCAATTTATGCAAAAGGCCATGACCTCAGCAAGACAGAATATAGTTGATGAGGAATTGGCCAAAATGATTGCAACAGATTCCCAACCATTTTCAATCGTGGAAGACAAGGGATTTCGAAACTACACCCATGCTCTCAATCCAATGTATGTTCTTCCCAGCAGAAAAACACTGTCCCAAAAAATTATTCCAAGACTGTATGATAGAGAACGTGTGTCACTTCTAGAAAGGGTTAAATTGGCAACAGCTGTTTGCCTGACAACTGACTGCTGGACATCCAGGACCACCACTTCCTTCATGTCGGTTACATGTCACTTTATTGAAAATGATAAAATGGTGTCCTGTCTTCTGGACTGTTTTGAGTTTTGTTACAGGCATACTTCAGATAACTTGGCAGAGGAACTGCTAAGAGTGACAAAAGAGCAAAGTAGAAAACAAAGTGGTTTGCTGTGTTAGTGATAATGCAGCTAACATAACCAAAGTTATTAAAATCTTGAAATGGACCCACCACCCATGTCTCGCACACACAATCAACCTGCTTGTACGAGATGCCCTGAAGGTGATGAAGCCCACTGTGGACAAAGTGAAGGCGATAGTGGAATTGTTCCATAAGAGTACAATAGCCACAGAGAAGCTGAAGTCTACTCAATGCCAGATGGGTATGCCTGAGCTGAGGCCCAAACAAGACTGTGTTACGAGGTGGAATTCTACATTTCACATGCTGAAACGGATTATGGAGTCCAAAGATGCAATCATCTCTACCCTGGCCATTATCAATGCACCTGTTGACACTCTGAGTCATGAGGAATGGGAGGTAGTGCGAGAGACATGCACTGTTCTGGAACCCTCTGAGCAGGTCACTGTTGAGATCAGTGCAGAGAGGTACAGTGGACAATTGTTATTACACTATATATTATTATATAATTGCATATTAGAGGTTATGGTAGTAATAATATACAACAATAAACTGAACAATTCTATATATCACATGATAAAACAAAGCAAAAATGTCATGTTTTTACTCTATTTGTAGCTATGTGACAGCCTAAAAAATGCTACTCCTATGCAAGGGTCTGCAGAGAATAACAGCCTTCCACCAGACAGAAGGAACAGTAACCACAAGGAAAGTGACAGAGTTACTGACTTCTCTATGTTCATCTATGGACAGAAAGTTCCACAGAATGGAATATAACACTGTTCTCTCAGAAACCTCCGTACTGGACCCAAGGTTTAAAAAGCTGGCCTTTAATGACAACCGAGCTGTTGATGAGGGACTTCAAAGAATAACAGCAGCAAGATGCAGCCCCAGCAGCCAGCCGGCTCCACCACCAGGAGGCCAAGAGCGAGAAGAGGGAGCAGGGGCAATAGAATTGGAGCCACAAACGTCTGCTATTTGGAGGCTTTTTGATGAAAGAGCAACAGGTGATGGCAGGGAGGTGATGGCAGGGAGACTGTGCATCGTGGCAACATCAGTCCCGTCAGAAAGAATCTTCTCGAAAACCGGCCAGATAATTACAGAGAGAGGAAACAGAATCAAACCCTCCAAGCTGACGCACTTAGTGTTCCTTAATGCCAATCTGCACTGAAGACAATGTTTGACTGTTAATTTATAGATGCAACTTAAACTGTTGGATGCTGCTGTTCTGCACATTTTATTCATTTGTTAAATGGCACACCATGTTCTGATTTTAGTGTGATGTTTTTTATGGTTTTGGATTGTGATTGAAAAAAACTTTAAATCAACACAGATGTGTAATGGTGTTTGAAGTTTTGACGTTATTTAAGGTTTTTGTGCAAACATAATTAAATTATGGCATCTTGTAAATTATAAGTTGCAGTATAATTACATTCAATAATTTAAGGGATACATGTGCATACATACCATAGGTCAAAACATAGCTATATTTGGCTGAATTATAAAAGCCAGAAGTGGAACTATATGAAGAGCCGTTTGGGAGCCGAAAGAGCCGGCTCTTATTGATGAACCGAGCCAAATGATCCGGCTCACAGAAAAGAGCCGGAATTCCCATCACTAATGCGGATACATCTATACTTATAGGCTACCGTTTCGCTAGTCGTAAAAGCTTATAAGCCTAAATATTTATATTAATATGGACAACGTGGCAAATCAGTTCCATTCTGAATCTAGGCTGTTTAAACAATCCTCGCACCAATCACGGAATTGAGTAGCATGCACACAGCATCACGTTATGACGACATACGACATTCTATGGCAATGCAAACAACAAACATGTTGTTCCAAGAATAGGGTACAGTTGAATTAACAACATGCATGCATAGACGACTAGTATGGTATAAAAAAAAGCTGCATGCGGTACGTTTGCGAAACGCTATATAGATTATATCACCAGTTAATCTAGACAAAGGTAGGAGTTACGAATTTAACCTGGGGTACTTTGCTGTGATCATTGACAGTATATTACTGGACAAAGTGATCGTGAAGTCACCCATTGGTTTGTGCATGACCGTTTTGAAGCTTCGAGTTTGGCATTTTGAAAATCGGCATCTTGGTTTCATAGGCCATCGCAATCATTGTTTTGTTTTTTTTTTAAACCTGAAGTGACGTCATTCACCATACTTTGACGAGAGGGTGGGGCTAGGGAGAAGCTGGGAGGAGCGAGGGTTGGAGCCCGTTGCTACGTCTCTACCCCGATTGAGTGTCAATTACATATAGCCACACCCTAAAGCATACCCTGCTTTATTGTCTATTTTGCTCTGAATGGGACCATAACTGGACAGGTGGTATGTTTGAACGCCAATGTAGTCAATATGAGAGCTTCCACGTTCAGCGTTGAAGAAAATTGCCCTGCATAGCGTTTTAAAACTGTTTAAATGAACAAAAATATAACGTTTTTGTTGGTCTGAATCACTTAAGTCATTCAAAAGTAATACCTGCTTTCATGATATATTAGTGTTGATCTGCATACAGCGCTTGCTAAGCCATAGTTAGCTTCCAAAAAGTGTAGGTTTTGATCTTACTGGAAAAAAGCCGTAACTTTGAGCAGTTTATAAAAAATATACACGTTTATTTAATATCAAACGATTGATGAACTGGTTTAAGCACATATTCTTAAACCACTGACAATTTAATCTTTCCATATGTTTACCTTTAATAAAGTAATTTTGTCAATGTAAAACTCACCACAGTGCGGAGGTCGAGAGCGGACTTAAGTTAGAATCTCTCTTATTTGGGCAGAACGGGACCTGAAAAATGGTGCTTACTTAGTGTTTAAGCAAAAATGCAGGGCACCTCCTATAACATTTAACATTCAAACTTGGGTTAATTTTGCGGTCAACCCCTATCGGGACCTGACACTGAGCGACGGCTCCGATCGGTCATAAATAACTTGGTTAACGTGTTTTAAATACTTCAATTGTGCTGCTACTACCGTAAATTACTGCCGTCGCATGAGAGCTCTTAACTGGACCTAGAAGGAGGTCTCATTGAGCTGTGATCCCAAAATCCGAAAAATCAATAGCTGGACTTTGTATGTTTGATTTGTGCCAAGAAAATCCCCGCTGGGCGAGGAAATACGTCCAATCTAATCTTAGAAGGTTATATGCTGGTTTTCTTAGCAAGAAATGTGAAAAATGAATAAACATTTCGATTAAGGTCTATTTTGACTTTTGGCACATGAATGGTTGAAATAGATTGTTCTTCGATTGTTCATCGTGTTCATTTTATGAGTGAAATGTGTGATTAACAGTTTTTTTGGCCAATAAATTATTTGGTTTGCTTTCACACGTTCAGCAACCAATCCCGCATGGTAAACCATCGAACCAGAGAAAAACCCCAGAGCAAAAGAGAAACCTATGATCACTCAACAACAGTCAATTTTTTAAATATCTTTAAAATCTTACGTCAGCATTTTATACTAATGATCCATAAATCAATCTGCTTCATGCCTCAATCTGATCATTATGCGAAACAGCCTTTAACATACGGCAATAATAGTAAATTAAACTTCAGAACGCTCGCGTTTTTCGGTTAAGCTCAAAATACTAGGTCAAATTGTTGTCCTCCGTTTTGACTGTTCACATGGATAATACTACCAGTATAAATGGAAAATATAATATTGATTAATCATATAAAATATGGGAGTATTTGGGGTTGTTAAAAAATAAACAATTATGGGACCTAAATGGGGGTTAACCGCCTAACCGTGGGGGTGTGCTGTCCTATCACCGGGTGAGAAAAAATCATAACCACCACAGCTCTAGTTATTAAACTGTGTTGCTTGAAAGGTGCTCCCGAATTCTTTGTGTGTGCTCCGAAATGTTTTAATTTAGGAGCACATGTACTCCTTGGCCAAAAGGTTAGTGTAGAGCGCTGCCTATTAAGGTTAATAGGTAGGTTTAAATAAAATCAAGCAGTTGAAAATACCTACAAAGAAAGTAAATGTTTCTTAGTAGATTATACTAGCTTACTGAATTGTATTTTGTTTGCATATTGCCTACCAAATAGTACACAGGTTACGATCGCCGCATGTCACCAAACATTGATTTTCAGTTTGAGTTTTCTTTCATATCCCTTACTGGTCTCTTTTTTTCTGACGATAGAAGCAATGTAGCGATTTCAAGCTGACAAGGTATGAAACTGGTTAGCTAGCAAGCTAGCTAATGTAATGTAATGCAAACGAGGATGATAAGCTCGTTGTCACAGAGGGTAAAAGATAGGGGACATTGTTTATTTACCTTCCAGCATTGCGTCTCATCAACTAAGTAACAAAGTAGCGTGAAATCAACACTCACTCAATCCACCACAGACCTGTCATCTGCTGAGCTGCAGAAAGATGCTCGGATGCTTACCTTTCAATTTGTAGGCAGGTCAGACCCGTTTTCACTTTTTTTTTTTTTATTAAGTGATTAAATAGTCCTATCTTCCAATTTGTTGTTATTTCGTAAACGTTTATGGATAAAAACGAATTAATAAATTCTCAGTTTGCCCAAAAGTGAGTTTTATTGTTAAAAAAAGGATTTAATATTTACCGCGATGTTACTTCCGTTTAGACAGACGCTGGGTCTAGAAGCATGAACATCCTACAACCCACTTCGTTGTTATTATACTTCTTAATTGTGAAAGTATTAATAGATATTTCATAACAGATACCTTAAGAAACGAATTACCTATACATTTGATATAATTGTTTACCCAAATAAAGTGTACAATGTTGAAAACCGCTAACGTGTCAAACAGCTTATCTTTTTTAGGATGCGGGACCAAAGTCTGCTCACAATAGCATTCGTAACATTTCGGTGTCTAAAATAATGCCAATTATTATTATTATTATTATTAATAAACAATTAAATTATTGAATGGATTTAGAAGTTTTCTTACTGTAACGTTGATACGTGTATTCGTGAGGGCTAGGCTACAATGTGTCTAAAGGTGCAGGCATATATCATGTTTCAAAAGATCTAGGTTAGTAGCCTATGAGACAGGTAGCCTAAGGACGCCTTATTTCAAATTCTAATGAAATAATCACGTTATCTTCCCAGACACGCACAAGTCTAGAAGCCAATGAAAACATAAATGGTAACCAAAATGTATTGCATTGTTTTCCCGTCACGAGCCAAATCTAATTAATCACACAGTGGACATAGCTCTAATGCAGTTCAGCGACAATGAAGTAGGCTATAAGGAGCATGCCTCACATGAGTGGGCGTATCTCCAAAGTCCAGCTATCAAGTTCTTACATTTTTGGATCACAGGTCAATGAGACCTCCTTCTAGGTCCAGTTAAGAGCTCTCATGCGACGGATGTAATTTAGGGTAGTAGCAGCGCAATTGAAGTATTTAAACACAGCATCAAGGGCATCACATGATTTGAGGGGGCGTATCTGTAAAGTACAGCTATGGATTTCTTTCTTAATGTGATCACAGCTCAATGAGACCTCCTTCTAAATCCAGATTAAAGCTTTTATGCGACGGATGTCATTTCCGGTAGTAGCAACACAATTCAAGTATTTGAAACACACGTTAACTAAGTTATTTATGACCGATCGGCGCCGTCGCTCAGTGTCAGTTCCCGAGAGAGGTTGTATTCAAAGCAAACCCAAGATTAATCGTTAATTAATATGGGAAGTGCTCTGCATTTTTGCTTCAACACTAGGTGCGCACCAGTTTTCAGGTCCCGTTTTGGCCAGAATAAGAGAGACTTAAATGAATTGATCTTTTTTCAATTATTGTAGAACCATGTTCCATAAATTTGGAGACAAAATCCAAAAAGTTTTGTATAAGCCTTTGAGCTTTCAAGGGTTAGAATGTCTTGTGAGCTCTCCTTAGATGTCCAATAGATTCATGCATTAAAAGGGAGGTAAAAAAAAAAGTGCCCAGCAATGCATTCTAAACAAAAAGTACAATGTTTTATAACAATTTATAATTATATTTTATGATAAGTAAGAAGTAAAATGCTAGTTAGCTTGTTGGAGTGTATCATTGGTCTTACCCTGATGGCCAACCCAATGTCATCCGCATTGCTTGGCACACAAGGCAAATCCAGCCTAATGTCCAAGTCTGAGGTGCGGGTGTGATGCAAAGCTCCAAATAGTGACAGCCTGGTCTCCTTATCAAACCTCTCCTCCACCTCAGATCTCTTTCCCAGAGCTAGCAGCCCTGTCCCCGGAGGAGCATCCATCAGCCTCAGTTCCCAACGCTGACACCCCAGTTTCGCCCATTCCTCAGCACACACCAGACTCCACGCCTTTGCCTCGAGCCTCTGCAGCTCATCACTCTGGTAACCACCTAGCAGAGCCCTCCTCAGTACAGGTCTCTCTTGTCGCATATAGTCCCAGTTGAAGGAAGTAGGAGGCTGGGGTGTGGAGCCTGCTAACTGTACCAGAAACTCCAGCACTGAGTCCAGCTCTTTTAACCAGAAAGTAGTCCCGGGAGACAACTTTCCCAGCTGTGTCTCTAGCTTCTCAGCTTCATCCTGGCACCCAGCCACCCGCAGGTCGAAAGATAACATCAGCACTTTATTTTTAGATGGGGTGGCAGAAATGGCACTTAGTCCTGACGCGAATCCTTGGGGGGGGGCGTTTTGAAAGAGCTTTAAAAGAAGAGCCCCGTAAGCGTGTTTCTTGAGGGTTCTGAGGGCCCCTTCTTTTGAGGTGCCACCAAGAGCATGTCGCTTCCATGACACTCCATTGAGGCTGCAGTCACAAAGGGATCCAAGCAACTCAGATATACTGCTGCTGTTATAGTTGCTGTTAAAGATTGATATGAGAGGCAAGTTGGGATGGGAATACATGGTAGCATCAGTGTCACTGTAGCAGTCAACCTGTGAATGACACAGAATTACAGATATTAACAACAAAGATATACCAAATACCTCCCGTCCAGTAGCCATTAGACTGAAGACTAAGATTTCACTAGCAAGTTAAGCTTGGACATTTGCAAGCTAACTAACATCGCTAACACCTACACGGGACTGTAGAAAACCAGTTATGTTGTACAGCTCGGACTGTAGGATAGTATCCTTTAACCATTCATTCCTTTCAGTTATTATTGCGGTATGTCTGTGTTTAAAACTAAAGTTAGCTCAACAGACCCAAACTGATGCAGATTTTAGAGGCAACAATATTTTAAAGTTGCAACAATTAAAGGTGAAGTCTGTCAGTCTAATTTTGTAGCAAAAAAATAAACTTTTTGACAAAGGCTTATGTTTATTACCTACCTCCGGGCACATATCAATAAATCAAACGCTCTGAGAGAAGATGTGCTCGATAGTATGAGCACCCTTGGCCATGTATTCAGCCTCTCAAAAAACATTGGAAGCCCAACAATAACTAACAAATCATGACAGTTCTTGCAAGGAAAAGTGGATACCTGCCTGTGAATCACCTTGCATACACACTCCTGGTTAAAAGCATAGCTATATCGGAGCATTTTTACCCAGCGTTTCTCATTAGATTACTTTAGTCATTTAGGAGATGCTTTTATCCAAAGCGAATGGGGAGTCGGCACTTTCTGCAGTGCTTTGAGGGGGAGCTGCTGCAATTAAACCGGAAGTCAGCAGTTAGCAAACAGTGGTAGATGGGTATTTCTTGTTTACTGTATGATATTTCAATATGATTCCATGAAACAGTGCCATGCCTCAATGTTCTGTGCCTGGGTGCCCTAAACAAGGATGTAACAGCTTCTCCAAAAAACAATAATTCAAAAGCTTTGGTTAATGCAGTAAAAAGAGCTGAAAGCACTGACAACACTAAGCAACTTACCAAATAACGTTATATTTTAATATATTTTCAATAAGCTTTTAGCAAATCACTGAACTAGCTTGCAAGTAATTCAGAAGTTTAAGACGAGATGATTGATATAAACTTTATGTCCGTAGGTCCAGTATTTAGTTAGTCACGTGGTAGTCATAAAAGTAGTCTAGCGAAAGCAGTAAGCTCAAGGTAACCGCTAGCATGGCTCCCAAAAGTAACTAAATACTCCTTTAAAAAAAATCCCAAAGCTGTGTTATTTACACATTTTGTCTCCTGTATTTTGCACGTCGAAATGAAAATGTAATAGCAAGACGTTGTTATTGAAACGGATAGACGCCGGAGCTATTGCAATGCGGAACCTTTGTTTCACCTTTTGTCTGGTAGGTGAGGGACTTAACATCTGAAGTAGAGGGGTGACCATATACATATGGCTGGACTGGCCATCTGGCAGCTGGCACTTCCTCGGTGGGCCGACGTGCCTTTTGGGCAGACACGGCTGCTTACTTTGATCTAAAAAAACAAAACAAAAATGGTGACTGTCCAATAAAGCAGAATTAGCCCGTTGTTTTTTCTTAATTGACATTGGGCTGGCCCAATCAAATATTTAAACCCCTCCCCCTTTAGGCTTAGTGCTTTCATTAAAAAGCACATCTGCTAAATATTTCTGACCGTCTCACTCTGTCATAGCGCTAGATTTAGCGACTTTTCAGACCCCCCTAGCGACTTTATTTCAGACTTCTTATTCCCACCATCGGAGAAAAGCCAGAAACCTATTCAAATCCTCTCTCTCTCTCTTCTCTCTTCTTCTTCTTCTTCTTCTTCTTCCCCCCCCCCCCCCCCCCCTCCCCCCTCCATTGCTCAAAGTTGAGAGCACAAATTAGTACGTGGTAACGTCACAAATAGGCAAATGAGCGTATGACGTAATCTGGCGACTTTTGGAGCTAGTGCTAGCTACTTTCCTGGGAAAATACTTGGCAACACTGATCAGTCAGTCAGTAAGATGATTATTTAGCATTATGCTACTCTGGAGTACAGGAACCCATTATTAAGATACCCTTGATATCATTTTGCACAAAAACGCTAGTTGTAGAACAAACTAGCTTGTGTTTGCAAAGTTGTCAAATGTATACAATTCTACCAGATTTGCCTTATTTCAATTTAGTTAGCTTGCTACTTTTTATGAATGCAGGTGTAGTTTGCGAGCTAGCTATAACGTCAATATCACATTATCACTGGCGATTCCGAACCGTCAGGACCTTCAAGTTATTCAAACCATGCCCTGTAAAGGAACAAGAATAAAACAATGTATCTGATTTATGCAAAAAACGTCTATCTGTTATACCTAATATGAGTGTTACGCCGACTAATTTCTGTTGGTTTAGGACTCGGGGGGTGGGGAACCTCCGGGCCATACATGACCCTCTACACTATTGGATCCGGCCCGTGATATCGTAATGTAGCCTACTTTCATAAAGCAAAAAAGTAAAGCTAAACATTCGCTTTTTCGCTATGTTGACAATATATGTAATGACAACAGCGTCTTCATTCTACACTTTCAATGCGACACGTGCAAAACACAGAAGAGCTTGGGAATTTTTATAAGGGGTGCTTACTTCACTTTTAAGAGCTATGCTAGTGGTTAGCTCGAGCTTACTGCTACGCTAGGCTACTTTTACAACTAACAAACAAACGTTAGGTTGCACCACGCACTTTGTCTTTTAGGTAGGATATTGTAATTAATTCAGCTCATGGATATGCTGATCGTTTTCTGGTTTCCAACTTCCAACGTATTGATTGACAATATATGCAGTGAGTTTAGCCGATGAAACGTACGTTTGCTAACCACAAAATCCGTGTAAAGCAGATAGCTAACTATAATGCTCCCATAGCTGATCAACCAAAACTGTGTGTAGGTCCCCATGCCATTACTTCGTGTGTCCGTAAAGAATTTCATGGTAACATTAACGTTGCTCAAAATCTGAACAGAGATGAGCATCCTCCGTTTCTTTCAAGTTATACTTCCCCGATTTTCGATCTTTTGATATGTTTTCCATCATATACCAGTGTTGTACTTAACATATAGCACCGTAATTTATTGTTTTGCAATCAAACAGCAGAATTTAAAACTAGTGTTTAAAATGACTGTATATTTTGTCAGAGTCTTTTCCAAAATTATCAAAACTACAGCCGTTTCTCTAACCTAACCGGGCCTTTCCTGGTTCTCTGAGTGATGTATCTGAAAATGCGGGTAGCTCAATTCAGGGGCGATTTGTTGTGATCTTATACACCTAGATCATGACAACTTGGATATGGAGGATATTGATATTTTGTTGAACAGTGAAATTAAGCCGTATTTATTTGAACTAGAATTAAGCGAGGAGGAACTTCCATAAAGCGAGAAAGCTTTGCTGCGCTTATGACAGTGTAAGGCCGTAGATCTATCAAAGAAAATCAAAGTTGATCTGGAAGAGACAGCCGAGACCTGCTGGGCCATGAAGGCACATACAGCTAGCTCAGTGGTTCTTAACCTTGTTGGAGGTACTGACCCCCACCAGTTTCATATGCGCATTCACCGAACCCTTCTTAATTGGAAAAATAAAATTCAAAACGTAGGTATATATTTTACTGGTGCACAAAATGAACCGTGCATCAACATCAGTGTTCAAAGAACAAAACCATTAAAACATGATTTTCACACAAAAACAAAAACATAATAATGAATATTTACTGCAAATCAGTGTGACTTCTGCTGTTGCCAGCATGACTGGAGCTCCATCCGAACTAACTGCAGAAACCATATCCCACGAAAGATTGTTGTCTTTGAAGAAGTCATCCACAAGTTTCTTCACATCGGCTACCTTAGTTGTTGTCGTAAGAGGCTTATAAAATAAAAAATCTTCCTTTATCACGTCGTCTTTCACATAGCGCACAAATACAGCAAGCTGGCTTAGATTGGAAACGTCTGTGGTCTCGTCGAGTTGAAGGCTGAATTTTGCCGGGCTTGAAATCAGATCTGCAACTACTTGAGCCAAGATGTCTTTGCTCATGTCCTCTATTCTGTCGCTAATGGTGTCATTTGAAAGAGGAATTTGGGATAACTTAACTTCAGCCGCTTTTCCCAGCATGATATTCGCCATCTTCAACACAGCTGGTTTTATGAGTGTTTCACCAATGGTGTGTGGTTTGCCCTGCTTTGCGATCAGGTAAGCAACTTGTACGATGCTGTGAGGATCGGTTTGTTGATGGGTACAAAGCCGAGAACAGGCAGAGTAGCCTTTTCATCGAATCTGGCTCTCTTCACCTTGAATTCAGCGAGCGTTGTGTTCTTGTATTGTCCATCTCCATGCAGCTTAAGGAAGTGTTCTCTTAGTTTTACCGGTGCTAGACTAGAATTGCTCAACTTGGCATTGCAAATCATGCAGTTAGGACGCTGACTCCCATCACGTTCCGTTATACATGTGAATCCATATTGTACATATTCGTCCGACCACTTTCTTTTTTTGCTCGACATAGTTAGTATGAAGGGATTAAAATATTAAGAAAGAAACCATCACGACAGTCACAATTCGACTACTGAGCGCGCCAAATTCCCTGCAGCACAGATAGGCCAAGCGATGTTGCGTGATCACCTGCAGCCAATGATGGCCAAGCGGGGCGTGTCATCACGAATCATATGAGTCGGGTGTGTGTCTTGACCTCCGCCGAACCCCTGAGACTGACTCACCGAACCCCTGGGGTTTGATCGAACCCAGGTTAAGAACCACTGAGCTAGCTAATATATTAAGTCATCTTGAAAAACAAACATTTGGATGTGTGGATCAATTTGAGGCTGTAGATGTTGATGTAACGTTAGCTTGTGGCAACTCCTAAATTGGTCTCAGTCTGCTACAGGGCCGGTTCTAGCTTGCTATATTTGGGTGGGCAGATAATTATATTAAGTGGGAAACTTGGCAAATAGCTAGGGAAAATTCAAGGTGAGATCTCTTTTATATCACATGTACAACTCCTACACACAATTCAGTTCTTTTCGAGACCGAAGAGAGATCTGGTGCATTTTCTCATTCATCTCAAATGTCACTTGTGAGAAATAAACATGATTCAGTCTCACAGTGATTAATGTGTGAGTTCTCCTAATAATCTTGCATATCTTTTTTAGAGTTTCAGCTAATACACAATTAGAGTAGAGCAAGCTCTCAAATGACTCAATATGATACCTACAAATGGAAGGATTGCCTCAATTATGTCTTTGTGAGAAATACATATGGTTTAGTCTCACAGTGAGCACTGTGTGAGTTCTCTTTTTTTCTCTTACATGTCTCTTTTCTAGCCTCAGCTGAAAGAAACAGGCAAGCTCTGAACTGAGTCTCAATGTGATGCTGAGTGATATTTTCCAGTTTATCAAATACACATTTAGTGTATTGTACTGCACATGCACTAAATATATGATACTTCATTATTAAAGGCAATCAATTCATGCAGTACCAGACATATGGTTTATTTACAATAAGTATATATTGTATGCAACTTACAGAAACTTTACTTTCTTGATTGTGAATTAATTATTTCGAAACACGACTCGGATTCTTTCATCAGCCCCGCCATAGAGTGGGCCAGGGATGACGTATTTTTGTAGGCCAACCTGGAAATCAGAACCGCCATGGGTTCCCTCAACAAAAAGCCAATGGGATTTCTCCATTGGGTTTTTGATTATTGCAAAAATAAGCTCTGTGTCAAAAAAAATTGTATGATACTTACACATTTTGTTCAGCGAGATACTCTCTACAAACGAACAGCACTAACAAGATTTTGGAAGCATAAATGCAATTGTCAGAAGGAAAAAGCTAACGTTAGGCTAACAACGAACTATGAGTCCCATGCCTCCCACGTCACCACCGCTAAGCTTCCAACTTGTTATTTGATTTTGCGCGCGTACGCCCAACGAACTCTGTCGTTTTATTTAGACACTGGTCAGAAACCGACTTTTTAAAGACACTTAAAAGCTTCGACATTCACAAGTGGGGCATTTACCAACGTATTTAATGTCGTAGAACAAAACGTGAAAATCTCTTAAGCTTGTGTTAACCACAGACCTTATTTCAGGCATCTGAACAAAAACCAATAATAAAAAAAAACATTGACGTCAAGACAAGGGAAACCATGGAGCAAAAATGTTAACACTTCTGGACTCATTCCTGGACCACTATAGAGTGGTCCAGGAATGAGTCCGGAATTAAATACATCAATAAATGCCCCACTTGTGAATGTCGAAGCTTTTAAGTGTCTTTAAAAAGTTGGTTTCTGACCAGTGTCTAAATAAAACTACAGAGTTTGTCGGGCATAAGCGCGCAAAATCAAATAAGTTGGAAGCTTAGCGATGGTGACGTGGGAGGCATGGGACTCGTAGTTCGTTGTTAGCCTAACGTTGGCTGTCTCCTTCTGGCTATTGCATTTACACTTCAAAAGTCTTAGAAGTGCTGTTCGTTTGTATAGATTATCTCGCTGAACAAAATGTTTAAGTATCATCCAATCTTGTTTGCCACAGAGCTTATTTTCTACAATTATCGAAGAAATACCATTGGCTTTTGGTCGAGGGAACCCATGGCGATTTTGAGTTACGGGTTGGCCTACAAAAATACGACTATGATCAGCCTGCGAAACCACGTCATCACGTTCTCACAAAACGTCATTGGGCAAATCTGTTTGCTTGAAATAAAACGTCTGCAAACGGCGGGAAAGAAATATGCAGATCCGGACGAGACTTGGTTGCTGTGACGAGGAGATATTAAATCAAATGTTATCAGCAGGTAAGATTCGTAATTGTGTTAGTCGGTTAGCCGTATAATGTTGTGAAATTTAACAATGAACTTTATGTACTGTAGGATAACCAGACTCCAACATGTCTACCCCCCTCTGGTCAGACCAAAGGAGAATCCGGTGTCATAAAAGTAACTCCTCCATAACAAAAGGATAGGTGTGAATCCCCCGAGGCCGAGAGATGGAAACTACTATCTCAAATAAGATAATGGCCACAAGGGAGACTGCAAGGCCAAAGGGAGGAACACTTTTCCCAACTCAGGAGTCGGCAACCGATCTCTTTGTCCATGAGCACCGATCGATGATAACCGATTTTTATAAGACTGTTACCAAAAGAACGCTACACGGAATGTTCAGACATTTACAATAAGGAGAATTGATTTAGAAAAGTATGTGAGTAAACGGCATGCATAAATATGTATTTTGTAAGAATTTCCCATTTTCCCTACTAATATAATCATGGTTGGTATTGAAACATTCACATCAAAGAGCTACAAGCTTTGGAATACTTTATAGAACATTTAAAAATGGTAAAAGTAGAAGTCAATAGAATTTGGCTTGGCATAGCTAGATTCTAAACCTACATCTCACACCTTGATGGCCCCCTGGGACTACAGCCAATTGTGGTCACTTAAACGATGACACCTCGTCAAGGATCCACCCCTTTCAACTAAAGATTAGAATTGATAAACCATAAATATTGATAGCCTATCCTTACACATAATACCGTACGTAGCATAGCCCTACAGTACTATGAACGTAAGGTGAAATATTGGCCTGGCTAGATAACGTTAGCCATGTTAGACTAGAGAAAGGAACAGAGCAGCTACTTCAAAAAAGTCCAAGAAATTAGAAAACAAATAATATATATATTTTATATCTGCAATGGCAATTTACTATATCCCCACATAAGGTGTCAGCTTGTATTATACCAATTAAGTAGTATTGCTATACAATGTTTATGTATCCATATAGTCATTTGCAGCTACATTTAGGGGTAATTAAATAAAGTCTCGGTTCAGCTAAGTTGAACATGTTAAACATGGCCTGTACACACCTAACATATGTATAGTAATGTAGACTTGTTTTATGTACAAATATGGACCGGGGTTTATTAACAATAATAATAGGCAGGTCAAACCCGTTTAAGTTTTTTTAAATCCAGTGATTAAACAATGAAAGGTTCCGATTTTTTGTTACATCAGAAACGTTTATCACTAAAAACAAATATATAAATTGCCAGTTTTTCTAAAAGTCACAGTTTTAGTGTCGAAAAATGTTTTTTAAATTTGTCGAGATATTACTTCCGTGTGTCGCCAACCGAAGTCGTCAGAAAGTCAAATCATCATACGACCGACTTTGACGTTACAGTAGTTATGTACAGTGTAGGATAACCATACTCCTAAATGCCAATCCCCTCTGCTCTGATCAGAGGAGAATCCGGTGTCATAAAAGTCACTTCTTTAAGCCAAAAGGTGCGATACTCTCCAGGCTACAGGAAACGGCTATCTCAAATCAGATAACACGTGGCCTGGTTCTTGCTTCCTAGAAAGGGAGACCAGCGTAATACACATCTTCCAAGGAGGAGGTTCCAAACTTCTTCCAACCCAAGAAGGGTTTGTAAACTTCTTCCAACCAAAGGACAATGGAATACCAAGGGGGGAGGATTGCAACGCCTTTCCCCAACCAAGGAGAAAAGCATTGGGAACACCATTTCGTTCATAAGCAACTCACAGCTTATTCTTATAAGGACAAGTGACAAGCTTTACAAAACTTTATAGAACATTTAAACACTGCGTAAGTAGACATAGAAAGAATGTAGGTATAATAGCCAAATTCTTATCTCTGTCCTTAACACCTCTGTACCCCCCCGGAAGCTAAACCAATCCTGGTCACTCAAACAACAACACCATGTCAAGAGACACACCCCATCTCAAAAGAATACAAAACTCTTGACAGAAGATGCTCTTCTCTCTTGGGCTATATAGCTCTTTGGCTCTTTATTTTATCTTTGATGGAGGGAGGCCACCCTCCATTCTATAGGTCAAAATAATGGCGCATACTCTTGACCACACGGTGTGAATTCCTACCAACCTCACGAACATCGAAACTCTACCCACGAGGCCTTTCTCCTACCTGCCAGGCCTCACCAGCATCAAACTTTGGATTATAACGACCGCTGCAACCTCTGTCCTAGTAACGTAACTCTTTCTCATGGATTTGCATTTGGTGGAGGATAACTTTATCAAAGGCTGTGTTGTGGTTTAAACAGGTTGTTAGCTTTTTATAAACGACTTGTGCCACATGTATGATGGTGTGTAGATAAGAGAGTCATACCCCAGTTTACTCTACAATAGCCAATTATCATTCATCCATCAGTTCATCCTCGGTCTCAGCTTCCACTGTTATGCTGATGACTCAACTCTACCTCAGTACCAAACCCTCCTTTCATCTCCTGCCCCAGTCCCTCGTCAACTGCCTCCGTAATATAAAATCCTGGATGTCCTCTAACCTTCTCAAACTCAACAGCAATAAAACAGAGCTCATGGTGGTGGCTTCATAGGCACTGCTCCGGAAGGTTGGCGGCCTTCTCTTCTCTGTAGATGGCTGCACCATCTGCCCCTCCACCGAAGTCCGTAACCTGGGAGTCATCCTCGATTCCACCCTGTGCTTTGAAACCCACATCAAATCCATTACGAATCTGGCCTTTGTGATAGGAAAATCACATGGCATCACCCCTACTCTCATGCACCTTCACTAGCTCCCTGTCAAGTTCCGTATCTCCTATAAAATCCTCCTCCTCAAATACAAATCCCTTCACGCCCTGGCCCCACAATATATTTCAGTCCTCCTACTCCCCTGCATTCCCACCCTGAATCTCAGGTCTGCCAGCAAGGAACTGCTCTCCATCCCTCACACCAGGCTACGGACATTTGGGGGCAGAGCATTCAGCGTGGCTGCCCCCACCATTTGGAACACTCGCCCCCTTGAGATCCGAAATGCAGAGTCCCTGGACACTTTAAAAAAACTAGTTAAAACATACTTGTTCTGCCAGGGCTTTAGCTCCACCTAAGCCTTTTATTATTGATGCATACTTGTTTGAATTGTCTGGTTTTAATATGCCTTGTAAGGTGTCCTTGGGTTTTAGAAAGGCGCTCTTATATTAAAGTTATTATTATAAGTTAATCATCGTATATTCCTGTAAATATCTTGCTTATATTAGTAATAAAGATTTATTGTTTTGCATTAAGCTTTGTTTCCCATCTGCATGCAGCCATTCACATAACTTTAGGATTCACTACACTTCACATAAGAGATTGATAGGTTTGACAATGGTATTCTTTTAAGATAATGATAAAGTTAAACACCTGGTTTCCCACTAATCCTTGTTAACCAAAAATAGTGGGTGGTGCCTTGTAACAGATTTAATTGGACTATTAATCAAATTGATTTATTAAGAATATTAATTTAAGAATTCATTTAGCACCAATATGAGTATTGATATTGTCTATTAAATACCATACATATTTCATAAGTAGTAGCTTATACCCCATAAACGTGAGTAAAGAAAAGGATATTTTGAGACAGATATATCGTAAAACGAATTGGCTTTACACTGTTTATAATCATTTGCCTAAATGGAGGGTACATTATTGAAAACGTGTACTCTGAAAATAGCAATAACATTAAAGTCCTTTAATGTTTTTGGACGTGGTCACAAGGCTCCAAAACTGTTAAACTGCATAAATCTTAGCTAGCCTGTGTTAGCAAACACCCTCGCAAGTTTATTGTAGGCTACGCGTCGACCTTACATTAAAAAACGTTACACGGTTCCACCCCAGTGGCTCATCGGCACTTTTTAACCGTTGATTATGCTAATTGTGTTCTTGTGCATTATTGGTTTTAAGGGAACTTCGTGCCTCCCCAACGGATTTGTTTATTTTAACATAAACAGTAATTGTTTCTCACTTTTCCATGATCTATCCATACGTTACGATTGTGTACAGTTCCATTGTCTAAACATGCTTGCTGTTGTTACAAAAGTCTTTTAAAACATTACCGTTTGTGTCTAGTATAATTTTGAGCTGACGATGACTTTTTGAACGCATGGATTCCAGCTTCAGATTTCAATTTTAGATCTTACTAAATGGCTAGTCATAGACGCAGCGGCCCAGGTTCGATTCAGGCCCCGGCCCTTTGCTGCATGTCCACCCTCTCTCTCTCCCAACTTTCCTGTCTGCCTAATGTCCTGTCAAATAAAGCATAAATGCCTCAAAAATATTTCTTAAAAAATAAAAAAAACGTTATACAACCTCAGTTAAAACATATCTCCAGACAGAAAGAGGACCGGTGCAATGGCGCTTTTCACGTATGAAAAAAAACTAGTAACCTGTTCGAAAATGTTAGACTTTTACACTGTTGTGATCATAGAATTGATGGGAACCAATGCATTTAAATTTTACAGACATATTTGAATCGATATATTTTTTTAAGAATCCTCACAAATAGGGATAGCGTTTTAAAAAATCAAGTAAGTAGGCTAGTACGAGATTCGAATTACAGCTGACAGATTGTGCTACTATGAAACGATTTACGTCGATAATCTGGTTATTTGTCACCTTTAGTAGATATTATATTAGCCTATGTAAAAGTGAACGCAGGCCCTATTTTATGTTTAGAATTCCCCATTGAGCTACATTACGGCCAGAACGTTTGACCCGTCTACGAATAAAATGTATATCAATCTACTCGTCTGACTAGGGGTAAATTGGGGCATGTCATATTTCCGAAAATGTTGAACTTTCCCTTTTACGGTATATGGTTAAACATGGGCCTCACATGGGAAAAGAATGTGAGTTGTGTTGCTGTACATATGTGTTATCTGAATTTGTAACGTTTTCAAACAACTATTCAGCGAAGCTGAGGGGACACGATTACATAATTGTTCGGTTTCCTATTTAAATTGGACCACTATATGATAGCTAGCAAACGTTAATTCCCCAAGTAACACCACTAGCCTTGAGCAGGGACAAAAGTTGTGGTACCTAGCTAATCTGTAGCTGGCTTTAGTCTACTGCTACAAACGTATCGCTAAGTGACGACTGCCACTCTCATCATTCAGTTGTATTCAATAAATTTAGTTATATTAGCTAGCTAGATATAATGTTGACATGTTATTAGCTGTAAGTGTCAACTTTGTATCACTTCTTAGCTAACGTAAACAAACAGGGGGAAACAACGTCTTAGTGCAAACGTTGCATTACTACTATCTATCCAATGAAAGCTGCAAGCAGGATTGTGCTTTGGGGGTGAATATCCTTAATAACGTTGGTCTTTTTTCGCTTGCTACGAGAAAAGAAAATGACTTGCGGTTTAAGCGGACGGACTGTGACCCACATCTAACATACATAGGGTTGTTCCAACATGTTTTCATGTAGGCCTGTGTATACGTCAGGCGAGAATTAAACGACGACTCTGGTTGTGTTCGGAACCACACATTTCAATACTATATAATTCATATATACAGTCAACAAGTAGCCGTATATACTGCATACTGGAACTGAAATCTCGTTCACAACTTTTAACAAAGATTTGTTTAAATTGTTAGTATACTCAACTGGAACATGGACGTTTTCATCGGATTGCCATGGGTTGCAACGGATACGCGCTTGGCCCAAAGTTAACTTCCGTTCTGTCACTGTTTGACGTCACAAACTGGCGCGATTTCCAGATGGGAGGCAGGCAACTCAAGAGGCAGGGTGTCAGACAGACCTCACTATGGATGGTCTTGAGAAGATGGAAGATGTTCTGAATCAAGCATCAGTGGAGCTGAGTGAGATGAGGACTAAAACACTGGACACACAATTTAGCCAAGAGGCGTTTCAGAACAATGAAGACAAGACTAGGTTTTACACAGGATTGCCCAATTTCTTAGTTTTGATCAAAGTGTTGGTGGTGTGTGTATGTGAGCCACACATCACATCTAGCACATTGTCCTCACTCTCCAAATTTGAACAGTTTATTTCGGTTTTACTTCGGTTGAGATGAAATCTTTCACTCCAAGATTTGGCTTACAGGTTCAATGTTTCCTGTTACACCGTTTCCCGAATGTGGCACAAGCATCTCTCGTGCTTGGGGAGGAAGGGTTAGTGACAAGCAGATCGTCTAAAGAATATTTTTCCCTGAGGACATTGTTCTGGCAGACCGTGGCTTTAGTGTAGGGGATAGTGTAGGATTTCACTGTGCTTCATTAAAGATGCCCGCTTTCACAAAAGGGAAGAGCCAGCTATCTGCATTTGAGGTAGAGCAAAGAAGAAAACTTGCGAATGTGTGTATTCATGTAGAAAGGGGCATAGGATTAGTAAGAAAATACCAAATACTGCAGAGTAGGGCAACGTCCATTGAAACTGGTCAGCAAAACCAGATGATCCACTGGCGTTAATTAATAAGATCAGAATCATTTGCTGTGCATTATCCAGTCTTTCTGAATGTTGTCCCACTGGAGTAAACAACATATATTCTATACTGTCATCTGAAGGAGAAAAGGGACTGGACCACTCCGATTGATTCAGTCTTTAATCTCAGTCTTTTTCTTTGTGAAGAGAACTCTGTTACATATTACACTTTCACTCTCAGTATTCACAAATGTAACCAAGAAGCCACACATGTATACACTTTTTAATCTATGCATTCTTCATTAATAATAAATATACATTCTTTTTTTAAAGATACAGAATTGTCAGTTGTGGGTTTGTCATTAGTTCCGTGAAAATGTAAATGCACCCCATGAAAACTTATTATAAAATAATTTGTATTTAATCACAAGAATCCAATTGCATTAACCCCTTACTTTGTAGGCTGCTGTCCCAACACTTCAGGAAGAACATAGTGTCTGAAGAAATCCAGAACTTTGGGAATTATGTTGTCCCAGAGTTCCGCATCAGGGAAAATGTTCTCTACACAGAGGTAATTTTTGTTCCACACTACAAAGTCGCAATAGTCTGCACCCACAATATGGAGCTGAGCCTGTACTTGGTAGTAGTAGGCATGGTTCCTATCCAGTTTCGCATCGTCCCCATCATTGATGAGACAGAAGCCCTGATCTCCAGCACACAGGCGTAGATTGACAACTTTTTGTTTGCTTTGTGGGCACTAAAAGTTAACGATGGAAAGAAAGTCACCTCTTCTGCATGGCATCTCCTGTTCAAATTTTCAGCTTTAAGATCTGTTCATTCCTCTTGTGTACTTGCACCACAAACAAATCTAACTTACCTTTATCTCACAAATCCCAGTTTCATGACAGGTGCACATGACAACTCCATCTGGTGAGTATGTATGGCCACTGTGGATTCAGCCAAAGTCAACTGTCCATACAGGAGAAACCCTCATGGTGCAGACTTTGCAGTTGTTCATACTGGTTTTCTGGCAGTTGCCTCATATTTGCATCCATACCTAATGCATAAAAGTAGCAATAGAAAAAGATAATGTTGTCCTACAATAATTACTGATGTACAACATGTGATATGGGTCAGCATTTAGAGATAATTATAGAGCACTGGTTTACATCATCCTGACCTCAAAGCTTAAACATACTCCTTGCCAACCCTAACCTGTGTGTCATAATAGGTCAACTGCAGAGGTTCACACTAGTGTTGTCTTTACCTAGCCCTTGTGTTTCCCTTCTAAATACTTTGTCGCAGCTGTAGAGAGCTTGTGTGCCTCTGGGTAGCATATGGACTTGATCAAAGACTTTGACGGTGTTGAAAGACTAGTCTGTGGAACTTGCTTCAGTTTAGAGGCTGTTATCCTTCCTGCTCTTTGGCTAAACCATATTGTTGATGAGCTCTGGTTTCTGGTCTCCTCCTCTACAGCCTGGACCTGTGATTGTGTAAGTTCTTCCTGTCTAAAATCCTTGCAAGCTTTCTGTAACTCTGTAGGAGGTAGTTGCAGTGTCTCTGGTGTCCCATACACAGTTAGTGGTTTAGGTAGATACAAACAGACTTTGGGACGAATTCTCTGTAATATGGCGCCCTGGACATCAGTGCAGCACTTCTTGTGGCGTTTCTATGTAAAGCCTTGAAAAACTGAGTATGTGTCCCTGATCCTCGCTTCACTCTTGGACATTGGACTGTGGGACTCTGAAGTGTGTGTTGCTCACCATTTCTCCGTGCAATGGCATCATCTAGTTTTAGCTTTTTAGATTTTGCAGATGAAAAGTCTATCTTTGCAACTTGAGCGGCAGGAATCTGAAAGTGCGAGAGACAGAGAACAGCAGCGCTTCAAATGTAGGGCTAGATACAGCTCAAACTGAAACAACAGTAAAAGACATGTGCACTTGAATACCTTTTTGACATGCAATGGCATTAACCACTTTTCCATAGTGCAGGAAGCAGTCTCTCTCGTTTTAACACCAGCTGCAATGGCGAACAGAACTGCTCCAACATGTGAGCAGGATTCTGACAATCTGTATTGGTAGACAGGTGGGAGAAAAGGAATTACGTATTCTTATAATTTTTGTTTGTTTACCTTAATTAATCTAGCAAGCATCATTTTGTTTGAACTACAGCACTGTGTAAACATGCCTTGAGCTAGCATTCATTTTATGTCTTACCCGGCCATACAATTACAATGGGCTGTGACAACTTCTCCGTGTTGTTCGGCAACGACCCACGTTTTAACGGCGTTTCACCAGACCTCTGAGAATGGTTCACCTAGTAGTAGGCAGGTCAAACCCGTTTTCACTTTTTTTTTTATTAAGTGATTAAATAGTCCTATCTTCCAATTTGTTGTTATTTCGTAAACGTTTATGGATAAAAACGAATTAATAAATTGTCAGTTTGCCCAAAAGTTACAGTTTTATTGTTAAAAAAAGGATTTAATATTTACCGCGATGTTACTTCCGTTTAGACAGACGCTGGGTCTAGAAGCATGAACATCCTACGGCCCACTTCGTTGTTATTATACTTCTTTATTGTGAAAGTATTAATAGATTTTTCACAACAGATACCTTAAGAAACGAGTTACCTATACATTTGCTATAATTGTTTACCCAAATAAAGTGTACAATGTTGAAAACTTGTACTCTGAAAACCGCTAACGTGTCAAACAGCTTAGCTTTTTAGGACGCGGGACCAAAGTCTGCTCGCAATACATTCGTAACATATCGGTGTCTAAAATAATGCCACTGTAAAAAAATGAACATAGCCTATATCTTTTTATATTATACAATGGCAAGATGATTCGTAAACACTAGCCTAAGTGTTGATTGGATCGAGACTTCACACCTATATCTTAATCATTGGCAGCTCTGATCCATACGGAAACTAAACAATTAAATTATTGAATGGATTTTGAAGTTTTCTTACTGTAACGTTGATAAAAGTGTATTCGTGCAGGCTAGGCCACTATGTTTCTAAAGGTGCAGGCATATATCATGTTTCAAAAGTTCAAGGTTAGTAGCCTATGAGACAGGTAGCCTACGGACGCCTGATTTCAAATTCTCCTGAAATAATCACGTTATCTTCCCAGACACGCAAAAGTCTAGAAGCCAATGGAAACATAAATGCTAACCAAAATATATTGCATTGTTTTCCCGTCACGAGCAAAATCTAATTAATCACACAGTGGACATAGCTCTAATGCAGTTCAGCGACAATGAAGTAGGCTATAAGGAGCATGCCTCACATGAGTGGGGGTATCTCCAAAAGTCCAGCTATCAAGTTCTTAAATGTTTGGATCACAGGTCAATGAGATCTCTTTCTAGGTTCAGTTTAAAGCTCTCATGCGACGGATGTAATTTAGGGTAGTAGCAACGCAATTTAAGTATTTAAAACACAGCATCTAGGGCAATCTCATGATTTGAGGGGGCGTATCTCTAAAGTCCAGCTATGGATTTCTTTCTTAATTTGATCACAGCTCAATGAGACCTCCTTCTAAGTCCAGTTTAAAGCTTTTATACGACAGATGTAATTTCGGGTAGGAGCAACACAATTCAAGTATTTGAAACACACGTTAACTAAGTTATGTATGACCGATCAGCGCCGTCGCTCAGTGTCAGTTCCCGAGAGGGGTTGTCTTCAAAAGAAACCCAAGATTGATAGTTAATTAATATGGAGAGTGCTCTGCATTTTTGCTTCAACACTAGGTGCGCACCAGTTTTCAGGTCCCGTTTTGGCCAGAATAAGAGAGATTCTAACGAAGTCCACTCTGAATGAATGACTTGATTAACGGTTGACATATGGAAAGATTTAATTTCTGTGGTTTAAGAATATGTGCTTAAACCAGTTCATCAATAGTTTGACATTAAACAAAACATACGCATATATTTGTAACTGCTTAAAGTTACGGCTTTTTTCAAGTAAGATCAAAGCCTACGCTTTTTGGAAGCTAACTATGAATTAGCAAGCGCTGTTGATCTATTCACACCAACCTGCTTGCCTATTGCAGATTCACTCTTCCTAGCCTGGTGCAGGTCTACAATTTTCTGCCTGGTGTCCTTCGACAGCTCTTTGGTCTTGGCCATGGTTGAGTTTGGAGTCTGGTCTGTGAGAGCCAGAAATCTTGCTTGTTTGTGGGTGACCAAATACTTATTTTCCACCACTTTTGTCTCTCATAGTTGAAGTGTACCTATGATGAAAATTACAGACCTCTCATCTTTCTAAGTAGGAGAACTTGCACAATCAGTGGCTGACTAAATACTTTTTGGCCCCACTGTATATCTCCTAGGGTGAAGTACCCCACTTATTTGGATAAGTCAGTACAAGATTCTTTGCCGGACCCTCACCTCTGAGTTCGTTTTAAGGAGTATCCCAGATCGCCCCACCCATTAAAGGAGGAGAGAATCTGTGCAATAATCCAAGTACAATTTTATTAATGACTACAAAGAGCAAGTCTGTACACAGAGAAATTCCTACAGTGAGTTCACTCCAACTAACAAATTGAAGGGTCTTCCCAACCAGCCCCGGGACACAGTTTATATACCTTTTTCCCTTACACATCATGTTTTTTCTCAGTTGTCCTTCTGTCAACACCTTTCTTCATTCACTATCATATGGTGCTTACAGCCTATTTGACTCCTTCACGTCTGGTCAGCAAAACATTTCTGAGTTGTACTTCTTATGTCACCACATTGTCTGGTCAATCACATTTCTCAGTTGTCCTTCTTATTTCAACACATTGTCTGGTCAACAACACATCTCTCAGTCTTATGAGTTTTTTAGCCACCTATTCGACTCCTACAAGTCTGGTAAATTGGTAGGGCTTCGAATCAAATACTGCCCAAAGATGGAGGTCATGAAAAAAGACAACTGATAATTCTGTTCAGAAGTGGAGTTTATGACAAGGCTGATAATACTGTTCAAAATATACCATACTATATATTCTCCAGAGACACATGTTGCCCCCACAAGAAAGTCAATCAAGGGGTGGGATACCTTAAAAATACAAAACCCCAGAATCCCCGAATTTCCTAACATCCCCAGTTTCGCTAAACATAGATAACCATTTATCCCACACCCAAATGCAAACGATTACAATTTTAACGACAAGCTAATATGCTAATGCATATAAATATAATAATATAATAACATAAATAACGTAAAACCAAAGTAGGTAACAAAGTAGGTGACAAAACGTTCACATTTCTTGACCATGAAATCACTAACCATTGTTACTTGCAGGCGTCATTAACACGCACGTTCGTTAGGCGTTTGCAATACACGTCCTCTTGCAGGCGTCAACACGCACGTTCGTTGGCTTGATGCAGGCGCTTGTGCACACGCAATCAAAACGTACGTTTGACACGCCTGCTTGCGTGCGTGCGTGCGGATCACGAATCACCCCCCATAGTTCTTTGTGCAAGATCCCGCAACAAATAATGCAGTGTAATAATAAATACGGTAGGCCTATCATTTTATAGATTTTATTGTCTTACGTTGACAGATAAGAATGATAAGCCATTAAACTTGCTCGTTGCACTACCTTGCGACTGTCAGTCAAATTAATCATAAACGCCCACTTGCTCGCAGCATGGTAAGGCGATTCGATTGGGGCGAAGCAAGCGAGAACAGGCGAGATCGCCGCTTTTGGTGGACATTGCCCGCTACGCGCTCAAGCGCTCTTCAAGTCGACGCGCGAGTTAAACTGACGTTCAACAGCTATTTGAGAAACTAGGAACTTCAGAGGGATTGTACTTTACATGTGCTTTATCCTCTAGGGCATTTCATCTTCCACAAGGGAGTTACGTGAGTGATCTTTTAATTTTTTTGCTACCACGCTCAGCGCGGAAGAAAATTGCCCTGCGTAGAGTTTTAAAACTGTTAAAATGAACTAAAATATAACGTTTTTGTTGGCCTGAATAACTTAAGTCATTAGTAATAACTACTTTCACCATATATTAATTGTTGTGTAATTTGCGTGGGTGCAGGGCCTGGACTGTGTGATTATGCACTAATGCTTCCTTTGTAATTATATTACGCTGCATTAGTTAAAGGACAGGGGTTACATAATGAATGCCAGATGTCCTTGCTGGGTAGGAGGAAACAACCCCCCTGTTAAAATGATCTTTGACCTTGCCCAAAAGGGGGACATACGTATATAAGAGAGAATCAAGAGAGAAACGGAAACAGCCTAACTGTAAGCAGTTAAAAACATATAGGCCTACGTATGTTTTATTTAATATGAAATGATTGATAAACTGGTTTAAGCACATATTCTTAAACCAATGAAAATGAAATCTTTCCATATGTCAACCGTTAACACAGCCATTTATTCAGAGCGGACTTCGTTAGAATCTCTCTTATTCTGGCAAAAACAGGACCTGAAAACGGGTGCGCACCTAGTGTTTAAGCAAAAATGCAGAGCACTCTCCATATTAATTAACGATCAATCTTCAGTTCGTTTTGAAGACAACCTTTCTCGGGAACTGACACTGAGCGACGGCGCCGATCGGTCATAAATGACTTGTGTTTCAAATACTTGAATTGTGTTGCTACTACCCGAAATTACATCTGTCGCATGAAAGCTTTAAACTGGACCTAGAAGGAGGTCTCATTGAGCTGTGATCAAATTAAGAAAGAAATCCATTGCTGGACTTTGGAGATACTTCCACTCATGTTACACTTCATTGTTCCTGAACTGCATTAGAGCTATGTCTTTCTCCACTGTGTGACTAATTAGATTCGGCTCGTGATGGATAAACAATGCAATACATTTTGGTTAGCATTTATGTCTTCATTGGTTTCTAGACTTTTGCATGTCCGGGAAGATAACGTGATTATTTCAGTTTCATTGTTTATTATCCGTATGGATCAGAGCTGCCGATGATAAAGATATAGGTCTGAAGTCTTGATCCAATCAACACTTAGGCCAGTGTTTACGAATCATCTTGCTCTGGGTTATTTAAATTATTCACCAGTAGACTCATTGTATAATATAAAAAGATATAGGCTATATTCATTTTTTACTGTGGCATTATTTTAGACACCGATATGTTATGAATGCTATTGCGAGCAGACTTTGGTCCCGCGGGACCGCGTCCTAAAAAAAGCTAAGCTGTTTGACACGTGAGTGGTTTTCAGAGTACAAGTTTTCAACATTGTACACTTTATTTGGCTAAACAATTTTATCAAATGTATAGGTAATTCGTTTCTTACGGTATTGTTTATGAAATATCTCTCACAATTAAGAAGTATAATAACAACAAAGTGGGCCGTACGATGTGCATGCTTATAGACCCAGCGTCTGTCTAAACGGGAGTAACATCCCGGTAAATATAAAATCCTTTTTTTTAACAATGAAACTGTCACTTTTGGGCAAACTGACAATTTATTAATTCGTTTTTATTCATAAAAGTTTACTAATTAACAACAAATTGGAAGACAGGACTATTTAATCACTTCATAAAAGAAAAAGTGAAAAAGTTTGACCTGCCTACTAAAAGACAACCAAGAACATGGGACTTTAAACAAACTTTATATAAATTAATTTCACATCAGTAACTGATGCCACTTGTCATACTTTGTTAAACATCAGCAGCAAAAGGTGTCACAACTAATTAAGTTCCATTACTTAAGTTGGGGAACAAAGACCACACCTCATCTCTCACGGCAATTTCCTTTCCAAGCCTATACAGGTGTGTCCAAGCCTATATAGGTGTGTCTAACCCTTTCTCCTGTCTTTTCTCCCCCTCTCTCTCTTCCAGCACAAGAATCACAGGGTGATTCAATGGAGCCTGAAGACTCCCTGCAATTAGACAGCACCTGCACCCTGAGTCTCAACTCCCTGGGTTTTGCATGCCTTTCCCTGGTCCATATTTTTAATAAACCAAACATTAAGTTTCCCATGCTTGACATGCTATTCAAGTTTATTAGACATTTATTTCATGAATTCATTGCCGTAAATAAGTGCATCGTAAAAAGACAAAAGATACATAAAATATATATGTGTATATATGTATATGTGTATATATATGTGTATAAACACATATGAATATATATGTGTTTTCATCTGTCCAGGTGGATGTGATGTGTTTTAATGTACCCTGTCGGTCTCCTGACATATCTGAAAGTCATAAAGATTGCATTAAGTCATTAAGATAACCTAGGCACTCAGTTACCATGGGATGACTGAACCCACCAAAAATGTAAGAAATGGTAGAACATTTATCTAATCTGAATTTTGAAACATCCCTTCCCCTCCCTCTAAATACATCAATAAACATTAGGATGTGATTGTTCTTGACTACCATACAAGTTTAAGAACATAATAATAATTAAAAAAGAATTCAAAGCAATAAACAACAGCAACATGCTCTTTTAACCAAGGTATGGGTAGCCTATAATGTGTCCGGTAACGCTAGCTCTTTGGGCTGCTCGATTATGGCAAAAATCATATTAACGATTATTTTGGTCAATATTGTAATTACGATTATTTAACACGATTACTCATTGAATTTAGAAACATACATTAACTTACATCTAACTTTAATATATATATATATATATATATATATATATATATATATATATATATATAGGCCTATAGATATATAGATAGATATTTTTTTCATGAACTTTAAATATAATTCAAGTGAAGAAAAAAAACATTGTCTTCCAAATAATACGGCCTTTCCACAGGGGTATGGAATAGGCAGCCAGTCGGAAAAAGTAGCCAACTGAAAATTCATAGAGGTTTTTCTATCATAAATTTGCCTCTGGTTAAGGCTACGGGCAAGCAAGCTTCCCTGGAGTCTGACTTGACTAGACTTATGATAGGCAGGTCTATTTTAAACAAGTGTTTTAAACTGAAATGGTGTCATTTTTTGTTGAATGGTAAACATAAGTTATGATAGCTTAAGTTCGTTAATATAGGCACTTTGCTATATCGCTATCGCATTGTTTTGAAGTGGAGGCTAGTAGGCGTAAATGTGCACGCATAGCGAATCGCAACTTTGTCGAAGGCCAAACATTATTTAATAAAGTACTCGGCTTGACTGAGGCTATCTGATAGGACAGTGTATCGATTTAAATGACGATGGCTAACGTTAGCGTTCAAACCAACCGCTGTAAATAAAACGAAAGGGGTGTGCTGGATGTATAGATTCACAAAACGCGGGCAACAATGCGAAATGGAATGCGGCACAATTAGTTATTTCTCGATTATTTTGTTTTCATAACCGGTGTAAAATAAAATGCAATTAATCGCCCTGCCCTACTAGCTGTTCACATTAATCAGAAATACCTCACACAAAAATTAGCGAATTTAATATATATTTTTTGATGAGGTTATAGACAATTTTGTGAGTAGTATATGGCAGTTTTCAGAAATAAAATAAGCTTCGGCTGGATAAGGTTCTCGACAACGTTATACAGAGCTAGCTACGTGATTACGTTTTAAACAACGTAATCACGTGATGACGTATTTGTGTGCGGCGGAAGTAAATCATAGGCCATACCAGATCGGGCAGAGTACCAGGTCGGGCAGCGACAGCGTTTATACCTCTCAGATGAATTTCCTGTAATTTTATGTCGCTACAGAGGTAAATACACAAGTTTTACTAAACTATTGCATGTCTTTTTTAATAACGGAGAGAAGTAGGCCAACTATAGCTACGTTACCTAACTGAAACTAATGGCTTCTACTATTAAACGAGTTCCATTTTCAGACAAACATTGCTTAGCTGTCTCCATAATTTTTAATTGTATTTATGTATACAGGGTTAAAGATTTACCTAAAATTATTTGTTGCTTACAACTGAGCACAGGCAGAATGTACACCCTTCGACATGACATGGGTGGACGTATTTTGAAGTAGTTGCCTTGCTTTCATTTTCCTGCCTTAACATTTTTTTTTTTACGCAGGTCATCATGGCCAGACAATGGTGTGAGGGCCACTCCACTCCCGTGCTCTGTGTAGGTATCACTGGAAGCCCCGAGGGTCTCCTGGCTTCAGGTTCAGAGGAGGGTGAAGTTACTCTCTGGACCCAGGAAGGTAACATTTTTTGGCATCTCCACCTTCCTGGTGAGGACGACGTGACCAATGCTGTTTTCTCACCTGTTGCCCCAGGACTGTTGTATGTTTCTCATGGGAAAACCATAAGTGTTTTAGACCCCAGAAACCTGAAGGGTGCAGTAGAAGAGTTTTGTGGGGCAGGAGAGGAGGAAATTAACGGCCTGGCAGTAAATGAGACTGGCTCAGCTCTAGCACTGGCAGATGACTCTGGTGTGGTAAGGGTTCTGGAACTACCTGCTGGAAAGATCAGCAGGACGTTCCGCAGACACACCAACATCTGCTCCTCAGTCGCCTTTAGACCCCACCGGCCTAACAATCTGATTTCGGCTGGACTGGACATGCAGGTGAGCTAGGGAGAAAGTGAGGTGAAAAGAATGAGAGAAATGGGAAGAGGGATATTGGCTGTATTCGGAACCAGGTACTTTAATACTATATATATATATATATATATATATATATATACACACACACAGTGGGGCCAAAAAGTATTTAGTCAGCCACTGATTGTGCAAGTTCTCCTACTTAGAAAGATGAGAGAGGTCTGACATTTTCTTCATAGGTACACTTCAACTATGAGACAAAAATCCAGGAAATCACATTGCAGGATTTTTAAAGAATTTATTTGTAAATGATGGTGGAAAATAAGTATTTGGTCAATAACAAAAGTTCAACTCAATACTTTGTAACATAACCTTTGTTGGCAATGACAGAGGTCAAACGTTTTCTGTAAGTCTTTACCAGGTTTGCACACACTGTAGCTGGTATTTTGGCCCATTCCTCCATGCAGATCTCCTCTAGAGCAGTGATGTTTTGGGGCTGTCGCTGGGCAACACGGACTTTCAACTCCCTCCACAAATTTTCTATGGGGTTGAGGTCTGGAGACTGGCTAGGCCACTCCAGGACCTTGAAATGCTTTTTACGGAGCCACTCGTTCGTTGCCCGAGCGGTGTTTGGGATCATTGTCATGCTGGAAGACCCAGCAACGTTCCATCTTCAATGCTCTCACTGATGGAAGGAGGTTTTGGCTTAAAATCTCACGATACATGGCCCCGTTCATTCTTCCCTTAACACGGATCAGTCGTCCTGTCCCCTTTGTAGTAAAACAGCCCCAAAGCATGATGTTCCCCCCCCATGCTTCACAGTAGGTATGGTGTTCTTTGGATGCAACTCAGCATTCTTCTTCCTCCAAACACGACGAGTTGAGTTTTTACCCAAAAGTTATATTTTGGTTTCATCTGACCACATGATATTCTCCCAATCCTCTTCTGGATCATCCATATGCTCTCTGGCAAACTTCAGACGGGCCTGGACATGTACTGGCTTAAGCAGGGGGACACGCCTGGCACTGCAGGATTTGAGTCCCTCTCGGCGTAGTGTGTTACTGATGGTAGTCTTTGTTACATTGTTCCCAGCTCTCAGCAGGTCATTCATCAGGTCCCTCCGTGTAGTTCTGGGATTTTTGCTCACTGTTCTCATGATCATTTTGACTCCACGGGATGAGATCTTGCGTGGGGCCCCAGATCGAGGGAGATTATCAATGGTCTTGTATGTCTTCCATTTTCTTACAATTGCTCCCACAGTTGATCTATTCACACCAACCTGCTTGCCTATTGCAGATTCACTCTTCCCAGCCTGGTGCAGGTCTACAATTTTCTTCCTGGTGTTCTTCGACAGCTCTTTGATCTTGGCCATGGTTGAGTTTGGAGTCTGACTGTTTGAGGCTGTGGACAGGTGTCTTTTATACAGATGACGAGGTCAAACAGGTTCCATTAATACAGGTAACGAGTGGAGGACAGAAGAGCTTCTTAAAGATACTTATTTTCCACCATAATTTACAAATAAATTCTTTAAAAATCCTACAATGTGATTTCCTGGATTTTTTTTCTCATTTTTGTCTCATAGTTGAAGTGTACCTATGCTGAAAATTACAGACCTCTCATCTTTCTAAGTAGGAGAACTTGCACAATCAGTGGCTGACTAAATACTTTTTGGCCCCACTGTATATGTACACACACACACACACACACACACAGTGAAGGAAATAATTATTTGATCCCTCGCAGCTTTTGCAAGTTTGTCCACTGACAAAGAAATGAAAGGTCTATAATTTCAATGGTAGGTTTATTTTAACATTCAGAGATAGAACAAAAAAAAAGAAATCCAGAAAATCACATTATATAAAATATATACATTGATTTGCATTTGATTGAGTGAAATAAGTATTTGATCCCCTAGCACAACATGACTTAGTACTTGGTGGAGAAACCCTTGTTGGCAAGCACGGAGGTCAGACGTCTCTTGTAGTTGGTTACCAGGTTTGCGCACATCTCAGGGGGGATTTTGGTCCACTCCGCTTTGCATATCCTCTCCAAATCCTTAAGGTTTCGAGGCTGTCGTTTGGCAACTCGAAGCTTCAGCTCCCTCCATAGATTTTCTATGGGATTAAGGTCTGTAGACTGGCTAGGCCACTCCATGACCTTAATGTGCTTCTTCCTGAGCCACTCCTTTGTTGCCATGGCAGTGTGTTTTGGGTCATTGTCGTGCTGGAAGACCCAGCCACGACCCATTTTCAGTGTCCTGTCTGAGGGAAGGAGGTTGTCGCCCAAGATTTCACGGTACGTCGCCCCGTCCATCCTCCCCTCGATGCGGTGAAGTTGTCCTGTCCCCTTAGCAGAGAAACACCCCCAAAAAATAATGTTTCCACCGCCATGCTTGACGGCGGGGATGGTGTTCTTGGCGTCATAGTCAGCATTTCTCTTCCTCCAAACACGGCGAGTCGAGTTGATGCCAAAGGGCTGGATTTTGGTCTCATCTGACCACAGCACCTTCTCCCAAGCCTCCTCTGAATCATTCAGGTGTTCATTGGCAAACTTCAGACGGGCCTGTACATGTACCTTCTTGAGCAGGGGGACCTTTCGGGTGCTGCAGGATTTGAATCCATTCCTGCGTAGTGTATTACCAATGGTTTTCTTGGTGACTGTGGTCCCAGCTGCCTTGAGATCATTAACAAGCTCCTCCCGTGTAGTTCTGGGCTGATCCCTCACCTTTCTCATGATCCTCGATACCCCACGAGAGATCTTGCATGGAGCCCCAGACCAAGGGCGATTGATGGTCATTTTGTATTTCTTCCACTTTCGCATAATTGCACCAACAGTTGCTGCTTGCTGATTGCACAAGCTGCTTGCCGATGGTCTTGTAGCCCTGACGTCCTTAGACAGCTCTTTGGTCTTGCCCATGGTGGAGAGGTTACAATCTGATTGATTGATTCTGTGGACAGGTGTCTTTTATACAGGTTAAGAGTTGAGGCTGGTGTCTCTTATAATGGTAACGGGTTGAAATTAGGAGCACTTTCTTAGAGTGAGGGGGACTAATATACCCAGCCTGTGGGAGACAGAATTCTTGCTAGTTGGTAGGGGATTAAATACTTATTTCACTCAATCAAATGCAAATCAATGATATATTTTATTTAATGTGATTTCCTGGATTTCTTTTATTCTATCTCTGAATGTTAAAATAAACCTACCATTAAAATGATAGAACTTTCATTTCTTCGTCAGTGGACAAACTTACAAAATCTGCAAGGGATCAAATAATTATTTCCTTCACTGTGTATGTGTGTGTGTGTCTCTCTCTCTCTCTCTCTCTCTCTCTCTCTATATATATATAGTATGTCATCCAGGAACTTTTTCAATACTCAATTTTCACATACTATGGGCATACTGTCTACAAATTTTTCGTCAAATGTAGTCTTTTAAGGATGCATAGTAGGCGATTACAAACACAGCAACATTTTGAGAGAATACCCTTCATAACCCTGACATCAGTGAGATAGTTTGATAGTGCTGTTATGATATACTTTCTTGAACCTCAAAAGTCTGCCCCCTCAGGTGATGCTGTGGGGTCTGCAGAAAACCCGCCCCCTTTGGACCCTGAACCTACAAGAAGTAAATGAAAAAGGGGGGCAGCAGAAAGACAGACAGCTCTTCAACCCACCACTGGCACACTGCGTGTCTGTAGCAACCTGTGGAAACATTCTAGCCTGTGCAGCTGAGGATGGACATGTGCATCTGTTGCGTATCGGCAATGGCTCCAAACTTGAACAGCAGGGGGCACTAAAAGGGCACAGCCAGGGGGTTTCCCAAGCTCACTTTCTGCGCTTTCTTCCCCATCCTTACTGGCTGGCCACAGGGGGAAATGATGGCATGGTTGCCCTCTGGGACCTCAGCCAGCACCCAGTTGTTGCCCCAGAAGGAAAGGCTAAGCCAGAAGCACCAGCAGCTCACTGCAGGAGACCCTGGGGCAAGGGAAAAAACAAACCTCACCCTCAGAAGAATTCTAAGACCAATCTGGTAAAAGAAGGGACAGTGGGCAAGGGGGATGATGAAGAGACAGAAGAGGGTGGGGACAGTGAGGACTTTGTAGGAAGGGAATGCAGTAGTCTTAATCCAACAGCTGGGGCTGAAGGGTTCAACCCTGGCCCTAGATTGAGTTTCAGCCATGGGAACAAAGTAAACTGGGTGTGCCCTGCTCTGCTAAAGGGGGAGCCCAGTCTCGTGGTAGCAGACCAGAGCTCCAGTCTGACTGTCTACTCTCTTGCTGGGTTGTAGCTTTAATCCTACTATATTTCTGTCCAGATTTTGAATTGTTTGCCAGGCCACCAGCTTTTTACAGACATTGGACTGTTTGCTTTAAAAAGTTAACCTCTATTTGTGCCTCCACTCAAGATGGTTTTAAAATAACCTGATCTGGACAACATGTGCATGGTTTTGAATCTTCTTGGCATATGTATTACACTTTTAAAGGTTTATCAACCTTTGCTAACCTGCAATGTCTAACTGTTCCTGAACTTGTACCAGTATATTGTAGTCAGTCCTCGAGTTTAATCTATTAGAGAATTACTTTAATATATTTTAAATGGACTCAAGGATAACAATACAGATCAATCAAGAAAGTGCCATTGTAATTCAATCTAGGCTAGGTTGCGATTATTTCCCTTTCCGAGACCTAGGAACATTTGGTGTAGATTTAGTCTTTGGGCTTTTGTGTTAAATAAAAATGCAGTGGAATATTACTGGATATCTGCAAATTGGTTTTATTCACAAGCTAACCATGAACAAACCTATAACAGCATTTTTGCACAGCAAACATATTTATTCTTAAGCAGTATTGTTCACTCAGAACTTTGTCTCCAATGTAACCTTAGATTAAATAAACACCCATCTACCACTTCCAAACAAGGCACAGGTCTTTTTTTTTTATGAAAAAAAGTTAACTTTGATGGCACGAGTGACATTTTGGGTAGCGCACACTACGAGACAGAAAGTGGAAAGCAAATGTGTATGTGATCCATATAAATTAGCAGAAAAATAGGTTTAATCATCTGCTGCACCGCACACACCCCCATTTCAAGAAGTTCTACACTTATATTGAAAGAGCTATTACTTTAAGCATTTCTTGTAACACACTACAGGACAAACCTCAGCACTGTTTGAATTTATAAAGTCCACACAACACACACTCTTATACGATACACCTTGTAAAGAAAGTGTTTAAAATTCGGTGCCACATTATGGATGAAACAGAGGGATAACATGATTGATGATCAACGTCAGAAATACTGAGATAATAAGGTGATTCCTTGCTATAAACATCTGTTCAGGTCTGATGCATTAACAGCATGCTGAAATGAAGGCGACTTAGAATGCACCATAGGATATTCCTCTTCACAGCTTGGCCAGGGTTTTTTCGAGGCTGATTATATCAGCCTCCCCTTCTCCCTTGCTGCCACGGGCACTGCACTCAAGAAACTCTACTTTCATGGGCAGCTGGTTGAACTCAAAGTCCTTGCCCTTCTTTCCAAGATACACACTGCCACCCACAGACCCATCCTGGGAACTCAAGGCGGCAGAACTGGTCACTCTCAATGTGTTCCTGGAAAGACGAAAACCACATAGGTTTTAACTATACATTTCATTAGTTTAAAAATATTAAAATATTTACAGATTGAAACACTTACATTTCCTTCTCAAGCTGTTGCTGAACCAATTTGGCTGATTTGGCCATGGTAATATCTTCAAAGAGGTTTATTAGGGGGGAAAGCATTTGTTAACAACGGCACTAGAGCAATGAGGGATATCACCAATTTGAGGAGTGGAAGTATTATACATTACCTTGTTTGTTGCAGGCCACAACCAGAGTGGGGGCATTTCGGGAGATAACACTGTCAGTCAACAGGAAGTAAAGGAACTCTGCCACATCCCTCACTTCTTTCTGGAAGATTGCGCTGTCCACAACGAATACTATCGCTCTTCAGAGCGTGAAACCAAAAAAGAAAATGAAGACGGACGAGGAGCAAATATAAGATGTTAAAATAAAGCTAAATTCACACTAGAGGGTGTTAGAGGTACTGTAATGTAAAATCTGAATATGATATTACCTAGCTGCAGACTTGAATTTTTCCAGGTACTGAGGACGCAAGCTGTCATGACCTGGGAGGTCTATCAGGGTCAACATATTCCCCTGAACACGGGTTGAGAGGAAGCAAAGGGAGAGAGGATATTAATTTAATAAAAACAAAGTTCACATTTAGTAGGCAGGTCGAACATTCGAACGGCAGTGTAGTCAATACGAGAGCTACCACGCTCAGCGCTGAAGAAAATTGCCCTGCGTAGCGTTTTAAAACTGTTTAAATGAACAAAAATAACGTTTTTGTTGGTCTGAATAGCTTAAGTCATTCAAAAGTAATACCTACTTTCACGATATATTAAGTGTTGAAATGCATACAGCGCTTGCAAATTCATAGTTAGCTTCCAAAGAGCGTAGGTTTTGTTCTTACTTGAAAAAAGCCTTAACTTTAAGCAGTTAATTTAAAATATATACGTTTTATTTTTTATCAAACAATTGATGATCTGGTTTAAACATATATTTTTAAAGCACTGGCAATTAAATCTTTCCATATGTCTACTGTTAATAAAGTCAATTTGTCACTCTAAAACTCACCACAGCGCGGAGGTCGAGAGCGGACTTAGTTAGAATCTCTCTTATTCTGGCCAGAACGGGACCTGAAAAACGGTGCGCACCTAGTGTTTAAGCAAAAATGCAGGACACTTCCCATAACATTTAACAATCAAACTTGGGTTCATTTTGCAGACAACCCCTCTCGGGACCTGACACTGAGCGACGGCGCCGATCAGTCATAAATAACTTGGTTAACGTGTTTTAAATACTTCAATTGTGTTGCTACTACCCTAAATTAACACCATCGCATGAGAGTTTTTAACTGGACCTAGAAGGACGTCTCATTGAGCTCTGATCCAAAAATAAAAAAATCCAAAGCTGGACTGATGATATTCCCCATCAAATCATGTGATGCCCTTTATGCTTGGAGCATCCAATTTGTCCAATGACGTTCAGAATCTCTCTTATTCTGGCCAAAACGGGACCTGAAAACTGGTGCGCACCTAATGTTGAAGCAAAAATGTAGAGCACTTCCCATATTAATTAACGATCAATCTTGGGTTTGTTTTGAATACGACCTCTCTCGGGAACTGACACTGAGCGACGGCGCCGATCGGTCATAAATAACTTAGTTAACGTGTGTTTCAAATACTTGAATTGTGTTGCTACTACCCGAAATGACATCCGTCGCATAAAAGCTTTAAACTGGACTTAGAAGGAGGTCTCATTGAGCTGTGATCAAATTAAGAAAGAAATCCATAGCTGTACTTTACAGATACGCCCCCTCAAATCATGTGATGCCCCTGATGCTGTGTTTAAATACTTCAATTGCGCTGCTACTACCCTAAATTACATCCGTCGCATGAGAGCTCTTAACTGGACCTAGAAGGAGGTCTCATTGACCTGTGATCCAAAAATCAAATAAATCGATAGCTGGAATTTGGAGATATGCCCACTCATGTGAGGCATGCTCCTTATAGCCTACTTCATTCTTGCTGAACTGCATTAGAGCTAGGTCTTTCTACACTGTGTGACTAATTAGATTTGGCTCGTGACAGGAAAACAATGCAATACATTTTGGTTAGCATTTATGTTTTCATTGGTTTCTAGACTTTTGCATGTCCGGGAAGATAACGTGATTATTTCAGTGGAATTTGAAATGAGGTGTCTGTAGGCTACCTGTCTCATAGGCTACTAACCTAGATCTTTTGAAACATGATATATGCCAGCACCTTTAGAAACATAGTAGCCTAGCCTGCATGAATACACTTTTTTATCAACGTTACAGTAAGAAAATGTATAAATCCATTCAATAATTGAATTGTTTAGTATCCGTATGGATCTGCCAATGATTAAGATATAGGTGTGAAGTCTCGATCCAATCAACACTTAGGCTAGTGTTTACGAATCATCTTGCCATTGTATAATATAAAAAGAAATAGGCTATATTCATTTTTTTACAGTGGCATTATTTTAGACACCAACATGTTACGAATGCTACTGCGAGCAGACTTTAGCGGTTAGCGGTTTCAGAGTACAAGTTTTCAACATTATACACTTTATTTGGGTAAACAATTAGATCAAATGTATAGGTAATTCGTTTCTTAAGGTATCTGTTATGAAATATCTATTAATACTTTCACAATTAATAAGTATAATAACAACGAAGTGGGCCGTAGGATGTTCATGCTTCTAGAACCAGCGTCTGTCTAAACGGAAGTAATATCGCGGTAAATATTAAATCCTTTTATTAACAATAAAACTGTCACTTTTGGGCAAACTGACAATTTATTAATTCGTTTTTATCCATAAACGTTTACGAAATAACAACAAATTGGAAGATAGGACTATTTAATCACTTAATTACAAAAAAAGTTATAACGGGTTTGACCTGCCTACATTTAGTCATCAAATATTGAAACAAGTTGAAAAAGGTAGGATAGGGAAATAGGTAACAAAATTCATTTAAAGTAAATCAGGTATTCTAATTTTACAAATCCTACAACCTTTGCACAGGCGGGAATGATGTATTGTACTCACCCTCTCGTTTTTAGATTTATAAGGGGCACTGCTGTCAGTGATGGAGGTCTGTGTCCTGACGAACCTTCCTGTTAAAAGCTTATAAGAGCAGAAGAGATGGGGATATGTATGAACGGTATATGAATTATTCCAATCTAGCTGCTTAAAATGGTTAAAATTAGTAGATATAAACTCACCCGACTGAATAGAAGTGTTTTACCAGAATCACATAATCCAACCAAGAGTATTGCACTTCTGACAGTTTTGCTGCTAAGGAAATACTTCAAAAAGACTAAGAACACAAGAAAATGCAACTGTAAACTGTTGGCTATATTCAACTACAGTTAGGACATTATAGGATAAGTCACATCTCAAATCATTCTCTCTGAGAACAGCTTAAACTGTAACGCTAGCAAGAAAGCTTATAATACCCTCTAGCAAAATTAGCTAATCGTTTTCTAGCTTGTGCAGTGAGCTGTTGCTTCAGGCACTTAGCATTAGATAGCTTGTTATTTAGCAATCTAGTGAACCAACAACATAACTAACTGACGCAAGGTTAATTTATAGTTACGCTGTACATTAAGCGTTAATTGATTTGATTTCGCAGTTAACTCATAGTAGCTTATTTACCAAAACATGCAATGTCGATCTAACGCTGACAGAATTTAGCTGGCAGTAGCGTTAGTTGCTAACACGTTAGCGTTAGCTTACCGAACGTGATGACAACAGCAGCCAAGGCAACAATGATTCCAATAATGAAGATTGGGTCTTGGTCTTCCAATTCGTGTTGCAGTGACTCTATAAATCGTTCAAATGGATTTTCTTTTAGGTCTGTGTGCTCATCCATGGTACCGGTCTCATTGAACGGATCTTCCACTTCCCTGCAAAGTGTCAGGTGAGTGAAAATGACAAAATAGGACACGTGTCCTAAATCTAATCTGTCTAAACGGCGTAATTCCACTACAGAACAACAGGTGGCGAGCTGATATCACTTACTGTATTATTAGTGATGGAACATCCGATCGAGGGTGTAGTTCCGGCTCTGAAAAAAATGAAGCCTATGATAACAAGCAGGGGGCGACTCTCTGGTTTCAAAAGCAACTAGATTGTATGGAAGTCAATGAGAAAATGACCCCACTTACTCTGTTTACTTTATTACATCAGTAAAAAAACGAGTTACGAGTTTATGGTCTCAATCGCTAGTTTCAAGTCTTTTTTAAAACAGCATGATGTTCATTTTGTAAATGATGGTCCCATTTAGAATCGCCATGGGTTCCCTTGACATAAAGCCAATAGATACAGTCGGCACCTCGTCATAGTTGGGGGCGTGCTGAGGGGCGGAGTCGGCGTGGTGGAAAACAATCCTTTCCCTCAGCCTAGATACACTAGGAAAGTGCGGTTTTTAAACTAATAAACTAACCATCAAGGTGTCATGTCTTATGTAGAGTCATTACTGCCACTTGAACATGAACGCTACATTAAAAAATGAAATTGAATCGTCTCGGAGCGTTGCCCATATCCTATAAAAAACTGGACGAATGATCCATCCAACCACCAATTGGCCTGAAGTGTCATTCCCAGATATCTTCTGCTATCTGGTTGAATCGCCTGGTGAGACACTTACAGCAATATTACATTTACCTTATATATAAACGTAGCATAATATCAGTACCATAGAACAGCCCAACATAGG
The DNA here is from genome assembly GCA_017639675.1 of Aplochiton taeniatus. Classification (NCBI taxonomy): domain Eukaryota; kingdom Metazoa; phylum Chordata; class Actinopteri; order Galaxiiformes; family Galaxiidae; genus Aplochiton; species Aplochiton taeniatus. The sequence continues at coordinate 12,213,816 of CM030181.1, read as the reverse complement.
CCTACCCTAGTATTTTACAAACCTGGACTGGTAATCAAAATGTACCAGACATTAATAATTGATAAATTAATCAGACTGCGTTCATTAGGGACATTCATTGGGGGGGCTTTACAAAAAAATTCATTCTGAAAGCAATAAGAGGAGCAGGGTATTTTATTTTTTTAAACGGCATAATATTCTGTAAAAGCATAAAACATCATATGTCATACTACGCAAACTTACATTGCACCCACTGAAAACAAATGTCTTTCTTTCTGAAAACATTATCTATCTATCTATCTATCTATCTATCTATCTATCTATCTATCTATCTATCTATCTATCTATCTATCTATCTATCTATCTATCTATCTATCTATCTATCTATCTATCTATCTATCTATCTATCTATCTATCTATCTATCTATCTATCTATCTATCTATCTATCTATCTATCTTCTGGGAAGGCTTTCTACAAGTTTTTGGAGTGTGTCTGTGGGAATTTTTGCCCATTCATCCAGAAGAGCATTTGTGAGGTCAGATACTGATGTTGGATGAGAGGGCCTGGCTCGTAATCTCCGTTCTAGTTCATCCCAAAGGTGTTCAATGGGGTTGAGGTCTGGGCTCTGTGCGGCCCAGTCAAGTTCTTCCACACCGAACTCATCCAACCATGCCTTTATGGACCCTGCTTTGTGCACTGGGGCACAGTCATGCTGGAACAGAAGAGGGCCTTCCCCAAACTGTTCCAATAAAGTTGGAAGCATAGAATTGTCCAAAATGACTTGGTAAGATGAAGCATTAAGATTTCCCTTCACTGGAACTAAGGGGCCTAGGCCAACCCCAGAAAAACAACCCCATAGCATTATCCGTCCTCCACCAAACTTAACAGTTGGCATAATGCAGTCAGGCAGGTACCGTTCTCCTGGCATTCACCGAACTCAGACTCGTCCATCAGACTGCCAGATAAAGATGCGTGATTCGTCACTCCACAGAACACGTTTCCACTGCTCCAGAGTCCATTGGCGGCATGCTTTAAGCCACTCCATCCGACGCTTGGCATTGTGCTTGGTGATGTAAGGCTTGCATGCAGCTGCTCGGCCATGGAGACCCATGCCATGAAGCTCCCGGCGCACAGTTTTGGTGCTGATATTAATACCAGAGCTGGTTTGGAAGTCAGCAGTTATTGAGTCAGCAGAGCTTTGGCGACTTTTACGCACTATGCGCCTCAGCACTCGGCGACCCCGCTCTGTAACTATACGTGGTCTGCCAATTCGTGGCTGAGTTGCTTTGGTTCCTAAACGTTTCCCCTTTGCAATAATACCACTTACAGTTGATCGTGGAATATCTAGGAGAGAAGAAATGTCACAAACTGACTTGTTGCAAGGTGGCATCTTATTACAGTACCACGTTCGAATTCAGTGAGCTCTTTAGAACGACCCATTCTTTCACAAATGTTTGTAAAGGCAGACTGCATGGCTTGGTGCTTGATTTTATACACCTATGGCAATGGGACTGAATGAAACACCTAAACTCAATAATTAAGAGGAGTTGCCCAATACTTTTGTCCATATAGTGTATATATACAGTGGGGCCAAAAAGTATTTAGTCAGCCACTGATTGTGCAAGTTCTCCTACTTAGAAAGATGAGAGAGGTCTGACATTTTCATCATAGGTACACTTCAACTATGAGAGACAAAAATGAGAAAAGAAATCCAGGAAATCACATTGTAGGATTTTTAAAGAATTTATTTGTAAATGATGGTGGAAAATAAGTATTTGGTCAATAACAAAAGTTCAACTCAATACTTTGTAACATAACCTTTGTTGACAATGACAGAGGTCAAACGTTTCCTGTAAGTCTTCACCAGGTTTGCACACACTGTAGCTGGTATTTTGGCCCATTCCTCCATGCAGATCTCCTCTAGAGCAGTGATGTTTTGGGGCTGTCGCTGGGCAACACGGACTTTCAACTCCCTCCACAAATTTTCTATGGGGTTGAGGTCTGGAGACTGGCTAGGCCACTCCAGGACCTTGAAATGCTTTTTACGGAGCCACTCTTTCGTTGCCCGAGCGGTGTGTTTGGGATCATTGTCATGCTGGAAGACCCAGCCACATTCCATCTTCAATGCTCTCACTGATGGAAGGAGGTTTTGGCTTAAAATCTCACGATACACGGCCCCATTCATTCTTCCCTTAACACGGATCAGTCGTCCTGTCCCCTTTGCAGTAAAACAGCCCCAAAGCATGATGTTTCCACCCCCATGCTTCACAGTAGGTATGGTGTTCTTGGGATGCAACTCAGCATTCTTCTTCCTCCAAACACGACGAGTTGAGTTTTTACCAAAAAGTTCTATTTTGGTTTCATCTGACCACATGATATTCTCCCAATCCTCTTCTGGATCATCCATATGCTCTCTGGCAAACTTCAGACGGGCCTGGACATGTACTGGCTTAAGCAGGGGGACACGCCTGGCACTGCAGGATTTGAGTCCCTCTCGGCGTAGTGTGTAACTGATGGTAGTCTTTGTTACTTTGGTCCCAGCTCTCTGCAGGTCATTCATCAGGTCCCTCCGTGTAGTTCTGGGATTTTTGCTCACCGTTCTCATGATCATTTTGACCCCACGGGATGAGATCTTGCGTGGGGCCCCAGATCGAGGGAGATTATCAGCGGTCTTGTATGTCTTCCATTTTCTTACAATTGCTCCCACAGTTGATCTATTCACACCAACCTGCTTGCCTATTGCAGATTCACTCTTCCCAGCCTGGCGCAGGTCTACAATTTTCTTCCTGGTGTCCTTCGACAGCTCTTTGGTCTTGGCCATGGTTGAGTTTGGAGTCTGACTGTTTGAGGCTGTGGACAGGTGTCTTTTATACAGATGACGAGGTCAAACAGGTTCCATTAATACAGGCAACGAGTGGAGGACAGAAGAGCTTCTTAAAGAAGAAGTTACAGGTCTGTGAGAGCCAGAAATCTATCTTGTTTGTGGGTGACCAAATACTTATTTTCCACCATAATTTACAAATAAATTCTTTAAAAATCCTACAATGTGATTTCCTGGATTTCTTTTCTCATTTTTGAAGTGTACCTATGATGAAAATGTCAGACCTCTCTCATCTTTCTAAGTAGGAGAACTTGCACAATCAGTGGCTGACTAAATACTTTTTGGCCCCACTGTATATATACAGTGGTGGCCAAAATTCTTAAAACACTTGGCATATCTAAGAGGTTTCAGTTGTTTTTGTTGAATTGGCCATTCAAATACCCATAAAACGAATGAAATATCTGCAAAGTCATCATTATGCTCTATAAACCATAAAACTCACCATCATCGGTATAAATATCGCTTGATTGTGTGAAGAGGTCCCTTTTCCCATGGCTGAGCGGGAAAGGAGGCTGACCGCAATGATGGCGAGCCCAGTAGGAGCCCTGGTTCGATCCCAGGTAGTGGCGAACAGGGGAGGAGGTGGGAGTTCTCGTTAGCGCGGGGGACCCAGTGAATCAGGACTGTTACACATGCGATTTTAGCTCCAAAACCTTCCAAAACTGCCTGTACATTGCTTTTTACGAGGTATTTTTCTTGGGGTAGGGCCCCTGAACCCCCACATTCTAGAGCCAGTGGCCCTCTGGAGACACCCTTTTAACACCATCCTAGAATCGCCTGTTAGCCATGTGCGCCATAATGCTTTCAGAATAGTGGAGTAGTCGTAATCAGGGGTGTACTGGGCGTGTCACGCGGAGGAAAGCCGTTCCCCACTTTTAACGTTTTTTTTTTTCTGTATTTTAAAATGAACAGCAATTGTACACAAGTAAAACTCCAATAATAATAATACAAATTTATTTTATTTATATAGCGCTATTCTAAGACCCAAAGATGCTTTACAGAAAAAGAATGAGACGATAATGCTCAGACAGAGAGCAACACACTAGAGTACAACAGTTAAGACAGAGATGGACAGAAAGTCATCAATAAGGCAAGGACAAGTACCAATACACCAAACAATGAGTTGACAAAGACATAAGTAAAAGAATAACTGTTTTAGGGCTAGCCAGGTTATAATCACATAAATACTTAGGGGTAGGCCAGATTGAAAAGATGGGTTTTGAGGTGAGATTGAAAGATGGGTAGTGTCACGGTTTCCACCTAGTTGCACAATATTATTATGGTGTTTTGGGTTCCTGTCACTTTCTAACTTCTCTTGTTTTTCAGAGCGGGCTCCTCACCCCAATCAGCTCACTCATTCCACCTGGTTTACTCAGCTCAGCCTCACACCTGCAACTCATCACCTCATTAGTACTTGTATATATATCACCTCGGTTGTCTTGGTCCTTTGCCAGATTGTCTTGTGTTGTATCGCCAAGCTCTCCAGTGAATCAAATATTACATACCCGTGTCTGACCTAGTTTTGCCTGTCTCGTCATTTGGATTGCCTGCCTGCCCCTTGCCTGCTCTGGTTGCCATCGGACTGATTTCCTGGATTGGGATTGCCTGCCTGCCCCTTGCCTGCTCTGTTTGCCATCGGACTGATTTCCTGGATTTGGAGTGCCTGCCTGCCCCTTGCCTGCTCTGTTTGCCATCGGACTGATTTCCTGGTTTTTGACCCCCTTCCTGTACTACTCTGAGTAAAAGCCATATTCCTCAAACTACCCTACGTCTTCAGTGGTCGTGCTTTTGGGTTCTCTGCCTGTCCCGGCCTAAAGGCGTAACAGGTAGTGAGTTTGAGTTGCGAATTTCGGGAGGGAGAGTTCCAGAGTTTGAGTGCTGCCCTAGAGAACGCACGATTACCGAAGGACTTTAGCTTGGTTTTTGGAATGACTAGTGGACCAGTTGAGAAGGGGCGAAGTGACAAGATAGTAAGATATGGTTGGAGGAGGTCAGAAAGATAGGGAGGGGCCATGTTATGAAGAGCTTTGTAGGTGAGGAGAAGGATTTTATAATGAATGTGTTGATTGACAGGAAGCCAGTGAAGGTCTAAGAGGACAGGAGTTACGTGCTCAGAAGATTTGGTTGACGAGAGGAGACGAGCAGCAGAGTTTTGTACCACTTGAGATTTTTATCAAGGCAGCGCCGTCTGCTGTAAGGTGCTTGGCGTTCTTTAGGAACTGCGACTGAACCTCAAACTTGAATTCGAAATGACGGGTAATTGTACAGTAAACCAATGTAAGTGATGTTGAATAAAAAACTATGTATTTGGTTATGCTGGGCAAGTTGGGGGTATAGCGTTACGTTCCAAACACCCTCCGCGAAAAAAATGTACAATCGGCAAACAGTGTGTGTGCGGGAGAGAGAGCCTGGTTTATGCTTCTGCGAAGATGCGCGTAAATGTCTCTGCGTAGCTTTGCAGAGCAGGGGTTTCTGGGTGAACGTAGCTTGCAGAGGCTCGCAGACGGTCACACAAGTGATGGGAAGAGCAGTTCTTTTCACCAAAAAGATTCGTTCATCGAATCATTCAGTGCATTTCGGAGCTCCGACTGCGTAGTCCCACTAACTGAACTGAAACACGGCCGAGCGTTCAGTTCAGATCGCTAAAGTGATCTGAACGGTAGTACGTGAATGATTAGAATTTAGTTGGAAAGCTACTAAAACCAAGTCCCACCCTATTATTTAACAAGACATATTTTCGCGACACCTAATTATAAAATAGCTGGTAGTACTATGCTACTTTCTATTTCGAGACTTCAAGCCATGAGAGAGAGGGAAAGAGCTGGGCTTGAGAGCTGTCTATCAGTGAACCAATCACACATGCACAGCATGGGCGGTGGCTGGGCTGGGCTTTCGGGGCTGAAGCCCCGAATATTTTGAGTCAAGCCCCGAATGTCAGGACTTAAAAATCAAAATTATCATTACAATTCATAACACATATCGTTTTTGTAATCACTCCAATTCGAAAATAAGCTCCGAGTCCGACTGCTCCGCTAGCTCTTTCTTCCTCAACTTCAAATTACCATAACTGCTCCCCCTGGCCGCTGCTAGTGCGCGCACGAGCAATACTATTGATGTTAAACTTGAGAGAATTTGAGTCCAAAATGTTTAACTTAACCTGCTAGCACGCAGGTCAGGTTAGCTCCCTTTCCAGTATGTGATAGCGAACTGTAGCTTTTGTGATGATATCCATTACCACGAAGTCAACCAAGGAAAAATGAGTTCCTAGTGACCTACAAAGTTTTAAAAAATTGTCAAATAAAAAAAACAACTAAAAAAACAATTGAAAGTCAGTTTCACTTTTCTATGCTGGTTTTCGAAGACTTTTAAAAAGGCAGGTCCAGCGCACGTGATGGCGTGTTTGGAGCGCAAACTGGCACTGCTGGTCGAGTTATATTTGCCGCGACTTGGGACTGTTATAGTTTAGTTGTTTTATCGAACGCTAGCAATCACAATTTAGATGTTGTGTTAACGTTACTTTCATGCAGTCTAACGTTAGCTAGCGAACTTGTTATCCCAAATTCCACCTGTTGCCGACGATAACAACAGAGGTGCCAACTCAACGTAAACCTTAAGCTAATATTAGCTAAAAACTGTCATAACCACAACGTAATCAAACAATTGGCATTTGATTTGGATTATGTTGGGAACATGAGACTAATTAATGAAACATGTAATGAATTGAAATTACCTTGTGACATTTCTGTTGTACTACAGTAGTCGTTGTGAAATCCATTTATAAACGCAAAAACCACATTAAATATTACCAGCTACACCATTGAAGTTTCATTTCATAACAAAAAACAATTGGTGATCCCATTTGGTGGGTGCTCCTAACTTTTTAAAGTTGGGAGCACCAGTGCTACAAAGTAAAAAAGTTAATGTTGAGCCCTTGGCAAATCTGTTAAAATAATTATTTTATGGTATGCATAATCAATCAACACTGCTTTCAGTGACGTATTTTATTTGTATTTTGTGTGTATTCGAACAAGTCAAATTGTTTTAGTTGTCTAGGTATTAGAAAATCTGCAATCAGAGATGAGAGGAGAGAAAGACAAAACAAAACACAGACATCAATGAGAAAAGAGAGGGATGAGGAAGAGAGAAAGACAAAACAAAGACTGCAATTAAAGAGGAGAGGAGGAGATAGCAGATGATGGAGAGACAACAGGGTAAGCTATACAACACTGCATTAGCTGTGCTTTTATTTTGTGGATTTAATCATGCAAAAGAGACATAGGAATATCCGCAGATGGATCTGTCACTTTCTGAAATTTTGCATTCTGGAACAATTTACTGGATCATCCCAATGCCTTAGCTCCCAACTTCATACAATTCTACAAACATTAACCCCCTTACTACAATATACAGAAGAAGAAATAAAGAATAATCAATCACAGAATCTGTTTCTGGTTGTCGACAATTTCTACTCAACTGTTCTATCTTCTAAACAGATCCAAACATTACATTTAAAATTAGAAGTGCACCAGATTGATGCATTTGGTTGTCAAAATGTAAAAAGAAATCTCCCAATGGAGCATGTCCCCGGACCCCTCGAGTGTCTATGACTCTGGGCTGAAGCCCCCAATGTCCTCGGGTCTGAGAACCGCCTCTGTCTTAACGCAAGTAACATCCCGGTAAATTTAAAATCCTTTTTTTGAGAATAAAACTGTCACTTTTAGGCAAACTGACAATGTATTAATTAATTTTTATTCATAAATGTGTACTAAATAACAACCAATTGGATGATAAGATATTTAATCACTTAATTAAAAAAAATGTGAAAATGGGTTTGACCTGCAGGCCTCCTCATACTGTTGCTGAGCTAAGATTGGTGCTGACAAACAACAATGCTGAGTGGCTAAGGACATTATAACCCATATATGCTGCGTGGCTAAGGACATTACAACCCACAATATTGTATTATACTTTAAGCGTGCACCTCAAGCTCTTGTAATAATGTTCCACCTGTTTCTTGTCAGTCACATTCATTATACCTGTGTTACCCTTTAAGTTATTGTATTTAAGTCCTGTTGTTTTGTAACTGTCAGAATTTGTTTTGTTTCTCACAGACTAAACATTTCCATTGCTAGATTCTGCAAGTTCCCGTTCCCGCCTGTTGGACTTGCCTGCATTTGGGCCTTATCCTCTCCGAGATTTACACTCTTTGTCTGTGAACCTTCGTTTCTGACATTGTGATAGGCCTATTTGTAGTAATACCCAGGGTGAGTACAACACATTGTACAATACTTTCTTTAACCCCAAAAGTTTGAATACATTTTGTTCCATAAAGAAGATGGAATACAGGGCAGAAATAATAAAAAACCTTTATTCATTCTTTTGTGGAGCATGTGAGCAACAGTAAAAACAGGATGGCATAATTTTTTCATCCTTTAGTAACTACACATCTTCTTGTGAAGTACAAGTACTGTATAACATGAGCTGGAAACACAAAAGATGGACTGACTTAAAATGTAAATCACAGTAGTATTGTTATTTTCTATTAATGAAATTTAAACAGGGTGCTATGTCATAAAACACAGACCTGAAAAGAGTTGGCTAAGACAAAGAGCACAAACCACACATTTTCCTCAGGTATCCATTTTTCTTCCGGTGTGACTCTACTCTGTGGTGGGTTGCACTTTGAACAAGCAGTGTATTATTGAGGCCTGAGTTTGATCTGGTTTTCTGCAGCTTTTGTCTGGGAGACCTGCATGTGTTTGAGTTTGGAGTGAATTCTCCCAAGAATGTGCTCTGGGGAAGGTTATCGATGAGCTCATTGAGGGTGAAGATACTGAACGAGATTTCGTCGTAGGCTGTATTGGTGCCGCATTCAAACAGGCAGGCAAAAGCAACTGCTGGCGGAGAGCCAGACAAGGAAGGCAGCTCCAGGTAGGCTAGGTCAGAGTAGGCACTGGCGCCCTCATAGATCACCCAGGGACCTGACCAGCTGTCTGGGTCACGGGGGTACAGACTGAGGTAAATCCCTAAGTCCTTCCGTGTGTTGGGCAATGTTGGATGAGAGTACACCACCCAGGTGGGAGTGAGGAAGTGCTGAGGAGGGCTGGGGTTGGATGACGTGGCATTATTGGCGGTGGTTGTTGGGATGGTGGGGGCCAGGGTGGAGTCACTTGACTGTGACAAACAGGATGTCCAGTGTCTAGAGCACGTGTGGTGGACGTTAGGCAGATTGAGGTGGATTGGGGCAGGAAATCCCACTACACTACCATGGCAGCCATTCCGAGGCTCCATTAGCCTCTGGACAAGCTGGCCATCCTGAAACATGGCCCCATCATCTAGGCTCAGGGCCTGCACACGACAGCCCAATGGGCTACGGGCATTACAGTAGAGAATGTTGGTCCCATCCTCTTCATCCACTGACACCATTTGGCACTCAACGCTCTCTGGACCAGGAACCATCTCCCCAAACCGCCAGCTACAGCCATGGGTGTCACTATAGAAACAAAAGGCATGCGGAGTAGTCTTGCACACCTGGCCGAAGCACTCCCTACAATCGATGTGGTAGGCATATGCAGGAATCAGCAGTCGGCCGGACTTCAACTGAATGCCATGGCCTGGGCCCAAGGCAAATGTAGCCCACTCTGGGACAGGAGAAAGAGGGATTTTATTGTACTTTATATAGTTTTGTGTAAAATTAGATATTTATAATTCCTACAAAATCAAACTTCCCGTTGACATTAATAAAATATACAATTATTATTTAACACTAATGATAACACCGTTTCCAATTCATCTTCTCTGCTACCTTCATCAAGAATAAATATTTCATGTATACTGTGCTTCAGTAGCTCTTAAGCTACTCCCACTATGCAGCTTCCCACAAGAACGATACCATGTCCTTTTCAAGTTTCATTGATTGTTTTGTTAGAGTAAACCTTAGTCTTAAACGTGATATTACATAAATGCATAAAATAATCAAGCAAGCTCTCACCTTTAATTGTGTCCCCTATGACCCTGTCAGTGAGGTCAGTGGTGGGACCCCAGCTGTCCCCATTGTCACTGCTGGAGACGTAACAGAAGCGAGTCACATTTTTCCCTGTCACCAGCTGGTAAGACTCGGTGGTGTGACCCAGCACAGCGATGAAGAACAGGAAGAGTGTACCTGTGAATTCGTCATACACTGGACATGGGTTCATTGACCGATGGCCTGCAAGCATTGCCGTGCCCAAAACATGCATGTCTTGCCACTGGGATAGAGAGAGAAAGAAGAGAGCGAGAGAGGTTTTGATATAAAGGCTGTACAACCTTGCCTTCATATAAGAAAGAATAGCTTCCCTATCAAATCATTTTATGATTGTAGCAAGAAGATCCAACCTCGTGTGGTGAACACAGTACTGACCTCCACATAGTTCCTGTAGAAGGTGCCTTTCCTCATGACCAGTAAGTGGGCCTGGGCATCAGAGGGGCTCAGTCTCTCCTCACAGAAGGCCAGAAAGGAGTTGGAGCGAGGCAGGTAGAGCAGTGCCGGGACACGGTACGTCACCCCACTGGCCTCCTTCCGAAATAGCACAGACCTTGCCGGGAGATAGGGAGTCTTCATATCACCTTTTTTTTGTTGATAACTGTATCCAAATATTCGGATGAACTTTCCTTATCTTGCATACTTACTAACAAATTAGACTGAAATGAGAGAGAGAGAGAGAGAGAGAGAGAGAGAGAGAGAGAAGGAAAGAGCAAGCATTTTTATCAGTATGAGCTGAGAATGAATGTGTAAGACCAGTCTTTATCTCACATAATGTGTGGTTGGTTGTTCAAGATATGTTGGCTGAGAGTGTAGTTTCAGTACCTAATATGCTATTTCATTTCATCAAGTTCAGAATGAGCTTTCAAGTACAAGGAGATTAATAACATAACATACATGGTATTTGAAAATGTTGCATGCCCTTTTTACTGTGAATATTTATGCAAGAAAATAATAATGAAGTGTGTTGAGTTTAGCCAATCACTTCAGTTCCTTTTGATAGCTGTTAAATAGCTCACTGCATAACTTGCAGACAAAAAAAACACTCTTTCACACTGTCTTGATAGCTTATTTATTTTTCCTCATACCCCATCCTATTTGTCTGATTATGTTACAATATATTATTAGAATATCTTCCGATTTTCTCATGTGAAATCAAGGTACACTGTTCTGAGTGGCCTGCTGCAGAAGTAAAATGTATTAGTTTAGAAATATGATAGACAGAAACAAAGGCTACTTACAGTCAAGTATTTTGATGAAGGGAAAGTTGAGCTTTATGAGAATCTGTGTGTCGGCATTTGAACTAATGTTTTCTTAAGATCGTGAGAATGTGTGAATGCGCATATGTGTCGGGCTATGCTATAGCAATAGCCTGTCCCATTCAGTGTATGATGGTGGCCTGTTGTGCAATGACCCATAAATGGGCCATGCTCATCAGATCTGCAGCTTTGAATGAATCAGCGGACAACCATTGTGTAGTTCTCTTTCAATTGCTCAATGCTGGGTCCCCACGGCAACACAAAACAAGATGAGGTCACATCAGCAAATTTACAGGGCCCATTCTTCACAAGTTTAAAGAAAAGTTGGCCTAACTTGCTTCCACACTTACTACATGAATAGCACTCAAAGCATATACTGTGTGGCAATAAAACAAACCTACGATTGGTTTTTTTTTCAAACTGAAATGTGAGGCAATTTTTCAAACTAAGTTTAAGACACATCGGTAGTTTATGCGAGTGCCATGGGGCGGGAGCAACAAATTGGCAGTGGTTTTAACACCAACACTGGACTCTTCACAGGGTCTAGACTCTTCACCAGGTGTGGTTCTAGGACCTGGGGACATTGGGGGCTTCAGCCCAGTCACAGCCACTCGAGGGGTCCGGGGGCATGCTCCATTGGGACCAAGGGCGTAGGAGTGAGTTTGACTGTTTGATGTTACCTATTCATTTTAGGATGAGAGAAGGTTACTTCATATTCCAAGGAGGCGTGGCATACCCTTTTGTGTAAACTGACCCAAAACCTTTTTTTTTTAACATTTGGGGATTGGGACAGCACATCTTATCTATGATTTAGGCTAGTGTAAGCATATTTATTGCACAATTTAATTCATACTGTGATATAATTTGACATGCACATTTTCCTTTTCCTGTTCATGCTTATGAGTTACGACTCCATGTTCATTTCTGTTAAACTTTATTACTGAAGGTTCCGTCCACAATTCATAGAGTATATAGCTGCCTTTCCTCACTGTCACAGCAACCCCCTTATTCCCACTCCCTCCCTTAACCCTCCCCCTCCCCAAATTTCATTGAACACATTTAATTGAGGTAAGGAGGGCCTGGACTACAGCTTGAAGGGGGCTTGGGTGAGGACGCTGAGGGGTCTCAGGGCCCTCAGGTGCTTCATCCCTTTCCATTGTCAAACTGGGAGAAAACAGAGCTTGGTCTATGGGTAAAGAGGTCATGGCTAAACTTTGTGTCAGCCAAACGGCTTGTGTATTAGGGTAAACTTGGTGTTTTTTGCTAGCTGTTTTTGCTAGCTGGCAAGTACAACACTATTTTCTTACAAGCGTTGTTGGTGAATTTCTGTCATTTGTTACTGCAATTGTAACATTTCGCCGTTGCCGATGGAGTAGAGCTTAGGGTGGAAAATGCCCTCTTTAGTTCGCCTGCTCTTTTGGCTGATCACCGAACGATCAAGCTGCAGATTATGATGGCATGTCCGCTAGGAAGTGTAGGTCTACGCGTTAATGTAGGCTGAAGGGACAAGTCGAGTTGTGTTTGATGGCATTGAGTCGATCAAACACACAAGCATTCCACGCAAAATAGCGTGCCAGAAAAGCTGAGATTCATAGGCTACTGTTTAATGCACATAAAACATCCAGGCCTGTATCAAAATAAAGCATTGGAGCTTTCTATGAGCGCTGGCTGCTCAAGCCGGCTACTTTATTAAAATACTCTTTAGATTAACAAGTTGCGATTTGACATATATAGCTTACATGTATTCCGCTATCTTTAAAACAATGCGAGCGTGATGATAGAGAAACGTTATCCACGAACTTCAGCAATCATAACTTATGTTTACTATGTAACAAAAAATCGGAACATTTCACTGTTTAATCACTTGATTTGAAAAAAATTAAACTTGATCCTTTAAGCTGTGCCAGCGGCGTCAGTCAGCGGAGAGCAACTGCCGCGCTGGTGCCTCATCTCAAATACTACTTTTTACTTAAGTACATTGCAGAGCCCATACTTCTTTGCTTCAATTTGAGTAAAGAAGTTTAGTCAGTACTTCAACTTTTACCAGTCGTTTTAAATACAAGTATCTGTACTTCTACTTGAGTGAAGGATGTGTGTACTTTTGCCATCTCTGGTGCTGACATTATGACATTACCTGACGTTAACAGTGCAAACAATATAGCCTAACACACAGCTGCAACACAGCAAACGTATTGGCTGACTATACTGGCTAATAATATATTGACCAACTGTACTTGTTTCATTGACCATGGAGCAGGGACATGCTGTGAATGAAACGATGTGTGGGACTTTGAGACAGAGGTCGTTTTTATGAGCGCCTGTAGGAAGCAAGCCGAAAGTTTTTGCCAGTCATTTTAACATGAATAATTTTGAGTGATAAGTCCTGACATTCAGGGCTTGACGCAAAACATTCGGGGCTTAAGCCCCGAAAGCCCAACCCAGGCAACGCCCATGCTCTTCACAAACTTCCCAACGGCCAATCTGCCCTGCCACAGAGGGCAACGTGTTCATAATACCGCTCCTAACATCTCCCTATGAATTTTCGTAACTGTAACATGAGCCTATTTTATGAATTTACTAGCTAAAGTAGGCTACCTACATTTCGAGAACCAGAACTCAATCTATGACGTAACGCTTGATAAATTTGTTTGTCGTCAACAACCACTGAACACACAACCAGTAGGCCCAGTAGCAATTTCAAATTAAAATCAGTCCTATTTCTCCCACACGCACACTGGACAAAATATACCCTACCTACGGGCAAATCCATGTGTTTAACTCTCTCTCTTGGCCTCTCAAGCCTAAATTATGCTTCTGCGTTCGCGGATCTGCGAACATTTCCCTGCCTCGTTCACTGGCGTTCATACAGTAATTTGCCTACATGCTTCTGCGGGTTCACTAGGGGTGGTATGGTCTGAACAAACCATGAATTGTTCTTCATACATTCCGTTTCTGCCTAGAATTCGCAGTGTTTAAGTGCCATCTAGTGGCCTCTACTGATACCTAGCTTAGTGTAGAGTGTAAAGTTAATTTCCTGTTAAAGAGAGAAGGCTGTTAATTTAGTGCTCCTGACTGCTTTAAGATTTAACCAAAAGACAGTAGAAGAAACAGATACGAACCGTAATCGCTGTGTGACAATATTAAATGCATGTATTAGTTTGTGCAGATCGCAGTACGGGTCGCACGGAACTTATATTTGTAAGAAGCGTCTTCTATGACACAATACGGCGTTGCACGCGATCACTGAGTCGGCATCGATGCAGACTCGCTGTGAAGGGCTTTCTAGCCCACTCGACCTTCCACCCTAGTTGGTTTAGAATGACACTTAATATTGCGTACCCCCGCGCAAACGGAGGGGTTGCCCTAGCCCTCGCTGTGTCTCAATTCAGGGACCGCATCCTTCAAAGGTTGCATTTGAAGACCGAATACGTCACAGTGGCGCGCCAGGGCTGCCCCATACGGCAGAGAAATGCGGCCTTCTCTTCGCAAATCAGGAGGATGCTGTCGCTGCCCGATCTGGTATCCTGCCCGATCTGGTATGACCTATGATTTACTTCCGTCGCACAGAAATACGTAATCACGTAGCCAGTTTTGGATAACGTTGTCTAAAACGTAATCACGTAGCTAGCTCTGGATAACGTTGTCTAAAACGTAATCACGTAGCTAGCTCTGGATAACGTTGTCTAGAACCTTATCCAGCCGGAGCTTATTTTTATTCTGACAACTGCCATATACTACTGACAAAATTGTTTACAACCACATATAATTATTTTGGGGGTTACCACCCCGAATAATTTGGGATCTGTGCTGGCCCATCACGTGGAGG